>CM062807.1:1031859875-1033074224 GCA_031772625.1 Pinus tabuliformis | reverse complement strand
TGCTCCGAAAGCTGTGAAGTGCCTAACTCTAATCAGGCACAGGTATATGGGCCTCGACTCTTAAATCTATTGCATATATTTACAGTTCTGATTATCTGTAACGATCTCTTATGGCTTGTTTTCTCTTTGCTTACAGGGCGCGCAGTTGGGCTATCTGAACCCCTCTGGTGGTGCCAAGGCGGTTATACATGCTGGTTCCACCCTCTCGGCACCCACAGGTATGCCCTCAGATTCTTATTTGCTTTGCCCCTGTCCACAAGAGCTCGCGGACCATCGATTTGAGTTGTTTAAAATTATGATTGTGCAGACCGTTGTTCGAATGAGGGTCTCTTCGCATCGATTGCTGAGGTATTCTCCACAGAGAACCCTCACAATTTGCACTTAGGTTTTCTTTTGTGTTCTGGTCAAGTCCATGACCCGTCCTATTGAGATGTTATCCACGACGGAACTCTCCTGAGTTCTGTTGTATGTATTTAAGGACTTATTTTGTTTGTAATGCAGCCCCTTGCGGCATACTCAGATTTTTGGTTTACCATATCTTATCTTGGACATGTGACTTCGGATCTGGCCGTAACGCGCAGATCCGGCTAACGGGTTCAGGTTCTGTTTGAGGTTTCCCCGTTATTTAATGTATGAACAGTTCTATTCTTCCAAGATTTCGCCATTCAGGTTTTGTTCTTTGTGTTTTATATATGGAACCCTTGCAATTTATGCATGGACTACGACTTTATCTGAGCCTTCAGGGCAATTTACGTTTTGCACCTTATATGAATATAATCTGTGTATTTAACCATGCTAGAACAGTGCATGAAGTTTATGTTTTTATTACTGGTTTCGCTCGTCTCCACGACGACAACCTCATGGATTATCTCAGGTCATGATGACTGCTTCGAATCATTCGTTCTGTATTCTCTATATGACTGATGTGTTTGCTAAGCTTGTTCAGTATGTACAATATGCATTTGGATGGTTATAAGAAAATATATTATACTTTCCCCTTTCTTATGAGAATGTCGAAGTAAATGCATGCCTGATTTTCCTCTTTGAAGTAACATGTACAGGATTACTTGAATATACATATTCATAACTTGTTTCATTTATCGCTCTAAATGAACTGGGTTCTCTGATATTGAGTCCGTGAGTACTGTAACTTAATAATGTGGTTTGATGGAATACAATATGATTCCCGTTCTCTGTTTGCATAGTTTACAGAATAGACTCTGTTTATCTGAAGTAGTTTATTTGTTTCTTTATATATCACAGTCATTTATTCTAAATAACTGTAGCCATCGACGAGATAGCATCCAACTGCCGTCGGTGCTCTCTACCCAGACTCAGAGGTTCTATCCTCGTTCCTGTCGACACATTCAAGTATCTACTTGATTATTTATCAAGGTGTTCAATACTATTTATTCCACTGTTAGTTTTTTTCTATTGTTAAACAGTGACTTGGTCTTTCGGACGAGGTTATATCATGACCGTTATTCAATAACCAGTTTTTGATTAACCTCCCCTTGTGCCAATATCCGGTCTTTAACTATATACATTTATGTAGCTTTAACTACAGTGTGACTAGTTCAGACCATGTCTATTGAATGACAATCTGTCCCTTAACTTAAAACTACATCTGTGCAGTTATATTATTATTATGACAGTAACTAGGAAAATGAACTTAGTTCCTGTTTGACTACTATAAATTCACAGTATTTCCATATTCAATCAGAGATCTGAATATTTGAAAAACCTGGTTCAGGTTCACAGAGTCAGGAATGGGCTCTCAAACAAGTCACCCGTGCTTTGATTTTGCTCTTCCACCCAGCCATGAGGTCCATCTCTCAGACGAAATTCTCCCCCCGAGCCATCTTGCAGGCCTCAAGCCCTCAACAAGATTTGTGCACTTTGTGCTTGGTTATCTGGTCCTAACCAGACTTAACCAGTTCTTCTTTTCTTTTTCCTTTTTCCTCTTCTTGGGAAAGGTCTCTTCTGTCTGTCCCCACAGCACAGAACTTCCTCCCTACAGCCAAGACTTTTCATGTTTGGGAGGGTAGTTTCCATCAGTTATTATAACTGATCTCTTTCTTTTAAATCCACCTCCTAGAGGCTGCCAGCATTTCAAGAAAATATTTAAATTACTTTTAATAAAATAGTTTGTCACAGTTTTGTTTTTAAAACATAAACAACAACTGTCTTACTGTCTTTTACCACAGTACATTTCCACATTTACATAGTCTGGGGTCATTACAGTTCGCCATGGGAGCTTTGGGCTATCCCGACGTCACTATCGTTGTCACTGGAAGCGGTTAGCCCTCTAATGGTACAGATGTTGTGACAATAAGCCATGCTACTTACAATAACAATTTTGGGATGGAGCAATATTGCCCTCCACCTGCGTTCGAAATACGCATCACATGTCAGGGTGTTGTACGCAACGATTGTTTGGATTTGCTGGGTCACTACATATGTATGGATTGTATCATGTTGTAATATATTGTATCATGATGTAATATAAAGCTTCTTCATTGGGGATTTCCCCTTTGAAAAAAAAAAAAACAATTTTATCTAACATGCGCTGTTTATGGCGGTTACGCTCAACAGGCCACGCCAAAGCATTGAGTCATTCATTTTTGTAAAACACCTTTCTGGTGTGTTAGAGTATTGTAAACTTAAGTGGAGAAAAGTTAGGTATGATGTGTAATATGAAAATAAATTGCATTGTTAAATAATTTAATAAATAAATCACATGGAAAAGCGAGACATCAAGAGATGAGATTCTTGCCAAATTCTATTGAGGAATGGGATATGAATAAATCTTTCATGATAAGCTTCCAGATGTGATTTTAGATAAGCTCGATGGATTGGAAATAAATATCCATCAAGAAAAACATAAACCCTACGGGAGATAAAGGTAAGCTTTTATGAGGAAAAGCCTTGTGGGAGATAAAGACGAGCTTTTCCGAGAAAGGCCTAAGCAAATGGAAAAATCCATAAATGTGAGACGTCACTAATGAAAACTATATCATGAAAAAGGGTATTAAATACCCATTGCATAGATCAATTGGGGACAGTTGATCCATGGGAAGAACTTCGACTCGGGCGAATCAAAGGTGATTCATGGTTGGGTAGTGGCGCTTCACTCTCCAAGTGATGTTATTCTTCTATCCTAGTTGGATACTCTTGCATAGATGTTTTGTATGTTGATTTCTTACCCTCTCTGTTATAGTTTCAATTTGTCTATGAGAAGATTCGCTTAAGTTTCTTCGCCATGAGAATTACTGAATTAATTATATGAGATGTTTATATATGAGTAGATTTACTTGTGTTCTCCTCCATTATGGATGAAGATCTAGTCCCTCAAATTATATGAGTAGAGCTACTATGGAGGAAGATCTAGTCCCTCAAATTATAGCCTAACATCTTCCATTTCCTTTGGCTCATTAGACGTTGGAGACTTCTAACATGGGACCATATACATAAAAGGGCTTCATTGGTCCATCATGGTGTCCATTATGTTAGAGGAAGGAGAAGACTATGGAATACCTACTAAACATGTGTGTGATGATGAAAGTTGTATAGGAAACGGTGCAAAGTTTTTTTGGGTATTGAGATTGATCAAGAAATATCCTTTGGGAAATGATGGAACATTAGAGAGGATCTATCTTTAAAAATTAGGTTGTCAACCTAGCACAGATATTATTCCTAGGATTCTTGCTTTGGAACATTTGGAAGGAACATAATAGGGTTATCTTCAAAAATCAATATTCCACGGAGGGGTGGTGTGGCAAACCACCATTTATAGCATAAAAGAAACAATCTTGGTAGAATAGTGGATGGTGGAGGATTGGAAAGTTGAAGGGGAAGAAGCGAGCATCCTTTCAAGACGGGAACTCTCTTATGTGATGATCGGTTGTCTCACTGCTGTTCCAACTAAAAATCCCATCTCTTCTCGTTAAGGCTTCCTTTTTCCTCCCAAGGTCTTTATAAAGTTTAATTTTGATGTAGCTTCTAAAGAAAATCTAGGGCTTGTAGGTTTCGGTGGTGGTATTAGGGATAGTCAGGGGAGATCGAAAGTGAGTTGATTAAGAATATTAGTTTGTTGTTCTAAGATCCTCCTCAAATTAGAAACAAAATGCTATTCTCTTGCTTAAGGATTCATGAGTTTTGCAAGTGAAAAATGAGTATTTATGTTAATTTTATGAGAAATTTTAACATAAATAAGAAACTGAACAACAACATATAAATGTATAGAACATCACCAAAAACACATCACAACAGGAACATGATGAAGGAGTTCACCCCTCCTAGACTACGTCTCATTGGCCTAGCTTCCAATGGCTTGGGTCTCTCTATTATGCTCAAATGTGTAAAAATATGTGTTTACAATGCTCAAATGCTTCTGAAACCTATTCCAATGAGTCTAGAATGTTCGAAAATGGTTACCTAGCCTCTTTTTGCACCCAATTTGGTCGAAAACTGGAGAATTTATGACCTCTCCTAGTTTTCCCACTATTCACTCTACATTTTGCCTAAAATCCGATATCAAACTCGCATTTTTGCCCGAAATTCCACTCTCTAAGAAAAAAATCCCCCAAATTTCATGTAGATTTGTCGGACCAGTAACTGGCCCAACCCACCAATGGTTAAATTAAATGTTACATGAGCATTCACATGCGGGTGGTTATCCTGATGGTTAGGCAATGGTGGTCCTTTGGGTGGTCACATATAATGTTGTCGGCTAACTGTCAAAGCGTTCACATGTTGGCAGTTAAGATTAGGAGCATTCACATGGGGTGGTTAAGTCCCCGCCCACTTCCGAAACTCTGCGGTATTTACATTTAAATACTCGATGCAAACCATACGGTTAAGACCCACATTTATGGTGCGATAGTGAAGCCTTTGTGTTAGTGTTTGGGAGGTCATGGTTCAACCCCCGCTGCCTCTAGCCAGACCCTTGCACGATTTTGTTGGCCCTGGGCTGCCACATGGCGACCTCAGATTGGCCACCACAAAAACACGTGGACCACACAATTCTTGCAACTTGGACCAATAACAAGGTGCCACTTGGCACCACCCAATTCGTCAGAGATGTACAGTCAGCTTGCCAACTTAGCCTAGTCACTTGCGCAGGCAACTGTATGGATGGACAGTCAACAGCCTAATTAGCACTCTGCGATTTGTTTTGCGTGTTCGAGAAAATATAAAGAACTCGTTTCTGGGAGCATACAGTGGCCATTTCTCACGGAATGAGTTTTTCCAAATTCAGGATGATGAGAACTACATGACTGTTCAGGTTCAACATCATTCTGATGACTTTTATTATTGAGCATAATTCTGAGCATCTGATCATTCCTCCCCACTAGAAGCCTTTTGGACCCCAAAAGATCACTTTCAGTTGTTCAATAGGTGAGGGTACAGTTCCCTCACCTTTCCAATCTCTATCCATTTGGCTTTTGAATGATTTATTCCCTTGAGACCCACTCGAAGATAGCTGACACTTCCTCTTTTAGATGTTGTTGTTCTTCTGTCAAGTATAGTGTCTTGCTAAAGCTCATCAAAGAATTCTAGAGAAAAGTCTTCAATAGATGGAATTTGAATATTCTCTCCTTGATCTTCAATCAAAGGAGGCTCATACACCCTTCTCCTTGGAGCCTCTCTTTTCTAATGTGAAGCCAAACTTCATCACCGACTTGGAACTTGTGATCTACATGATGCTTGTCATGCCTTGCTTTGTACTTGCCTTGGCTCTTTTCATGTTGTTCTTAAACTCTTTGGTTTACCAATTGGATTTTTTCAACGAACCTTCTTTCTTTGTCTATGTCATTATGACCATCAATAGAAACATCTTTTCCAAAAATCAAATCTAAAGGATATTTAGGCAAATATCCCAAACATGCATCAAATGGAAATGTTTAAGTTGGAGATTTCTTGGCCCAGTTATGATCATGTTGAATATAGTGCAAATGTTCATCCCACAAATTAGGATGCTTGCTGCAATACCCCCTAAGAAGATGTATCACTATCCTATTCACCAACTCTATTTGAGCATCTGTTTGTGGATGAAAAGTTGTACTCTTTTTCAATTTAGTGTCCATAAATCCCCACAAGCTTAACCAAAAATTCCAAACAAAGCGAAAATCTCGATCACTAACAATGGATGTGGGCAATGAAAAATGCACCCATATATTCTTTAAGAATAACTGAGCAGTCTGTTCAGCTGTAACTTGTTTTTTACATGGAATCAAACTACACATTTTGTTTAACCTATCCACAACTACATACAAATAGTCATGACCTCTTTCGGACAGTGGAAGACCTCCTACAAAATCCACAGAAACACTCTCCCACAATCATGAAGGAACCAGAAGTGGTGTGTACAATCCTAACTTCCAATTGCTAGGCTTACTGACTGCACATAATTAACATCCTTTAATAAAACATGACACACTTTCAAGCATGCATGGCCAATAACAATACCTTTGTAGATGTGCCATTGTCTTACTTACACCGAAATGACCAGCAATAAGAGAAGTATGTGCCTCTCTTATGATGTTGACTCTTTATCCCTGTGAAACAAAGCTTTCCAAGATGGTCGAACAATTTATCATGCAAATGACAATCCAATTCTCCTACTTGGTTACCTTGACTCAATCTTGTATAAAAATCTTGAAATTCATTGTTTAACACATACTTCTCAATATTACTTTCATGCAAAATATAATTATGCTTGAGTAAAGTAGTTGCACTAACAATAGGCCTAGAAAGCATATCAACAACTTTATTGTAGATACCTTTCTTATACCTGATTACTAAGTGGAATTGTTGAAGAAAACCCATTCATCAGAAGTTCCTTGATTTCTGCAACTTTGATTGAGATTGCAAGTATTGCAATGGTTGATAATCAATGTGAATGAATGTTTCATTACCCATCAAGTAGTGTTTCCACTTTTTCACACTTTGCACCAATGCATACAATTCCTTGTCATATGTAGGATACTTAATCATTGCACCATTAAAATTTTTTGAATGAAAATAGATAGGCTTACCATGTTGCATGAGAACTCCACCCATGGCATTGTCACTAACATTAGTCTAAATCTCAAATGATTGTCTAAAGTCTGGAAGTGAAAGTAATGGAGCTGAACTGATCTTTTCCCTCAATGCATCAAAAGCCTTTTGTTGTTTTCCTCCCCACTGAAAAACCTTTCTCACACTTGTCAATGCATGCAAAGGAGCTGCTATAGAAGAAAAGTTAGCAATGAATTTCCTCTAATGTTGAGCTTCTCCCAAAAAAATTCTTACCTCAGTTGTCTTGGGCCTTGGCCAATTCAAAATGGCATCAACCTTGGAGGGATCTATTTTCAACTCACCTCCTTCAACAATATGACCCAAGTAAACTAAAGAAGTTTCTCTAAACTCACACTTTGACATCTTAAAATAAAACTATTCTTTCTTCAAGACATCAAGTACTTTTCTTACATGCATGACATGTTCATCACAAGATTTACTGAAAAATAATATTTCATCTAAGTATACTATAACAAACTCATCAAGAAATGGCCTCAATACATCATTCATCACACGCATGAATGTAGGAGGAGCATTACATAAACCAAAAGGCATAGATAGCCATTCTAGCAAACCTTATTTTATTTTTAGTGATTTCTTCCAAATGTCTCCTTCAACTATTATAATTTGATGGTAGCCACTCTTTAAGTCCAAATTAGTAAAATACTTTGCATCTTTCAATTGATCAAGTAAATCTTCTATTCTAGGCAGTGGGCAACGGTTCCTTACGGTAATTTTATTCAATGCAGGGAAGTCCACACATATGCACTGTGTTCCATCCTCCTTTGGCACCAAGATAATAGGTGAACCACATGGCGAGGAATATGGCATGATGATCCCTTTATCCAAAAACTCTTTAATTTTATTCTTAATTTTTGCACTTTCCATCACTAAGATCCTATACATGCCAATGCTAGGAAGTGGACAATCCTGCTGCAACTGTATCTCATGTTGGATTCCTCTCTTGGGAGGTAATCCTTTTGGTTCCTGAAACATATCAAGATATTGGTTAACTACATCAACCAATTTAGATTTCAATTTTGAATCACAACCTTTAAAAGCTTCATTATCAACATCATTCTTGGGTTTGATCATTAGAAGCACACAATTCTTTCTTGAATTCACTAGTCTTTTCATCTGCCTCGCATTAACAAGTGAAAGCTTCAGTTTCTTGCTATGATATTTGTTTTCATGTCTACGAGAGATAAATTTTCTGTCATAGAGGTACGGCCTACCCAAAACTATACCATACATGTCTAATGGCACAACATCAAGCTCCACTTCACCTATGAAATTTGCAGTAATGGAGAATTTTAGTATACACTTTCTAGTAACCTACACTTCTAGATTATCACACACCCATCCAAGTGGACATGGTTTATAATGTGGAACGGTTTCCAATTTTAAACTTTTGACAATGTTTTCAGACATAAGATTGGCTTGAGAGCCACTGTCAAAAAGTGTATGAATTTTTCCATGTTTTGAGATCACCCTTATGTGAAAAAGTTCTATCCTTTTCTTTTGATTTGGAGTTTCATTGTGTGAATTTGAAGTACTAGTGCTAGAAATGGATTCTCTTCCTTTTATACCCATGGATGTAATTTTCATTTCATCACCCGAATTGGATCTCAAATCCCATTGAGTGGTTGCAGTTGTCTTTTGTTTTCCCTTGTTAAATTTCTTTTGTTTCATTTCAGGATGAAGCTTCCAACAACGAGCTTCATCATGACCCTCTTTGGAACAATTTTTTTGTATTAATTTCTCCCCTTCCCTCTTGATTTATGCATTTTTCCTTCCCTTCCCTTTGAAACTATTTTATTTTCCTTTACTCTTAAATGGATTTTTACTACCGTCTTCTGGAGTTTTTTTCCCTCTTGCCTCAAGATGAGTGTCTTGCACACACACATCATCTAGATTATTAGGATTAAACATTAAGATATTATACCTAAGGTAACTGTGTAAACCCCATATGTACTTCAGCAACATGTCTTATGATTACAAATCTACACCTAACATTAGAGATATTTGTCTGAATTCTTGGGTGTAATCTTGTACATTTTGACCTTTAAGTTGTCTAAAGTTCTGCCAATTCACGATGGATTTTTGCACATAAGATAGAAGGTAGAATTGTCTTTTAATTACAACAATGAAATCAGACTAAGAAATTGATATCTTACCATGATTTTTTATCTCCTCTTGTGTCTTTGATTCCCACCATACTAGTGTTGCACACTCCATTCTCAAGAAAGCTAACTAAATCTTTATGTAATCCTCTTGAAGGTTTTGAATTCTATAATAAACCTCCAACTGATGAATCCAATTATCAATATTCTCTTCATTCACTTCAACATTATATATGGGCAACTCAAATTTAACATCAAGTTTTAGTAAGGGTGATTTACTAGTTCATTTTGAGGTATGTTGATGAGTATGAGTAAGCGTTGTGTTAGAGGAAGAGCGTGAAAATGATTGTGAAGAAGAAGATGAAGAATATGGTGGAAAGTGTGGAGGTAAACCTCCATTTCCATTACCTCCTCATGAAGAACCTTCTCCTTTGGGAGGTTTGCAGCTTTCACCCTGCAACTTGGTATTCCTCTCTTCATAGACGACCTTCACCATCTCTGTCATATCAAAGAAAGACTTCCTGAAGACATTCTCATCCTTTGTCATGTTTGTAGGTTCTCCTACATGAGACATACTCACTGGAGTCTCAACTGCAACTTCAAGATGAACTGGTGTTGCATATTGTGGAAACCTTTCCCTCCTTCCCCTTGACCTAACTTTAGGGCTTCCAACCAATTTCCCTTCTCCTCTTTTGAGTTTTAACCTTGTAAGCATGACATACACTTGCAAACAGTTAAATCTTTCTTTCACAGAGCAAACCTAGTGCTCTAATACCAAAATGATCAAATTAAGAATATTATATTGTTGTGATAAGATCCTCCTCAGATTAGAAACAAAATGTTATTCTTGTGCTTAAGGATTTATGAGTTTTTCAAATGAAAAATGAGTTTTTATGTTAATTTTATGAGCAATTTTAACATAAATAAGAAACCGAACAACAACATATAAATGCACATAACATCACCAAAAACACATCACAACAGGAACATGATGAAGGATTTCACCCCTCCTACGCTACGTCTCCTTGGTCCAGCTTCCAATGGGTTGGGCCTCTCTATTATGCTCGAATGTGTAAAATGATGTGTTTACAATGTTCAAATACTTATGAAACATGTTTCAATGAGTCCACAATGTCAAAAAATGGCTACCTAGCCTCTTTCTGCACCCAATTTGATTAAAAACTGAGAAGTTATGACATCTCCTAGTTCTCCCACTATTCTCTCTACATTTTGCTCAAAATTTGGTAACAAACCTGCATTTTTTCTCGAAATTCGGCTATCTAAGCGACAAATACCCCAAATTTCGAGCAAATTTTTCACACCAGTAACTGGCCCACTAAAACCCGCTAGTGGTTAAATTAAATGTTACACGAGTGTTCGAGTGTGGGTGGTTACTCCGATAGTTAGGCAGTGGCAGTCCTATGGGCAATCAACTATAATGTTGGCAGCTAATTGTGGGAGTGTTCACATGCTGGGTAAAGATTAGGAGCGTTCACATGGGGCGGTTAAGTCCCCACCCACTTCCCAAACTCTGCGGCATTAACATTTAAATATTGAGCGCAAACCACATGGTTATGACCCACATGTATGGTGTGATGGTGAAGCCTTTGTGTTAGCGTTTGGGAGGTCATGGGTTTGACCCCCGCTGCCTTGGGCCAGACCCTTGCACCATTTTGGCGGCCTGAGATTGGCCACCACAAAAACATGTGGACCACACAGAACTTGCCACTTGCACCACTAACAAGGTTCCACTTGGCACCACCCAATTTTCCAGAGATGTACAGTCATCTTTTCAACTTAGCCTAGTCATTTGCACAATCAATTATACGAATTCACAGTCAGCAACCCAGTCAACACTCTGCAATCTTTCCTTCCTTGTTTGAGGAAACGAACAGAACGTGTTTCTGGGAGCATATGGTGTATGTTTCATGCGAAAAGAGTTGTGTCGGATTTAGGATGATGAGCACTACGCAGTTGTTCAGGTTCCATACCATTCTGATGATTTTGATTTTTGAGCATAATTCTGAGCACCTGATCAGAGGGGGTTGTTTATAGGATATTGTGGCCATACAACCAACAATGTTGTTGAATTTACAGTGCTAGAAAAGGGACTAACAGTGGCCGGAAGACTAGTCATAACTAACATTGAAATTACATGGTAATTGCAACTAGTCATGACAATTGTTTAGAGATTAGTCAATGGTTCTCTAATTTCCAAACTGATCAAGAGCTAGAGGTTGGAACACTAGGCCTTGAGAATTAGAGACCTATTGCTAAACTTTCCATATGTCATTACTTCCTACACGAGAAGATATGGTGACAAGGTGGTTTATTATTTGGGAAATTAGGGAACCTTGGATCCCCCTATAGCATTTGAATTGCAATGCCCCCCCTTGCTCCCCCATCCCCCCGTCCTTGGGGTGTATCCTGGGAAAGTTCAGAACTTCGAAAATATCATAGAGCAATATATCCAATTCCTGATGCGAGAGATGAATGTGGCTGAAATAACCCTCGAGGGGCATTTACCCCCATGCATAGAGGGAATGAAGTGTAACAATGAAGGTAGTTTGCACACCTTGTTTAAGAAGGATACAGAAGAATCAGGTTTAATTTTATTTGTCTGAATTGGAATGGGAGTTATTAGAAGGTCTTTGGTTATGGGAGGAATGTTGTGGCTAGAATTATGTGGTCTTGTTGTGCAAGGTAGTTGTTGGTGCAAGCTACACCCTAAATTCCCTCCTGTAATGACATTGGAGTGAGTATAGTCTTGCATTTAATAGTTGGACCAATTGGAATAGTGAAGGAGGCTTGGCTTAAGGAAGAATCCTTGAGCTAGTGGAGTGGAAAGTGTTTGCTTCTTAGTTGCATATCTAGGCAAGCAATAAAGGGGCACCCTTCCTCTTTGACTCAAGTAATATTGTTTTCCACTCTGTGCTCTTTTCTTTAGTAGTTCCATAATTATGGCTTTGGTGAGGTTTTTCGAGGCTGGCTAGGGTTGGAGGTGGATACCGCAACCATTGATTGTCTACATTGGAAGGTTTGGGGCCCTGCTTCTCTGGACTCCTTGTCTTGGGCTTCCATACATGCGTGTGCATGTGTTTTTCAACTTTGGTTCCATTGCGTTTTTTTTAAATTGGTCGAAGTTGGTGGTGGATCTTTCTTTTATAGATAATTTGTATTTATAAACCTAGGACATAACGGAGTCCCAGCCCCCGTCTGAGGGATTGAAGCACAAGGATGCCTTTGTGCCATATTTGGGGATTGAATTCACTCCAAGGGGGATCTCCTAGGATACAAGCATTGAGGAAAAAGGTGTTACATGCCAAAAGTGTGAGGCTCAGTGGGTGGCTGATGTTTCCTTTAGAGAAGTGGCACAAGCGCGACCATAAGGGACACTGGTTTTTTGTCTTGTCAACTAGTAATGTGAATTATGCATTTTGTCCCTCCACCATTTCTGTGCTCTTGGTGCTGGATGAGGAGCATTATACCTAGGTTAGTTTGGGTGGTGAGCCAACAGTGAGGTTGTGGACAATTTCAGGTGGTGTTCTTGGGCTCAAAAATATGTAGTGACAATGGGGTCATATAAGGAGGGGAGTGTAGCCCTAAGGCCAAGGCATAAGGAATCAAGGGGAGAAAAACGATTTCAGAGAAGCGATTAAATAACCATGTGGGTGGATTTTCCACCGTTGTTCGACTCCTTGGAGGCGATGATCAATGAGATGAGAGTTTTAGTGGAGCAACTGGCTCGTGATTGTCATGATGACAAGAATGAGATAATCTCCTTCATGAATGACCTCCAGCATAGCCAATGGAAAATGTTGTATCAAATTTCCCGCCTCTGTTGTGGACAAAAGTGCCTTTAGGAATGAATGATTGGATCACCTAGAGGGTAGTGTGGAACCCACAAAGGATCATGTGCATGAAGAATTCCAGATACACTACAATAATGATCCCCTCGACCACACTCCAGGCAATAATGTGGATTGATTATTATAATGTGTTGTATTTGGATACTTGTGTCTTTTGGGCGAGAAGGGCAATATGTTTGCGAACTTGTAATTTTTTGTTATTTTAGTCAAATGTTTTATTCCTTTACCACGTGGCCAACAAGTCTGGTAGGAATGAGGCTGATGGTTTGATTTTGAAAAACTCTCAACAATTTATTGCTGATCATTTGATTAAAACTCTCAACAATTTATCTTTTATAAGAATTAATAGAAACTTTCAATTTACAAAAAAATGATAATGATTTAAAATAAAGTTATAATTTAGTTAGTTTTTGTGTTTTTTTAAATCTTGAAAATGTGAGATGTATCCTTACGTAAGTGTTCTAATATCTATCAATTTTTATTAGCCATTTAATTTATGTGCTTGTTCTAATTTATGGAAAATAACGACAAAAATTAAGATTTGGATATGGCAAGAATCTTAAAACCTTATCCAAGAAGTGTAATATGGAACATTGTTGTTTAGTATTTGCCTCTCATGCTAAAAGTAATTGATATCAATTATTGAATACATAAAAAAAATCATAAATTATTGATAGCAATTATTGACTAGATGAAAAAATCATAAATTTGATGCTGAAACACAATTGAATACGATGAAGGGAAGTAACAAAAGTAATTAATGCACTGAATAACCTTGGAGAAAAATAGAGATAGGTGATTAGATCATTTTGGATGAAACATTAGCCCAAACATTATTGTTCGTTACAAAAGTTCACTGTTTATTGAAATGTTCTTGTGCACATTTTATTCCATCTTTACCTTATGGGGCCAAATAAAGAGGATAAAATACAATGTCTAGGATATTTATATTAAATAATGGATATATAATATATAAATAAAATAAATAATTTCGTTAAAAGCTAATTATTGTAACAAACTATTTATTTTTTAACTTTAAATTCATACTCATCTTAATAAAAAATCTATGGTATAAAACCAAATTAATTTGAAATATTACGTGATCTGAATCGTGTCACAACGAATTCATATTTAAGAAAATAACTAATATAAAAAATTACAATATTTAGTATATTAAATTAAAATATATAGTTATGCAAAGGCTTAAATGTGAGTGCAAAAGATTCCTAAATTTTTTTATTTTATTTTATATTTTTAAATAATGATTAAAATTGCGAAGAAAAAAATGAATATAAATAGGAAGAAATATGTAGATTTGTTTCTTTTTTTTTTTTTTAAATCGCCAGTTTCTATGGTTAGTAAAATTTGGAAACATAATCACATCTATTCTTGTTTTTAATATTAATTATGAAAAATCTAAAAATTTGAAATTATGTTTTTTTTTAAATTAATTTATGAGAACACTTTGCTATTAGAAATATTTTCTTATTTTTAAAATTTTAAAACAATTTTTTATTATGAAAAAATAATTTCAAACCACAAAAAAAATTAATAATCCCTACTAGAAATCGGAAATTAAAATTTTTAAAATAATTTCAATTTTTTAAAAAATAAATTTGATATTTAATTTTACAAAATTTTTAATAAAATTTAGAAATAATTTCTAAAACAATGAGAAGTTAATTAAAAATCAAAACATTTTGACCTAAACTGATTAAAAATATACAAATTAGTACATAAATATTGAAATGAGAAAGTAGCATACTCTTCTTCGAAAGACATAACATTTTATCTTTAAAAAATTACAATAAAATTTTAATATATTAACCAATTAAATTTTAAAAATATAATTTTTAATGTATATATTAAAAAGTGTGTAATTTAAAAGAAACTAGCAAATATATTATTATAATGTATTACTACAATCTTTGCCAAGGACTAATAACTATGAGACATATTTTATTTTTACTGAAACCTTTGAAGTGAAACGTGTTAATAAAATATATTGAATTATTTTCATATGTTTTAATACTATTAAAGGTTATATTTTAATAATATTAAAAATTATATATCCAAAGTGTTAACTCTACATAAAGTTAGTTAAATTTAATTCGAAATATCAGCTAAAGTAGTGAAATGTTTTGAATGTTAGAAGGTTCGGCCAATTGCAGGAATTAACACTTTTTATTAATTTTTTTCAGATAATTTTCTCTTTATTACTGATTTCATTTTTATATCAATGGTTATAATTAAAAATATTAATTAATAAAATTAAAAAATTAATATTTCATTCAATTATTATATATATTTTCAAATTGTTAAATATTTAAAATTAAAAAAATATATATATTTATATGTTTAATTATTAAATATGTAAAATTATAACAAAATATGATGTGGTTTACGAAATGTGGAGATGGTTAGATCTACTTAATCTTTGTATTATAAAATTTAATAAAATTTAATTCGAAGGTAACTGTTTGAAAAATTATAAAATTAAACTCCACTGTTTGTAAAATTATTAAATTATTTATAAATTAAAAGAAAATTAATATATCTATATATATATATTTCAATATTGATTAGTCAAAATATTCACTAAACGAATTGTTTGAAAAATCTACTTTTTTTTAAATGAGATGAATAAGGAAGTTTTAAACAAAAAGCTATATATTTTAATAATCTTGGTATTTCTTCCCCATTGTAAATTTCCTTAAAAATTTTCTCCTCTATCATATTTATATAATTTTAATTTTATAATATACTTTTATAATTGAAGATTTTTTTAAATTTTATAATATACTTTTATGATTGAAGACTTTGTTTTGGTATATATATAATTTTAATTTTATAATATACTTTTATAATTGAAGATTTTTTTAAATTTTATAATATACTTTTATGATTGAAGACTTTGTTTTGGTATATCTATAATTTTAATTTTATAATATACTTTTTATAATTGAAGAATTTTTTTTGTTGTATATATGTAATTTTATTTTTATAATAGACTCTTATAATTTAAGATTTTTTTGTTTTTGTTTTATATATGTATGTTTGTTTTTATTGATGTCACGTTTTCCATATTTGGAAATGATGATTTGTTTTTGATAAATGAAATACATATTACTTTTTTAAATAAAATAGTATATTAATATAATAAAATAAAATAAAATAGTATATTAATATAATTATTTTAAATTATAGTTGTATGATTAATATTAATATGTTTTTATTCATATTATTAATAATAACTAAATAAATATAATTGAATGTGGAAATATATCTTTAATTTTTTTATAAATATAAAATTAAAAAATAATAAACAAGTGTAATTTAGTTTTAATTAAATGAAATGTGAAGTTTAGAAAATTTATTTTGGAAGAACATTTGTTTCATGAGCATTCTATATGATTGATATACAAATTACTATAATTGTGTTTCTGGCAATAAAGATAAAGGATATGGAACAAAAGTTTTATTGTTATCATTCAAATTCTAATTTATTTTATTCAATTCTAATATACTAAATTTAACTATAAAGAAAATCATAATTTCTACAACACTTACTTATCTTGTACTATAATATTAAATGAAAAACATTGTATACAACAAATAAATTTTAATGGGTGAAATGGAGTAGAAAATCAAAATATCAATATGATCAAATGCCAACAACTTTTATTTAGTGAAATTGATTAGAAAACAAATACCGATATACTTAACTTTTATTTAGTGAAATGGATTAGAAAATCAAAGACCTATATGCTCAACACACAATTAAGTAAATAAATAATGATATTTAAAAATAAACCTAGACATTAATACAAAAAAAACATATAATTGCCGAAGAATAATGAAAATCCTGAATTGAAAAAAAAATTAAATGAAAAAGAGTATTTATACTTACTAAATAGATTGAAAATTTTGTAGACGGAGAAAGCAAAATTTCCAATATAATCATAAAAAATTTCATAGATGATTCCATAGATAACATTGAGATAATTTTTTCAAAAAAAATAAAAATCTATTAGCTCAGTCATCCTAGCATATGGTATTGCCATGTTTTGTAGACCGAGAAAGAAAAACTGTCAATATAATCATCAAAAATTCCATAGATGATTCCATAGATAACATTGAGATAGATTTTTCAAAACAAAGGAATCTATTAACTCAGTCATCCTAATCCCTGCAATGATATAAAACTACTCTACATATTTTGTGGAGAAATTGTTTAACAATGAATGGAATAAAAAATGGCCAACCAAAACCCAATATCTAAATTTGAGACAAATTAATCAAATTTCTATGTTGTAATTATAAAACTACTCTACATAGGGTTTTATGTCATGGTATAGGCTCTAAGCATTAAAAGACTGATGTAAGCAAGTTTATTTTCGTTTCAAACTAAATTAAAATAGAAATAGTTATTACTTTGAAGGAAAGAAAATTATAGAAAAAATCCACAGAAAAAGGAAAAAAAAAAAAATATAACCAATTTAAAATGTAATGAAAATAAAAATAAAAACAAAAACAAAAAATATTATTGGAAAAGTTTTTAAACAGTTTTTCTCTTTGAAATTTGCATATTAAATAGAAAATATGGACAAAAAGCTATAATTCATAAAAATTGAAGTAATAGAGAAGAAAAAAAAAATCAAAATGAAAATAGTTAAATAGAAAGGAAAAAAAAGAAAAAATAGAAACTAATAGGAAAATAGAAGTTACTAAAAAACACCTATAATAAAACCTTAACCAATCACCTTATAAATAAAAAATTTGAAATAATAATAAAAAAATTACCTAAATTTAATTTACAAATGTTAAATTTTAGATAAGTTGCAGAATTTTTTAGTTAAAAACAAATTAATACACAGTCAAAGGCAAAATTATATGGGATATGTGTAGGTTAAATATAATTTAGCTTCATGTCAAACTAAATTAAAAGAGAAATAGTTATTACTTTGAAGGGAAGAAAATTATAGGAAAAAAAGTCATAGAAAAAGGCAAAAAAAAATACAACAAAATTAAAAAGTAATAAAGAAACAAAAAAACAGAAGACAAAAATTTATTGGAAAAAGTATTTTAAATCTTTTTTTACTGTTTAGAATTTTCATATTAAATAGAAAATATGGAGAAAAAAATATAATTCATGAAAATGGAAGTAATAGAGAAAAGAAAAGGAAAAATCAAAATGAAAAAGTTAAACAGAAAGGAAAAAAAAATAGTAACTAATAGAAAAATGGAAGTTACTAAAAAGACACCTATAATAAAACCTCAACCAATCACCTTACAAATAGAAAAAATGAAATAATAATTAAAAATAACCTAAATTTAATTCACAAATGTTAAATTTTCAATAAATTGCAGAAATTTTTTTGTTGAAAACAAATTAATACACAGTCAAAAGAAAAAATTAAATGCCATATGTGTTAGGTTAAATATAACTTAATTAAACTAAAAAACAATAACAAAAAATTCCATAGATAACATTGAGATAGTTTTTTCAAAGAAAAAAAAAATCTATTAACTATAAAACTACTCTACATATTTTGTGGATAAATTGTTTAACAATAAATGGAATAAAAAATGCTCAATCAAAACCCAATATCTAAATTTGAAACAAATTAATCAAATTGCTATGTTCTAATAATGTGATAGGGTTTTATGTCATGGTCTAGGCTCTGAACATAAAAGACTACTGATGTAAGAAAATTTAGTTTCATTTCAAACTAAATTAAAAGAGAAATAGTTATTACTTTGAAGGAAATAAAATTATAGGAAAAAAGCCACAGAAAAAGGCCAAAAAAGTATAACGAAATTAAAAAGTAATAAACAAAAACAAAAAAAATTATTGGAAAAAGTTTTTTAAATATTTTTTGGTCTTTAAAATTTGTATATTAAATAGAAAATATGGAGAAAGAACTATAATTTATGAAAATGGAAGTAATAGAGAAAAGGAAAAAAAATCAAAATGAAAAAATTAAGAAAGGAAATAAGAAAAAACAAAAAAACAAAAAAAATAGTAACTAATAGAAAAATAGCAGTTATTAAAAAAACACCTATAATAAAACCTCAACCAATCACCTTAGAAATAAAAAATTGAAATGATAATAAAAAACAGGCTAAATTTAATTCACAAATGTTAAATTTTAGATAAATTGCAGAAAGTTTTAGTTCAAAACAAATTAATACAGGCAAAATTAAGTGCAATATGTGTAGCGAATATAACAAGGGCTACAAACTAGCTAGTTCCTACCACTTCTCTTGAATATAACTTAATTAAACTAAAAGACAATAAAAGCATAAATATTTCAATACAAAAATAAAACTACTAATAAAATAGTGTATTCTTGAATGCCATCACCAAAAATTAAGAAATATGATTAAGTATTATGTATATATATAATTAAATTGATTAAAACATGTTCTATAATAACAAGCCATCTTAAATTAAAATAGGGAAGAAAGCTAAAACTTCATGAAAATGGAAATAATAGAATAAGAAAAAAACAATGAAATAAAAATGAAATAAAATTAAAAACGAAATAGAAATAAAAATTACCAAACGACCTATAATAAGATTTCTACCAATCATTTTACTAATAAATAAAGTTAAGTAATAATAAAAATTAACCAAAAAACTAATATTAAACTATATATTATATCTCGTTCTAAAATAATATATAATAAAAACAAAACTGTATACATAATACATACTTATCTCTGATATAATAAATTTTACCTATATTATTTTACCCAATTAAAAATACTAAAATAATATCTATTCTCCATAATAAATTTTACCTAATTAAAAATACTAAAATATTATCTATTCTCCATAAGTAGAATTCATAACTTCAATGAGAAATAAAGCCGTTCATACATCAGATATTTAGTTCCGCTCATAAAATCATATTTTAAGAAAAACACAGCATGGGTTAGGTGAAATAAATTTCTTCCAATTTTTAATAATGGCTTTTCATTTCTTAGTAGAATCTTTTTTTTCATAATTAACATTTTAGATTTTATGATATTAAAAATATTAAATTATAATAAAATTAAACGAAGATTAGGTTACGGAAGTAGTTTAGTGAGTTTTGAGTGTTTTTTATTTTATTATTATTATTATATAATTTTAAAGTTATTATCAAGTCACTAAATTAGTGTATAAAGCTTTTTTGTTGGTAAAACAGAAAAATCCATCTCCTAGAAAATTTAATTGCTAAATTTATTAAAAAATGCCTGCTCTACCCTACCCCTCTAGTGACTTCTTAAAAAAACAAAAACACCATTCAATCTTCCCATATAAGATGCTATATCTACCCTTCTCCCAAATTCTCCACTGAAAATCCTAAATTTCTCGCTGAAAATTATATGCCCTCGGTCCTGGATCCCGTCTGATTTCTACCCTCGAAATCGACAGATCTTCTGCGTCACATCCCAGCACTTTCTTCTGAGCGCCAGCGCGCATATGTCTGCCTTTTAGATTTCCCAATATGCGTTCACTTTACTGACGCATCATCCACGATAGTCTGCTTTATTATTAGTTTAAATTGTTAGTCCTGACTTCTGGAAGTGGAAGAATTAATTAACAAATATTGTGCAGACCAAATGCCAACATGCGATTCATTTCTGGAAAGTAGAATTGAAAGATGACTGTTTTCTACAGAGTATGTTTGACTGTTGAGTGAATTATTCCAACAATCTTGATTCCCAAATCTTATCTGTCCTGGTTTTTTTCACGTATAAATATGGATGCCCCCTAAAGCTCATTACCTAGAGGAGGGGAGGAAAAGGAGCTCCAGTATTGATGGGATACCTCTAGATAGGGAAGAGGCTAAGGAAAGAAATTGTGTTTTGAAAGTTTTGCAGATTTGATCTGATTATCCATGGGGAAGTTAATTGAGAAATCAACCCCCTATGTAGCGATGATATCCCTGCAGTTTGGATACGCAGGCATGAATATTATCAGTAAAGTGTCTCTAAACAGAGGGATGAGTCACTTTGTGCTTGTTGTATACAGGCAGGCCGTTGCTACAGTTGTGCTCGCTCCTTTTGCCTTCTTCCTTGAAAGGTATTTAGCGAGGTCCATATCCATTCGGCTAACATTTCATGTTTTTAGAGTTGAAATCATAGATTTGTAGATCGTTGAAGGTTTCAAATGGCGTATTATGTTTCGTTAGTTTGGCATGAGTAGAGTATAGGTAATGTTTAATATTTTCGAAGATAGAATTTATTAATACACTGGTAGTGTAAGAAGATATAAGTAATATGAAGTTAGTGTAAGAAGATATAAGTAATATGAAAGCAAGTTTCATCACCAATTTTGATCTCTAGAGTTTTGGTGTTTGAAATGGATTTGCAAAGAGTCTTACTCATGTTCATAGAGACTTGTATTTGAAGTTGTAAAATATTTTTTTATTGCAACTAAGCAAATGTTAAAGTTTACAAAGACATACATATTTCTCTATATTTAGAATTGAATATCTGACTTCGTTAAAGGAAAGACCCTTCTTTTATAAGACAAGGGATTCACCTGGCACAAGTCTCTGCATAATGCTTGATGCATTTAGAAATATATTTTATTATTTTATTCAAAAGACTTGTATATGAAATATCTTTTCTGGTAAAATAAAAATGACTACTAAAAGCATATATACTCTACCTAACTACATGTCTCTCGTCATATTTCATGTTTTGGAAATAAAATTTACTATCTTATCATAGAGAGTTGTATCTAGAATCATGAATTTTTTTTATTTTTATTTTTTTAAATCAATGTTATATTTCTTATTTATATTTAGATTGAGAACTAACGTACTGTACATCGCAGGAAGATGCGACCCAAACTCACATTTTCCATCTTCTGTCAAATTTTTGTACTGGGCTTGTTGGGGTATGTATTATTTAGGCTGTTTCCCTCCATCTCTTATACCGCCTGTGAACATTCTTGGCTAGAAATTTAAGTTAAATATGAAATATTGTTGATGCATGCCCGCAGGCCTGTAATAGACCAGAATTTTTCTTACCTGGGTTTGAAATTAACTTCTCCAACATATGCGTGTGCGCTGAGTAATGTACTCCCCTGTATGACCTTCGTGATTGCTCTCCTCTTGAGGTAATCAAATCATGTCGTTAACAGCAAACCTATGCAATGAAGACAAAGGCACTTGTCCATTTTTTTTAATTTTTTTTTTTTCCCAATGGGCCGATGGGATATCTGTTGTTGCGCAGGATGGAGAGAGTGAATATAAAAAAGCTACGCAGTGGAGCAAAGTTGGTGGGAACGATCGTATGCGTAGGGGGAGCAATGTTGATGACGTTATACAGAGGTCCTATTGTGAGGATGTTTTGGTCTCCGCATCATCAATCCTCCAAGCACAACCAGACATCTGCAGGAACTGCCGCTGGTAGTAAAGACTGGATGGTCGGCTCCGTTTTGATGGTTGGCGCAACTCTGGCCTGGTCGATCTTGTTTATTTTACAGGTGATTTTATCTGTAAGAGTGATTTAAGATTTTGGAGTGTTTTATAGTGCATAATTACATCTATCCAAAGCCCCGGGACAAGTTTTTATTTTTCATAAATATGAATTTATGAATTCAACTTAATTGCAAATGGGGTGGTAAAAAAATAAAAATAAAAATTGCAATAGTAGCGTTTAAATCATGTTTTTAATATTTGAGATAAATTCAATACTATAAAAAAATATTTGGGTGTCTAAAATCTTGAAAGTACTCAAAATCTTGAAATTTAATAGCTGTAAATCTAATCCCTGCAGGATCCAAACCTTGCCAAAATTTTTATGATTTTAAAAGAAAAACAACCCAAACAAATTTAAGGCAATTGTTTAAAAATGTGATAGAGATTCTTTCAAATTCATTCTGTAACTAATTATCACTGTCACAACTTCTGACTAACCTCATGATATTGAATGTGCAGTCTGCAGTCCTCAAAAAATATCCTGCTCAACTTTCACTTGCTACCTTAATATGTTTGCTAGGGACGTTACAGGCAACGACTCTAAGCATAGCTCTCGTACGTGATCCTTCCCAGTGGGCATTAGGGTGGGACATCAACCTTTTGACTGCAGTCTACTCTGTACGTTTGGCTTTTTTTTTCGGATTTAAATGAATTCAAGATTAGGAGACTGCATATGAAGCTAATTTATGGCTTAGAGTAATTAATATAGCTGGTTGCAGGGAGTGGTGGCGTCAGCGATTGCATATTATGTGCAAGGTCTGTGCATGCGGGTAAAAGGACCTGTGTTTGCCACAGCATTCAGTCCGTTGGTGATGATAATCGTGGCAGTCATGGGATCTGTTATTCTCTCTGAAAATATTTATTTGGGCAGGTTTGTAATTTGTCTGGTGTGTTTTTTAAGTGGTTTAAGTTTTCAGAAATTAAATCAGGTTTGATATGTGGAACTGCCGTGGCCAGGATCTAAGCTGATCTTAACATGATCAGATTTATCTAACTTAACATTAATATGATTAGATTTATCTAAGTTAATATGACTAGATTTTTGTTCACAGAAAACTTAATAATACATCTGATCACTTTCTATTCTACATTCACTCATTTTTAAATAAAATCACTTCTTCAAATAATGAGAGTTTTTAAAATATTCCGACCTTAGGATAGGAAATTCCGAAATGCTTTCAAAATCTAAATTCAACTATTGAAATTAAATACAATTCAACTATTAAACACAGGTAGTGTAAATCAAATTTTTTAAATATTCCAAAATACAATCAGAGCTGTAATAATTTCTAATTTTTTAACAATTGCTGAAATTGAAAGGATGATTAACAGTTGTCACGAATAGCATGATTTAATGTGCTAATTAGTTGCACTGATCCACTTATTACAGTGTGCTGGGAGGAGTTATGATCGCAATCGGGCTATACGCTGTTCTGTGGGGAAAATTGAGGGACAGCAAGGCTTTGACAGATGAAAATCATTCGGAAGCGCTTCCGAGCTCTGAAGAAATACTCCCACAAAATGAAAAAAGGGCAGATGACATAGAAGCTGCGTCGAACGAGGCCATGGATAAGGGGCATGAGCCCTCTGAATCAGATGGAATGAAACAACTTTCGGTGAAGTAGAGAGTACAATGTGTCAGTTTGGCATATGGTTATAGTTATATAAATCTATTGAAATAAGGGGTTGCTATCATTATCAGTCACTTCCCTGTAATACAAAATATCAATATTGAATGGATAGATGAAGAAACGCTTTTGGGCACTAGGTAATATAAATATATGGGTTAATATAAATATATGTGTTTTAGTTTATTTGTGATGATTTATTGGAATGTTTGAGTTTGAGTGGTTTTTTTATTTTGGGTTGTGTTTATTGATTTCAGATACTTATTTTACTACTTAGTATGACTGGATGTGTAAGTATGTTAGTTAGTCTGTTTTTTTTAAAATAAAAATAAAAATTATGTTATAGATAGAAAAATAATGAACTATAATAAAAAACAATAATATGTTGTAAAGTAATTAGAAGTAAAAAAATGTGTGAATAAGATATTTAAATATTATATTTTTCAAAAGTATTTAAATGAACTATTTGAAGATCTATATAACTAATTTGTGTGAATATCAACTTCCTATATATCGATATATAGAACAAAAAAAGTTAAAATAAATATTTTAATGTGGTATAAAAAAATATTCAATGTGTGTTATCAATCAAATATTCTTTCACATTCTTCTGCAGGGCTTTTACAATCTTCCACAAGGGCATACATAAGCTTAAGAATCATCAACCGGCCTTGATCTAGATGACTCCCAGCTTCGCAAAGATAGTTGTTGGCTCAGTTCCGTCCACCTCTGGGGCCAAGCTCCTGCCCATATCATCAGTGAAGCCCCAGTTCCCATTGTCCAGGTGATCGAGGCCTCACTGGATGAGGCTTTAAAGTTTTTTGAAGGTGCCCTAATCTGTCCGTTCAATGGTTTTTGGCCACTTCTTACAGCTCTTCACAGTTGGATCTCGAAGGTATGGAAGCCTAACATTTCTAATGAAATTAATATCTACCCCTGTGTTAGGGGTTTCCTTATAGTAGATTTTGAAAACCCTGAAAGCAAACAATGTATTCTAGATTTTGGCCCTTGGTTTTGGGAAAACTCAGGCCTATTCATGAAGCCATGGAACCCATCATTCGCAGTTGGATCTTGGAGGTATGGAAGCCTGTCATTTCTGATGAAATTAATATCTACCCCCATGTTAGGGGTTTCTTTATAGTAGATTTTGAAAACCCTGAAAGCAAACAATGTATTCTAGATTCTGGCCCTTGGTTTTGGGAAAACTCAGGCATATTCATGAAGCCATGGAACCCATCATTTGATCTCTCAACAACAGTCATAACCTCAGCACTAGTTGGATGAGATTGCCAAACCTAGCCTTGCATCTCTAGAATTTCTCCTCGAAAGCCATTGGAAATGAAATTGGGAAATTTTTCTGCAAGTGCCCAGAAACATAGGAATATGCTAGAACCACCTATGCACGCATCTTTGTGGAAATGGACTTCAGCACTAGATTCCCAGCTGAAATAAGCCTAACAAGTAAAAGACTATGTGTGCAACCAGAAACTCGATTATGAAAGTGCTCTCTTTAGATGTCGATCCTGATTTGAGACAGGCCATCTAGCCAAAAATTGCCCAAAAGCCTCCCAGAAAAATTCTGCTAGAAAGAATCACTACAGATCTACATGGTGGGAAGGAGCACAAAAAGAACATTACACTGTCATCAAGGAAGAATACTCTCCAGAAAACTCTGAATCGCAAGAAATCGGGCAAGAAAAAGAAACAACTCTCATGACAAGCAGGGGGAAAGCCCGCCCAATAGCAAAAAAGTGAACTCGACAACCCCTCAACCAGCAGTTATGAGGATTCGAATGCTGCACAAAATAAATCTTCATTTAACAGCAAAGCAAATCTCCCAGGCCAAACTTCTTCTCCAACTATCTTCAAAAGGGCAAACACAACTGTAGAGAAAAAAAAAGAAATCTACAACACCAATCTCGCCAAGAAAGACTAGAAGCCAGCGAGACAATTAAGAACTAAGAAAATTATAGGTTCCATAGACCAATTTGGTCTCAGTGGACGTTAACCATCATCTCATCATCATCATCAAAAATATATTAACAATAAAAAACCATTTTAATTTACATCATATTTAGTCCTATATATACTCTATTTAGTATTTAAAAATACAATTTAAACCATGAAAAATAACAAAAGTGTATTTTACACTTTAAAAAAATTTACACGTGAAAAAATTCTTTCTCAACTCCTATTAAATTCGTACTTAAAATAAATTTATTCTGATTTTTATAAAAAAAAAAAAAAATTGTATATAGAAATTGAATTTTGAAAGAAAGGAAAACCACAATATTTTAAATCATTTATAGTGATTTATTAAATTACTCTACTTTAGATTGCAGTGGATTTTTATTGCTGGCTGTACTATTTTTTATAATAATTTAATATATTATTAGTGGAAATTAAATTTGGATGAAGTAGAGAATGAAGAGTATTTAAACTATTTTAGTTACCCATCTTTAAAAATATGTACCATAAATATTAACGAATTCATAGTAAAATATTATTGGATGTCCTATAGTAAAATAGATAAAATACTTAATAAACACCACGGTCAAGAATGAACTGAAAATTTTGACATCTCTCTCCAACAGATTACTCTCAGATTACTCCAACATTTACTAATGGACCATGATTACAAAACACCTAAAAATGCATATCACATGTATTTATTATAAACGATGCATGCTGAGTCCTCGACGTATAAGTTTGGAAATATGTGTATAAAGATAGAGATGCCAGTCATTAACAAAGATCAGATATTTTTATATAAAACAATATAAAGTGTAAAGTAAGGGTGGTTTGTCTAGGTTTTTTGTGGAATAACTTTGAGTATAAGTGTATGTTAATTTAAATATGATTATGTGTTATTAAAAATAAAATAATAATAAAGTAGATTTGTTTATTTTGAAATAAGGTTTTAAAAATTTAATTTAATTTTTAATAATTATTAAGTAGAGGTAGAAATTTATCTTAAATAAAATATTTTTAATAGTAGTCATAAATCAAATGTCGAGATTTATTTGAAAAGTGGTTGTGTTTTTTTTATTCTTTTAATTAAATTGATTAATTTAAAAAATGTCACATGAACATGTATCATAAATATGTATTTTGATTTTTCAAACATGTGGCATTAGCCGATAACATTGTAACACAACCTATTCATATGTTAAAAATGCTGTTACATTTTATATATATATATATATATATATATATATATATATGTTTAACTCATGTATTCATTTTTTATAATTATTATTAATAATCATTTAAAATAAAGTTATAATTTAGCTAATTTTTATGTTTTTTAAAATCTAACTAATGTGAAAAGTTTAAGATTGTCACATACACTTGTCAGTTATACTTATTTCACAAAAGAAATTTACATTCTTAAAATAGTAAACTCAAGGAAAACAAACTTTCTTTAGGTTTGTCCGTCTTCACCATGCAAATAATGCAAATTGATATATGCAATGTCCCTGGATTTTAATGCAAACTATGGGTATGGAATCCAAACATTCGACAACCTAAGCATGGAATGCACAAATGCATTAATACTTGATTGATTATTGTTTGTATTGTCAACGAAGAGGATTTTTAATGTGCTCTTAAGCTTAGTTTTAAGTTGGTTTTTGATGACTTACTAAGCCATATGGTTAATTACATTCTCTGGTGTCGGGTGGGCACCAGCTAGTTAGGTTCATATTTTTCAAGAATCCTTTCTCGAAGACTGTGCTCACAACAACTGAAGGTTGTCTCACTGTCGATCGGCCTAGGGTTATGATCTACGGTCTTGCTTTACTAAGTAGGCTAAGAAAGAAACCTACCGCATTTTCCCCCGGTTTCCAACAGTCAGTCAAAAGGTGAGTGAGTCAAGAACTTTGTTGTTGCAATGGTACGTTTGTGCTTCCCTCTGCTACTTGCAAACTCATTTCTTCCATGAGCTCTTGAGAAATTTAACATTGAGGTAGCTAAGCTAACAGGGTTTTACTTGTCGTTGTGGCTACACTAGCCAAGGGTACACATTTACAAGTTTTCGCTGAGTTTTCATTTCGGGAACAACTTCTACAAAGTTTTGAGGTATGTGCTAGTTAACAATTGAGGTTTAGAATATTCTGTGTTAGCTTATACTGGAAACCCCTTCTTATTGACTTTCGCTATGACAGTTGGAGGGTGTTAGCGTGGGTTCAGGATCTCGTCATTCTCAGGTATGATAATCCATTGGTTTTCAACTCTTTGCTAACCATGAGCATACTTTGTTACAATTCCTTACATTTTGTTCCCTTACTTGCAGGTTCTTTCTTTCCATATGAGTAAAAACCCTCAATTGCCGAGGGAGCCTGCTCTATTTTTCGCTTTTTCTTTTTTCTAGATGCATAAAGGCCTCGACGAAGGGTTTCCTCTCACTTTACAAGTGCTTAGCTTGCATTCTTTGGAATATGCGTTGTTAAATCCATTCTGGTGGCTTCTCTGCAAGCCCTCCGCTGAGTTTTCTTTACCGTGCCAACACAATTATTGGGTTTCCTCACACATTTTCATTATGGTTTTTATGTAAATTGTTATTTTGTATTTAAAAAACAAAATTGTTCCGCCGTGCCAAGAACTCTTGAGATACTGGGTCTTTGCTTCACCCTGTCATCTAAGGTCAAGCTCTATAGGGGATATATTCACTTCTCATAGTGTGGTTAATCTTGTTATGCAGCTCATAAGTAATTTATGTTGTATATTACAACTTGGAACCCAATTTTCCTTAAGGGTTTTCATATTCAGTGTAAAATGTCTCAGTTTTTCTATATGAAGTTGAACCCATGATATTTATGACTCAGCTACGCATATGTTGTTTCTTGCCCTTGTAAATATGTTATTCTTGCTGTGTGAAAATAGACAATTCTCCTTTGAGCATAAAGGGTTTTGTCTGTTCCAATAGATATTTCATCTTCACGACCGTGCCCAGGCATGGCCAATTGAGTTTGGTTTGTCCCGTCTTAAACTGAGTGTAAATATTCCTTTTAGATATGAGAATACTTTAATTATAAGGTCACTAACATTACCGTGCTTCTTCTTCGCATACGTATATATATACACACAGACTTCATTATTTATGTTTAAGTCTTAAGAAAGATTTTGTTTACAAGCTCCAGTACAGTTCGGTATGATTTTTTTTCTCGATGCATTTACATATGAATAATCTTAACAATTATGGAGATTGTAATTCTTGTTCATTTCATAACTTATCATTACAGTCTTACATACTATAACAAGATATATTATAAATTTTCAATTTGTAACAAATAAAGTCACTAGCGCCGCACTTGTATTCATTTACATTATTCACAAAACCCATACATCCAATCTATTGTAGCTATAAATACTTGTTTTTGTATATTGGTTATGTAGAAATTCACCCGATAACCACGCCTCCTAACAATGAGGAAAGCAATTATATCATTTCCTCTCCCTCGAGCAGTGTTTTACTAAAACAATTTTCTTTTTCTCACTATCCCCAACAAGGTTTATCCTCAGGCCTAAGATCCCTCTGGGTTCAATTCCCTAGTCACTCAATAAACTTGAGAATTCCATATCAGAGAGCGGAGACTCAAACACATAACACAGAAACTTGAACACTTAGAACTTGAAACTTGCAACTTGTCTTCATTTGATGATTGCACTGATTTTTATACACAGGACAGATCTTTCTGGAGTCGATGGGGCATTGGCTTCTTCAGGAAGCTTTGCCCATTTTGTCAACGATTTCTAGAAACTTCATTTAATACATCTGCAGAAATCTAGATGGTGGGTAGTTGGAATTAGCTCCTTCCAACACTCCCCCTTAATTCCAACTATATAACAAATATACTATAGCACAATAAACAAGACACTATACTCTTAATCACGACGACCTAAACTTTAACTTGCCTGCTGGTCTAAGTCTCAGCTAGGCTTACAAAACATTTCATTTTTTCCTTCTTGCAAAAGGGCCCATGCTTGTTCATTTGCTAGTGCTATTTCATCTTCACCTTTCTGGCTTTCCTAAAAGAATTCCTCTACTCCTTGCTTATGTACTTAACATCAACGACTTTTTCGGATTAGGACGCAATGCAAGAGCTCGAACAAGGTAATCTAATTCATGTTCTCCCCACTTTCCATGAGGAACCAGCAAAGGAACCACCAAAATGCAGTCATCTTTGAAAGCAGATCCAATAAAACTTCTAACAATTGGGTTATGAGAGAAGCAAGTTTTACTTTGAGTGATTTCTTCAACAACATGATCCTCAACAACATGAGTGTTTTCTTGAAAAACATGACATTGTTTGTCCAAGAACTCAAAAATATTGCTAAACCCAAATGGGTTCCTGAGAAAATGATCATCGAAAGGATCATTGTCAAAAAAGTCTAAAAAGATAGACATATCAGCTAGGCTTAAATTTTCATTAAACTCTGGCCAGCTTTGACTTCAAAGTGCACCAGGCTCAGCTCTGCCTCTCACTTCCCGAATGCGCACCACACTTTTGCTGCCCCTCTTCTGATCAGTGTTTTCCAACAACAATTTCACCTTCAAATTAAATCAATGATGAGGTCTCGGTGGCCTTTTCCAGCACAGGTCGCTTCGATGTCCAAGCAAACTTTATAACAGCCTCTTCTCAAAGCTCTCCACTTTCTCCACGCACAGTGGATATTGCAGCACTTCTGTGTGGCAAATACAACATCACACCACAAGACTAGCACAACTCCAACAACAAGAAATCAGAACATCCCGGCAGACGCACCACTTACATAGGAACCAAACCAGAACTGGAGGCAAACAGATTCGAAACCCACAACTTTGGATTTCATACAGTCAACTCACACTCACACAATTCAGGCATACACAGTCATTCAAAAAACTCCTTCAAGTTAAATCTAAACTAAAATATAATCATTGTTTCTGATGATTTCACTAACAGATTAAGCATTGTGCATGAAATAAAAGAAAATCTGTAAATCATTGCGCGGACCCATAGAAAGGGCAAAAATTGAATTTCCGTTCCAACAAGTAGGAACAGGACCAACAACGTAGCTTTCCAGCAAGGGAATCGCTCTCTGCTTAGCAAACAACTATACCCTTCTCCCAAATCGATTTACACCGTCGCCTCAGCAAACTGCTTTCTTCAGAGTGCACCAGCACAAACTTATGCACAGCTGCTCTCCACGCTCATCACACCACAGCTTGTTCTTATCCGGAACTACGGTCTCCAGGAACATAGTCTTCTCCACACATCAAAATGAACAACGCACACCAAACACAAGTATCCTCTCAACTCTCCCTCAGTTTTAGCCGACTACAATTTCTCATGGACACGTCATATGCGCCTCTTGAATCACTTAATAAGAAGGGCTCTCCAATCAGTGTCAACAACAGGCAACACTATCCCATAACTCAAGAGAAAAGGGCCTATAATGCCAATAGCAACCACAACTTAACCTGCCTTAGGTTCGCTTCAGGTTCACCACACTCCACAACTCAGAAATCAGTGACCACCACTCATACAACCCTCACTACCAGCACGCCGTTCTCAGCAACAAACACGACACTCGGCTGCAGTCTCCAGTTCTTCATCCAACGGACCAATCTGTCGCCAGCAAGCACAAAGCAGCCTTACCAACACTAGAAAACAGAACTCTGTCGCCCACGCTCATGGCTCACCAACACGCCTTTTCAAGCCACACTGTCTCCTCACATGGTGGCAACCACAACGCTCGACCACTTCTACTACTTCTCCACCACTTCATAGAATCACAACTCAACGCTGCTAAAGCCAGTCCAGCTCTAGCGTCCAAGCTACATGCAGCCATACATCGTAATAACTTGCAAACAAAAAATACGCCAGCACTTGTATTCACAACAATGCTCCAAACTGTGCTCCACACCAGTTTTCACAACACACATTCACTTCTTCTCCTCCATGTGCAGACCAGCCTTAAGCTGAAACCTTCAGCTCTCATAGCCTCTCCCACATCGCAGCTCACCTAAGTTCTATCGTCTGGACAACGCTGGACTATGCACACAGCGCGACAAGGCGAACTCTCACAACTCAAAACAACCCACACTCCTGAGCTCTGGTACCAAATTAGAGAGTGCAGAACTACAGAGATGTGCACACAAACAACTCAGAACTTCACACTCACTCTCATACCATATCAGAGAGCAAAGACTCAAACACATAACACAGAAACTTGAACACTTAGAACTTGAAACTCGCAACTTATCTTCATTTGATGACTGAATTGATTTTTATACACAGCACAGATCTTTCTGGAGTCGATGGGGTGGTGGCTTCTTCAGGAAGCTTTGCCCATTTTTTTAACGATTTCTAGAAACTTCATTTAATACAACTACTGAATTCTCGATGGTGGGTAGTTGGAATTAGCTCCTTCCAACATTCCACTGGCCCTTTGTCCAACTTAGGAATACCTCGTGGTAGTGACCTGCATTTTCCACAACTAACTGTACAATTTATGAATCCAGTTCCTTTCCTTCTGATCCAAACTTAAACATGAACACAACAAATTATAGATGTAACCATAAATAAAAACATGCAGCAAAAATAAAATTTCATTTCATTAATATCAAAATACTAAAATAAGCTTGCAAATAAAATGGAAATACACGAGCTCAGGCGATGGTAGCTTATCTATGAGAAGAGATCTGGCGACTACATGCCTTTGAACTATGTTATAATAAGGCTGAAAGGCCTACTTATTATTGAGAAATAATGGAAAATCCTAAACATCCAAAAATATAACCCTAGGAGATGAAGCAGCAAAACTATAGGCAACGTTTACGTAAATTGGCACATCAACTTCCCGACGTCATAACTTTGGCATACGATCTTCATTTGACGTGCACAATACCTCGTTAGAAATATTTATCCGAGGACTACAAATTTTGAATGGAAATCATCATTAATTGCTTCATGCTTGCCCCTATTTTCAAAAGAACATCATTTAGGGCCTCAAAATGGCTTTTAAAGTTTACGACCCGAAAAGATGTCAAAAATAGTAAATTGTGCTACAATTAAGGAAACTAAAAAACTGAAAGAGACAGTGGTGGGGGTCACAGTGGAATAGGCATGTTGCCACCAACATCCACCTAGATCACCTTTTTTGCCTCCAACCTCCCTCTTTGATTCCTTCCTTAGCCTCCTCATTTGAGTTTTTCCTTAAGCACCCAAATAGGAGAGAGATAACAGATTCTTTAAACTGTCTAGTAAAAAGAGTGTTCTCTACAGGTTTACGTAGGTGAATTCCAAATTTATCTTAAATACTCTTTGTTAGAAGAAAATAATAATATAATCATAAACCTAAACCATCCATGAACTATTAGGCTTCCACTTACCCTGTAGATTATTTTTAACTTTAAATAGTAAAGCAACTGCAAGTAAAAATCAAAATGTTCGAGGGTGTAAATCTTGCCCCTCGAGACATAACATTTTCCTCGGTTTTATCTGACCTTTTAAATGATTCAGGATAAGTTTCCTGCATAAATAACTTATCCTACCAGATAGGCTCGTCTAGGCTAAAGTGTCTCCACTGCACTTTAACTTGCGTTTGTCTCGCCTCTGTAGCATTATCTCTCTTTGCTAGAGGATTCACTGAGGCTCTACTAGGAACTCTCTATTTGGTTCAACCTATTAGAACAACCATAATGCAATTAGTTCACAACAATAATCATATCAATGTCAAAGTAAATCTTAAAGTGTTACCTAAAAATCTTGTGAGTGAATCACATGTTTAGGGTCATACACATATTGCTTTAACAACGAGACATGAAATATGTTATGAACTCTTATATGACTGAGTAATGCTATTCGATATATCACTGGTCCAATTTCTAATATCTAGAAAGGGCCACATAAATGAGGGGCAAGCTTTGCACAACTAGTCCATCTTACAGAGTTTTTCTTAGGTTTTATTTGCACATATACATGAAATGTGACTCTAAATTCCCATTAGGTTCTTTTACGGTAACCATAATCCTTCTGCCTATCTTGGGCATCCTTTAAATTCTGTCGGACATTATTTTTACTATTTGTTCCATCTCTGCCATCATTTTTGGCCCTAGAATTAATCTATTTTCAGGACTATTCCAATTCGTGGGTGTTCTACACCTTCTCCCATATAACACCTCGAAAGGGCTCATCTTTAAAGATTCATGATAACCATTATTATATGAAAACTCCACCAAATGTAGATATTCCTCCCACTTGCTCGGTTGTTGCATAACATATATCCGTAACATATCCTCCAGTACTTGATTCACACGTTCAGTCTGCCCATCAGTTTGTGGATGGTATGTAGTGTTGAACTGAATCTATGTTCCTAGTCCTATAAAGAGGGCTTTCCAAAACGTGGAGGTGAATTTTACATCTAGGTCTGATATAACTATATTAGGAATACCATGCAATCGAAACACTTCTTTCATGAAAATATCAGCAATTTGAACTGTCTTGTAAGTAAATTGTACTGGAACAATATGAGTTTATTCACGATTACCATGATTGAGTAATTGTGCTTTTTGGATCTAGGTATTTTTGTGGTAATGTCAAGTGTAATGACTTCCCACTTTCACTTAGATATAGGTAATCGTTGAAGAAGGCCAGCGAGTTGCTGGTGTTCATCTTTCACTTGCTGACACTGTAAAAACCTCGCCAAATATTTTGCAATATCTTTGCGCATCCCCGACCAATTTTGTTTTATTACTGAAAACATTTTCTAGTACCCGAGATGGGCGTTATAAGGACTCTTGTGAAATACATCCAGAATCAGTTGTTTAACTGAAATATGGTTGGGCACATATATTCTCTCGTTAAAGGTTAACAACTAATCCTTATTTATACTATATTCTGACTATTTTTCCTGGTTGTTAGTCTGTTGGGCTTGCTGCCATAAAAAAATTATATTTTGGATCTCTCTGGGCAACTTCTTTAATTTTTTCCAGAAATTTAAATTCTATTTTATTATAATGCAATTCATAAACACAATGCATTCTTCTACTTAGTGCATCTGCAACACAATTTTCCTTTCCTTTTAGATGTTTAATGTCAAATTCAAATTCACTAAGAAAAGCATTCCACCTTGCTTGACAGGCATTCAAATTAGGTTGTTTGAAATAACTCGTCAGACTATTATGGTTTTTCATTAGTAAAAATATTTTTCCTAAAAGGTAGTGCCTCCATACTTTCAATGCATGGATTGTAGCAATTAATTCCAAATCATACGCAAGATCTTTCTGCTCATATTCTTTCAATTTTTGAGACTCATATGCCATCACTTTTCCATCTTGCATCAATACTACCCCTACCCCTTTTTGACATGCATCCGTGCAGACCACGAATTCCTTGTTTAGATCAACAATCTTTAATATAGGGGTAGTGGTTAGTAAATATTTTAACTAGTTCAAAAATTTATTGACACTTGTTGGTCCACTTAAAAAATTTCACCTTCTTTTGCAAAGAAGTGATGGGGAATTCCTTGTTTAGATCAACAATCTTTAATATAGGGGTAGTGGTTAGTAAATATTTTAACTAGTTCAAAAATTTATTGACACTTGTTGGTCCACTTAAAAAATTTCACCTTCTTTTGCAAAGAAGTGATGGGGTATGCGATTAAGGAAAAACCCTCAAATAAACGATGGTAATATCTAGTGAGGCCCATGAACGATTGTATATCAGCTTGATTTTTGTGTACATGCCACTCCATAATAGTTTTTATCTTCTCAGGATAAAAAACTATACCTTCAGCTGAGATGACATGCCCCAAATATTGGATTCGATCTTTATAAAAATCACATTTGCTAAATTCAGCATACAATTTATGGCCTCACAACACTTGCAATACTATTCGCATGTGTTATGTTCCTCTAAACTTTTAGAATAAATCAGAATATCATCTATGAATATCATGACAAACTTATCCAAAAAAGGATTAAAAACTAAACAGGATTAAAAACATCATGCATTAAACTCATAAATGTCACAGGTGCGTTCGTCAATCCAAAGGGTAGGACCATGAACTCGTAATGACTGTAATGAGTTCTAAACACAATCTTACATATTTCCTCCTCCTTGAATCAAATTTTGTGGTATCATGACCATAAGTCAATCTAAGAGAAAATTGTTGCACCTTTGACTTTCGAATAAATCATCAATTCGACGCAGCAGGTACTTACTCCTTACAAATAATACCAAAGCTCCCTAGGGCAATACACTATGATGGATATATCCTTTATCAAGCAATTCATGTAACTTTGTTTTTAAATAATGATTAAAATTGTGAAGACAAAAGAGAAGCTTTTATTTATTGTAGTGTTGAATTAGATTTTGTTTTTTATATTGCATCATGATTTAAAATTGAATTGTGAAAATATATAATACAGGTAAGTTTTATTGAGGAAAATCATTGAACCAAATCCATTCTATAATAAAAATTAGACAGGGAAATAATGAAGAAAATGGGGGATTGTTGTTGTTGTTTTTTCTCTTTTTTTTTTTTTTTTTAAATTGGCGAGTTCTATGGTATTATGTTTCTAGTAAAAGCTAGAAACATAATGATAACTACCTTTTTTGAAAAAATAAAAGTATTAATTATGAAAATATATAAATTTGGATTTTTCTTTTAAATTAATATTGAGAAAAAAAAATATATTAGTTATGAAAAATCCATAAATTTGGATTTTTTTTAAAATTAATTTATAAGAACACTTTGGGATTATAGGTATTTTCTTACTTTTAATTTTTTTAAAATTTTTTTAATTAGAAACTACAAAAAATTAGTCATCCACCGATCAAAAATTAAAAATTCAAATTTTAAAATTTCAAAAAATAATTTTCAATTTCTAAAAAATAAGTTTAATATTTAATTTTATAAAAAACTTAAGTAACTTTAAAATTAATTAAGAGTCAAATCAGTCAAATCAAAAAAATAGTAAGTAACAAAAACTTTCAAAAAAATATATCTTTAAAAAACTACAATAACACTTTTAATATATTAACCAATTAAATTTTAAAAATTACAAAAACTTTCAAAAAAATATATCTTTAAAAAACTACAATAACACTTTTAATATATTAACCAATTAAATTTTAAAAATTAAAATTAAAACTTATATATATATAATTAAAAACAAAACTAACAAATATATTATTATAATATATTACTACAATACCCTATATATATTCATTTTTTTAACTGAAACTTTTGAAGTGAAACGTGTTAATAAAACCTATTGAATTATTTTTATATGTCGTAATACTATTAAAGGTTATATTTTAATAATATTAAAAATTATATATCCAAAGTATTCACTCTACATAAAGTTACTTAAATTTAACTCGAAAGATTAGCTAAAGTTGTGAAATGTTTTGAATGTTGGAAGGTTCCGCCAATTGCTGGAATTAACTCTATTAATTTTATGTCGGTAATTTTTTTATTACTGATTTCATTTTTATATTAATAATTATAATTAAAAAATATTAATTAATGAAATTAAAAAATTGAATATCTGATTTAATTATTATATTTTTTTGAAATTATTAAATATCTACAATTATTAAAAAATTATTTTATAGGATTAATTATTAAATATGAAAAATTATATAAGAATATTCTACGTGGATTAGGGTGGAGATTTACTTAATCATTGTACTATAAAACTAATCCCAAGAGTAGGAAGAGAATTGAATTTATAAGATAAATTTTATAGTTTGAAAAATAATAAAATTATTTATAAATTAAAAAAATAATATATATTTTATATTGATTAATTTAAATTATAATATTCACTGAAAATATTATTTAATAAATTTATAATTTATTTTTTATGAAATGAATAAAAAAATTTAATCCAGAAATAGGGGAGGGACGTCATTACTTGTGCGCCCTCCCCTCCACCTGGCGGACAAGCACGTGGACGGCACGCTCTCTCGTACGACACGCGTCCAGCTTGGAGAGCCACCTGTTCTGCAGCGTGTCAAGGGTTAAAACTTCACCTGCCGACCACCCGCCCACTCATTTCCGCCTTTACGCCGCGATGTGTGGTTTGCCTGTGGGTTTTCTGTTCGGGTCCGGTGTTTGTTCGAAGCCCTCCGCCGATGATGGCGCGGGAGGGCTCCATTACCTGTGCATGATGTCCGCCATGGTTGAGCTCATGTCCGCCAATTGCTGTTCAGTCTGGACCGCCGGTGGTTTAGGGTTTCCTGGGTGGTTGTTTAATTCGCGCTATTTGCCCGCCAATTGCTGTTTAGTCTGGACCGCCGGTGGTTTAGGGTTTCCTGGGTGGTTGTTTAATTCGTGCTATTTGCTGTTTGGGGAGGAGCCAGTACCAATTTACAGGTAATTGCATATTTTGGTGGTATTTGTGTGGTTTTTTGGGTTTTTTTTTCTCCATTTGCTCATTTGCTAATTTTTTCCAATTGTTTCAGCTGTGGCAGGTCCGACGAGCACTGGAGAAGGTCCGCCGAATTTGTGGCGAGCTCTGGACTTATGGCTTCAGCGAGCTCTGGACTGATGGCTTCTATCCGGTAGGATTTTTATCCTACCAGCCATTTTCTGAAGTGTTTTTCAACACCTCTCACCGTGTGTTTCTTAACACCTCACCTCGATTATTGGAAGTTTTGTTAAATTTGGAGACAGGTTTTACCTTGCGTATTGAATTTAAGTGCTTTATAAGTCTCTATTCCCATCTCTATTGTAGCAGCCCTTTGGTTTTGTCTGGCAGCTTTGAGTAGTAGCCCTTTGGTTTTGTTGAAGGTATAATTTATTAGCTGCTTTGAGTACCACTCTTCAGAGCAGTTATGTTGTAACCTTCCTGCCATTATGTTGTAACCTTTCCGGCATTTTGTTTTTGGAGTTACCCTTGGGGTTTTTTATAACAAAAATAACTCAATTATTGCTGATGTTTCTTTCCTTTTTAACTTTTTTGAGCTACATATTATGGTGTATGGACACCATTTAATGCTAGCTGAGAGCCTTGGCTTTGGTGTGACAAGAAGTTTAAAATTAAGAAAATTGGATTCTAATGGCAGCTTGGTTTTGGTTGCCATCTCCAAAGCTTGCAGCTAGTGTGAGACTCGGAACATACGGAAATGATGTTGTAGCTTTTCAGTGTTAAGGTCTTGTGCTTTTTTCTGATATAATGGTGCTAAATGTTACTTCGTAGCAGCCCTTTGGTTTTGTCGAAGATATAATTTATTGGCAGCTTTGAGTAGTGGCCCTTTGGTTTTGTTGAAGGTATAATTTATTGGCTGCTTTGAGTACCACTCTTCAGAGCAGTTATGTTGTAACCTTTCTGCCATTATGTTGTAACCTTTCCGGCATTTTGTTTTGGGAAGTTACCCTTGGGGTTTTTTATAACAAAAATAACTCAATTATTACTGATGTTTCTTTCCTTTTTAACTTTTTTGAGCTACATATTATGGTGTATGGACACCATTTAATGCTAGCTGAGAGCCTTGGCTTTGGTGTGACAAAAAGTTTAAAATTAAGAAAATTGGATTCTAATGGCAGCTTGGTTTTGGTTTCCATCTCCAAAGCTTGCAACTAGTGTGAGACTCGGAACATACGGAAATGATGTTGTAGCTTTTCGGTGTTAAGGTCTTGTGCTTTTTTCTGATATAATGGTGCTAAATGTTAATTCGTAGCAGCCCTTTGGTTTTGTCGAAGATATAATTTATTGGCAGCTTTGAGTAGTAGCCCTCTGGTTTTGTTGAAGGTATAATTTATTGGCTGACATGCTCTGCAAAGGGTTGATCCTGAAAGGCCAAATCGTCCAACAAGAAGTTGAACACTCGAAACCTCTAACCTTAGTGCTAAAAATTAGATATTATTCACCAAGAAACTAGAACCAAACCGTCTCTAAAATCAGTGAGGACAAAATTTCTACAAAAACCAGTAGCAAATGTGGAAAATGTAGTTAAAGCACTCACCTCATGTGTATATTTCTTAATAGGAATTGTAAATGCTCTTCCGAGGCCAAGATATGCTATTTTTACTACACCTCTTCGCTTATCCACCAGGAGATTGTGAGGCTTCAGGTCCCTGCCATATTATAGGCTGCCTTTCAATATTGGAGCATGAACAGAGAATGTTTTAATGACATCCTATTCCTCCTTGGATATCCTTTGCATTTATGGGAATTTTCTTGTGTAACCAAATTCCTCCATGATAGGTTTGCAATAGTAACAACCTTACACTCTTTATCATCATCAAAGAGTTTCCAAAACATGGGATAGGCAAGAGGATGGTAATATTGGATTTGAATAATCGATTGAATGACATGAAAATATTGGTCTTCACATCCTTCAATTTAAGTGCTTCGGATTTTGAGTTTAGATGTGCCCAAAGAGATTATTTTATGTTCAAACTCATGTAATTTGAAAAATCTGGCCCTATTGACTTATCTTTTATTGTTTCAACTGCCTTTTGAGCTTCTGTACCATTCCATGTAATTTATTAGTGCTTGCAGTAGTTTGGGTTAGGTTCCTAAAGACTATCTCCCATGTTTGCCTATGCCATTCAATTTTATCTATCACATGCATTTTGTTCGTTTCCTTGGAACAATTCTTAGCTCAATTATTTTAGAACTATATATGACTACATATTTGATTATATTAAAATCAGATTTGTTGGATTTATTTACTTATTTATGGTTGAGAATTTATTTGCAGCTCTGTGTCTTATTATCTCAGTGTTTCAGGTTTTATTCAACAAATTTAAATAATAATTACTTCAAAAAAGAAGAAAATGACTTCAAAGAGTCCACTAGTTCCAATTGTAACTCTTTATGATCTTTGTGGAGTACATATGTTGCATAGGCTTTAAGTTTAGTTCAGTTTTGGTTTTGAGCTATTGTTGTGTATTAACTTCTTTCTGTATTCAATAGAAGATGGATGTGTTTGAGAGTTAGGATATTTTACAGAAGTATGTGCTTGTAGGTAAGCTTACTTAGATCTAGGTTATTCTTTCAAAGTTGAAAAACTGCTTATAGTGGCCTGCTTTCTATGATACTTGTTGACTGCAATGAATAATTAGATCTAAAGCATATTGCTACGGTGACTGCATAAATACCATAAGACAATAATAATAAGCCCAAGACCACTGCACATTGACCATAAGAGGCTAATAAAGTCATATGTTTTTCTGTTGGTGACTTTCCAAGTGTTTTTCTAAGGTCTGGTATATGTTTTCTGATATCTGAAATATGCTTTTCGAGATCTGGTGTACTTGTTTTAGTAAGAAGAAATCAATTTGCTAAGGTTTAATATCCATAAGAAATCACTTATCAGTGTTGGGAGCATCATTTTGAAGCTAATGGTGAAGTATTAAGTGATTTATTTTGTGAAATATTGTTCATCTTTGCAGTGGAAAAAGATGCCCCAAGACATAATATGAATTGACATAACAATTTCAAAAGGGGAATAAGTATCTAAGTTATCATTGTAGCGTCTTTTGTGGACTGATATCATTTGTGCTTAACTCGCAAATAAAACTGCTTTACAACCAACCAAGCTGTTGTTGGCTTTTCAATGTAGTGAATGCATAGCACCATAATGTTGTTAGTGTTTCAAAGCAATAAAACAACCTAGGTTGTAAGCCAGAATGTTTTTGTGACAAGAAAAAGACACAATCCATCCAAATTCCACATCATAATGTGGTTACAAACAAAAACATATGACACCCCTATTCTTTATGGCCCTGAGAATCTTGAGTGCCAAAACTCCCCGAGTTACCTTCTTGAGCCAAGTAGGTTGGCCTACCTATCAAGGGTTGATTAGGAAATGGTTGATTGCTACCATATGATTGACTCCAATTTGCAGCTTCCAACCATGGAGGTATTGAGTACCCATACCTCACATTTGCACTACTGACCCCTGCATTAAGTGGAGGTGTGTAATGAGCATACATAGAATTGGCACCAACTCTGGTAGGAATAAGGCAAGTGGGTAAACCCTCAGTTTGATAGTGAGGCACTTGAATGTTTATGAGATCTTGGAATAATGGTGTATTATCTGCAATGGAGTCCAATGAGTTTGAAATAATTCTGGTTTCATTAGCTATTCTTGTATCATTGTCAACCATATTGATCATCCCTTGTTCCTTTTCAAGCATTTGTTGTGCCTTTCGTTTTTCCTTTTCCTGTCTTGCCATTTTCTTTTGTTGGTCCTTAATTTGCCTTGCTTTATCTCTTTCAATCTTTTCATCTGCTCGATGTTGTGCTGCAACAATCCTTGCTGCCTTCTTCTCCTTGACTAGATCCTTCTTTTTTTGTTTTAATTCTTGCATTTCAAATTTCTTTTTTTTAGACTCAACTAACAGGTTTATATAGTCCTCTGAGGTGAGTAACTGTGAGCTTCGGCCCAGACGAAGACTACCCGATGCACCTTGCTTTTTTTTCATTGATACTCTCTGTACTGGTAGCTTTAGGAATTGTCCAAGTGTCTTCTCCACCCCTCCCACCTGCATATCATTGCTTGGTACTTCCCTTCCAGTTTCTGTTGGAACTGATTGAACTATATCATTATCTTCATTTGATGCCTCATTACGTCCTTCATCTTCTTCCATTGATATATTGTCCACAAAAAAATGAACAATTTCACTGTTCAAATCTGCTGGTTGTGAGGGCATGTTCATGCTTTCTTCATTGGTTGCTGAGACACTATGTGCATTCATATTGATCATTGCTTCTGCTAGCCATGAAGGTGGGGTTACTTGGCTTGGCAATGTCAATTGGTCATTGTCAACTGCATGTTCAGCAATAACATTAACAATATCAACAACAGGAATTTCATGTTCTTGAGTTGGTGGAACAATCTCCATGTTACTGCGAATTTGTTCATTGTTATATTGTGTTTCACATACAGTTTCATCATCTTCAGCATATAAGTGTCCTTGAGACAAGGAAATCATATTACCAGCTGCAACAACATCATCTTGGTCATCTACTTCTTGCACTTCAACACCTGTTTGGGCATTCCCTTCTTCCTGACCATCCACATGAAACGCTTGGCTACAACCAATATCATGCATAAGAGCATCATAGTTCAGTGGCCAGATTCCTGTCCTCCTAAAGCCAGCCTTGATATTTGATGGTGTCAAAGCCCTTTTAAAAGCTTTACTTGCAAGCTCTGCTAGCTCAAACCTTTTCACCTCAACCCCTGGATTCTTTGCCATCCATGCAGCGCGCTCCGACCTGAAATAGTTCTTGAAAGGGCCAAACACACTAACATCAAGGGGTTGCAGTCTATGAGTGGTATGAGCTGGCAATGTCAATAGGTCGATGCCTAAATTGTTTGCTTCCTCAATTGTTTGTACAGCCATGTGGCTCCCATGGCCATCTAATATCAAAAGGTGTCTGTTATTAGGCGAGACGCCACCTGGTACCGATGCAGCAAAGTGAAAAAGCCAACTTAGAAACAGTTCTTTAGTCATCCATGCATGGGGATGTGCAGCCATGCATGCACCTGGTTCACAGTTCTGTATATAGTTTTTCAGTTGATTTTTACCTTTGAATAGATAAAATCCTGGGATTGAAGTACCAATTGCATTAACACAACATAAAATAGTTATCCACTCCCTGCTCTTGGGCAAAATCTTTGGCACATTTCGGCTCCCTCTCTTGGCAATTACCCGCATGCCACAATTCCTCCCTGCCTGTAAACCTGTTTCATCACAGTTCCATATATGGTCTGCTCCATAAGAATGTTTATCATAAGCACTAGAAAGTGTGTCATAGAATTTTTGCACAACTGCAGGGCGCAAATTTAATGCTCTGTCTCTGTCAAGGCCCTCAGCAGTACGCAATACAAGTTCTGGATGCCTTTTTTTAAACCCAAACCACCATGATTTACCAGGAAACCCATCTTTGAATGGGTTTGGCCTCCCTTGACGGATTTGAGCAACTGTTGATTTGAGTTGTATCAACTCTAGCCCATGTCCCAGTTGGGCCATCTCTTTACACCACTCAACCACCTCGGCCTCCTCATCCTCAGTCATAACTGTAAGAGGCCCTCTACGTTTTGTATGAGTCAGTCCATTTATCCAATAATGTATTGATGAGGGAGGAATACCATGTTTTTTTGCAGATGCTCGAACTGAGTATCCATTAAACTCTATGTCATCAATTGCAACTAACATTTGTTCTTTTGTCCATCCTCTTATAGCACTGATCTTTTTAGTTGAGCTTGCCCCTTGGACTGTTGTTGATGGTGGTTCTGTGGCTGATGGTGTGTTAACATCAGTGGTTGTCACATGGTCATCTTCAACAATGTTCCCTGGTGCATTGCTGGCATCGACATCAGCTGGCCTGTCATCATCAGACGATGTGCATCGCAGCTGCGCACCCCTTGTCACTCTCCTGCCACTTCTCCTTGTACGAGCAGAGTAACTTCCTTTTGCCATAGATGCAACAACCTGTAAAATTATTGCATGCATTTAGACATTAGAATATATGTTAAATTATGCTTTATTACTTCTGAAAAAATTACTTTTCCTCTATTACAGGAAATTATCAACATGTATGTTGCATTTAGACATTAGAATATATGTCAAATTATGCGTTTTTAATTCTGCAAAAATACTTTTCCTCTATTACAGGAAATTGTCAACATGTATGTCACTGTTTTCATAATGAGAGCAAATGTTTCACTTTCATAGGGAAGTGTCAGGATATGCGTATACATTAGGATACAGAGCTTGTTACATTAGGATATGCGTATACAGTGATTACAGTCTATCCATATGTATTACATTAGGATATGCGTGTACAGTGATTACAGTCTATCCATATGTATTGATTATGTATTACCTTAGGATATGTGTATACAGTGATTACAGTCTATTCATATGTATTGATTATGTATTACATTAGGATATGCGTATACAGTGATTACAGTCTATCCATATGTATTGATTATGGAGAGAACGGTAGTCTATATACCAATAAGAAAAAAGGTATTTATATAATAGGAATGACTAAGAGTGAGAACCCCAGGATATCATGTTGTATATTGATTAACTTGTCACCTTTGTATCTTATCTAGGCTTATGACAAGCTATGCAATTAGAAGACAGTAGTTACACATGACTCTTTCTAACCATGCTTGTTTACCTAATCACTTGCTTGTCTCATTCTCATTACACTCGGCATAAGTAATAGCACCTGGATATTTTACAAGTAACATCATCTAAAGGTTGAACTATCAGTGCTAACCTAAGAAATACATGTATAGATATGATAAAGTACCTGTATCACAGGTTGGTTATCTCCCTAATAGACTGGATTCAGCTTTAATATACATATAACATATGTAATTATATAGAGTTTTGTTCTAGCTCACTCATAGATAAGGGTGAACTGAAACCATGCTTTGTTCTAGCTTTGTTCTAGCTCACTCTAGCTCAATGAGGTGAAAAGATATGAAGGCCAATAAGACGGTCATCTGCTATGTTACTTATAATTGTGTTTTCTCATTATCTAAAATCTTACAGTCATCTAATCCAATAAAGAGAAATGGTCATCCGCTCGGGCTTCCATTCTAAGAAACCATTCCTCAGTTCTATGGTCCATTCACCAGTAGTAGAAATTCACTTATTTGCACTCTTTCGACTCAATATCAAAATTTTTGCTTTCTCAATAGCTTCATGCTTCTGAAAATACGTGTCTTTCGATTATGTTTCAATGTGATGTCTCAATGATGATTGTCAAGGTCTGAAAATATGTGAAAAATTACTAAGTTTATCAGAGTCATTAAAGTTACAATTCGTTTTTGTTCTATGTTTTAACTCATTCTGCATAGAACCCAAGCCATAATAATTGCTCAATTCTTGTAAGCTAAGGTTCAAGGTTCAATTCCTGTTAGGTAAACAAGCTATGACTACAGTACTAGCACAACATACGTAACATTTGTGATATGTAAGTTGTAATCCCTATGAAGCTGATGATCGAATAATTCCTGTAAGCTAACCTTCAATTCCTGTAAGGTAAGCAACCTGTGACGTTGATTAGATGGATACGACTGTATTCAATAGGTTAACTGTATAAGCTAGAACACATACATAAACTCTGTATAAAAAAGGTTAACTGTAACTGTATAGGTTAACTGTCACCACCCTATGGACAGAACTGTAATGTAAGAAATCTGATAAATGAATGGACAGAACTGTAATGTAAGAAATCTGATAACTGAAAACAATGAAAACAGAACTGTAAGAAGAATGAGTTGTAATTCATATAACTAACTTGAATATATTGGCCACTGTTTTGTGATGTTGTCTTCAAGTTTGCTGAATAGTTTGAAAGCATAAGATGCAACTTCAACAATGGGTGGACTTCTTTTATAGTTTTGGGGACTTGATTTTAATTGGTGGACATGGATGCACATGGATTGCAATGGCTTCATTTTGAATGTGTGGTATGGATTTAATTTGCTGTGATCTAATGGTTGGGAATTGTTTATTTGTTGATCCATGTGCTTTGATCTGTTTTAATGAGAAATAGAATGAGTTGGGTGTCACTTATTGCAGTTATTGGGTCTGGGTGTCATTTATTGAACAAAGTGGATTTAATTGTTATTGGGTTGGGTGTCATTTATTGAACAAATTGGATTTAATTGTTATTGGGTTGGGTGTCATTTATTGAACATAGGGTGTTTAGTTGTTGAACAACGCAGCAGTTATGGCTGACATACATTCCTTTTGTTATGTGAAGGTAGGCATATTTATTTGGGATGCAAAGTTGCAGTTCTGATGAGTGGGGGTTGAAGTGACTGCTGTTTTGTACTCCTGGAATAGACCAGTTTGGAAGCCTTTATGGCTCTAGCTGTTTTCTACTTGGGTCAATATGTTTTGCAATATTAAGTAGTAAAATACTATTTATGGACAGTTGTGGGCCTAGTCAATGTATGGGTGATTTTTGGACATAATTTAAAACTTATTTATACATAATGTTATTTATTTCTGCTTAAATTTTGGTTTCAAAAGTCTTAATCACTGGTGGTTTGGTGAGACCAGTATTATATCAACTACTGGTCCCTGCACAATATTAGGAATCTCTCCCCTAGTATATTTTATAAAATCTTGGTATTTCTCCCCATTCACCGCAAGAAGTTGAAAATTAAAAAGAAAAAAAGAAAAGATTGCACATTTCCTTCAAAATTTTCTTTAATTTTATAATATTGTCTTATAATTTAAGATTTTTATTATTCACTAAAAATATTATTTAACCAATTTATTTATTTTTTATGAAATGAATAAAAAAAATTAAACCAGAAATAGTATATTTTAATAATCTTGGTATTTCTCCCCTTTCATAGCAAGAAGTTGAAAATTAAAATGAAATAAGAAAAGATTGCACATTTCCTTCAAAAATTTCTTTAATTTTATAATGTACTCTTATAATTTAAGATTTTTATTTGTCGTATATATGTTTGACTTTATTGATATCGCGTTTTCAATATGGGGAAATGATGATTAATGAAATAAATATTATATTTTTTAAATAAAATAGCATATTAATATAATTATTTTAAATTATATTGGTTCAATTAATATTAATATATTTTTATCTATATTAATAAAAATAAATAAATATAAGTGAATGTCGAAATATATTTTTAATTTTTTTATAAACATAAGATTAAAAAATAATAAATTAGTGCAATTTAAATAAATAAATATAAGCGAATGTGGAAATATATTTTTAATTTTTTTTATAAATATAAGATTAAAAAATAATAAATTAGAGCAATTTAATTTTAATGAGATCTAAGATTTAAGAAATGTATTTTGTAAGAACATTTGTCTTATGTAATGTTTATGGGTACTGTATATGATTGATATATACATGAATGTAATTGTGTCTCCAGTAATGAAGAGAGAGGAAATAGAACACAAGTTTTATTGTTATCACTCAAATTCTAATTTCCATTATTCAATTCTAATATAGTAACTTTAACTCTAAAGAAAATCATAATTTCTACAATGCATACTTATCTTGTACTATAATATTAAATGAGAAACATTGTATACAACAAATAAATTTTAATGGGTGAAAAGAAGTAGAAAATCAAACATCAATATGATTGTAATATCCCTATCGCAATAAGTCAATGTAAAATAAAAGTTACGAATTAGTTACAAAACTAATTCTTGTTATTTGTAAAAACTGAAATCAAGAAAAGAAGGAAAGTGGAGGCATGTAGCAGTTGGGGGCTGGGTGAAGAAGTGGGAGTTGCCTTTGAGCGCTCGATAGATGGGAGTGGGAGGTTCCAGAGAGAAAGGAGTGCAGACAGTAGGGAAAACGGTTCCCAAGATCTTTCACAGGCGAACCCAAGTTTTGAAGACATACAATATCAATGTATCTTTCTGTTATCTTTCGTGTCCAACAATGAAGGCATACATTATCGCAGTATCTTTCAATGAACCTCCATTTCGTTAAGAGCGTTGAAATCTGTTGGCCTGTATTCAATAAAGGGATTGGGTTTGAAGGCCATTTTATTCCCTACCTTGTTCAAGACCATGGCAGCGTACAACAGCAATAGAATGAGGATAAAATCAGAAGAGGAATGCAAGCTCTGCTGCTGCGCGGTAGTGAGTTTTCTCTTCAACTACTCAGGATTTTAATATCAGTTTAGTGGGCGGGAGATCTCTTACGAAGGGAAAAAAAAGAGAGACTTGGATATGCAAAAGAACAAAAGCCACCAATCTACCAAGTTCGGCTTCCAGAACAGAGGTGATGGAGGTAAGAAGGCTGCCATGAAAAGATAAGTAACTAGCTCGCTTTCTTGAAGAAATATATATGTTTGTTTTATTTGGGTATCTTATTAAGCATTTCTTACCAAATATAGATAACATATGCATAATAGTATGCAGTAAAAGATTAAACATTTTATATGTTTTCTTGGTGAAGAAAACATGTTAATGCATGCAGTTAAAGATTGAGTACTGTATATGTTTTCTTGATGAAGAAAACATGTTAATGCATGTAGTAAAAGATGATTATTTTATATGTTTCTTGGTAAAGAAAATATGTTAATGCATGCGGTAAAAGATGATTATTTTGTATGTTTTCTTGGTAAAGAAAATATGTTAGTGCATGCGGTAAAAGATTGAATATTTTATATGTTTTCTTGGTAAAGAAAATATGTTAATGCATGTGGTAAAAGACTAAATATTTTATATGTTTTCTTGGTAAAGAAAGTATTTTAATGAATGCATATAAAAGGAATAGCAATTAAGTTGGATTTTATTGAGAATGGATATATGCTTTATTGCATTGGGATACTAGCTAATATCTAAGTTTTCTTGTGGAATGATTATGCATTACATGCATGATAGAAATAGCTAATGATGTGTTTCTAGGCACATAGATATGCATTTCTATAGTTTCTTTTCGGAAAAAGAGTGCATACTTCATGTATGAAGATAAAGGCTTTTATGAGAGTTTTCTTGAAAATAAAAATAGAGGTTCTATCCTTTAAAGACACATATGAATAGTGTTCATACAAGAACCATAATCCATACTTGTTTCATGAAAAGACTATGTGCATTGAAGTAAAAATAATTGTGTTAGGAAAAAACACATTTTGCATGCACATAAGGGTAGCTATTGTGACTTTGGAAATATGAGTCTGTGTGTACTTAGAGAAAGCGATCATGTTAACTTTTTTGAAAATAATAATCTCTTGAAGAGCTTGTCTTGTTAGATGAGTTGTGTTGATGTCTTGATTTTGATGCATAAAGGGTAAGTAAACCTTGTTTTTGTATCTTGATTTTTATGCATAAAGATGGAATCTATAATAATTTCTTGAAAGGGAAGCATGAGAAACTTACATATAGGAAGATAAAGAAATGGGGTTATAATGACTTCCTTAAGAAAGAAGTATGTGATTTGTTACATGAAATGATGGTAGTATTCTAGTGAAGGGAATATGTGTTGCATATGTTAAAGAAGTGCTATTATGATAAGCTAATGTATGCACAAATAATAGTCATTGGGGTATAAGAGTTATGTTCTTTGTATGATAGAGAAACTATGTTGAGTTCTCAAAAAATAACTATGTGAAAAAGAACATATGTGCTTAAGCATAGAAACAATAGTTTGTTACATGTATGAAGATATAACAAATGTTTTATGCATGTTAGTGGAACTAATGGGTTAGATCTCTTAAAGAGAATTATGCATTAGTGTGAATAAACATTGTGAGGGTAAAATAATATTTACTTGAGTATATGTACTAGTTAAATAGTATGTCATGATTGCTCATGTAAATGAGTAGATGTTAAAAGATCTCTTTTAGAGGTTGCTTATTGATTGATTAATATGGTATCTAATCTTGTTGCCAAAGCTGGTTGATGATAACATTGACAGGAAATGATGGCGAATGGAGCCAAAGAAAAGTGATGTTTAATGTTGTGGCAGGAAAAGGATTGACGGTCCATGCAGATGAGTACAAGTTGCGGGATTGTACATTGCTAGAACAATCATGCCACAAGGAATGTTGCATGTGGCGGTATGTAAGTAAAGGGTTTCATGAAAACTGTATTAGCTTTTAGCTACTTATGTGAAACTTAATGATAATTCATTGTAATGATTTTATAAAAATGGTTAAGGGATGGAACCCCTTATAACCCATTGAGTGAGGGGTGAAATCCCTCATGAGAGTTTAATAATAAGATTAAACGTTTGCTGGTTTTCACCCTACAGGGTTTCCAGGGTATATCGGTGTTCAATGGTGTGATTGCCTTTTGTGTCAGTTGGATGATGTTGAATCCTTGATGATGATGTTTCTTTATTTGATGTGATAATCATAATGTCCTAGTACGTGATTGTTTAATATGGTTAAGGAAATCATGAAATGGATGCAAGGATTCATGAGACAGTTTATGTTATTACACTACCACAGTGGTGGTTAATGGTTATGCAACTTACTGTCTTCTATTGCAATTTACCTGATGTACTAATGAACATTATATCTAATGGTTAATGAGGAATTGTGGAGTTGTGAATTTGATAATTACTTGTGGGTAATTTGTATAAAAAAAATTTCTAACTCCCTGCTTTTACATGCGAGGTTACCGGGGTATGTGACAAGTGGTATCAGAGCTAAAGGTTGCAGCACTGGCGCCTTTGGGAATTGGTAAGCGGAAAGGAAATTGAGGTACGCTATCAGTGATCATTAACTCAGGTATGAGTTTAACCATTCACATATTGATTTACGTAGTACACTAGTTTTGGCATGATAAGTGTGATTCGTGTTTAAACTGCTTTGAGTAGTAAGTAATAAAGTTGTTGCATAACTATGTTCATGACATTGAATTCTCGATGAGGATAAAAGACAATAAAACTCGTGTCACACTTATGAACTATATTGAACACTCATTACACTTATGAACAATATGGAACACTCATTAAGGAAAGTGACAATCAACTACCAACTTTTGCTTTGCAAATATGGCAATAATAATGATGCATTTAATGAACATGATTGAAGTTACAGTGAACTAACTTTAATGATTCAATGCATGAATGTAAAATATGGGGACGTACTTGGATTTGACGATATAATGTTTTAAAAAGACATTGTAAGAACCCCTTTAGATATGGAAAACATGCAATGAGTCAAGTAGCGAGACTTAATTGTCATAACTAATTTTGATTAAGTTTTGTCATGGATGCATGAAGATGATTGGTAGTTGAGATTCGTTAGTGTTGTATGACTAACCAATAGAACTTATATGCATTAATTGAATTGGATTTAAGATTATTACAATTTGTAAACAAATGATGGTTTGACTGGTGTCACATGCGTGGAATGTGTATGATGATTCTTACTCTCTCTGTGCTATAGTTCCAGTTGTTTATGAGAAGAGTTATTAATTTTATTCACCATGAGAATGCTTGATGAATAGTATATGCTTATGTCTTAATAGATTTAATGATGTTTCCCTCTAATTCTTTGAGATTCACTAGCATGGTATGTGTTTATGTTAATCATTACTTGTTCTGAGATAAAAATAATTTGAGCCTCTATTTAATGATGGTTGACTTTATCTCTACTATGGGAATGACGGATTTCTTATGCATGTTGCATTCCAGTGTGAAGATTACTTGTAGAAGCATGTGCAGTGGGTAACATTTCTAGGACCCATTCCTTATAGAATTACATGTCACAATCATTCATAAATAGACTACCTGTGCTAATGTAGTTGTCAGTAAATCCTAACTACCTTCCCCAACTATAGATGCTTCCAAATTAAAAGGAAGTAAGGGGAAGGAAGAAAACCATGTTGTAGGGACAGACAAAGAAGGGAAAAAGAATTGCTAAGTCTGGTGATGACCAGATAGCGCTTGATGTGTATGTGAGTATTCCTTTGACCATGCTTAAGGAGTTGGAAAATGATAACTATAGTGTGTTGATGTTAATGATTTTCGTAATGTCTCCTTGAAGTCATTATTCTGAAATGGTCACATAGTAGTGTTAAGATAGTTGTTGCATCTAACATCAAGTGGTAACTATGGTGCATATGTGAAACTTAGGGGATCATTCTTCTAATTGCATTAGCAGAGGAATTGCTTCTGATAAGGGTAGTTTAATTAGTTAGTTATTCATGTTAAACCAATAGTTGGTCAGAACACCTTGATTATGCTTAATTATATTAATGATGCATGGCCAATGTTGGCCATTGTAAACGTAAGATAATACTCCATTAATGACGGTGTGGATTAAGATAATAGACTATGGGAAATTGGAAACGTTTAGATTGTTAACTCAACTATTGTTGACATTTATACATTAATGAATATTTGCATATGCTTTTATACATGACAATATTGTAAGCATGAAATTTTTTGGAAATTGAATACTTGTTAAAGGATGCATACGTATAACTAATGTTGCTTATGGGATTAAGTAGTGGTAGCTTAATGGCAACAAGAAAACTCGTCACGTAGAATGTTACAATGAGAATTGCAATCATAAATGAGAAATTATAAGGTTATATGAAATGCATGATTATATTATTTGGAAAATTAGAATGCATACAATATGTATGATAGATATGTTTCCCATCAATCTAGATGTTGTGGACCCATGATGAGGGTTAAGTGTAAATGCATGGTGTACATGCATGTGTATTTTGTTAATGATATGTTCATATGGCTCATTATGTAAATTACTTTGGGAAAGAGTAATAAAAGAGAAATTTAACATGCCAGACAGTTGCAGATAGATGTGAAAGGCTAGAATGCCTTGGGTTGATGGCAGTTACCTACCCAGAGGGGTTGATGGTACTTTTCTGCCCGAATTGTGGAAGGCTAGAATGCCTTGGGTTGATGGCAGTTACCTGCCCGGAGGGGTTGATGGTACTTGTCTGCCCAGATTTGGGTTGATGGCAGTTACTTGCCCAGAGGGGTTGATGGTACTTGTCTGCCCAGATTTCCTCTCCCTAGAATTCTTGAGCTGGTTGGCCAGTGGAATTCCATGTTAGACCTGGTAAGGTCTCTATCAAAGAAACTATCTGGATGTGAAAATGACTTGATTTGGTTGTGGAAAACAGTGCCCATGGGTTGGGAATTATTTAGCCTATTGTGGTTCTCATAGCTAAAGGAATTAACTAATCAGTTATATGTTATGTTAAAAATGAATTCTACATATAGTTGTGTAAAATATGTGATGCACATTTAACAGGAAATGAGTTTGGTGCTCAATATGGAGTTAATGGAAATTTTAATTCCTTTATTGTATTATTAATCTTGTAGGAAATTTTAACTCCTTTATTGTATTATTAATCTTGTAAACGTCTTAGTAGAGCCTAAGACAATTTTCACTTGATGCAGTGATTGACTGTTTTGATGATTAGAGAGCTAGGTGCTCTTTTAGTACTTTTAGAAGTACTTTGTGGATGTCTTTAGTGAGAAATAATTCATTGTGCTTATGGAGCAGTGATGAGCTCTTTAATGTACTTGTAAAAGTATTGGGATTTAAAAATCATCTAACATTACACAATTGATTGATAATTAAAGTATTTCATTTGACTCAAATATTGTGACTAATGTGGTTGAATTTGTTAGTCATACATTACAAGATTACTTACCATGGAGAGTTGATGGGTTGTTCAATCACTATCAAAATACTTACGTGAAAGTACTCATGATTTTCAAGAGTAACTGGTAAGTATGGTAAGTTGATAAGAGATCTGTTTTTGTATATTATGAATTTGAATAAGGGCCAAGAGATGGAAATTAGAACTTGAGTATTTTTGCAGTTATGAATTCTCATGATTATTGATCTTTCTTATCATTATATCATTACTATTTTGTTTGTTGTCATTTATTGAAATGAAATCTTGGATTTTAAAGAGGAAGGATCACTTTTTGTGTAGTTTAGATGGTTATATCATGAGTAAAATCTAAAGTTCCAACGAGAGATGAACACCGAGGATGGTGTTCTTGTTAAGGGTGGGAGTATGTAATATCCCTATCGTAATAAGTCAATGTAAAATAAAAGTTACGAATTAGTTACAAAACTAATTCTTGTTATTTGTGAAAACTGAAATCAAGAAAAGAAGGAAAGTGGAGGCATGTAGTAGTTGGGGGCTGGGCGAAGAAGTGGGAGCTGCCTTTGAGCACTCGATAGATGGGAGTGGGAGGTTCCAGAGAGAAAGGAGTGCAGACATTAAGGAAAATCGTTTCCAAGATCTTTCGCAGGAGAACCCAAGTTTTGAAGACATACAGTATCACTGTATCTTTCTATTATCTGCTGTGTCCAACAATGAAGGCATACATTATCACGGTATCTTTCAATGAACATATGTTTCGTTATGAGCGTTGAAATCGGTTGGCCCGTATTCAATAAAGGGACTGGGTTTGAAGGAAATTTTATTCCCTACCCTGTTCAAGACCATGGTAGCATACAGAAGCAATAGAATGAGGATAAAATCAGAACAGGAATGCAAGCTCTGCCGCTGCGCGGCAGTGATTTTTCTATTCAACTGCTCAGGATTTTAATATCAGTTTAGTGGGCGGGAGATCTCTTACTAAGGGAAAAAAAAAGAGACATGGATATGCAAAGAACAAAAGCCACCAATCTACCAGGTTTGGCTTCCAGAACAGAGGTGATGGAGGCAAGAAGGCTGCCATGAAAAGATAAGTAACTAGCTCGCTTTCTTGAAGAAAAATATATGTTTGTTTTATTTGGGTATCTTATTAAGCATTTCTTACCAAATATAGATAACATATACATAATAGTATGCAGCAAAAGATTAAATATTTTATATGTTTTCTTGGTGAAGAAAACATGTTAACGCATGCAGTTAAAGATTGAATATTGTACATGTTTTCTTGGGGAAGAAAACATGTTAATGCATGCAGTACAAGATGATTATTTTATATGTTTCTTGGTAAAGAAAATATGTTAATGCATGCGGTAAAAGATGATTATTTTGTATGTTTTCTTGGTAAAGAAAATATGTTAATGCATGCGGTAAAAGATTGAATATTTTGTATGTTTTCTTGGTAAAGAAAATATGTTAATACATGCGCTAAAAGACTGAATATTTTATATGTTTTCTTGGTAAAGAAAGTATTTTAATGAATGCATATAAAAGAAATAGCAGTTAAGTTGGATTTTATTGAGAAGGAATATATGCTTTATTGCATTGGGATACTAGCTAATATCTAAGTTTTCTTGTAGAATGATTATGCATTACATGCATGATAGAAATAGCTAATGATGTGTTTCTAGGCACATATATATGCATTTCTATAGTTTCTTTTCGGAAAAAGAGTGCATACTTCATGTATGAAGATGAAGGCTTTTATGAGAGTTTTCTTGAAAATAAAAATAGAGGTTCTATCCTTGAAAGACACATATGAATAGTGTTCATACAAGAACCAGAATCCATACTTGTTTCATGGAAAGACTATGCGCATTGAAGTAAAAATAATTGTGTTAGGAAAAAACACATGTTGCATGCACATAAGGGTAGCTATTGTGACTTTGGAAATATGAGTCTGTGTGTACTTAGAGAAAGTGATCATGTTAACTTTCTTGAAAATAATAATGTCTTGAAGACATTGTCTTGTTAGATGAGTTGTGTTGATGTCTTGATTTTGATGCATAAAGGGTAAGTAAACCTTTTTTTTGTATCTTGATTTTTATGCATAAAGATGGAATCTATAATAATTTCCTGAAAGGGAAGCATGAGAAACTTACATATAGGAAGATAAAGAAATGGGGTTATAATGACTTCCTTAAGAAAGAAGTATGTGATTTATTACATGAAATGATGGTAGTATTCTAGTGAAGGGAATATGTGTTGCATACGTTAAAGAAGTGCTATTATGATAAGCTAATGTATGCACAAAGAAAAGTCATTGTGATATAAGAGTTATGTCGTTTGTATGATAGAGAAACTATGTTGAGTTCTTAAAAAATAACTATGTGAAAAGAACATATGTGCTTAAGCATAGAAACAATAGTTTGTTACATGTATGAAGATATAACAAATGTGTTATGCATGTTAGTGGAACTAATGGGTTAGATATCTTAAAGAGAATTATGAATTAGTGTGAACAAACATTGTGAAGGTAAAACAATATTTACTTGAGTATATGTACTAGTTAAATAGTATTTCATGCTTGCTCATGTATATGAGTAGATGTTAAAATATCTCTTTTAGAGGTTGATTATTGATTTATTAATATCGTATCTAATCTTGTCGCCAAAGCTGGTTGATGATAACATTGACAGGAAATGATGGCGAATGGAGCCAAAGAAAAGTGATGTTTAATGTTGTGGCAGGAAAGGGATTAACAGTCCATGCAGATGAGTACAAGTTGTGGGATTGTACATTGCTAGAACAATCCTGCCACAAGGAATGTTGCATGTGGCGGTATGTAAGTAAAGGGTTTCATGAAAACTGTATTAGCTTTTAGCTAGTTATGTGACAACTTAATGATAAATCATTGTAATGATTTTATAACAATGGTTAATGGATGGAATCCCTTATAAGCCAGTGAGTGAGGGGTGAAATCCCTCACGAGCGTTTAATAATAAGATTAAACGTTTGCTGGTTTTCACCCTATGGGGTTTATATTGGTGTTCAATGGAGTGATTTCCTTTTGTGTCAGTTGGATGATGTTGAATCCTTGATGATAATGTTTCTTTCTTTGATGTGATAATCATAATGTCCTAGTTCATGATTATTTAATATGGTTAAGGAAATCATGAAATGGATGCAAGGATTCATGAGACAGTTTATGTTATTACACTACCATAGTGGTGGTTAATGGTTATGAAAATGGTTATGCAACTACTGTCTTCTATTGCAATTTACCTAATGTACTAATGGACATTATATCTAATGGTTAATGAGGAATTGTGGAGTTGTGAATTTAATAATTAATCGTGTGTAATTTGTATAAAAGAAAATTCTAACTCCCTGCTTTTACATGCAAGGTTACCAGGGTATGTGACAGGTGGTATTAGAGCTAAAGGTTGCAGCACTGGCGCCTTTAGGAATTGGTAAGCGGAAAGGGAATTGAGGTACGCCGTCAGTGGTCATTAACTCAGGTATGAGTTTAACCATTCACATATTGATTTACGTAGTACACTACTTTTGGCATGATAAGTTTGATTCGTGTTTAAACTGCTTTGAGTAGTAAGTAATAAAGTTGTTGCATAACTATGTTCATGACATTGGATTCCTGATGAGGATAAAAGACAATAAAACTCGTGTCACACTTATGAACAATATTGAACACTCATTATATTTATGAACAATATGGAACACTCATTAAGGAAAGTGACAATCAACTACCAACTTTTGCTTAGCAAATATGGCAATAATAATGATGCATTTAATGAACATGATTGAAGTTACAATGAACTAACTTTCATGATTCAATGCATGAATGTAAAATATGGGGATGTACTTGGACTTGACGATATAATGTTTTAAAAAGACATTGTAAGAACCCCTTTAGATATGGAAAACATGCAACGAGTCATGTAGCGGGACTTAATTGTCATAACTAACTTTGATTAAGTTTTGTCATGGATGCATGAAGATGATTGGTAGTTGTTGAGCCTCAAACCTGCACCTTCCCATACACCCTCTCAGCCTTCTTTTTCCACTTACTTTATCCATCAAGCTGTTAAATCATTGCATTATAGTCTAAAAAGAGCTTCTGACATGGCTTTCTAACTATGCTTATGACTGTTGTTTGGTTTAGATTTTTGTTCAGGCAGCTGCGGAAACTTGTCAGTTTCCGTAGCCAGCACAGGTTTCCGTAGCCAGCACAGGATTCCGCAGCCATTTTGTTAAAGGCTATGCTACAGGTGTCCTGAAGAAGCAAGCCACATGGGCAAGCTACAGGTGACGGGTACATGGAACGTGTCCCTTCAGATCAGCCAAATCATCCATAAAAGGTCACAGTCAACAAGGGTCAAAGGCAAATCCAACCAAGGAATTTAGCAGTGGCACGTCTCTGTTTTGAGCACGTTAAAGTTTACGTGGCACAGTCATCAGCTCATGGAAGACATCAACACACTTGGAGATCAACTCCATAACCTGAATCCAACAGCTACCACTCTGAAGATTTAATGAACATGATGACCATTACGCTAGATCTCGGGATGAGGAGATCTACGTGTCTCTGGCAACGCAGTTGACAGCATAGGATTTAGTTAGTTAGTTACATCACTTTTCCATTATAAATAACGCATTGATAAATGCTATTTAGAAGCTTTTGGCGATGTAATTTTTGAACTGTTGCTATTATCACCCCATTGTACTCTGTCTTATATATTTTGTTGCTGCTTTAATACATGAGAAGACTACTTTCCTGAGCTTGTTCTTGTGACTGTTCATTGATTGGCTAAGGTGAAAGAGGGCCCCTGCGCACTAAAGCCCTGTATAGTTTTCATTTGGTTTTATTATGTTTCTATTTTCATAATCACTAGCTTGTATATAACATGTTGTTTTGATGTTTTTAATTCACTGTTGTTTACATTTTCATTTATGTTTTCTTATAGCTGTCAGCTGATCAATGCTTTTCTACAGGTTTTCTTAGGCAGACCGGGAAAATTTTCTTCTTTATGATAACTATTGACATATGAGATCATCTTGTCCTTCCTGCTAATTTTCATTTTCTGAAGTTTAATTCCAGCACTGTCCTTTTTCAAATTGTGTTTTGCTTATTTATTTCCTGCTACTTAGACATCATACTACTCATTTGTTTATGGTTTCTTTCTATAGTCAAGTGACTCTATTAGTGAGGAATCAGAATATTACTTATTGTAGTGTGATTTAGTTATCATATTGCTTAAACTTATTCATGATTGCTTCCCATAAGGTAGATTGAGCTGAAGGGTAACGGATCAGAAGAGTTGAAGTAGTGTGATTAGTTTCCTTTATGCAATTTAATTTCTTGCAATTTAGTTATCATATTGCTTAACTTATTCATGATTGCTTCCCACAAGGTAGATTGAGCTGAAGGGTAAAGGATCAGAAGAGTTGAAGTAGTGTGATTATTTTCCTTCATGCAATTTAATTTTTTGCTATTTACATATCATATTGCTTAACTTGTTCATGATTGCTTCCCACAAGGTAGATTGAGCTGAAGGGTAAAGGATTAGAAGAGTTGAAGTAGTTTGAATTAGTTGCTTTTCTTTTAGTTTTTGAGTTGCTTTAAGTTCAGTTTTTACTTTCTTTTTCATACAGTAGCAAGGATACTAGGCCATTGTCATTAGTTCACTGTTTGATACATTTACTTCCTCTTAAGAATTGATTTCATTACAGTTGTTTTAAAGCTTTCTTTTTGAGCACTTTTAAGTTTGGAAAACCACTGTAGAAATCACCATCACCATCCATACTTAACTTTCATTTTCACCATCACACATTAGGGAAAGATAAATCCAAAAACAAACTAAAAAAAAACTCAAAAACGACAAAAGACTAAGGAAATGGTTATCTTGTACATATAGTACACTTCACTTCGTCAATTTACGAATCCCGGATTGACATTTTAAATAGAAATTTAGAACACACTAAATTGACCAAACATTTTGGCGCCGTTGCTGGGGAAGTGAAATTAGGTAGCCAATTTCTTAAAAAAAAACAAGAAAATTTCAAGAAAGGAAAATTGATAACCTCTCAAAGTATGCTCTCCTCTTGCACTTAGTATGATCTGGAGGACCAGAAAAGAGAAAGTTATTGGTTTAATAGTTTCTTGAGTATGCTCTCTTCTTACACCTAGAGTGACCTGGAAGATCAGAAAGAGAATTATTAGCCCGACTTGAAGAAAAAAAAAAATGACATGCATAGAGCAAGAGATTCTAGGGGAAGGTTTTTAGCTAGAGCCAAGAGTTCGATTTTTACAACTCCTTCTACCTCAAGGAATAGACAAGGGACACCTCCATCATCTCCAACCTACACTCCTAGCCCTAGGATTCCTGGAATTCAAGAGACAGTAGTTGAGTTAGGAGACTCTTCCTCACCATCCATTGAATCTAAATTAGGAAAAGATCCTTTCTTTTCTTCTACAGGGAGACATTGTAATTGAAGAAGTAGAATCATCTGAGGAAGAAGAGGGAGAAATTCCTCCTCGTTCGCCATTAGTAGAGGAACCAGAGGACTCTAAAATCTCTGAGAAAACTACCATGACAGAAGAGGGAGTTAACAGATTTGGTAGAGGTAGAGGTAGAGGAGGGGGAGGAGGAAATAATGGAGGAGGTAGAGGTAACAATGGGGGAAATAGGGATAGAGATAACTCATTTGGATTTCCTATAGTCGATGAGGATTCTCGAGCAACAATGAAAAATATTTCACCATTTGTCCTCCCAAACTTTCATGGGTTAAGAAATGAAGATCCTGAAACATTTCTATTTGACTTTGAGGTCGTGTGTCGAACCTATGATTATCTGGAAGACTCTCAAAAACTCAAACTGTTTCCTTCAACATTGAAAGGAGCTGCTTTGAAATGGTTCATGGGATTGCTCACTCAATCCATTAGGACTTGGAATGATATGAAACAAACATTTTTGGATAGATACATGGATTATTGTATGCCTACCAACCACAAGGATGAAGTATTTAAAATGGTACAAAGAGAATATGAAAACTTGGAGGATTTACTTGAAAGATTCCAATACAATCTGAAAGGAGCAAAAATGAGTAACTTAGATGAGGAGACCTTGAAAGCCCTTCTATTAAAAGCCATTAGAGATGAATGGATAGATATTTTGAACATGATGGGAAAAGGAGACATATCTCAACTTCCACTTCATGACATAGCGGAACTGTGTGTCCATCTCTCAAGAGGAAAATCTAAAACTGGAAAAGGGCCTAGAGATCCTTCTCTCATCAGAGCAAACAAATCTGCAACTGGATCAGAAAGTAGGGCTGAGATTGGCAATATGCTTGATGAATTCAAAACTGATATCTTAGGGACTCTTAGTGAGCAACTAGACACTCTTAAGATCCAAAATAAGCAGAAATCAGAAGCTGAATCTTTAGCCATCTTTTGCCCAAAATGTAGAAAAAAACATGCTCTCAGGGAATGTCCCTTGGATGCAAAAGTTGTAGAAACATGTGCGATTTGTTTAGAAAATCATGAGACCAAGGATTTTCCTTCAATTCCTGGGCTCAAAGATGTCTTTCAAGAAGATCCAAACACAATTGAGTCTCTCTGTTTTGTTGCAAGGAGACCTTGGCAGGGGCAACAAAATCAAGGGTTTAACAACTCTATGAACTTTCAACCCCCACCAAATTGGAATCCTTGGCAACAACCTTGGTCCCAACCTCAAAATCCTTTTCAATCATGGGTACAAGGTATGCAAAATCCTTATGGGAGATTTGCTCAATTTTATCAATATCCTCCATCTTTTCAAAACTAACAAGCTCCACAACTTCCAAATCAAAACCCACAACTATCATTGCCATTTCAACAACAACAACGCTCTCAACAAAACCCAAATTCTCAACTCTTGCTTCCATTCCAACAGAAGTCAAATCAACTTCCTTCTCAACCATTGCGAAACCCCAATAATAAAAACCCTCAAAATTCTTACATGATAGAAGGTCAACAATTTCCTGCCTATATGATTGTTCCTCTCAATGATGTACAACTCAGATCTGGTAGAGTTCTAGATAAACCTTCTATAGATGCCCAAAATCAAAGCATTTATGAGGAAGAATCTATTGAAGCCAATAAGGGTTCTGAAGCATCTCTTCAAAACCCAAACACTCAGAAAGAAAAAGAAAAAGAGCTAACCCCCACAACTCCTATAGTTGAGCAACCTGTATCTTCATCCACACCTCCCTTTCCTGAAAGATTACAAATTGACAAAGGGGTGGAAAAACAAATCTTGTTGCGTAACTATGATTTTCTAGATGAATTGAAGAATGTATGTATCAAGATTCCCTTGTTACAAGCCATTAGAGAGATTCCTATTCTAGCAAAAACAATAAAGGAGTTGAGTCTTAAAAGACCGGGAAGGAAACCTAGAGACACAAGAAGAATCCACGTGGTAGGGAAAATTGCAAACATCATGATGGGAAAAATTATTATGCAGAAGTATGTAGATCCCGGTAGTCCAATTGACAAAACACATATCAATGGGGTTGAAATTCCAAATACTTTGATTGATTTAGGGGCTGCTATCAACATTATGAGTAGACAGAGTATGGAACAGCTGAAGCTTCCTAACCTTCTTTTTACACCTACTTTACTGCAACTTGCAGATCAATCAATTATTAAACCAGATGGTGTATTAGAAGACATTTTAGTCTCCTTAGAATCTTGGGAAGATCCAGTGGATTTCATGATTTTAACTCCCAAGAGTAATTTAGGAGGACATCCTCTCATCTTAGGAAGACCTTGGCTAGCCACAGCCGATGCTTTCATCAGTTGTAGGTCTAGTGATATGTATATTTCTGATGGTAATTCGACAAAGAAATTCAATCTGTATCCTCCAGCAAAAGCAATTACAGAAATAGGAGATAATGAATGGATTGATGATGAAGATACTATACAACCTATCTTTACCATTTCTGAACTTAGTGAAGATAGTCAAATTCTGAACACATTAGAAAATTTTGAAACATCTTCAGAATATGACCACACACAATTTCAGTTAGATTCTGACATTGAGTATCTATCATCTAGACAAATTTCTCTTTTCTCTATGGAAGAATTTGGTAGTTACGCCATTGAGATCTTTCCAGGAAAAACATTGAATATCAACAAAAATTTGGAAAGATCACAACAGGAAGAACTAACCAAAATCTTGCAAAAACATTCTACTGCATTTGCATGGGAGTATACCGATATGAAAGGTATTGACCCTAAGACTTCCATTCATCGCATCTACATTGAGGAAAACAGTAGACCAATCAGACAACCTCAGAGAAGGATGAATCCAAACCTTAGGGAGATAGTGAAAGAAGAGCTCCAAAAGTTACTTAATGTAAACTTCATTTATCCAATTTCAGATAGCTGATGGGTTTCTCCTTTGGTTATAGTACCTAAAAAGAATGGTAAATGGAGGGTATGCATTGATTACAGAGAATTGAACAAAGAAACTTTGAAGGATCGCTTTACCCTTTATCGATCAGGTATTAGATACTTTAGCAGGCAAAAAGTATTTTTCATTTTTGGATGGTTTTAGTGGTTACAATCAGATTCAGGTAGCACCTGAAGATCAGGACAAGACCACATTTACCTGTCCATTGGGAACTTTTTCTTATCGAGTACTTCCTTTTGGATTATGTAATGCACCCGCAACATTTCAAAGGGCAGTACTAGGAATCTTTTCCGATCTAATCGATGATTGTGTAGAGGTTTATATGGATAATTTTACAGTTTATGGTAATTTGTTTGAAGAGGCATTAGAGAATTTGGAAAAAGTCCTTATAAGATGTAAAGAAACAAACCTATCATTAAGTCATGAAAAATGATTTATGATGTTTATTGAAGGGATTTTTTTAGGACATCATATTTCAGGAGATGGGATTAAAGTTGATAGATCAAAAGTTGAAGTCATCTCCAAGTGGCCTATTCCAAATTGTCAAAAAGATGTTAGAAGTTTTCTTCGATTTACTGGATACTATAGAAGATTTATTGAAAACTTCACCAAAATAGCATCTCCACTCTTAAAATTACTTACAAAAGACTATGAATTCAAATGGGATCCTGATTGTCAATCTGCATTTGAAACTTTGAAAACAAGAATATCTGAAGCACCCATTTTGAGAGGTCTGAATTGGAAACTTCCTTTCCATATTTCCACAGATGCTTCAGATACAACTCTAGGAGCTACGTTGGGACAAAAGGATTTAGTTCCTTATGCCATTTACTACACCAGTAAAAATTTGACTCCCACTGAGTTGAACTATACTGTGACTGAGAAAGAGTTCTTAGCTGTTGTTCATCCAATCAATAAGTTTAGACATTATATAACTGCCTATGAAACTTTTGTCCATACTGATTATTCTGCAATTAGATATCTCATGAATAAACCTGTTACTAATGGCAGAGTTACAAGATGGCTCTTATTTTTACAAGAATTCAATATTACTGTGTTGGATAGACCAGGGAAACAAAAAGCAATAGCTGATTTCTTGTCTAGAATCCAAAATACTAATGAAGATTCTCCTATAGAGGATAAGTTTCCAGATGAATATTTGTTTGCAGTAACTACTAAGACTCCTTGGTATGCAGATATTGCTAACTATTTGGTTATAGGGAAGCTACCTCCACATCTATTTCCTGGTGAAAAAAGAAAAATTATTCAGGAGAGTTCAAGTTATTCATGGATTTCTAATGAATTGTTTAAAACAGGGCTAGATTGTGTGATCAGAAGATGTGTTCGGGAAGATGAAATGCTTGACATCCTCAAGGCATGTCATGATGAACCATGCGGTGGACACTTTGCTGAAAAAAGGACGGCCTATAAAATCATTTCTTTAAGATATTATTGGCCTTCCCTTTTCAAAGATGCAAAACAATATGTCAGAAGGTGTGACAGCTTCCAAAGAGTTGGGAGACCGACTCTTTCAAATGAAATGCCATTACAACCACAGGTACTCATCGAACCCTTTGAAAAATGGGCTTTAGATTTCATTGGACCCATTAATCCACCATCTAAACAAAAGAAGTATATATTGGTATGCATTGATTATGTTACTAAATGGGTAGAAGCCAAAGCATTGCCTTCTGCCACTAAAAATTCAGTTGTTCAATTTCTTTTTGAGGATATTTTTACTCGTTTTGGTGTCCCAAGAGAAATTGTGACAAATCAGGGAAGTCAATTTACATCTAATTTGATGGAGAAGCTGATGGAAGAATACAAAATCAAGCACAGAAAATCTACTCCTTACCATCCGCAAGCAAATGGCCAAGTGGAGTCTACAAACAAAGTTCTTGAAAGCATCATCACCAAAACTGTTCATCTACACAGAAAAGATTGGGCAGAAAGGCTTCCTGAAGCCTTATCGGCCTACAACACTACATGGAGGAACACAACAGGACATTCTCCCTATGAACTTGTTTATGGGAAAGAGGTCCTGCTCCCCATTGAGTTTCAAGTCAAGACTTTCAAGATGGCAGTCCAGTTGGGGATGAATCTATCAGAAGCCCAAAAGCGCAGAATGGAGCACCTGAATGAGCTAGATGAGATCAGGCAAGATGCAATTTTAAGGACTGATCTAGTTCAACATCAAAGAGCTAAGTGGCATGACAGATACATCAAAGAGAGAAAGTTTCAAGAGGGAGATTGGGCGTTACTGTTTGATTCCAAGTTTAAAGACTTCAAAGGAAAATTTCAGACTCATTGGCTTGGGCCATATGAGATTGACAAAGTATTTAACAATGGAGCGGTAAGAATCAAGACCATTGATGAATTTCAAACTCCTCTCATTGTGAATGGCCACCGATTGAAAATTTATCATAAGCCACTCTCAAAAGAGGAATTTGTCAAAATGTTCCAGGAGAATTCTGCAATAAGGCCGGTGGAGAAGAATCCTTCTCCCCCATCAGCCTAGCCTTTGTTTCTTTCAGTAAAAAAAAAAAAAAGAAAAAAAAAGAGAGAAAAAATCATATAAGCCTGAAAACCAATCATAGATTGGCAGTCTTATACAGAAAATGTAGAGTGAAAATCAGGGACACCTGACACTCTATATTTTCCAAAAAAAAAACTCCTCTCCTTCTCTTTCCATCTTCACTCCATCTCATTTGGCATTTCACTTCAACTCCATCTCATTCTCATTTCCATTTCACTTCACTCCACTTCATTTTCATTTCATTCCACTCATTCCATTTCATTTCATCAATAAAAGTCCCTTTCAGGACTATTTTCATTCAATTAGTTCTTCTCTAACTATCTTTGTGTAGTTAAGGGGGTGTTGTCTCAGTTTCCGCAGCTGGAAACCGTTTCCGCAGCCAGAAGCAGTTTCCGCAGCCAGAAACGATTTCCGCAGCCATCATCACTCTGTTTTCAAATTTACAGTCAACTGTTAGTGCAATAATCATGAAATGCAGATGTAATTGAGCTAAAGACATGGGGCATCTCCAAGACATCAAGGAAGAGCAATTGGTTAGAAGCCTTGAGAAAGAAATGACAAATTTTCCAAAGGTATGATAAAAAATCTTTATCAAATAACAATTCAAGTCATAATTACGCATAGTTATCAAACCATAACAAGTTCTACTATATGCAATGATTTGATATGATAGCTCCATTACCACTCCTATTCCACGATATCACTCCACACATCTTGCATTCGTTTCTCCAACGGTCTCATGATTATTCCGAGTTTAAACTCAAGACTGACTGCACTTCCATTTATTACCCGTACTCTTGAGACGTGACCTATTGTGTTACGGTTCTTCTTAGCCGTAATTTCCGCAGCCGTCTGTTGAGACGTGTAAAAATTTCATACACAGTCATCTGATTCAAAAGAATCCCAACGTTACTCCATTCGTTTACCACTCCACTAATACCATACTCCTCGCATGCATCCGCATTTTATTTTGAACTTGTTTACTGCTGCTCACCCTCTGTTCCTCCGGTAATTCAGGTACTTCCATTCCCTGTTCTCCATTTCCGACTGCAAACACTACAGTTTGTTCTCCATTTCCGACTGCAGCCACTACAGTTTGTTCTAAACCCCGACTGCAGTCACTATAGTTATCCTAAACCCCGATTGTAGCCACTACAGTCTATCCTAAATCTTGTAACCGAGCCATTTTTTTTTCTGAACTCTCACACGCAGAAGAACTCTCAGTTGGAATTTAAAACAGAGGATGGGAAAATTACTGAGAGCAGAGCCGGAAGGACCGAAATACTTGGAAGGTTATCCTCAAACTAAGGAATTGCTGAAGAAAGCCAGATGGCTACGATTTATCCAGAAGTTTAAAGGCCATAACAAGGAAGTGACCAAAGCTTTTGCACGGTATTTTGATGGACAAATAGTGGAGATTGGAGACTTGAAGTTCACAGTGACTGAGGCCACAGTAGCAGCTGCCACAGGCCTACCTCAAGAAGGTGAAAGGTGGTTTAAAAATAGAAGTGTGGACGATCAGATATGGAGAATCATGCTACAAAACCAAGGTATGGATACCACCGTATTTACAAGAGGCATCCCTGTTCATGCACTAAAAGAGGAATGGTCTAGTCTACTGTTAGTTATCCAGAAATTTATCACATGTGAAGGTCGTTTTGGTTCTATGTATATGTATCATGATAGACTGATGATGAATTTCCAAGATGGTCACACTCTTAATTTGCCTCATTTTCTGATTTTGAGTCTGAAAAGGATGAGTGTTACAGTTCAAAACACATAGGCAACATTTAACCTCATCTCCACCATCATGGACTCATAAAAGTTCTTATTGAGGACCAGTTGAAGAAAACTAAAGACACTTGGGAGCAATTATTGACAAGAAACTACTTCCAAGAGCCATCTGAGGCCTCTGGAAGTAGTCCACCAAAGATTCCAAGGAAAAGTAGAAGGAAAGAAAAGAACATTACAGTCCAAGACTCCCCTACAATAGAAACTCAAGAAACTGTCCAAAAAGAAGAAGAAGATAGAGCTAAAAATAAGAAACAGAAGAAAGAAAAAGGAAAAAGAACCATTCAAGAAGTCTATCCATCCCCTGAGCAATCCATAGAGGAGGATTATCAACCACTGTCAGAAAGATTAGTACATCTTCAGGCTGCTGCTATAGCAAAGAAAAAGAAAAAAGGAAAACAGAGTGCACAAGAAAAGAGTACTAGTCCATACTTAAGGAGGAGCACTAGGCTAAAAGGAAAGGTGAATAAAACCCAAGAAAAACAGCCTCACTTTATTGATTTAGGTGAAGAGACACTTGAGAAATCTGCAGCTCAGCCAAGCATTGAACCAAGTCCTCCACATGATGAAAGTCCTTTTCGGCCGAAAAGAGAGAGCAGTCCTCCTCCTCCACCAGATTTTGAGCTTAGTCCGAGAACGACACCTGAGGTAGATCCTAATCAGCAAGAGGCATATAACTACCTGGAATCCTTAAAACAATCAGCTGCAGGACCGAGTACCACTCTGCCACTAGATTCACAAGTTCAGTCTTTGAAACATGAAGTATTTGAATTAGAAGTCCTAAATAGGCATATCAAACAGGAAAATGAAGCAGTCAAAGAGCAGAGCAAGGTAGACAAGATTGTCCATGATAACAGTATGCTCCATTTAGGACTGTGGCAAAAGAAAAACAGGAAACTGAAGAAAAAGTGCAAAAAGTTAAACAAAGCATTGATTAATCTCAAGTTCAAATGTCTAGTCAGGAAACCCAGGATGATGTTAGCATCAAAGAAGAAGAAAAGAGGGCTAGATGTCCTAGCAGAAGCCTCAGAACATATGGATTAGAGGGAAATAACTAAATTTTGGTTGCATGAGGACATGCAACACCTTCACAATGGGGGTATGTTGAGCCTCAAACCTGCACCTTCCTATACACCCTCTTAGCCTTCTTTTTCCACTTACTTCATCCATCAAGTTGTTAAATCATTGCATTATAGTTTAAAAAGAGCTTCTGACATGGTTTTCTAACTATGCTTATGACTGTTGTTTGGTTTAGATTTTTGTTCAGGCACCTGCGGAAACTTGTCAGTTTCCGCAGCCAGCACAGGATTCCGCAATCATTTTGTTAAAGGCTATGCTGCAGGTGTCCTATGAAGAAACGAGCCACATGGGCAAGCTACAGGTGACGGGTACATGGAACGTGTCCCTTCAGATCAACCAAATCATCCATAAAAGGTCACGGTCAACAAGGGTCAAAGGCAAAGCCAACCAGGGAATTTAGCGGTGGCACGTCTCTGTTTTAAGCACGTGAAAGTTTACGTGGCACAATCCTCAGCTCACGGAAGACATCGACACACCTGGAGATCAACCCCGTAACCTGAATCCAACAGCTACCACTCTAAAGATTTAATGAACATGATGACCTTTACGCTAGATCTCGGGCTGAGGAGATCTACGTGTCTTTGGCAACGCATTTGATAGCATAGAATTTAGTTAGTTAGTTACAACACTTTTCCATTATAAATAACGCGTTGATAAATGTTGTGTAGAAGCTTTTGGCGATGTAATTTTTGAACTGTTGTTATTATCACCCCACTGTACCCTGTCTTATATATTTTGCTCCTGCTTTAATACATGAGAAGACTACTTTCCTGAGCTTCTTCTTGTGACTGTTCATTGACTGGATGAGGTGGCAGAGGGCCCCTGCGCACTAAAGCCCTGTATAATTTTCATTTGGTTTTATTATGTTTCTGTTTTCATAATCACTAGCTTGTATATAACATGTTGTTTTGATGTTTTTAATTCACTGCTGTTTACATTTTCATTTATGTTTTCTTATAGCTGTCATCGGATCAATGCTTTTCTACAGGTTTTCTTAGGCAGCCCCGACAAATTTTCATCTTTTTGATAACTATTGACATATGAGATCATCTTGTCCTTCCTGCTAATTTTCATTTTCTGAAGTTTAATTCCAACACTGTCCTTTTTCAAATTGTGTTTTGCTTATTTATTTCCTACTACTTAGACATCATACTACTCATTTGTTTATGGTTTCCTTCTATAGTCAAGTGACTCTATTAGTGAGGAATCAGAATATTACTTATTGTAGTGTGATTTAGTTATCATATTGCTTAAACTTATTCATGATTTCTTCCCATAAGGTAGATTGAGTTGAAGGGTAAAGGATCAGAAGAGTTAAAGTAGTGTGATTAGTTTCCTTTATGCAATTTAATTTCTTGCAGTTTAGTCATCATATTGCTTAACTTATTCATGATTTCTTCCCACAAGGTAGATTGAGCTGAAGGGTAAAGGATCAAAAGAGTTGAAGTAGTGTGATTAGTTTCCTTTATGCAATTTAATTTCTTGCTATTTAGATATCATATTGCTTAACTTGTTCAAGATTGCTTCCCACAAGGTAGATTGAGTTGAAGGGTAAAGGATCAGAAGAGTTGAAGTAGTGTGAATTAGTTGCTTTTATTTTTGTTTTTGAGCTGCTTTAAGTTCATTTTTTACTTTCTTTTTCATACAGCAGCAACAATACTGGGCCATTGTCATTAGTTCACTGTTTGATACATTTACTTCCTGTTAAGAATTGATTTCATTATAGTTGTTTTAAAGCTTTCTTTTTGAGCACTTTTAAGTTTGGAAAACCACTGTAGAAATCACCATCACCATCCATACTTAACTTTCATTTTCGCCATCACACATTAGGGAAAGATAAATCCAAAAACAAACTAAAAAAAAACTCAAAAACGACAAAAGACTAAGGAAATGGTTATCTTGTACATATAGTACACTTCACTTCGTCAGTTTACGAATCCTGGATTGACATTTTAAATAGCAATTTAGAACACACTAAATTGACCAAACAGTAGTTGATATTGGTTAGTGTTGTATGACTAACCAATAGAACTTATATGCATTAATTGAATTGGATTTAAGATTATTACAATTCATAAACAAGTGATGGTTTGACTGGTGTCACATGCGTGGAATGTGTATGATGATTCTTACTCTCTCTGTGCTATAGTTCCAGTTGTTTATGAGAAGAGTTATTAATTTTATTCGCCATGAGTGTTACAGGGAAAAGTGTCTACACAGAACTGCTTATCCCACTAAGGTGTGGTAGCTACCTTAGAAACAAACAAAGTAAAGCTACTTTCGTTTTTCCTTTATGAAATATAGATGAGAGAAGAACAAAAGAGACCAACCTCTATCTTGCGCTTGGCTCCTAGTTCGATTCCTCTCTCTTCCGATAGTCCATTACTAGTTGCTTCCTTGTACACCCAACTTCACAGAGTACCTGTAGAATCAAAGTAGCATAACACTATACAAGAACATGGATCTATTATCATAAAAAATCTAGGATCATATGTAAATTGACCATACAAATGCATAAAACATAAATGACACAAGAGTATGGAGGAAAACTTGAATAGCTTTATTGATAATCAAGAAAGAGCCAAGAGAGTTACAACTAGTTGTTCTGACCCAACATCATCCTCTCAGCAAGTAAGCCCTTCTTCACCTCATGCAAAGCTTAGATCACCCAACACTATGATGTTGCCTCAAGAAACCAACAACAATTCCTTACAAGATGCAAAATTCCATCCTCGAACCTCCAGATCTCTGGGACGAGAGATCTATATATAGATATTTGTAGAGGTGTGAGTCAGCTCTGGGTTTTTGATTAGTGTCTTATCTCTGATAGTTCTTGCTTCCACTTGGAGATCTCATTGATCTCTTACTCATTCTTGGGCGATTATGAGAGGCAAGTGTCACAGGAGAAGTTTCTGGAAGATTCCATGGTCATCCACCTCGCAAACTGTCTCCACCACTTCTCTATTCTCGTCCATCGCACCCCATAGAAGGGATTTTTGAAATGAAACGCACTTCCCGTGTGTACAAGGTGAGATGCATCGTACCCTGGCCATGGAGCAAGTGAAATGATCCAATTTTGACCAGTTCTGAGTAGTTTTTCATGGAGAACTTTTGGGAGAAGCTGTAATCAGTTGACCTTGTTCATTTATGGGTTGGAACAACACTTTTAGGGACTTAGGAGCCCTTGGTTTATGGACATTTTATGCTTTGGGTTGCAGTGCCCAAAAATGTCTATAACAGTTGCCCCCTAAAGCATGAGGTCGTTAATCTTTTTTGATGTCGGGTGAAATGCTTTATCATGAGGATCAGAAGTTCTTTCAAGCTGGAAAGGAGACCTGTAATAAGATACAATAGAATACATTATCTTCATAATATTTTCATGATCTAGTTGAGGCGGGCATTCCCATGCTCAACTTTATAAATTCATTTTCATGTACATAGGACAGACAATCGTCTGAGTGAAGACTAACGATTCTGGAGGAGCCATCATCCCATAGATTGGATGATTATCTGTGCAACAATGATGTACATTTGATGTCTTTATTTTCATGAATATATATCGCAGCCCAGATGGATGAAACTAGATCCGGGGTCTTCAATCTCGTTCGATCTTCACTCAAAGTACAAGTCGATCCATGTGAGAGATGTTCTGGAGTTGAACATGGAAAGACATCGCTTGATTACCAGCCAATGATGTAAGCTGTTAACAGGCACAAGAGGAATCACCGATAATGATAATGACCCTCAAGGTACTGCAGTACAATTCACGTGGTATGAATAAAGGACTTGGCGCCGAACACCACGCAAAATCTTTCGGTCGAAGGTCATTGACGTAAACCTGTCGCCGGAAGTGAGAAACTTGCCATTGAGGCATGCAAGTTTCAAAGTACTGAACGAGGTGTTCCTAGATCGACTTCTTGGATAATGAGCTGATGTCGACAAGAAGCGATCCGTCATAGGAGGGTCTTAATGAATCCCACATCAATGACACGGAACGGAGCAAATGATTTTAATGGAGGTGAAAACGATCTGGTGATATAAGGTTCAGGGTGGCGGTCATGAAAGAATGGAGTGTAAATGTATTGCAGTAGATGAGACACAGGTGAATTCTCTGAATGACTTCTCTTGAACATATCGGCGACACTAACGTGATGGATTGGTAGCATTAACCCCAAATGTGGATGGTGTGATGGGACCATGGTGATGTGACCGGTGAATGAGACAACCCAACCCGACTTGGATGCGGAGTGAAAGTGTCATGTTCAAGAGCGACTTGCTACCAACAAAGTTTCTTCAAGTTTTCTTCCCAATTTTTCCCCAGTCACTGCTGACCAGTACCTCTTTATTTTTGTCAAGCTTGAGGAGGATAACATATGCTTGTTCTATAATTTGCCCTTCGGGCAAACCCATCGCTATGTTTTAACGAGCCTAGCGATAGTGAAACTCGTTCTTGTCTGCTATGGACAAGTTTGTCGCTATTAAGTTTTAACAAGTTTAAAGACAAAGATAACTCGGTCCTTTTCAATTTTAGAGAGTATGAAAAGGGACGTAAAGGAAACTCCAAAATTCCTTTTTCGTCATCTAATCCCTTAAGTCCGAAAAAATATAAAACAATATAGAAGGGATGAATTTTCGATACTTTTAACAAGCCGAACAAAACAAGCGCTCGATCTTTTTGTGTAATAATCCCTCAGGTCCAAAAAGATTAAAATCTAAAGGAGGGATAGCACTTCCGGTCCCTTTAACGAGCTGGGGAGGCCAATGGCTCGACAACCTTTTCATATTTTATGAGTCAGTTGAAAAGAGCTTAAAGAAGACTCGTTTTTTGAGGAACGAGTGATAAAATTGGGTAGCAGCTGATTCTAGGTAAGGTTTGGAATTTTCCAATCACGACAGTGTTACAAGGATGGCTAGTGGGATCACTCTTCGCAGCTATTCCTCAAAAGGGGTAAACAATCAAATGGAGGTGAATGATCGGCCAATACAGAGTGGAGGTGATGATGAGAACTCGACCAAGGTTTTAAAGGCTGAAGTACTACATTCACGATGGTTATTTACCCGGAAATAGTTCATTTTTTAATGAGCTTAAACGCGGGGAGAAACATTTGCTCATGACTTATGTTTATTTTTTAACGAGCATGGAGTTCGCGTTAAAATTGCTCGATGTGGGTTTATTTTTTAACGAGCTTGAACCCTGCAGTAACATTGCTCATGATAAGTTTTCTTGCCCCCAGCATAATAACGCAAATCGAGGTGCATGCCCCCCAAGCTTCATTGCATTCATTTCGGTGGTTGGAATGAAGATTTACCTTCGAGATCTTTGAAAGACTCAACCTTGATTTTACGAGATCGTAATCAAAGACTCGATTTGGAAAGGGAGTCGTTTCATTTTTTAATGAGGTTGACACAGTAAAAGAACTATCCTCATGACTCCTTGTTTCATTTTTTAACGAGGTCGACACGAGATAAGAACCATCCTCGGAATCCACAGTATTTACAATATTTGATAGAAAATCAAAAACTGATGGATGATTAAGGTTGTTGGAATAATCTTCGTGGTAATCCAGAAGATGGGAGTGATGGTGGTAATCTTCCCATGGTGCCTCTCCTATCATCATTGATTGAATGATTCCTTTGTCTGTAGAATGTACATGCGACCAAGGATCTGAAGAGGCGCCATATTCCTTAGACCTATCTATCCAAACACTCGATGAGCGTTTATTTGGGTTTGCCCCCCAAGCCAAGAAAATTGATTGCTACAATATTTCTAAAATGGTGATGATCCATGCTGACAAAATGTTTAGGAATCTTCCGAATCCATTAGATATAGAATATTTCATATTGCAGGTTTCCACTGTGGCCACTTCCGCCAAATTACTCGGATGTGGTAGGGAAAAAGTACCCATTAAGGCAAGGTCTTTAAGGAGACCTACTCCGATATTTTGAAGCGAATGATTGCTTCCATGGATCATTGGAATGCTTCCCGTAACTTTTGAACTATTGGGGAGAAATGTTTGTTGGTCGACGATTGTAATTCCTCATTGAAAGGGAAATGCAATCTTCCTAAAGTAGGTCAACACAACTACGGCCATGGCATATATCCAGGGCCTTCCCAGTAGGATGTTGTAATCGAGGTTTCCGTCAATTACTTCAACATCTATTTCTACTGTTTTGCCCCCCAGTTCAACTTGAAAGTTACTTAAAATCCCGTATGTAGTGTATGATCATCCATCAAATGCTTTTAACATCGTTGACGATTGCGACAAGGGTGGTGAGCCTAAATTTTTCTAGCAACTCATCGACATAATACATGTAGATGCCCCCTCATCAATAATTGTTCGATGAATAGTTTTGTTGAGGGCTTTCACTTGAATGAGGAAAGGTAGTTGAGCTGGTAACTGAGGGTCATATCCTTTGTGATTAAAGGATACAAGATTGGAATCCGTTGGGTCAATCCCACCTATTACTGATAATAGATCCTGCTTTTGGGAGAGGCAATTTTGTGGTACTTCAAGTGTCGACATAGCGGATGGCGATTGGGCTAGGTCCTCTACTATATTATAATTCTGTGCTACTTTGGCACGAGGATTAAATGTCGATTTGTGTACTACTCCCTTTGGGGGCTTTATCATTGGTTCAGGAATGATGGGTGGCACAACTTCGGTCAAAGTTGTTATCGAACTACTAGGTTGTTCATTAGCCTTGTTATTAGACAACTGTGGATTCCGGTAATCTTTATTCCTTGTCAAAGCATCATTTTGCTGCTTTGAGATAGACAACATAAGCACTTGGGATTGGGAAGAATTTTGATTAGCAACTAGTTTGGTTCCCGGGTTTGGAAACGGATCAGTCAATACTGCTGAGGTTTTTGAACTCTTAAAGAGTTTCTTAACTTCATATTTATGTGGATAATCTCTCGTCTGATGATCCTCATCGCATATCTGACACCCCGCAGGGGGTTTCCTTTGCCCAGAAGAGTTTGTAGAAGGTTTTTTAGGATATCACTCATCCTGCTTCTTTTTTCTCCCTTTCATTTTCTTCTTGCCCCCTGGTTGCTTCAGTTGTTTGCCCTTGTCGGTCGACATGACATTTACCTCCGAGGCGAGAAGTTCTTCATTTGCATTTTGATCAGAAATATTACGGGCTTTCTTAGATGTAGCCTTTGTCGATTTCGTGTTTGTCGTACCTATCACGCCATCACCAGCATGAGAGTCTTTGTTTGATTTAGGAAGGGGAGGAACGGAAAATTCCAGTCTAGGAGCATCATGTATTTTATCGTAGAGCGCGCCAGACTGAGTATAGATCAAGTCTAGATATTGTGCACGAGCAATAGCTTGCTCTTCAGTGACGACTCCTCCCTTTGCCACATCTTCTGTAATAGAAGGTAACGATGACTTAATAAACCATTCAGCTAACAGTTGATTAGGAACATATCTTTTCACCATTCTACGACGATGTCGCCACTCATGAATATGATCAGATATGCGAGTGGTCGTTGTTTGTTCGAAATTGGTAAGAAGCTCTGTTCCTGTTTCGTACCTTATTGGTAACTGAAAATGGGTTTAAAAGGTTGTGGCTAGGGTACTGAAGTTATCAAACGAAGCTCTAGGTAATTCGATATACCATTTTGCTGCCTGACCAGTTAACGTTCTCTGAAAAAGGCGAAGCCTAATCGAATCATCATTTAGAGTGTTAGATGAACACCACAAATGAAAGGTCATCACATGATTCGACGGGTCTTCACCCAGATTTCCATTAAATTTAGGAATATCTGACGGAAGTTTATGCGGAATCGCCGGCCACCAAGGGGCATAAGCAATTGGATCATTCGTCAACCGGTTTAGATCTGGTAATTCTAGAGTTGCTACAAAGGGAAACTGTTGATTCAGGTTAGGCGAAGCATACCCAGGATAAGATGGAATCGCCTGAGCAGTGGGTTTTTGCATACCGACATAATGTATTTGATGCTGGTAACTTTGACAAGGTTGATGGGCATAACCATTATAATATGGTTGTTGATAACCGCTTTGGAAATGCGGTTGCCCATTACTTACAAAGACTTGTTGCTCAGGTCCTTGATATGATTGCTGGAATGGTGGTTGTTGAGATTGAATCAGCCATGGTTGTTGGACCATTTGTTGTTGCCTAATATTGGATGATTGACCAAGATGAGGAGTCATAGTACTTGTTTGAGCCTGAGTCGCTCCAGATAAGGAGGCACTAACCTAAGGTTGTGATTGAGTCGTCGAGACAAGAGGTTGTTGTATTGCAACCTGAGAAACTTGGGGTTGACATACAACAGGTAGCGCTCGTACTTGCGACGCAGTCACCATAGCAGGTATAGTGGGAATAACACAGGGTGGACTGGTTGCATTGAATATACAACCCTTGGTTGTTGAGGCAGTATTGGCACCCAACCACTGGATGTAATTCCAGTTTTACCTGAACTTTGTTGTAAACTCTCATATGGTTGTTCTCCAGGAGGGAACAATGAAAAGGCATACTACCCTCCATATGGTGGCAATCCAGTACTTAAAGGGTAGATTGGCCTTTGAAGACACATTGGATCAATTTGTTGAGTTTCAACATAAGAAATACCAGATGATAATCTGGATGAAGAAATAGGAACTGACCATGTCGTCGAAACAGTCCCTGATTGGACTCCGGCTTGTTGTTGATAACTCACCGGGACAGATGGTATACCAGCGAACATCGTTGGAGTAGCAGTAGGAGGCTCTGCCACTGCTGCGTCAGATGACACAGTCCTGGATGTCGACGGTTGTTCAGACATATCTAGTCTATCCAAAAGATTTCCTAGAGATTCTACAAGAACTTGCGATGAAGGGAGACTAATTTCTAAGACCAATGAGGGAACAGTGATGTTATTCCGATTAAAATAAATTTTAGACGCTTGGACACAACTTGTTTTTTCAATTTTTAAGAGTTGAGAAAAAACAGAAGATGACTCTAGTCGCCTTCGATTTTTAATGAGCCTGAAGTGACAAGTGCTCAAATGGACCCTTTCCGTTAAGGAGTCTGAAAAGGAACGAAAGGGACTGCTCTCGAAATCTAGGCAGAGGGATTACCAAACCAATCGAAAAACTGCAGAATACTTTTTATGGTATGGCAGTCAATCTTCCCGAATGTTGTGTTCAGTGCATTGTGATCGATAGGGCAGTAGACAGGGCTTCCTATGGATAAAGGATTAAGCCTATTGTAGTCTCCCAAAATATACTCGACGGTACATGGGAGCACAAGTCCGTACTGGCACTTATCGTCTCAAAGTGGAGGAATCAGCCAACCAACAGTGAGAACAACAGTTACCAGGCTTTACGATGCCGGAATACGTCTCTAGCCTAGACTTCTAGATGTTGTGTGTTAGGTTCCTAAGCGTTGTTAGATTCATTAAATTTATTTTATAGTTGATCTTGCTTAAGAAATTTTCCTTTCAGGTTCACCGCGTGATGTAGATGTACAATTCCTAAAATGCAATCTAAGATGATAAACAATCTTTTATCTTCTTTTTGCAATGAAAATCCTAGCTACTAAGGAAAGAAAGACAGAATTCTTTCAACAAAGAGCAAAGAGTACACATTATATGCACTGTCCTAAATCAAACCAATCAAACAGTCTAAATGAAAATGCACATGCATGTATTTGTTTTCGGCTTTCTTAGTATGTGAATGATAAAAATAAAGCTAATCCACAAATCTGAATTACTTTTCAAGCGACAATTACTAACAAGTTTCTTTTCAAAATAAAAAATGAAGACAATCATAACACTTTATGATTCGGAAATGAATACTTGCTTTCGACACTAGAACAAACTACAAATTCAGATCAAATACAATAGTAACAGGGTAATCGACTCTCAAGAGCAATCAGACTCTCTTCTACGACTGAAAACGACACTTACGACACTTTCAAATCGAGAAACAACAGTACAACTACGTTACTTTTTGCAAAGGAGAACTGAGAATGACTCAACAAATACAAAAAAACATTTACAGTTCTTTGCACAATGGAGGCGGAATAACAGCAAGGAAAAGGGGGTTCAAGCAGAGATATACTGACTACAGGCAGCAAAATTCATGAATAGAACTGAAAATAATGAACACAAAAACCAAAACTGAGGAATAATGCCTAGTCTGATTAGCGCACCTGTAACACAGTGAACTTGAAATGCAGCACACCTACTACACTCGGGAAGTGCACTAATTTTCAGATTCACAGAACAGAGCCTGTGCTGGGCCAGAGACGAGACTTTGTTTGGGTTCCGGGTCACAGTTTGCAGTTCAGTTCAGGGGTTTTGGCCGAGCAAATGCTAATCATTAAATCAACGATCAGGGGTAGATCTAAGGAGGTTACTAGAGCCACCACAAGGGAAATTAGAGAGTTTGTAAATCAGTTGTTTAATTCATAAACAAAACCCGAAGATTGACTGAAGCAACATTTATCTACTTTGCATTTGCATAGCAAATGCAGTTCGAAAGCTACCTGGCTCGACTTCAGGCTCCGTCTGTAAGTTTATAAAATAAACAACAAGGAAGATAAACAAACAACCTAGTCGGTCCCTAGTGGAGTGGCCATTTTGTTACAGGGAAAAGTGTCTACACAGAACTACTTATCCCACTAAGGTGTGGTAGCTACCTTAGAAACAAACAAAGTAAAGCTACTTTTGTTTTTCCTTTATGAAATATATATGAGAGAAGAACAAAAGAGACCAACCTCTGTCTTGCGGTTGGCTCCTAGTTCGATTCCTCTCTATTCCGATAGTCCTTTGCTACTTGCTTCCTTGTACACCCAGCTTCACAGAGTACCTGTAGAATCAAAGTAGCATAACACTATACAAGAACATGGATCTATTATCATAAACATTCTAGGATCAGATGTAAATTGACCATACAAATGCATAAAACATAAATGACACAAGAGTATGGAGGAAAACTTGAATAGCTTTATTGATAATCAAGAAAGAGCCAAGAGAGTTACAACTAGTTGTTCTGACCCAACATCATCCTCTCAGCAAGTAAGCCCTTCTTCACCTCATGCAAAGCTTAGATCACCCAACACTATGATGTTGCCTCAAGAAACCAACAACAATTCTTTACAAGATGCAAAATTCCAGCCTCGAACCTCCAGATCTCTGGGACGAGAGATCTATATATAGATATTTGTAGAGGTGTGAGTCAGCTCTGGGTTTTTGTTTAGTGTCTTATCTCTGATAGTTCTTGCTTCCACTTGGAGATCTCATTGATCTCTTACTCATTCTTGGGCGATTATGAGAGGCAAGTGTCACAGGAGAAGTTTCTGGAAGATTCCATGATCATCCACCTCGCAAACTGTCTTCGCCACTTGTCTTTTCTCGTCCATCGCACCCCATAGAAGGGATTTTTGAAATGCAACGCACTTCCCGTGTGTACAAGGTGAGATGCATCACACCCTAGCCATGGAGCAAGTGAAATGATCCAGTTTTGACCAGTTATGAGTAGTTTTTCATGGAGAACTTCTGGGAGAAGTTGTAATCAGTTGACCTTGTTCCTTTAGGGGTTGGAACAACACTTTTAGGGACTTAGGAGCCCTTGGTTTATGGACATTTTATGCTTGGGGTTGCAGTGCCCAAAAATGTCTATAACAATGAGAATGCTTGATGAATAGTATATGCTTATGTCTTAATAGATTTAATGATGTTTCTCTCTAATTCTTTGAGATTCACTAGCATGGTATGTGTTTATGTTAATCATTACTTGTTGTGAGATAAAAATAATTTGAGCCTCTATTTAATGATGGTTGAATTTATCTCTACTATGGGAATGACGGATTTCTTATGCATGTTGCATTCTAGTGTGAAGATTACTTGTAGAAGCATGTGCAGTGGGTAACATTTCTAGGACCCATTCCTGGTAGAATTACATGTGACAATCATTCATAAATAGACTACCAATGTTAATGCAGTTGTCAGTAAACCCTAACTACCTTCCCCAACTGTAAATGCTTCCAAATTAAAAGGAAGCAAGGGGAAGGAAGAAAACCATGCTGTAGGGACAGACAGAGAAGGGAAAAAGAATCGCTAAGTTTGGTGACGACCAGATAATGCAGACTTTGAGTGCCAGAATCTTGTAGAAGACGCTAAGTCTGGTGATGACCAAATAGCACTTGATGTGTATGTGAGTATTCCTTTGACCATGCTTAAGGATTTGGAAAATGATAACTATAGTGTGTTGATGTTAATAATTTTCGTAATGTCTCCTTGAAGTCATTATTCTGAAATGGTCACTTGGTAGTGTTAAGATAGTTGTTGCATCTAACATCAAGTGGTAACATTGGTGCATATGTGACACTTGGGGATCATTCTTCTAATTGCATTAGAAAAGGAATTGCTTCCAATAATGGTAGTTTAATTAGTTAGTTATTCATGTTAAACCAAGGGTTGGTCAAAACACCTTGATTATGCTTAATTATATTAATGATGCATGGCCAATGTTGTCCATTGTAAACGTAAGATAATACTCCATTAATGACGGTGTGGATTAAGACAATAGACTATGGGAAATTGGAAATGTTTAGATTGTTAACTCAACTATTGTTGACATTTATACATTAGTGAATATTTGCATATGCTTTTATACATGACAATATTGTAAGCATGAGTTTTTTTGGAAATTGAATACTTGTTAAAGGATGCATATGTATAACTAATGTTGCTAATGGGATTAAGTAGTGGTAGCTTAATGGAAACAAGAAAATTCGTCATGTAGAATGTTGCAATGAGAATTGCAATCATAAATGAGAAATTATAATGTTTTTTTTTTTTTTTTTTCTAGGTAAAGTCTACTTCTATATTAAGGAAAGAAAAATATTTACATGGTTTACATCATCCGAGGAGGCCGAGGCCAGTCCTCTAACAGTAGCGACTGGAACTGACTATCGATCCGCTGAAACAGATTTACAAAACCTTGTCCATTTGGATTTTCCTTGGACAACAGACATTTTGAACATGGACAGACAAAAATACAAACACTCTTTACTTCATTGACTCTAACATTTAACAGGCTTACTGTATTGACCAGAGACATGCAGCCATGGTAAGGCTGAGAACTAGGACTGAAAAAAACAGAAATAGACAGCAACAAAGACATTGTCAACTTTGCAAAAGACTTAAGAAGAGCACCCGTGGAGGCTTAAGCTGGATGGCTGGGCGACGCTGGTGGCTTCCCCTTCTCTGGACTGGGCGAGTCGAGCCAGATGACGAGCTCATCGCCATTCTGAAGCTGCCCTTCCGAGCCAGGCTGAATGGAGTCATGGCCCTCTTCCTTGCCCAAAGCACAATTGAAAGGCGGCAGAATTTCTTGCACTGATGCGGCTTGAGCCGAGCCCTCCTGAGCCAGGACTTGCTGAGGCTGGACATTCTGCGTCATGGCATCCTGGGGATGGGGAGTACGATATACCATGCCATTCATGTCCCCTAGGAGTATGTCGCTGCCCTGGATGCTTGCAGAAGCAGGGGAGGACGAGGAGGGATCTCCAGGTACCTCCTCCGAGAGATAGACCGAGAAATTGACAATCACATCTGATCGAATGAGTCTGCTGGGAATTTTGAGGCAGAATGTCTGGTATGTATCCTGCAAAACCAGAAACTCCTGCTCAGAACTTGAGGACGAGGGAGGCAGAGCAGCCATAGGAGCAATTGGATTCGGCTCTTCAACTTCATTAGCAATCCGAATTCCTGATCTTCCGCCTCGTCGAGGCACCCCTCTGCTACGCGGCATGTCTCCTAACACAAGGGCTTTGAAGCACTGTTCGACCACCCTGATTCGGCACGCCAGAGTATCCCCTTGCCAATTTCCAGCATCGAATGGCTTGCTCTGTTCATGAAATGTCTGGGCATTCCCATTATATAGCGAATTCGCAGTAATCACCGCAGGCAGAGGGCGAGGATCCATCATCCTTGAGCGCATCGAGTCCAGAGCTGCCTCGCTTGGCTTGAATGCGCCGTCCCTCCTGTTCTGAACTAACTTGCCATCACCTGCCAGGAGCATTGATTTATAACCTTCATCCATCGCTTGTGCGTACCTATCTGTCCTCTCGGCCTCGTCACAAGTGTTGAAGCGAGCGCCTGGCTTAATTGCACGTAATGACACCCGCATCCGGGTGCAGATCCTCTATTCGAGATTTGTCCTGAGAGATCATCTCTCTCAGCTGATCCCTTTGATCTCTGGAAGGTAGGCTGTCTAGTGCTCCTTCAAAGTGGTTGTCTTTTGCCTCCACTCCAAGGTTGGCTAGTAGATCAGCCAGCTTATTCCCTTCTCTTCTGGTGTGCTTAAATGTAATAGCTTGGTTCTGAGAGAGCCAGTGATTGATCAGCTCCAACCTGTGAGCCATCCTCCAACTGCTACTAACTTTATGAATTGGAGAGCCATTTTGAAGCTTTATGGCCATTCTGATTAAGATCTGCGAGTCTCCTTCTATGATGAGGGGAAATAGATTTTTCCTATGTGCTATTTTGAGTCCTCTCCATAGACCTTCCAATTCCGCTGAGTTATTAGTGTCCCAGCCTATCGAACCCATGAAGATTTCTAGAGGATTTCCATCATGATCCCTGAATACTCCTCCGTAACCTGCTTGTCCTGGGTTTCCTTTGGAGGCCCCGTCGAAATTTAGTTGGATCATGTCGACCGGAGGTGGAGTCCAGGATCTTGCTTCCTGATTGAGGTGAAAGGGGTTTCGGCTAATGTTTGAGTTACAGTTTATCCGCATTTGCCAATTGTCCCAGTACACTTTTTCTTTTGGCAGAGTAGGAAAGTCTTCAGGATGCCAGTCTTTGAGTGAAAGAGTCTCCATTATGTTTTGATGAAAAGTATTCCACAATTTGTCTGGCGGCATTGATTTATCTTTGAAAATTCTCCGATTGTGCTCTTTCCAAAGATTCCACATCAGTAGACCTGGAATGAGTTGCCACAATGTTGTGAGAAGAGTGCTTTGAAAAGGGGTTTGGCCTCCTTTGTTAATGGTTTCTTTGAGGTCGTTCTGTTCTCTTCTTTTAATTTGCCAATGGAAAGCAATATTTTCCCACAGTTTCTTTTCGACTGAACAGTTCTGCATGAGATGTATTGTTTTTTCTTCCTCCTGTCTACACATGTGACATATGGATGGTCCTGCGAAACTTCTTTTTCTAAGGTTGTCCCATGTTAAGATTCTGTTGTGACAGAGTAGCCAAAGAAAAGTGGAAACTTTTGGCCAATTGGCTTTGTGCCATACTTTTTCCCATAAGCTGCTTTTATTTATCTGCCCTTGTATGATGATATTGTAAGCCTCCTTGGTGGTGAAAATTCCTTTTTCTCCATAGCCCCATCTTAAGATTTCCGGTTCTTCTGAAATGTTTATTTGCCTCTTTTGAAATTCTGCTTCTAGTTTTTGCTGAGCAGGTCTTGAGCTGTGCGGTATGAGCTGGTAGACATCTTTCCATTTACGGTGATCCTGTTCAGCGTCGTCGGTCCAGAAGTGCTTGACTTTTGCCTGCTGGTCTGTCTCCCCATCATCAGGTGGGAATTCTTGGAGAACATCTTTGATTTTTGGCAGCTGCTGCCAGGAATCTTCCCAGAACCGTGCTGTGCCTCCTTTTTTTATCTCCCAGAAGCAGTGTTCTTGAATGAGAGATCTGTGTTGTATGGCTGTGTTCCAGATTGCTGATCCAGCACTTGTCTCAGTCATGCGCAGTCATTCTTCCATTGGGTAGTTGCTAGCATACTTGGCTGTCCAGAGGGATGCCCATGGAGTGCTAGGATAGGCCAACCACCGCCACCAAATCTTGGCTCCCATCGCTTTGTTACTATGCTCAATGAGAAATTATAATGTTATATGATATGCATGATTATGTTATTTGGAAAATTAGAATGCATACAATATGTATGATAAATATGTTTCCCATCAATCAAGATGTTGTGGACCCATGATGAGGGTTAAGTGTAAATGCATGGCGTACATGCATGTGTATTTTGTTAATGATAATGTTCATATGGTTCATTATGTAAATTACTTTGGGAAAGAGTAATAAAAGAGAAATTTAACATGTGAGATAGTTGCAGATAGATGTGAAAGGCTAGAATGCCTCGGGTTGATGACAGTTACTTTCCCAGAGGGGTTGATGGTACTTGTTTGCCCGGATTGTGTAAGGCTAGAATGCCTTGGGTTGATGTCAGTTACCTGCCTGGAGGGGTTGATGGTACTTGTCTGCCCGGATTTGGGTTGATGGCAGTTACCTGCTCGGAGGGGTTGATGGTACTTGTCTGCCCAGATTTCCTCTCCCTAGAATTCTTGAGCTGGTTGGCCAGTGGAATTCCATGTTAGAACTGGTAAGGTCTCTATCAAAGAAACTATCTGGATGTGAAAATGACTCGATTTGGTTGTGGAAAACAATGCCCATGGGTTGGGAATTCTTTAGCCTATTGTGGTTCTCATAGCTAAAGGAATTAACTAATCAGCTATATGTTATGTTAAAAATAAATTCTACATATAGTTGTGTAAAATATGTGAAGCACATTTAACAGGAAATGAGTTTGGTGCTCAATATGGAGTTATTGGAAATTTTAATTCTTTTGTTGTATTATTAATCTTGTAGGAAATTTTAACTCCTTTATTGTATTATTAATCTTGTAAACATCTTAGTAGGGCCTAAGACAATTTTCACTTGATGCAGTGATTGACTGTTTTGATGATTAGGGAGCTAGGTGCTCTTTTGGTACTTTTAGAAGTACTTTGTGGATGTCTTTAGTGAGAAATAATTCATTGTGATTATGGAGTAGTGATGAGCTCTTTAATGTACTTGTAAAAGTACTGGGATTTAAAAATCATCTAACATTGCACAATTGATTGATAGTTAAAGTATTTCATTTGACTCAAATATTGTGACTAATGCGGCTGAATTTGTTAGTCATACATTACAGGATTACTTACCATGGAGAGTTGATGGGCTGTTCAATCACTATCAAAATGCTTACGTGAAAGTACTCATGATTTTCAAGAGTAATTGGTAAGTATGGTAAGTTGATAAGAGATTTGTTTTTGTATATTATGAATTTGAATAAGGGCCAAGAAATGGAAATTAGAACTTACATATTTTTGCAGTTATGAATGCTTATGATTATTGATCTTTCTTATGATTATATCATTACTATTTTGTTTGTTGTCATTTATTGAAATGAAATCTTGGATTTTAAAGAGGAAGGATCACTTTTTGTGTAGTTTAGATGGTTATATCATGAGTAAAATCTAAAGTTCCAACGAGAGATGAACACCGAGGACGGTGTTCTTGTTAAGGGGTGGAGTATGTAATATCACTATCGTAATAAGTCAATGTAAAATAAAAGTTACGAATTAGTTGCAAAACTAATTCTTGTTATTTGTGAAAACTGAAATCAAGAAAAGAAGGAAAGTAGAGGCATGTAGCAGTTGGGGGCTGGGTGAAGAAGTGGGAGCTGCCTTTGAGTGCTTGATAGATGGGAGTGGGAGGTTCCATAGAGAAATGAGTGCAGACAGTAGGGAAAACGGTTCCCAAGATCTTTCACAGGCGAACCCAAGTTTTGAAGACATACAATATCACTGTATCTTTCTGTTATCTTCCGTGTCCAACAATGAAGGCATACATTATCGCAGTATCTTTCAATGAACCCCCGTTTTGTTAAGAGCATTGAAATCGGCTGGCTCGTATTCAATAAAGGGATTGGGTTTGAAGGCCATTTTATTCCCTACCCTGTTCAAGACCATGGCAGTGTACAACACCAATAGATTGAGGATAAAATCAGAAGAGGAACGCAAGCTCTGCCACTGCGCGGTAGTGAGTTTTCTCTTCAACTTCTCAGGACCTTAATATTAGCTTAGTGGGCAGGAGATCTCTTACGAAGGGAAGAAAAAGAGACATGGATATGCAAAGAACAAAAGCCACCAATCTACCAGGTTCGGCTTCTAGAACAGAGGTGATGGAGGCAAGAAGGCTGCCATGAAAATATAAGTAGCTAGCTTGCTTTCTTGAAGAAAAATATATGTTTGTTTTATTTGGGTATCTTATTATGCATTTCTTACCAAATATAGATAACATATGCATAATAGTATGCAGTGAAATATTAAATATTTTATATTTTTTCTTGGTGAATATGTTAATGCATGCAGTTAAAGGTTGAATATTATATATGTTTTCTTGGTGAAGAAAACATGTTAATGCATGCAGTAAAAGATGATTATTTTATATGTTTCTTGGTAAAGAAAATATGTAATGCATGCGGTAAAAGATTATTATTTTGTATGTTTTCTTGGTAAAGAAAATATGTTAATGCATGCGGTAAAAGATTGAATATTTTATATGTTTTCTTGGTAAAGAAAATATGTTAGTGCATGCGGTAAAAGACTAAATATTTTATATGTTTTCTTGGTAAAGAAAGTATTTTAATGAATGCATATAAAAGAAATAGCAATTAAGTTGGATTTTATTGAGAAGGGATATATGCTTTATAGCATTGGGATACTAGCTAATATCTAAGTTTTCTTGTGGAATGATTATGCATTACATGCATGATAGAAATAGCTAATGATGTGTTTCTAGGCACATAGATATAGTTTCTTTTCGGAAAAAGAGTGCATACTTCATGTATGAAGATGAAGGGTTTTATGAGAGTTTTCTTGAAAATAAAAATAAAGGTTCTATCCTTTAAATACACATATGAATAGTGTTCATACAAGAACCAGAATCCATACTTGTTTCATGAAAAGACTATGTGCATTGAAGTAAAAATAATTGTGTTAGGAAAAAACACATGTTGCATGCACATAAGGGTAGCTATTGTGACTTTGGAAATATGAGTCTATGTGTACTTAGAGAAAGTGATCATGTTAACTTCCTTGAAAATAATAATGTTTTGAAGAGATTGTCTTGTTAGATGAGTTGTGTTGATGTCTTGATTTTGATGCATAAAGGGTAAGTAAACCTTGTTTTTGTATCTTGATTTTTATGCATAAATATGGAATTTATAATAATTTCTTGAAAGGGATGCATTAGAAACTTACATATAGGAAGATAAAGAAATGAGGTTATAATGACTTCCTTAAGAAAGAAGTATGTGATTTGTTACATGAAATGATGGTAGTATTCTAGTGAAGGGAATATGTGTTGCATACGTTAAAGAATTGCTATTATGATAAGCTAATGTATGCACAAAGAATAGTCATTGTGATATAAGAGTTATGTTCTTTGTATGATAGAGAAACTATGTTGAGTTCTTGAAAAATAACTATGTGAAAAGAACATATGTGCCTGAACATAGAAACAATAGTTTGTTACATGTATGAAGATATAACAAATGTGTTATGCATGTTAGTAGAACTAATGGGGTAGATCTCTTAAAGAGAATAATGCATTAGTGTGAATAAACATTGTGAAGGTAAAACACTATTTACTTGAGTATATGTACTAGTTAAATAGTATGTCATGCTTTCTCATGTATATGAGTAGATGTTAAAATATCTCTTTTAGAGGTTGATTATTGATTGATTAATATGGTATCTAATCTTGTTGCCAAAGCTGGTTGATGATAACATTGACAGGAAACGATGGTGAATGGAGCCAAAGAAAAGTGATGTTTAATGTTGTGGCAGGAAAAGGATTAACGGTCCATGCAGATGAGTACAAGTTGTGGGATTGTACATTGCTAGAACAATCATTCCACAAGGAATTTTGCATGTGGCGGTATGTAAGTAAAGGGTTTCATGAAAACTGTATTAGCTTTTAGCTAGTTATGTGACAACTTAATGATAATTCATTGTAATGATTTTATAATAATGGTTAAGGGATGGAATCCCTTATAATCCATTGAGTGAGGGGTGAAATCACTCACGAGCATTTAGTAATAAGATACATTTGCTGGTCTTCACCCTACGGGGTTTCCAGGGTATATCAGTGTTCAATGGTGTGATTGCCTTTTGTGTCAGTTGGATGATGTTGAATTCTTGATGATGATGTTTCTTTATTTGATGTGATAATCATAATGTCCTAGTACATGATTATTTAATATGGTTAAGGAAATCATGAAATGGATGCAAGGGTTCATGAGACAATTTATGTTATTACACTACCACAATGGTGGTTAATGGTTATGCAACTATTGTCTTCTATTGCAATTTACCTGATGTACTAATGAACATTATATCTAATGGTTAATGAGGAATTGTGGAGTTATGAATTTGATAATTACTTGTGGGTAATTTGTATAAAAAAAATTCTAACTCCCTGCTTTTACATGTGAGGTTACTCGGGTATGTGACAATGATCAGCTATGATCAACTTTTATTTAGTGAAATGGATTTGAAAATCAAATACTAGTATGCTCAATCCTCAACTATGTAAATAAATAATGATATTTAAAAATAAACCTAGACGTTAATAAAAACAAAACATATACAACAATACAACAATAGTGAAAATCATGAATTGAAAAAATTTAAATGAAAAAGAGTATCTATAGTTACTAAATTGATTGAAAATAAATCATAACCTTACTTCACATCATAAGCTTACTTCACAAGTTCAACTCTCATTATAGTCGTGCAAATTTTGAAAAAAATATAAATAAAGTATGGATTTATGCTTTCTAAACAAACAAAAATAAAAGAAAACAAGTATCCTTATATTGCAACAAAATTAAGATGTGTTGCATATGGTATTGTCATGTTTTGTACACCAAGAAATAAAATTGACATAGTTTTTTCATAAAAGATATTCTATTAACTCAGTCTCCCTACTCCCTGCAACGATGTAAAAATAGCCTACATATTTTGTGGAGAAATTGTTTATCAATAAATGGAATAAAAAATGCCCAACCAAAAGCGAATATCTAAATTTGAAACAAGTTAATCAAATTGCTATGTTGTAATTATCTTATGTCATGTGATTTCAAGAAAGCAGGGAACAACAACATAGCATAAGAGAAAATGGATACTAAATAGAAAAGGGAAAATGAAATAGTAGGGAAGGAATGGGTGGATTCATGGTACTATGGAATAAAAAATAGGAAAGAGAAATGGTTGATGCTTTCATGGAAAGAAAATTATAGAAATGTGAATGGAAAAAAATTCATAGGAAGGGACAAAAAAAAGTATAACCCAAATTAAAAAGTAATAAATCTAAAAAAAAAAAATATTGGAAAAAGTTTTTTAAATAATTTTTTACTCTTTAAAATTTGTATACTAAATAGAAAATAGGGAGAAAAACTATAATTCATGAAAATAGAAATAATAGATAAAAGAAAAAATAATCAAAATGGAAAAGTTAAATAGAAAGGAAATAAAACTAAAAACAAAAAAAAACATTAGTAATTAATAGAAAAATGGAAGTTACTAAAAAAGCACCTATAATAAAACCTCAACCAATCACCTTACAAATAAATAAATTAAAATAGTAATAAAAAATAACCTAAATTTAATTCACAAATGTTAGATAAACTACACAAATTTTGAATTAAAAACAAATTAATACACAATCAAAGGAGAAATTAAATGTGATACCTGTAGAAAATATAACAATGGCTACATAGTAGCTAGTACCTGTGGCTTAACTTAAATATAAGCTAATTAAACTAAAATACAATAAAAGCATAAAAATTTGAACACAAAAATGAAACAACTAATAAAATAGTGTATTGTTGAATGCCATCACCAAAAATTAAGAAATATTATTAACTATTTATTTTTTATTAATATATTTTTTATAATTAAATTTATTAAAATATGTTATATAATAATAAGTAAAAAATTAAAATCCTTGAAAATGGAAATAATAGAATAAGGAAAAAAATGGTTAAATAGAAAGGAAATAAAATTAAAAACAAAAAATTGGAAACTAATAGAAATAGAAGTTACTAAACAGCCTATAATAAGACTTCAACAATTCATTTTACAAATAAATAAATTTAAATAATAATAATAAAATAACAAAAAATAAATTTAGAATGTTAGATTATATTAAGCCACTAAAATTTTTGGTCAAAGAAAATACACAGTCAAAGAAAAACTAAATATGTAATACTATGTCTACTATGCATATAATAAATTATATATATATATATGAGTTTATATTAAGCTACTAAAATTTTTGGTCAAAGACAATACACAGTGAAAGAAAAACTAAATGCGTAATCTTATTTGGAATATATATATATATATATATATATAAGTTGTCTACGGAGGTCGAGGAATTCCCTGGATGGTCAAAAGTAGTCTAAATTCAGACAAAAAAATTCAAAAATCTTGTAGAGGCAGTGTTTAAATCACATTTTTGATGGTGGAAATGGATTCAACATCATCAAAAATGTCTAAAGCACTTAAAAATTTTGAAGTTTAACAACTATAACTTGGATTTAAAAAATGCTTACTAAATTTTCTCAAAATATAACCAAAATTTCCAAACTCTCATAAACTACTACCTAATAATATACTAAATAAAAATACTAAATTAGTCTATTTTCCCTCCGTAGAAATCACAACTTCAATGAAAAATAAAGCACATTCATACATCCCCTCGTAAAATCATATGTTAAGAAAAACACATCATTGGGTAGGTGAAATAATGTTTTTCCCATTTTTAATAATGCCTTTTCACTTCAATGAAAAATAAAGCCCGTTCATACATCAGATATTCAGTTTCCCTCATAAAATCATATGTTAAGAAAAACACATCATTCGGTACGTGAAATAATTTTCTTCCGTTTTTAATAATGCCTTTTCATTTTTTAATAGAATCATTCTTTTCATAATTAACGCTTTAGATTTTATAATTTTAAAAATATTAAACTATAACAAAATTAAACAAGATCGTGTCACTGTGTACGGAAGTTCAGCCTGGTGAGTTCTGAGTGCTCTCTTCATTACTAAGAAACAAAAACACTATTCAGTCTTCCAATAATTAGCATATAAGACGCTATATCTACTATTCTCCTAAATTCTCCACTGAAAATCTTAAATTCCTCGCTGAAAATTATGTGTCCTCGCTCATGGATTCCATCTGATTTCTGCCTTCGAAATCGACTGCTTCTGCGTCACATCGCAGCACTTTCTTCTGCCCGTCAGCACGCATATATCTGCCATTAGATTTCCCAATATGCGTCTACTTTACTGACTCATCATCCACCATAGTCTGCTTTATTATTATTTAAAATTGTTGGTCCTGGCTTCTGGAAGTGGAAGAATTAATTTACAAATATTGTATGCCATTCGTTTCTGGAAAGTAGAATTGATGGATCTGTTTTCTACTGAGTAGGTTTGGCTATTGAGTGAATTATTCCAACCATCGTGATTCCCAAATCTGATCTGTTTTAGTAATTTTCACGTATAAATATGGATGGCGCCCTAAAGTTAATTACATAGAGGGGATGCCGGGGAGCAGGAGAAGCCCCAGTGCTAATTGGTTGCTTGTAGATAGGCAAGGGGCTGAGGAAAGGAACAGTGTTTTGCAGGATTTTGCAGATTTGATTTTATTATCAATGGGGAAGTTAATTGAGAAATCAATGCCTTATGTAGCGATGACATCCCTGCAGTTTGGATACGCAGGCATGAATATTATCAGTAAAGTCTCGCTAAACAGAGGGATGAGTCACTTAGTAAGAAATCTTGAGTTACTCAGCAAGTAAAGTGTAAATATTAGTAAGAACCAGCTTCCATTTTTCATGCAATTGTATCTTTTATGTATTCTAAAATATAATCTAATGTGTACTTGTTCTTTTAAATTTAAACTGATAACTTTAAAAAAAAATACACATACTCTTAACTATAACATCCACTCAAAACCACGCAAATTGTATGTTGTATATTAAACAAATCAAACTTTGATGTTATATTTCTTATTTGTGATCAGATTTATAACTAACACACTGCACATTGCAGGAAGGCTAGGCCCAAACTCACATTTTATATATTTTGCCAAATTTTTGTATTGGGCTTATTGGGGTATGTATTATTTAGATTGTTTCTCTTTTATATTATTTTTGATAGAGTGCGATTGCAGATTTTCAAAATATTTCAGAATTGGATAGAAAACAGCTACGCCAAATAGTTGAGTTAGCTGTAATTCCTCTCCTTGCGACATTTTTTTGAAATTACACTAGAAATAAAGAAAGCCTAAATATTCTAATATTTTTGATTAGAAGTCTAAATTAAATATGAAATATTATTGAAACATAATCTGAACAATCTTGGTTAAAAATTTAAATTAAATGTGGAATATTATTGATGCATGTCCTAGACCAGAATTTCTCTTACCTAGGTTTGAAATTAACTTCTCCAACATTTGCGTCTGCCCTGAGTAATGTACTCCCCTGTATGGCTTTTGTGATTGCAACGGACACCAACAATAGAGTAGCAATGAGGAGTAGGGCAGATTACTGAAACAAAATAGGCAGATCACTGAAATAGAATAGGCAGCTCGGGGATGCAAGTGAAGTGTTTGACGAAATCTGCCCACTAAATTTGACAATGACTCTAATACCAAGATGGCGGCAGATGGGTTTTCTCTAAATACTTTAATGAATCTTACTGCTAAGGAATAGAAATAGACAAAAGAATGCGTTCCAAATCCAGGGATTGGATTCATGCAACAAGACGAATTGTGCAAAGATGACATGTTTAGCCTTGCTAAATTATCAGCTGTTGAAAACCAACAAGAGAAAGTTGTAGTCAGCCTAGAGTCCGATTTCTCTTTCTGGACAACCTTGGTAAAACAAATGTTGCGGAAAATGGAATTTCTCGAAACTGAAAACAAGCAGCTCCGTTCAGAAATACACACCCTCTGTGTCAGAGATTCAGAGGTGGAGGGGGATAATTTATCCCTTAAGAATATGTTACATGAAACTAAAGAGCAGGAAATTCTCCATCCTCCAAATGGTGCATTGCATGCATAAATTCTTGACCTTAAAACCAAGCAAGAAGAAATCCGATCCCAACAAGCCACCTTCAAACAAGAAATGGAGACACACATCAATTCTTGGGTACAGGTGGTTCGAGGGAAAGATAAAACTCCTACCCCTCTTGTAGCAGTTGAGGAGGTGGTGCAAGCAAGGGAAGAACATAACATATATGGGCAAGAGAATTGAATCTCAAGGTGAGAGGTCTCCCCTTACCCCACCCCTCTCCAAATCCTATGGAAGTGGGGGTAAGGTTCCTTCGAGACACCCTTAGCCTCCCCGATATAGCTTTGGACAGAGCTTGGCTAGGCTATGACTCCACTGTCTTCCTCAGGTTTCAGACTGCATCTGTTTGACTCTGCGCCCTTAGGGCTAAGCGGAAGTTGTTTTCTCTTCCCAACAGGATTTTCTCGGACAAGGACCTCACTCGAGCACAGGTTGTGGAACTTAAACAATCCAGAGAACAAGTTATGACAGCACAAAGGCAGGGAAATGGGTGGTTATCAGGAATCTCTGGGCAGTCATTCGAGACTCCTTCCCACCTAGGTGGAAACCTCGAACTAGAGTTTCCAAATGACAGGCCCGCTTGGGGAGACGACATGGTACATGCATTTCTATCCATTGTTGGAATGGCAATGGATCTTTCTGGTCATCGTCGGGACTCTTGTATGATGCTCTCAAATCAACGAACATCCTCTTCGTGACCGAGACTCATGCGAGCCCTGTTCGACCCCTCCCAGATATTGCAGGTTACCATTGGATCTCAGTTTGCAGGCAGGAGACGAGGAGCTCAAGAGGGGTCAGAGGATCAGGTGGAGTTGCTTGTTTGGTTAGTGACTCACTCTAGAATAGGGTATCTTTGGTAGCCAAAGATGAGTTTTCCAGGTTTATGTGGATTCAAATTAGCGTTAGAGTCTCTCCTCCGAGGGACATCTACATTGCAGTTTGTTACTTCCCCCTAGCCTCTTCACCATTTTCTATCCATAATGGCTCAAATGGGGATCCCTTTATAGACTTGTACACCGACATCACCCGGTACTGTGTTGTTGGGGAAGTCATCCTCCTAGGTGACTTCAATGCTCGCACTAGAGATCTCCAGATCCCTCTCCACGACTGATCAGAGGATGTATTTTTTACCCAGGGGATAGATCCAGATTCAGTAGGGCTTCATCAGATATCAGATGATGCTTTAGGGCCCATTATAATTTACGGTAAACATGTATTGCGGTTGGGGGAACCTCAGGAGTTTTTGATTCTAAATGGTCTCCTCTGTTTCCCAGACTCTCACCTTTTCACTTGCTAGCCATATGGCGGGAGTGCGAGTGTAGTTGATTATCCATAACTTACTCCATTTTATTCGCCCTCTCTCAGTCTCCCCCATCCCCCTTGCTGATCATGCACTTCTTTCCTTCTCTCCCCAGTTTGACCCTCCCCTTCCACCCCATCCCTCCCCGCGGGGCCCACCCCGAATACCTTCCGATTTGATGAAGGAGAGCCTGACATTTTCTCCTCTACCCTATGTAAGATGCTCCCATCGAAAACCCAGTTCTCCTTGCTTGATTCTGCTTCCACTAAATACACTTGTCTTTCAGCTGCCATTTGGGAAGTAGCACTCAAATCCTTCCCCCACTCCACTCATTCCACTTCCATCTCCCCTAAAGTTGGATCTTGCCCCATGAACAAATGGTACGAAGATGAATGCAACACTCTACATTGAGAACTTCAATATGCTTTCACCCACTCTCAACCCTTCTACTCCGACCTCAAAGCTTGTTATCATCATGATCTCCTTCGTCACAAGAAACACCTCTTTGTCTCCCATAGAAGACGAGAACTTTCTACTCTCCTTGCCCACTCCCCTAAACAATTCTAGCGTACCATCCTTCCCCGACGCTCCCCTCTTCCACCTAACCTCGACCCTACATCCATGTTCTCTCACACTTCCAACCTTTATGATATTACCGGACAGGCCCAAATTCATGTTACCTCCCCACCCTCTTCTTGTTATATATTCTCAAATGGAGATATTAGAGAGGCCAATTGGGTGATGAAAAACAACAAAGCAGCTGATGAGGAAGGCTACCAAGCAGAGTACTTTAAGCACAGTTTCTGTGCTTTGGTTAGCTACTTGGATGATCTCGTCAACCATGTAGCTTGTGAAAGTTTTCCACTGACGTGGGCACACCACATCATCCATCCGATCCACAAATTAGGTTCCAGCTCAAATCCCAATAACTACAAAACGATCATGGTGGGTCACACGTTCTTGAAGTTGTATGCTACTGTTCTACATAGGAAGCTCTCTAGTGACCTTGAGCAGAGACAACTCAAAGCTAGGGGATAGGTAGGTTTTCGACCGGATCATGAGACCATTGACCATATCTTCACCCTTTGCGCCGTGATTAAGGAGGCGCGACACTGCTCTTTGAAAGTCTATTGTTTTTTCATAGATTTTTGGAAATATTTTGACTCTGTTCCGAGGGAGGCCTTGCTCCAGAGACTCAGAGATATTGGCATCTCTCTAACCCTATTGATCGCTATTATGCGCCTATATGAGTTCGTTTTTTGTTGTCTTCATGCAACCCATGGGATGTCTGATTTAATTCGAAGCACTATTGGGGTTAAACAAGGTTGTCCACTATCCCCTACCCTGTTTGGGATATATATTGATGAGTTGGCAACATTTCTACCCGAGCATATCTAGGACACTGATGGCTTCCTTTTTCTCCAGGTTCTGATATCTATTCTACTCTTTGCTGACGACGTGGTCCTCCTCTCCTCATCCCCAGAAGGATTATAGAGGCAGTTGGATGCCTTAGCTCTATTTTGTGACCATCGACAGTTAACGGTCAACCTGGGTAAAACCAAGGTTATGATCTTCAATGGGGTGAAGAAAACCTGAGACCTTCACTTTCTATTTAGAGGGGAGGAGATTGAGATCACCAGCACATATACTTACTTGGGGGTGCAATTCTCAGGTCCTCGCTTCAGTTTATGACTAGCTCTTCAGACTCGGAACAACAAAGGATATGGATCCTTAGCCCTTCTCGAGAGACAATGCTTTAGAAATCACTTCCAGGACATCTCGTCCAAGATGAGCCTCATGGACACTTTGATTCATCCCACTATTCTATATGGCTCAGAGATTTGGGGACCATCTTTACTTGAGTCAGACTGGGCTTCAGCTGAGAGAGTCCAGATTCTTATTCTCTGCCGCATCATTAGGTGCAAACTGATAGTGCCATAACACATCATTCTTGCACACTTTGGAGCTAAACCCTTTCGGCTTGAGATGGTCTTCAGATTGATTTCATTCTTGCATTGTGTCCAGAGCTTGCTAGACTCGATAAAGAGTAGGGACCATTATCCTTACTTGGTATATTTCTCTTATGTGATTATTGTCCATTCTACTCCCTCAAGCCGAGCCAGATGTTGGTTTATAGGAGTTTCAAACCTCTTAGAGTTAGTGGGAATTCAGTTGAATCGTCTCCCTCCTTTCCAATATTCCTTAGATGCTCTTGGCCACCTTTTACCTACTAGACAAGAGCTAAACAAGATCATGAGGGAGGAAATCTACAAGCAGTTCATCTAGGTCACCTGGGTCAATCCTCTAGGAGGATTGTGCCCAAATATGGCCTTCTACGTTGAGCACTTCTTGGAGTTGAGAGACAGGCTCATTGTTTGACCCCAGTATATGTTGCACCATTGGATGCATGCTCTTCGTATTCCTCCAGGCTAGTTCAAAGTAGGTTCTCATAGACTTCGAGTAGAGATAGATCACGAGGTGGATAGAATAGACAGAATCTGCTAGGTATGTCATTTAGAGGAAGTGGAGACCGAGGTGCACTTCATCCTTGGTTTCCCTGTCTACTACGAGATCAGAGGAAGGTTTCATTGCTTGTTCAAAGATTCTCGGACGCTTGCCGACTTTTTCAAGTATCCCGATCAGATATGTTTGGCCCTATATATGCAAGAGGATCTTAGGTTTTGAGCACATATTCTTCATCCTCCCATCAGACTAGACCCCACATAGAGGATCACGACATTTTTCAGGATACTACCTTCAGACAGGGGCACCTCAAAACATATCCTGCTCAACTTTCACTTGCGGCATTAATATGTTTGCTAGGGACGTTATAGGCAACGGCTCTAAGAATAGCTCTCGTACGTGATCCTTCCACATGATCCTTCCAAGTGGGCGTTAGGGCGGGACATCAACCTTTTGACTGCAATGTACTCTGTACGTTTAGTTTTTTTTTTTTCTAGTCCCACCCCTGTTCTGGATTGAAATGAATTCAAGATAGTAGACTGCATATGAAGCTAATTTATCGCGTAGAGTAATTGATATTTTTGGTCGCATATTATGTGCAAGGTTTGTGCATGTGAGTAAAAGGACCTGTGTTTGCCACATCATTCAGTCCGTTGGTGATGATAATCGTGGTAGTCATGGGATCTGTTATTCTGTCTGAAAATATTTATTTGGGAAGGCTTGTAATTTTTGTGGTGTGTTTTTTAGGTGGTCTGAGTTTTCAGAAATTATATGATATGTGGAACTGCAGTGGCCAGGATCTAAGTTGATCTTTAACATGACTAGATTTTTTAACATTTGCTGAAATTGAAAGGATATTAACAATTGTCACAAATAACCCGATTTAAATTTCTAATTAGTTGCACCGATCCACTTAATACAGTGTGCTGGGAGGAGTTATGATCGCAATAAGGCTATATGCTGTTTTTTGGAGAAAATTGAGGGACAGCAAGACCTCAACAAATGAAAATCATTCGAAAGCGCTTCCTAGTTCTGAAGAAATACTCCAACAAAATGAAAATAAGGCAGATGACATAGAAGCTGCTTCGAACAAGGCCATGGATAAGGGGCATTAGCCTTTTGAATCATATGGAAAGGAACAACTTTCAATACAATGTGTCAATTTGGCATATGGTTATGTAAACCTATTGAAATACGAGGTTATTAGTATTATTAGTTATTTAATTACATATATTATATCTTATTTAGAAATTTATGTATATATCATGAAAAAGTTAATTTTTTCTGGTTAAAATGTTTATTTAGTTTTATATATACTCTATTTAACATTTAAAAATACACTTTAAATAATAAAAACTAACATATTGTATTTTGCAAAAAAATTGTATGTGAAGAAATTTGATCCTCATACTTAAAATAGATTTATGCTAGTTTTTATAGAAAATAAGATATTATTTATAAAAATTGAATTTTGATAGAGAAAAAAATCAAAATAGGATAATTTATTAAATTACTATGGTTTATATAGTTGATTTTTATAATTGTTTTAGTTTTTATAAAAATTTAATGTATTATTCGTGGAAATTAAATTTTGATGAAGTGTAAAATGAAGAATATTTAAACTATTGAAATTACGAATATTTAAATCTTTAAAAATATATACATAAATATTAACGAATTCATTGTAACTTGATAAAAAATTATTCAATGTCTACATAAATATTAACGAATTCATTGTAACTTGATAAAAAATTATTCAATGTCCCATATTAAAATAGATAAAATACTTATAAACACCCTTGTCAACAATGAAGTGAAAATTTTGACATTTCTTCCCGCATGTTACTTCAATATTTACATGGTTAAAATAAAATCACCCAAAGACGCATATCACATGTATTTATATAAAACGATGCATGCTTAGTCCTTCACGTATAAGTTTGAACATAAGTGTATAAAGATAGAGATTACACTCATAAACAAAGATCACATATATTTTTATATAAAATAATATAAGTGAAGGGTTGTTTGTCTAGTTTTTTTGGAATACGTTTGAATATAAATGAAGTGTTGTTTGTATAGTTTTTTTGGAATAAGTTTGAATATAATTGTATGTTAAACTAGCATTTGTATCAAATACTGCAAAGGAAATGTTATACATTGGTGTATGTGGAAGAAGAATATAGATGAAAAAAATGTGATATGTTAAGTGATCTAATTATAGTCAAATTTGAATGAAAAATAAATCCTAATGTTAAATATAATACAATCAAACAATTTACTCAAAATAGAGGCATGCACAACTTCCTTCCCAAGTGCTCAATCCAAGAACTTACTTTCATTAAAAATTGCATCCCAGACCAGACCTTTGTCTTTCATTGCCTCATCCAGACTGAACCCTTCACCCTCATATGGTAATGGTTCTAGATCATATTTTGTGCAAGTATTTTCCAATGACGTTTCCATTTATACATGTCTCCATTAGCATAATTAAAGGCCTGGTTCTTTTGATAAGGCTCTGTGGCAATGCAAATTTCCTATTCTGCAATCAATTATGCATCAGATGCATCCATAAATTATTCCCATGAAATATTGTTCCCTGGGTGCTTGAAAGACAACCCCTCATGTTTGCAAATGGCAATGTAAACACAATGTGCCTAAAACATTCATCAAGGTCCAAGGAGAGAAGCCAAATATGTGTGTCCGACGGTGAATGGACCAAGTTAATCCTTCTTTATTCTTTGCAACCTTAAATACAATATCCTTGAGAGTGTAGTAAAAATTGGGCATAGGTAGTATAGGAAGCTCTTCACAAGGGGGCATGGTCTTCCTTTCTTCCATTTCTGACCTTCAAGAAAATATTCTAAACCAAGTTTATTCTTTTTGCTACCAAATCCAGAAATTGCTAGTAGAACTTGCCTTGAATTTTTGAGTTCCAGTCCTTGTGCGTTTGAACTTCTCATCACATTTTCCTAGTCAAATCTCTTTGATTCACAACTCTCTCTTTAGTCCTATGTTAGTTTTCAAAGAATCCTCAACAATTTCATTATTGTTGTTTTATTATTTTACCATTATTATTGTTTTATTGTTTTACTGCTTCCCTAAACCTATAAACTCTTCTTATCCTCTTTGGACATACAATGTTTGAAGACATGTTTCTTGTAGCCCATGCCCTAGTTTTCTGCAAGAGGAAAACGCCCCCAAAAGCATTTTATTAACTTGTTAGCCTCCACATTATTGTCATGATTGCCATCTATTACTCCCTCAATGTTTTTCTATTGCTTCCATCGGAAACATGCTCGTAAAAGAGAATAGTAATTCTGATCTGTAGGGGAAATATAACAAACATCATGATTCCCCTACGATATTTGAACCCAAATCTCCATCCTACAGTAAGGATATGCATTTTTGCTTTTATGTGAGTTTGTTTCTTTACAATCTTGTGAAAATAGAGATTATAGTTAAGGGTTGTTCAAGGAAAATATTCAACATCAAAAGTTTCTACTTTTGCAGGAGATTCCCATGATTGAGCTGATATGCGCCCTAACATGTTCTGTTGTACAAGTTTTCTTTGTGTTAGCTGGGGTTCAATTTCATCATCATCGTCTAGAATAAGGATATCCCGAAGTAGCCATAAATTTCCTTTCTTATAAGGAACTTTTCTTCTAAATACACAAGTAAGTTATCAAAAAAGACTACGATGGGATGTTTGACATTTTTTTTTTAACGGAGCTTAATGATGCATTGTAAGAAGCTCAACTTGGGACCCAAATCCCTTGTGCTTTGATTACATGTGTGAAATGCTATCTTCAAAAAGTTACATCTTGTATTGACTCATGGTATTGGGTATCTACATGAAGGTCTCAATTTTAATGAAGAGATAATCAATCATTTAGTTATTTAGTGCAAGTGCAATGTGACAACCCTCTGCTTTTTAGCATTGAAAAAATGTGTGAGGTTAGGTCATGTGGATCCATGTGTAGTTGTGGAAGGTGTCCTGTGGATCCGTGTGTATATATTTTCACAGTGTAATGATGCGTGAACCTATTCAACCCTGCAATAAACAATACAATCATCCCTTCAAGCCAGCTAAGAGGAATCGTTTAAGGAGAAAGAGAACAAATACCGATATAAGTGCTACAAACATAGCTGGAAGTGATTCTCCTTCTGTAATGTGTTTTCCCTGTATCAATTGGTTAACTAACATGTCACTATGTAACAAAAAGAAAACATCAATTAGGCATTGAGATATTAGATTAGAGGAACCAGGCTTGCATGAGCATTTTGAAGACAGTTGTATCTCTCCAAGAATAGCTAAAAAAACATTTTTTCAAATATACATTGTTCAACCAATCCAACAATGCCCTACATGTTATATTTATGATACACATTCAATTGACATTGAATTTCATTTCTTTTATGCCTTATCATGAACAAAGATTTGGAAATCTATGCTTGGTATGGCCACTGTTGTTTTTAATTTTGACATTAGTGAGTCTTGACATTTGAGAATGAATTTTTTTGCAGAATTTCTCCAACTCCCTCAATCTCCACTACATCCCCTACAGGTCTACCTTCAACTCTTGATTTTCCTCACAAATCACAAAACTATAATCAAGCTCTTTTGAGTACAAAATTACTAGGTTGCTAGGTGTGACTTCTTGTTCCTAGGGAAAATGCATCCCTCTATCACTATTGGAATGAAAGGAATCTGAACTTTTCACATAATAACTATCAAGTGTGCTTCTCAACTTTTCTTATTGCAATAGCAGGACCTGTATTACTATTCTCGATCGAAATCTGGAATTTTGTGCAATGTGTTTACTTGCTTCAAAAGAGAGTATGTGGTAATTGATCGATTTTCAAAGGCCCATTTCTTCTTCTTCAGACAACATTCGGTGTACCTGTTAAAAAAAAAAATTTAGATCATTCTGATGTAGGGAAAAAATCATATTCAAGGACATTTTTTACTAGCAACATAGATTCTGAGAATCACAATTTCTCAAACAAGCTTCTATTAAACATACTTAGTTGTACTTCAATTCTAAGAAATCAATAGAAGTGCTAATGAAACTAAGGTTAAGAATTATGTTCACATTATGAACGATTCAGGTCAGATGAAGGAAACCATAGCTATTGATACATGCTTAGTTTTAAGGCTTATTTCAAAGAAACCAATTGTATTGACTCAGATTTTCTGAAAAATTCTCATGTTCTTAACTTCTGACATGAGCTTAAATTCAAAGAAAAAAGATTGTATTGACTCAGATTTTCTGAAAAATTCTCATGTTCTTAACTTCTGACTTGAGCTTAAATTCAAAGAACTAAGTGGCATTGATTGAGGTTGCATTAATGACCCAAGTTAAAGAATTTAGGTTTGACTTAAAGAATCCACAATAGTTGTCAAGAATAAACATGAGAAGACTTGTTGCATTTGTGTGTCAGTCATAGTGAGAGAACCCACTAGTATAGATTCAGACCAAGTTAAAAGCCTCATTGATAACAACATACAATTGGCACACATTCACGCTGAAATAATGAAACACATTTTAATAATTTGATCTTTGATTCAAGAAACTGGTGCATATTCTCTCAGGCTAGGATCAAAACATTACTTTCAATTGATATTCTCACTTAATTCATTAAAATGTACAATATTAACTTAGGTTACTATATTTAAGGCATGCATACGATTCAAACAACACAAACCCGATTGATATGAAGCTCGTTTAAAGAACCTATTCATATAAATGCAGGCTTACTTGGATCATTTATTTGGGATGGTTGAGCTTATATTAAGCAATATATTTGGTGTTAATCCATTCGCCAAAGACCCCCTTGTATAATTTGGTCTTTAAGTAAGGAATCTATTGCCACTATTATTCAGGTCAGATTAAAGAATTTGATTTTAGTGTCATGAGTAGAATTGGAATAACATTTTTGCAATTAACGACAATAATTGAAAAACCATTTACAATATTAACTCGGGATAGATTAATGAACCTATTTACACCAATCCAGACAGAAATGAAATAACTCTCATTTGTACTATTTGATTTTGAGTTTTGGGCAGGTAAAACTCAGAAATCAAATGACACTCAAAACTTCTTAATCACCCATGTTCTCATAGTTCATGGGTTCTTACCCACTTATGGTTCCACTCATAGGAATCTTCATGACATAGGGAACTCTCTAATCACCTAACCCAATAGCCAAGGTGAATAGTAATCTCCCCCATAGGGGGAGGTAGATAGAAAATTCCCATTAATTTTCCTTTGTATTTTTATCTGAGGTCAACCGAAAGAAGCTAACTCTAGTATTCACTTGAGTTAGATTAAAGAACCCATTTAAGTTGAGAATTCAAAGAACCTTTTTTGTGATTAGGACTTTCTTATAGTTAGCCCATTGATAGTGTTTATTCAGGCCAAACAAGAAAACTTATTTGTGTTTATTCATACACTTTTGATGAAAAAAATCACATGACTGGGAATTCCTATTAAGATCCATTGTTGCTGGTAAGGATTCAGGGCACATCAAAGAAATTAATTGTAATGGCTCAGCCTATCTCAAATTAATTTTAAAAAATAAAACAAATTGTATCTATGGAGGCGATATTAAAGAGTATGTTTTAGAGAATCCATCTATGGCTTACCTCAAGATACATATCCAAGGCTCTATAAAGCACATCACAGGAATTTGTGGCATCGTCCAGTAATGATTCAAGAAGAAACTAAAATTTGGAGGGCTTGATATTGACATCGGGGGTCACCTCTGTAATATACTTGTCCATGAGGCTACCCACCCTCTTCAATTGACTCTGGTAGAAAATGCCAGAAGTGGGCTTGATGGTGCTAGTGGGAAATAGAGGCACAAAAACCTTTGCCTAATCCATGAGGAAAATCTACACATATCTAAGAACAAGATCCACGTCATAGAGGCAACCCTTCCCTGGGTGAAGGAATCAATGTGTTATCCAATGTAGCATTGTCCGACTGTGATCCAATCATATTGTCTAGATGTTTCCTGCATAATTTAGAGGCATTTAACACAGTGGCCACTCTTAGGATCCCAAACAAGCTCTTACATGTGACTGCTACTCTCTCCAAAGAATGAAGCAAACCCACAACAGTTTCAAGAACTTCTCTCTACACTTTCTGCAAATAGCGGTGCATAATCTGCTCATCCCTCCCACATTTTTTCTTGGGGGATATAGAGCTATATCCAAGCATGGGAAAGGTAGACTTCAGGTAATGAGAAAGAAATCTGTTGATAACCCAGTTGTTCATTTTATGGCCAATCATTGTTTTGACAATTCTTTCCATCAGATACATACTCAATAACGACACATCTTTAAACCACCGCCCCTTTTTAGTTTTTGAGCTCTCAAAGCTTCTCATATCATAAGAATACTGAATCCAAATACTATCTATAGAAGATGAGGCAGGACTAGTATCACAATTAGCATTCATTCTTTCTATGAGTAAATTAATATATCTATAAATAATCCCTATAGAATCTGTTGTCTATGCCATAGCCTCACAATCCTTCAATGCTTTTATCAATTCCTTCCAAATATAGAAGGCCAAGCCCTTGATAAAATCCTCTATTCTCCTCACCAGGTTCCCTTCTTGGATCTCTTCTATCATCTCCAGATACTTAGCCACACAACAAAGCTTGCATATGTTGGTGGACGTGATCTCAATGTTGTTGATCCCATTGTAGTAGAACCTGCCCATTAGCTCAAATGGCTCGATGCCTCCTATTAAATCATGAAGTATCACTTTGCATGACTTCACTCGCCATGCCTGACCACCTCTTGTTGTTGCCTTGTTGAACAACTTGATCAGCCTCCTTGAGAAGGAAAGCAGTGTTTTCTATAAGAAATCAAATCACACCACCAATTCATCTCAGGATGCCCACAACCCACAAAAATAACAATAAATCCATTTAAACATACTTACCACCTAAAGAATATCATAACTGACATAAACCCATCCTAACCCTCAATCTCAAACCCCAAGAACTAAAGAAAACTCAAAATGTAAGTAAAGGAAGTTCCAGAGCACCTTTCGTTTCTCTTGCCGAAAAAAAGCAAAGAAAAACAAAAGGGTAGGATAAAAATACATTGTCTAGAAATAATGTTTCTTCTTCATTGACATTCACCTCCAAATCACATACATGGTGCATGTTGCTCTCCATTCACATCCCTTCCTTCAACTTCCTTAATAATCCAATGAAGGACCAATTTGAATGGACCAATTCCTTCATTATTTAGGTAGGAATGAGGAAGCCTTAATCCTTAATCGAATCAGTGCCTCATGGATTAATTAAGAATGGAATGGACCAGACCTGCTAGTCTAGTGACCTTTCTTGCCCACTAATCCTGCATCATACACTAGGAAGGTGATGCTAGCACTAAGTCTTCACGGAGCACCTGATGTTAAGCTAAGTTGGTAGAATTCGCTATAAGTAGGCTAAATTCTGGTAGAGGAGAAAGGAGTCATTCTTCACCTTGCAAACTCAATAGTAGATTTTGTTTCACATCGTCGCCTCTCCTACAGGTGGGAGTTATCAAGGTTTTATGCAAGAATATGTATATGAGGTTTCACCATGAAAACATCAGAAAAGATAGATATAGAGGCATAGAACATTGCATGCCCGCTCGTCTATAAGTTCTTTGCATTTGGAAGTGAAAGGGTACCACTCCTATCATGCAAGAAAGACTGCTTCTCGGGTGTTTATATCGACGAAGGTTGTATGCATTTTTTCCCTAACTATGTCACGTAATTATTTTCCTGAATATTAATCCAAGGGCACAAAAACCTTTAATCGTCTAACATCTAATATGATGCTCTAGAGAGGGACACCATGGCAACTTGGGGAATTCTTTTCAAAAGGGAATGACTTATGACGTAAATATAAGTGTATGCTAATTTTAACAGTGATTAGTAATACATGTGTTTCTAAAAACAAAATAATAATTTAGGCGTGCTTATTTTGGAATAAGGTTTTAGAAATTTAATTTAATTATCAATAATTATTAAGTAGAGGTAGAGATTTACTCTCCATAGAATATTTGAAAATATTCTTAATAGTAGTCATAGATCAAGGGTCGAGATTTATCTCAAAAGTAGTTATGCCTTTTCTACTCTTTTAATTAAATTGATTAGTTTAAAAAATGTGACATGAACGTGTCATATGAATTTGTATTATGATTTTTTGGGCATGTGGCTTAACAAGCCATGGTATTAGCCCATGACATTGTAACACAACCTATTTATGTGTTAAAAATCTTGCTACTCTTTTTTATATGTATATATGTTTAATTCATATATTATTTTTTTTATAATAATTATTAATAATAATTTAAATTAAAGTTATAATTTATCTAGTTTTTTATGTTTTTTAAAATATTGCTAATGTGAAATGTAAACCTTCTAATTCTTATAGGTGTTTATTGTCACATACACTTGTCATCTATAGTTATTTCACAAAAAATTAACATTTTTGAAACCATAAACTCAAAGGAAAAAAACTTTGTTTAGCTTCTTCAGTATTCACCATGCAAATAATGCAAATTGGTATGCAATGTACCTAAATTTTAATGGAAACTATGGGTATAAAGTCCAAACATTCGACAACCTAAGTATGGAATGCACGAATGTGTTAATACTTCATTGATTATTGTTTGTATTGTCAACAAAGAGGGTTTTTAATGTGCTCTTAAGCTTAGTTTTAAGTCGGTTGTTAATTTACTATGCTATATGGTTAATTACATTCTCTGATGCCAGGTGGCCACCAACTAGCTAGGTTCACATTTATCAAGAAGCCTTTCTCGAAGATCCTCACACAACACCTGGAGGTTGTGTCACCATCAATCAACCTAAGGTTATGATCCACGGTCTTTCTTTTCCGAGTAGGTTAATAAAGGAACCTACCACGTTTTCCCCCAATTTCCAACAGTCAGTCAAAAGGTGAGTGAACTGAGAGCTCTATTGCTGCAATGGTAGGTTTGTGCTTCCCTCTACTAGTTGAAAACTCATTTCCTCCACGAGCTCTTGAGAAATTTAACATTGAGGTAGCGAAGGTGACAAAGGAAAAACTTGATGTTGTGGCTACACTAGCTACGGGTACAAATTTACAAGTTTCACTGAGTTTTCATTTTGGGAACAACTTCTACAGAGTTTCGAGGTATGTGCTAGCTAGAAATTGAGGTTTAGAATATTGTGTGTTATCTTATACTAGAAACCCCTTCCCATTGACTTTCACTATGATAGTTGCAGGGCTTTATCGAGGGTTTGAATATCGTCATTCTCAGGTATGATAATATGTTGGTTTTTAACTTTTTGCTAACAATGTGCATACTTTGTTACAATTCCTTACTTTTTGTTCCCTTACATGCATGTTCTTTCTTTCCATATGGGTAAACCCTCAAGTGCTGAGGGAGCCTGCTCTAATATTTTTTTTTGTAGATGCACAAAGGGCTTGATGGAGGGTTTCGTCTCACTTTACAAATGCTTAACTTGCATTCTTTGGAATATGTGTTGTTAACTCCATTCTATTGGTTGCTCTACAAGCCCTCCACTACTTTTTCTTTACTATGCCAACCCAGTTATTGGGGTTTCCTTGCACAGTTTCATTAGGTTTTTTATGTAAATTATTATTATGTATTCATAAATTAAAACTCTTTGGCCGTGCTCAGAACTCTTGAGATACCGGGTCTTGACTTCACTCGATCAGCGAGGGTTGAGCTATATAGGGGATATTTTTACTTCTCTAAGTGTGCTTTATCTTGGTTATGAAGCTCATAAGTAATTTATATTGTATATTAAAACTTGGAACCCAGTTTTCCTTAAGGGTTTACACTTAAAGTCTCACTGTTTATTTATGAAGGGGAACCGATGGTATTTATGACTCATCTATGCATATGTTGTTTCTTTCTCGTGTAAAAATGTTAATCTTTCTGTGTGTGAATAGAAAATTCTCCTTTGAGTATAAAGGGTTTATCTGTTCTAGTATATATTTGAGTTTCAAGACCAGGCACCGCCGATTGAGTTTGGCATGTCTTGGCTTATGCCGAACGCCAATTCTTACTTTTATATCTGAGAATACTTTAGCTATAGGATCACTTCCATTTCCCTGCTTCTTTTTTGCATACGTGTATATATATATATATATATATATGCACACACAGTCTTCACTATTTATGTTTAAGTTTTCAAGAAAGATTTTGTTTACAAGATCAACTACAGTTCAGAACGAATTATTTTCTTGATGCATTTATATATGAATAATATTAACAATGATGGATATTGAAATTCTTGTTCATTTCATAACTTACCATCATAGTCTTACATACGATAACAAGATATATTATAAATTTTCAATCCATAACAAGGAAAGTTACTAACATCGCACACTTGCATTCATTTACATTATTCACAAAACCCATACGTTCAATATATACTGTAGGTACGAATACTTATCTGTGTATATTGGTAATGCAGAAATTGACCCGTTAACCACACCTCCCAACAACGAGGAAAGCAATTACATCCTTTCCTCTCCCCTGAGCTGTCTTTTACCAAAACAATTTTCTTTTCCTGAGTATCCCCAACATGGATGATCCTCGGGCCTTAGAACCCCCTAGGTTCAATTCCTGAGTCACTCAATAAACTTGAGGATTCCATTGGCCCTTTGTACAACTCAAGAATACCTCTTGGTAGTGTCGTGCCTTTTCCATAACTAACTATGCAATTTTCTGAATCTAGTTCCTTTCCTTCATTCCTTGTTGGTTTCCTTCCTTGGCCTCCTCATTTGATTTTTTCCTTAAAAATGAAAATAGGAGAGAGATAAATGATTCTTTAAATTGTCTAGTAAAAAGAGTGTTCTTTACATGTTTACACTGGTGAATTCCAAAATTATCTTAACTACTCTTTTTTATAAGAAAACAATAATATAATCATAAACCTAAACCATCGATGAACTATTGGGCTTCCACTTGGCCTGCAGATCATTTTTAACTTTAAATAGTAAAGTAACTGCAAGTAAAAATCATAATTTTTAGGGTGTTATATCTTCCCCCCGAGACATAACACTGTCCAAGGTGTTATTTGATCTTTTAAATAATTTAGGATAAGTTTTCTGCATAAATTTCTCATCCTCCCAAATAGCCTCATTTGGGCTAAAGTGTCTTCACTACACTTTAAATTGGATGATGGTTTGCCTTTGTAGCATTATTTCTCTCCACTAGAGAATACCGTAAGGCTCTACTAGGAACTCTCCATCCGGTTAGACCTATTACAAAAACCATATTGTAATTAGTTCACAGAAATCATCATATCAATGTCAAAGTAAATCTTCAAGTGTTACTTGAAAATCTTGCCAGTGAATCACATGTTTAGTGTCATACACATATCTCTTTAACAATGAGACATGAAACACATTATGAACTCTTATATGACTGGGTAAGGTCAGTCGATATGCCACTGGTCCAATTCTTTCTAATATTTGGAAAGGGCCACAGAAACAAGGGGCAATCTTTACACAACTAGTCCATATTAAAGTGATTTTCTGAGGTTTGATTTGTACATATACATGATCTTTGACTCTAAATTCCTGATAGGTTATTTTCTGGTCAGTATAAGCCTTTTGCCTGTCTTAGGCAGTCTTTAAATTATGTCCGAATTTCTTTACTTTTTTTTCCATCTCTGCCAACATCTCTGGCCCTAACATTAACCTATTTCAGGACTATTCCAATTTGTGGCTATTATACACCTTCTCCCATATAGAACCTCGAAAGGGCTCATCCTCAAATATTCATGATAGACATTATTATATGCAAACTCCACCAAATACAGATATTCCTACCACTTGTTGGGTTGCTACATCACATACATCCGTAGCATATCCTCTAGCACTTTATTCACACATTCAGACTTCCCATCCATTTGTGGATGGTATGTAGTTTTGAACTGAATTTGACTTCCGATTTCTATAAAGAGGGATCACCAAAACATGGAGGTGAATTTTACATCTAGGTATGATATAACTATATTAGGAATACCATGCAATCATAACACTTGTTTCATGAAAATATCAGCAATTTGTTCATCTTGTAGGTAGATTGTACTGAAATAAAATGATTTATTTTATTGAGTTTATCCATGATTACCATGATTGAGTCATTGTTCTTTTTGGATCTGGGTAGTCCTGTGGTAAAGTCAAGTGTAATGACATCCCACTTCCACTCAGGTATAGGTAATGGTTGAAGAACACCATCAGGTTGCTGGTGTTCATATTTGACTTGTTGACACTCTAAACATCTCTCCAAATATTCTGCAATATCTTTGTGCATCCCTGACCAGAAATAATCTTTTTTTATTGTTGAAAACATTTTCTGGTACCCTTTATGGGAGGTATAAGGACATGTTGTGGTCACCAACACCCCCCCTCTTTGATTGGTATTAGCAATAACACCAAGCAAATGGGGACCCTTAACAAAAAATCCAAAACAACATTTTATCAAAATTTTTGTATTTTGACTCCCTAAAGCTGTATCGCATCACGAGAAGAGAGTGAGACGTTTTCCTATGCGCATAATAAGCTGCGAAGAAACGACAAGAAATTCATCGCATCACTTATATTGTGAAGCGCTCTTAAATGAAAAACTTAAGGAATCACCGACGGCCGATATGCGACGTCGCATATCGGAACATCGCATAAGCAACACACAATGATTGGATGATTAAGTGCGATCTGCGATATTGCGATCTGCGATTTGCGATCTGCGACGTTGCGATCTGCAATGAATGCGATCGTCAATTCCTGCGATGACACATCTTGACGACGCAATCCTCGATACTGTGATGCGAGTCGCAAAAATCACTCGTCGCAAAATTTCCTCGACATAGTGTTCAAGGAAGGCTGTCTGTAGACCGAAATTGGGCGCACGCCTTAAAAGAATTTAATGATTGTACGCCAAAATATCCGAGAAGGATTGTGTTGTGTTTTTCGAAGAGTCAGTTCATTATGAGTGTCAGGATTATGCATTCATTAGAGCTAAAGATTTCATGTCAATCTTTTCGTCATTACTCTTTTCCTTTGCGTAAACTGTAAGACAGCAACTAACATAAATCAATGTGCAGGAAACATCTAAGGAAAAGGGGAAAGCGTCAATACTCGGAGAACAGAGAAGAGATGCCTTCGCAAATGAATACCACATGCAGCAGGACTGCGGATTCCAGAGTATCACTCAACAGATACTGATGGAAATAGACTATCCAAGACTCAGAGTCAAAGGCGCACAAAAGCAGCATGTTTACAAAAGATCCTGAAGCTTAGACTGAGTAAAGCAAAAAGAAAAACGCTAAAGAGGGAAAACGCACCAGAAAAGCCTAGAACAAAGAACGGAAGCAGTTTTCAATACAGAGAATTGTTCAGAGAGCAAAGTCCCTAACTTATTCAGTCATTCGCAAGGCCGGAAACCAAAATAGCAACAACACAATCAGTTTGAGAGAAATTTGGGTTATTACCAAGTATACACACATTGAATACACCAAGCCAAAGGAAAATATCTTCCAGTTTGTCAGAAAGCGGTGCCAGCTCTTGTTATTTCTATTTTCATAACTCAAACGAAAGGAGAAGACAACCAGCTGACTCTTCCCAGGCGAATGTTGCATTGCTTACAGCACTAAGGAGCAAATACAGAAACGGTTAGAAATTAGATTCAATTTTTAGAAATAAATTTGCTTTAGTAGAAGGGCAGTCATTTGAAATCGTGTCCTAAATTTATGTAATTAAGATTAATTAGTTAGCAGTATTTAAACCCTTCTCAGGCATTTGGAGAAGGGTCTAGAAATTTGTCAAAAAACTTGTCCTCAGAACATGCACTTTTGCACCCTCGGAGGGGGTTTTTGGTGAATGGATGGATCGAGATTTATCAATGTTTGCATTTAATGTATGCTACTGATGTTGCACTTTTGTACTCTTAGTAGATGTTAGAACAAGTAGAGATAAATCGTTATTGCTTGAAGCTTATGAGTGGAACCAGTCATAAATGGTACTTTTATCTCTTGACCAATTTCTGCTTATATTCTTAAAGTGATATGCAGTTTTCAGTTGTTTATATGTTAATGCATGAATGTGTGGGTTACCATTTGGCACTTCTGTACGGTGGAGTCATTTATTTGTGCTTGATATATGAATAACTTATTATGCGATATGTTGTTCACAACTGTTTTGCTTAACTTTTTATGCAGAATGGTTTATCTTAATTGATTTCTATTCTTATGATAGTTGAATGATCTTTATTACCAGTTATTGTTCGAAATCTCTTTAGATCGCATAATAGAAGAAATACACCCCGGGTTAGCGTAGATTAGATGTGTTGTTTCTCATTAGATTACAATAGCATAGAGTTAGTTTAGAAGTTTGAATTAAATTAGCTTAGAATACTCCTAGATCAGCATCATCCAACTCTACACACACACACACCCCTTAGATTGGGAAACTGGTCCCATTATCCCCAGTCGGACCCGCTATACCAAACGGATAAGGAGCTGCCAACCAAGGTCCAGACCGGGTGGGTATCCCCCTTGTTGTCGACCCGATTTTCGGGGCTTCAACATATTTGGCGCTAGAAGGAGGGCCCGAACTATGAATGGCACCTAAATCAAAATCTAAATACCATTCTGAGAGTAAATCGCCCTCATCAACTCCCCCGACTTCCCCAGTACATTTAAATCTAGAGTCAGAAGTCGCTCGAGTATCAATCGCTACTACATACCCTAATATTTCAGACCAATTTATCATTAAACCCCTTGAAGTTCAAACTCTGGTTCGCAAACTCCAGGGATTTTCTATTTTTACTCAGAGGTCTGATAAATCTCAAAGCAGTGTGACTTCGCAGTACAATCCTTCTCATCCCCTGACCAGATTAAAGAGTGAAAAATTTGGCATCCAGCCAACTGAATTCCCTCTCCCCACCAGGAAAAGAGCAACGAAAACACCACTAGAGTCTGACAGTGAGACTCTTTCATCTACGTCATCCATCTCAACTCCCTCACTGCGAAGTCAGCCACCCACATCTTCATTCCAAACCACTCATCCATCCTCCACAACCCCTCCTCTTCAATCATCAAAGATCATAATATCTTCATCTTCCCAGCATCAGGGATCATCCTCTGCACTTTCATTTACTAGCAGCTCAACGATGGCCCAGTCTCCATGGAACAATCCTGGGGTAGTTTTAATGCCTCCACCCCTGAGCCCAATACCGGCCCATCCTGAGAAATGGCTACCCAAATTCAATCCAGAAGCAGGCATGCTAGCTGAAGAGCATATTAATAATTTCATGCTTTCTGTTAATCTCAACGGAGTTACCAACGAGGATGCTGTCGTCCGGCTTTTTCCCTACACAATGCAAGGAACAGTCGGGTCATGGTACTTTTCATTACCTTCCAGGTCTATCACAAGTTGGGACATTTTTCAAAGTCAATTCCTTACCAAATTTGGTGATGACAGATCAACAGAGACGTTAATCAATGACCTATCCAATCTTAAAGCCGAGGCTAAAGAACCCATCAAAGATTTCAATTTACGGTTCAATAAAATCCTCAACAAAATTCCCGTTGCTTCCCAGCCCAGTGAAGAAGTGAGATGTGAATGGTATATTACGGCCTTACCATCGAACTTGGCAATCTTCGTGGATAGGGCAAATAAGACAACCTTAGTTGAAAACTTGACAGAAGCGAGAGCAGTAGAGAAACACGTAGTAGCCCTGGAAAAAAGATCTGCGATAGAGGAACGCAAATCTAAGAAAGTCTCCTACAAGGAAGACCCCAAGAAGAAACAATCGAAAGATCCTTTCAATTTGGAAGGATTACAAAAAGTGTTAAAAACCATGTCCAATGAGATGATTGACATAAAAAAACAAGTAGCAGAAACTTCTTCGAAAAAGCCCTACAGAGCTTTTAAAAGAAATCCTTTAATGGAGGTGAAACCACCCAACGCTATCTCAAACGTCGAATCCGAAGAAGAAGAAGAAGAAGAGAATACCACTGAAGGGCAGACCGATGACGAAGAAGTTGTGGAACTACAAGGAATGTGGGATTTCATCCTCCCGCAAGAAGAAGATCAAGAAGCATTTCCGGTTAGCACACGAAACAAAAATCAACTTGATCCTCTCCAAACTACCCCTAAGCAAAAGGGCGCAAGCCCTGCAGCAAAAGATAAAGTCACAACAAAGAAAACAACCCCTAAAGCGACTCAATCTAGCCCAGTCCAATCAGATCAAATGCCTCCATCAAGAACACTGATTGTGTCAGATGAAATGGAGTACAACATTATTAATGACATGAAAAAGACTAGGGCTAATATCACTCTTTATGAGTTGAGCAAATTGAAACATCAATAGAAGATAATGATGAAAGAATTACATGCCGTGCCTACTACATCTTTGCCTACAGCTGTAGCTTCCCATAACACGGGAAAACCTCCAACCAACACGATCAATAAGGTTGACCCAAATGACATCGCCTTGATTGGAGGAAGATCAAGGTCTCACACTCCCCCTTTTCTTTTCACTTATGAAATTTTCAACAAAAACGTGCACAATTGTTTGGTAGATTCTGGTGCTTCAACGAATATTTTACCCAGATCGATATGTGCCAAGTTGAATGTTCAACCGCAAAAATCCGCAGTGCGCATAGTTCAGCTTGATCGATCTCAAGTCGAAGTGATTGGTGAACTTAATCAAGTGACCATAAGATTGTTGTCTAACCCGAAGGTATGTCAGGTTATTGACATTCTAGTAGCTGATATCCCTGAATTCTATGGCTTAATTCTTAGTAGGGATTGGTCCGAAAAACTCCATGGATACTTCTCAACCGATTGGTTGCGCATGTGGTTACCCTACAATGGTAAACCGAATCAAATAAAGGTTGAATGAGACTTACACCAGAAGTACATAGTGACGGAATTGGAGGGAGAAAATGAAGCAATAGCATACAACAGCAATATCATAGGCAATTACTCGGTAGATTCTTTCCTCGACAATTTCAATGCTCATACCTCACCTTACATAGAAAATTCAGTTTTATCCCAAGTCGAAATTTTTTTCCAAACTGATAATTCGAAGTGTGTTAATTTTTTAGATAACCCTGTAAATACATCTTTGTTTTGGAAATTATATTTTGATGGCTCTAAATCTAACGAGGGAGGAGGAGCAGGATGCATTCTGATTAGCCCAGACGGAAATAAGACCATGCTTACGTGCAGACTTGAATTCGATTGCACAAACAATACAGCGGAATACGAGGCCTTGGTGCAAGGCCTATACAAAGAAATCGGGTTGAACGTTAAGTACCTTCAAGTCTTCGGAGACTCTGAGATTGTCGTCAAACAGGTACGTAACACCATACATTGCCTATCAGGTCATTTGAAGCACTATCAATCTTTAGTACAAGATCTGACTGCACATTTCATAGCATTCAATATTTCATCAATCCCAAGACTCCAAAATGAGAGCGCAGACCTGTTAGCTAACGTGGCCTCTAGACTTATTCCCTCTGAAGATTTTAGTCCAGATAGATTCTCAATAGAATTAATCTTTAGACCATCCATCCCTAACAACATTACAAACTGGAGAGTATTCAATAATGATCCAGACATTGTAAATTTCCTCACTTCTGAAAGATCCTACTCAAATCAAATAATTGATGAAGACCATCATGATCACCAAATACAACAAAATAGCACTGATAATGCTATACCTAAATCGGTGGTTAAGTTAGAAGACTTATATGATTTGAAAATTCGGTTTAAAAGGTCTACCAATTCTAAGCTTTACAGTTCGACTCTGAACTACGAATTAGTAAACCTAGGAACCGATGAGAAACCACAAAACGTTAATCTAGGCCACGGCCTAGCCCCTGAAGAAAAATTAGCATATATTCGTCTTTTGAGACAATACAAAAATGTTTTTGCCTGGAATTACGATGAGCTAAAGACATACGACACTTCTATCATTCAACATACTATCCCTATGATTGACAATGAAAAACCTGTCCAACAGAAACTCAGAAAAATCCACCCCAATTTAGAAAATCAGATAAAAACTGAGCTAAATAAGTTATTGAGAGCCAGAATAATTTTCCCCGTCAGACATTCCAAATGGGTTTCCAATATGGTACCCGTTAGAAAGAAAAACAGAGATATTAGAATTTGTATCGATTTCCGGAATCTCAACAAAGCCTGTCAAAAAGACAATTTTCCCCTCCCACCTATGGAGCAGATATTACAGGTAGTAGTAGGCTCAGAATTAATGTCTTTTTTGGATGGATTTTCAGGATACAATCAAGTGCTAGTACATCCCGACGATCAGTTAAAAACCACATTCTGAACTAAATGGGGCACATACGCATATCGGAAAATGCCACTTGGTTTGATCAATGCCGGCGCTACATTTTAGAGAGCCATGGACATCGCATTCAAAGGTTTAGTCAATAAATCTGTAGTGATTTACCTGGATGATATAACAGTGTACTCCAAGGAGCGAAGTGACCATCTCAAAGACTTGAAACAAATCTTTCAACGATGTTTAAGGTATGGGATTTCACTTAACCCAAAGAAGTCTTTTTTCGCATTAAGTGAAGGAAAACTTCTAGGATTCATAGTGTCAAAATATGGTATTCACATTGAACCTGACAGAATCAAAGAAGTTTCTCAAATATCCATGCCTCATAACAAAAACGCCATGCAATCTTTCCTTGGTCAAATCAATTTTGTGAAGAGATTTGTCCCAGATTTCTCACGTATTGTTTCTCCTTTGCAAAATATGATTAAAAAGAATTCAAATTTTAAATGGGGTCAAGATGAGCATGAAGCATTCAACTTGATCAAACAAGCTATCATTAATGCTCCATCTTTAGCAACCCCGAATTTTTCAGAATCTTTTATCTTATACACGTTTGCCTCAGAGAAATCTTATGCCGCGATTCTAACTCAAGCAAATCAAGAGAAAGCGGAAGCTCCAATCGCATTTTTTAGCTCGAATTTACAAGGTGCTGAACTCAACTATTCAGACGTGGAGAAACAGGCATATGCTGTTTTCAAAGCGATCAAATATTTCAGACCTTTCTTACTTAAAGCCCATACTAAGGTCATAGTACCGTTTCCAGCGGTAAGAAACCTTCTGATACAGAAGGATGTGGGCAAAAAAAGAGCAAATTGGATCACCGCTTTACAAGAATAAGATCTTGAGATCAAACCAGCAAACATTGTAAGAGGTCAAGGCTTCTACAAAATGTTGGCTGGAGCATCGCAAATTCCTGAGAATTCGTCTGAAGAGGTACATACGTATGAGGTAAACCTAAACGATGCAGAATCATTATATGCTGACACCATTTATTTTCTAAAGAACAGGTATGCTCCATCACACCTGGATCACACCAAGAAAAGAGATCTGAGATTGAAAGCTAAACAATACCAGCTCATAAATGATGTTCTGTTTAAAAGGAATTACGATTCTGTGCTTCTTAGGTGTCTTGAGAAAACTGAAGCCGAAAAGGTTTTGCAGGAACTCCACGATGGACCAGCAGGCGGACACTATGTTGGAGATGCTACTGCACATAAAATCTTACGTGCAGGATATTATTGGCCCACGCTGTTCAAAGACTCACACAGTTACGTGAGGAAATGCCAAGTCTGCCAGACTGCTGTAGGGAAACAAAAGAAATCGTCCATGCCACTACAGCCGGTAAACATCGAGCAACCATTCAGTTAGTGGGGCTTGGACATAATAGGTGAGATCGTTCCTCACTCTTCTAAGCAGCATAGGTACATCCTTACGGCAACAGATTATTTTACTAAATGGGTAGAAGCAGTTCCTCTCAAGACAGCTAATTCTGAAAACATTATTGAATTCATAGATCAATTTATAATCACTAGGTTTGGATTGCCAATGGCCTTAATGTTTGATAATGCTTCATACTTTTCTGGAAATACAATGACTGAGTTTGCACTTAAAAGAGGGTTCAAACTGAAATATTCGGCCAACTACTATCCGCAAGGTAATGGATTGGCTGAATCAACAAACAAAAACCTGATCAGGATTATTAAAAGAACAGTCGACCAAAACCAAAAGAATTGGCACAAAGCGTTGGTAAATGCTGTATGGGCAGATAGAATAACGAAGAAAGCTTCAATCGGTTCTTCTCCCTTTAATTTAGTTTATGGGAAAGAAGTGGTTCTTCTAACTCACTTAGTCATCCCCTCTTTGTCTTTGGTACAACACATCGATGAGGTATATACCTCCTCCATACAACTAAGACAAATGGAAATAATTAAATTAGAAGAACGACGAGAACAAGCTAAGAAAACCCATGCTCATCACCAAGCGCTGATAAAATCCTTTTTTGACTCAAGCATAATGACCAGGAAGAATTTTCAGATGGGAGATTTAGTTTTGAAATGGGATAAGGCTCATGAAGAAAAGGGCAAACATACGAAATTTCAGAAACTGTGGCTTGGTCCTTTTCAGATTGTAGAAGTCATAGGCCCATCGACGTTTGTGTTGCAGGATTTAGCAGGTAGAAGAGATTCTTTGCCTATTAATGGACAGATTCTTGAAGTATATTTTCCATAGAAGATCACTCTTCTATTTTTGTAGGATAGTTTTAGTTTTTATTTGTTTTTCTCTTTCTTATAAATAAAACCAGTTGTAGATGGTCACTAAAAGGGTTCATGAAAAAGACACCAATTCTCTATCAGATTTTGAGCTTTTCGCTTGTACAAGTAGCAAAAATTTTCGAAAAATCTGATTTTTATTATTAACAGGTAGAGTTAACTTTAGCCTAGACATGATACTAGTTTCAACTTCAAAAATGTGATGAAAGCAACCTTTGGTAAAAAATTGTTTTATATCAGCACAATGAAAGGTATCAATAATAAAATAAATATTCTCTGTAAAGCTGCTGTTTTCAAACTCTATTATTGTCGTCCAGAGCTTTCTTAAGGAAAAACAATGACTTCCTCCCTGCTAAAGGAAATCGCAGCATTCAGAGGAACAATCCGAGAAAACACTGTATCTCAAAGAATAAGAGGTATCATCACGAGCCGGCTTATCATGATCACAGATATTATAACTTGTTGACTTTGCCAATACTGTCTACCAAAACAGGGCAACGACTCAAGATTGTTGCAATCAAAAGACAAGGGGTCTCATCACGAGCCAGCTTGTTCAGCAAAAGTGTAAATCAAGTGAATGACTGTGTCATAATTTGGCCACCAAACCAAGACATTGTTCTTTAGAGAATAAAAAAGGAAAAAGTGTCAAAAAGGGTTTTCCTCTGAAAAGGTTGTAAATAACCTCAAGCAGGATAAAGGATCATTGCTGGGTAATAGGTAACCCTGTCGAGGCTATGGACGCTTGTGGGCAGCAGAGGCTCTACCTACGACAAATGAGCATATTTTAAAAGCCAGCACGCAGAGAAGACCTTATTTTATCTTTAAAAGACCAAGTAATGTCTGGTGTGAATACAAGAACTAAGCCTGAGGAAACAAACAATTGGAATATGAAAAGGTTGAGATGAAGTATCAGTGATAGGATAAGGCGTAATATACTCTATCTGTCCATAACAAAATTTAGACATATGAAAATTTTTCTGCTTCGGAAGTTAAAATTCAATATAGAAAAACAGAGATAACTGGTTCTTCACAGTGAATCGCCATTGTTGTGGTCACCAACACCCCCCCTCTTTGATTGGTATTAGCAATAACACCAAGCAAATGGGGACCCTTAACAAAAAATCCAAAAAAACATTTTATCAAAATTTTTGTATTTTGACTCCCTAAAGCTGTATCACATCGCGAGAAGAGAGTGAGATGTTTTCCTATGCGCATAATAAGCTGCGAAGAAACGACGCGAAATTCATCGCATCGCTTATATTGTGAAGCGCTCTTAAATGAAAAACTTAAGGAATCACCGACGGCTGATATGCGACGTCGCATATCGCAACATCGCATAAGCAGCACATAATGATTGGATGATTAAGTGCGATCTGCGATATTGCAATCTGTGATTTTCGATCTGCGACGTTGCGATCTGCGATGAATGCGATCATCAATTCCTGCGATGACACATCTTGACGACACAATCCTCGATACTGTGATGCGAGTCACAGAAATCACTCGTCGCAAAATTTCCTCGACACAGTGTTCAAGGAAAGCTGTTTGTAGACCAAAATTGGGCGCGCGCCTTAAAAGAATTTAGTGATTGTACGCCAAAATATCCGAGAAGGATTGTGTTGTGTTTTTCGAAGAGTCAGTTCATTATGAGTGTCATGATTATGCATTCATTAGAGCTAAAGCTTTCATGTCAATCTTTTCGTCATTACTCTTTTCCTTTGCATAAACTGTAAGACAACAACTAACATAAATCAATGTGCAGGAAACATCTAAGGAAAAGGGGAAAGCGTCAATACTCGGAGAACAGAGAAGAGATGCCTTCGCAAACGAATACCGCATGCAGCAGGACCGCGGATTCCAGAGTATCACTCAACAGATACTGATGGAAATAGACTATCCAAGACTCAGAGTCAAAGGCGCACAAAAGCAGCATGTTTACAAAATATCTTGAAGCTTAGACTGGGTAAAGAAAAAAGAAAAACGCCAAAGAGGGAAAACGCACCAGAAAAGCCTGGAACAAAGAACGGAAGCAATTTTCAATACAGAGAATTGTTCAGAGAGCAAATTCCCTAACTTATTCAGTCATTCGCAAGGCTGGAAACCAAAATAGCAACAGCACAATCAGTTTGAGAGAAATTTGGGTTATTACCAAGTATACACACAGTGAATACTCCAAGCCAAACGAAAATATCCTCCAGTTTGTCAGAAAGCGGTGCCAGCTCTTGTTATTTCTATTTTCATAACTCAAACGAAAGGAGAAGACAACCAGCCGACTCTTCCCAGGCGAATGTTGCATTTCTTACAGCACTAAGGAGCAAATACAGAAACGGTTAGAAATTAGATTCAATTTTTAGAAATAAATTTGCTTTAGTAGAAGGGCGGTCATTTGAAACCGTGTCCTAAATTTATGTAATTAAGATTAATTAGTTAGCAGTATTTAAACCCTTCTCAGGCATTTGGAGAAGGGTCCGGAAATTTGTCAAAAAACTTGTCCTCAGAACATGCACTTTTGCACCCTCGGAGGGGGTTTTTGGTGAATGGATGGATCGAGATTTATCAATGTTTGCATTTAATGTCTGCTACTGATGTTGCACTTTTCTACTCTTAGTAGATGTTAGAACAAGTAGAGATAAATCGTTATTGCTTGAAGCTTATGAGTGGAACCAGTCATAAATGGTACTTTTATCTCTTGACCAATTTCTGCTTATATTCTTAAAGTGATATGCAGTTTTCAGTTGTTTATATGTTAATGCATGAATGTTTGGGTTACCATTTGGCACTTCTGTACGGTGGAGTCATTTATTTGTGCTTGATATATGAATAACTTATTATGCGATATGCTGTTCACAACTGTTTTGCTTAACTTTTTATGCAGAATGGTTTATCTTAATTGATTTCTATTCTTATGATAGCTGAATGATCTTTATTACCAGTTATTGTTCGAAATCTCTTTAGATCGCATAATAGAAGAATAACACCCCGGGTTAGCGTAGATTAGATGTGTTGTTTCTCATTAGATTACAATAGCATAGAGTTAGTTTAGAAGTTTGAATTAAATTAGCTTAGAATACTCCTAGATCAGCATCATCCAACTCTACACACACACACACCCCTTAGATTGGGAAACTGGTCCCATTATCCCCAGTCGGACCCGCTATACCAAACGGATAAGGAGCTGCCAACCAAGGTCCGGACCGGGTGGGTATCCCCCTTGTTGTCGACCCGATTTTCGGGGCTTCAATAGGACTCTTGTGAAATTCATCCAGAATCAGTTGTCTAACCAAAATATGGTTGGGGACATATATTCTTCCCTTAAAGTATAACAACTAATTCTTATTTATACTATATTCCGACCGTTTTTCTTGGATGTAGTATGTTCGTCTTGCTTCCATAAAAAACATATTATGGATCTCTCTAGGAAGCTTCTTTAGTTTGTTCTAAAAATTTAAATTCTATTTGATTATAATTCAGTTCATAAACACAATGCATTCTTCTATTTAGTGTATCTGCAACGTGTCTTTCCTTTCCTTTTATATGTTTAATGTCAAATTCAAGTTCACTAAGAAAATCACTCCACCTTGTTTGACGGGCATTCAAATTAGGCTATTTAAAATAACTCATTAGGGTATTATGGTCTATAATTAGTAAAAATCTTGTTCCTAAAAGGTAGTTCCTCCATACTTTCAATGCATGGACCATAGCAGTTAATTCCAAATCATATCTAGGATATTTCCACTTATGTTCTTTCAATTTTCGAGACTCATACTCCATCACTTTTCCAACTTGAATCAATACCTCCCCTACCCCTTCTTCACATGCATCCATTCAGACCAAGAATTCTTTGTTTGGATCAACAATATTTAATACAGGGGTAGTGGCCAATAAATATTTTAACTAGTTCAAAAGTTTGTTGACACTTGCTGGTCCACTTAAAAACTTTCCCCTTCTTTTGCAAAGAGGTGATGGGGTATGCAATTCAGGAAAATCCCTCATTGAAACAATGGTAATATCCTACCAAGCCCATGAAGGATCATATATTAGATACATTTTTTGGTACATGCCACTCCATAATAGTTTTGATCTTCTCAGGATCAACAATTATAACTTCAACTAAGATGACATGCCCTAGATACTAGATTCAGTCTTTATAAAAATTACATTTTCTAAATTTAGCATACAATTGATGGTCCTGTGACACTTGCAATATTGTTCATAGGTTTTCCTTATGTTCCTCTAAACTTTTAGAATAAATAAGAATATCATCTATGAATATCAAGACAAACTTATCCAAAAAAGGATTAAAAACACCATGCATTAAACTCATAAATGTTGTGAGTGTGTTGCTCAATCCAAAGGGTATGACCACGAACTTGTAATGATCATAATGAGTCCTAAACATAGTCTTACATATGTCCTCCTCCATGAGTCAAATTTGGCGTATCATGACCATAAGTCAATCTAAGGAAAAATTGTTGACCTCATCGAATAAATCATCAATTTGAGGCAACAAATACTTATTCTTGACCATTAGTTTATTAAGCTGTCTATAATCAATGCACAATCTCAGTGTTTCATCCTTATTTCTTACAAATAATAGCGAAGCTCCCTAGGGTGATACACTAGGACGAATATATCCTCTATCGAGTAATTCCTATAACTTCATTTTGAGCTTGGTTAAGTCAGGTACACTCATTGTCAGGCTAGGAATTAACTCCTCAAATCAACCGTGTTTATTCATTAGGATTCCTCATTTCTATATACACAAGGGAGTGACTCTTGGGTTTCACCTCCTGGTGAATCTTCATTTTCCATTATTTGCTATTTACATTATTTACAAGTATTCACCCAATCCCCATGATTAGGTGTCAACATTCCCCCCCTTAATTTGAAGGGATGTTGGTGAGTCCAAGCATTGTTCTAAATCTTTCAAGTTTTTCTCTTCTAGGAACTTTGGTGAAGATATCTCCAATATGTTCATTAGTGGAACAGTGGTGTAGATGGATTGTCTTGGCCTCAACATGATGTCAAATGAGATGGTATTTTGTATTGATGTTCTCTGTTTGATCATGGAACTTTGGGTTCTTGGCCAACTCTATTGCAGAGGTGTTGTCAATCATGAGTGGAGTAGAATGTACTTGTTTTAGCTGAAAATATTCTGTAATTTTCCTAAGCCACACAATTTCTTTTGTTTCCTTATCTGCTGCCACATATTCTGCCTCTGTTGTGGAATCTGCTAGAACTGATTGTTTGTGTGATCTGTAGGAGACAGCTCCTGATCCAAGACTCATAGCATAATCAGAAGTAGATACTCTAGTTTCTTTGTCTCCATCAAAGTCTGAATCAGAGTATCCAACCATGCTGAAGTCATCCACCTGTGTATACTTGAGTCCAAAGTCTTGAGTTCCCTTCAAGTACTTAAAACTCCTTTTCCAGCAAACCAATGTCCCTCACAAGGTTTTTACATAAATTTAGAGAGGATTCCAAAAATAAACGAAATGTCTAGTCTGGTAGTAGTCAGGTTGTTGAGACTTCCTACAAGCTGTCTATAATTTTTTGCATCCTCAAATTCTTTTCCCTCAATGGATGTGAGCTTTAAGCTTTGTTCCATTGGAGTAGTCAAAGGATTGCACTTATCCATGCCAAACCTGTTCAAAAAATCTCCAATGTACTTCTTTTGAGAGAGGAATATAGAATTCAGATGTTGAGTTACTTCAATACCAAGATAGTAGTGAACATAGCCCAAGTCAATCATTTCAAAATTTTTCCGCAATTCCTTATTTATGGATGAAATGTATCTCTCATTGTTCCCTGTCATCAAAATATCATCTACATATACCACAAGATATACAACTGTTTTTCCAACTTTCTTGACAAACAAATTTGCATCATCAAGATCATAATGTTTGAAGTTGAGTTTCATAAGATGCTCAGTTCGCTTTTCATACCAGGCTCGTGGTACTTGCTTGAGGCCATACAAGGATTTCACAAGTTTTCATACTTTATGTTCATGTCCTTTCACAACCAATTCTTCAGGATGGGACATAAAAACGTTATCTTTTAGATCTCCATTCAAGAAAGTAGTTTTTACATCCATTTGATGGACTTTCGAACCATTCTGAGCTGCTAAGAAAAAGAGTGTCTGGATGGTAGCCCATTTTGATGTGAGGGAAAAAGTCTCCTCCTAATCGACCCCTTCCTTATGTGCAAAACCTTTTTCCAGAAGCCTGGCTTTATGCTTTTCAAGTGAGCCATCAGCTTTATACTTGTTCTTGTAGACCCACGTGCAGCCAATTGGTTTGGTTCCCAACAGAGGATCAAACAATTTCCAAGTGCCATTCTTTATCAAGGCATCATACTCCTTTTGCATCGCTTCTTTCCATTCATCATGAGGAGTGACTTCTTTGAAGGAAGTTGGTTCAAAATCTACAAACAAATTTAGTTCACAATCTGATAAGAACATCCATATCAACAGGTGAATCAAAATCATCTACATCACTTCCATTTTGCCTAGTTGAATTTCTTGTTCCCATCTTTCCAACCTCATCAAGATGAACACTCTAAAGTCTCCTTTTCAGCCACATTGGGGTACCTTTCTGAGATGGTCCAGACTGCTCACTTGATTGAGTTGGGACTGAATCAATATTGAGTCTCCAAATTTTATCAATCACATCCCTCAAAGTATCATTAGTGGTTGGAGTTTCATGTGGAGGAGAGAGGGCTTCAGAGGAATATTCCATGGATTGATCCAGTATAGGAATCCCCCTTTTAAGATGTGGAATCTAATTATCAAATTCTTGAAATGAATTTTCATTTCTGAATCTATCCAAGCGATCAAGTTGTCGCTCAACATCAGTGTCAACTTTGGAAGATTCAAGAAAGATTACATCTCTAGATACAAAAAGCTTTTTATTAACTTCATCATAGAGACGGTAACATTTGGAGGTATTTGAATACCCCAAGAAGATACACTTACGAATCCTTGCATCAAGTTTGTTTCTATGTACTTTTGTTATCAAGGCATAACAGGTGGAACCAAAGACACTAAGATTCTTTAATGAAGGAATGTATCCATACCACATTTCATAAGGAGTCTTATTTCTAATAGTATTAGGTGGACATCTATTCTTTACATATACAGCACATAGAACTGCATCAACCCAAAACATCAATTTTACATTCTTGAAAAACATCATGGAACATACCTTATTTAAGATTATTCTATTAATTCTCTTAGCTACTACATTCTGTTGGGGATTATAAGGCATATTTGTTTGATGTTTGATCCCATGTTGGCGAAGATAGTTTTAAAATTCATTTGAAGTGTATTCTTTTCCATTATTAGTGCGAATAGAGCCAATATAAGATTGTGCATCATTTTCAATCCATGTATGGAAGTTCTTGAATGTTTGAAAAACATCAGATTTGTTCTTCAATAAATAAACCCAACACATTCTGGTGTAGTCATCAATAAATGTCATCATATATGTATTTCCATTTGCTAAAGGAACAAGAATTGGACTGCATAAATCTGAATGAATAAGTTCAAGTTCTCTATGTGCTCTCGAATGTGAATCATGAAAAGGTTGTTTCCTATGCTTTCCTAGAATGCAATCATCACATTGATTAAGTTTCCTAGGAATTGTAGTCAAACCAGTAACACCATTTTTCTTGAACAAGCTAAGGCTTTCATAGTTCAAGTGTCCAAATCTAGCATGCCATAATAGACTTGATGGAAATGTACATTCATCATAATGATAATTGTATGAAAATTTTTGTGCACGAGAAGAAGTAGCTTGTAGCTTGAGAAGCCTTTCTTCTTTTATCCGTGTCATGACAAGTGAGTGATCTGATTCTTTTCTCAACTCAACCTTGCCATCAAACATATGGTCCTTTCTAGTGGATGTGGACCAAGGACAACAAGTTTCTCCTCAGATCTGGGAGATATAAAACATCATGCAGAAGAAAGTCTGGAAGACCAGACAATTTGATCCTGATTGTGCCAAGCCCTGATGGCTTGAGTTTTGATTTGTCTACAAAGTATACTTCTCCATCAACATTGTCAGTGAATTATTCAAAAAAATCTCTTCTAAAAGTCAGGTGGCAAGTTGCTCCAGAATCAAGCAACCAATAATTTTTCCATGAAGCAAGTAAAGCATTAAACAAGTCTTCATTTAATCCAATATTACAATGTGGCACAACATAGTGAGAGGATTCAGGTGCTTTACCTTTCTCTTTGTCATTGTTTTTTGGGTTGATTTCTTTCCTGCTCAATTTTGTCCCAAGGAAACTTGCATATGGATGCATCATGTGATCCGTCTCTATTGCAAAGTATGCAATGCAAATCAGACTTTCTACTTGAGAGAGTTTGTCCCCCCTGCCTCTAAAATTTCTTCTTCCTCTTCCTCTTCAACCACCTCTTCCTATGGAAGAATCTTGAGCATGATTCTTCTCTCTATGTGCAAGACATACAACTTCTTCAAAAGATTGAGGAGCTGTCTTTTTCCCAAAAGATTTCTCTCTCTAAGAAAATTTGTTCACAAGGGAGTCAAAGGTTGTTTCTTTGAGGTTTTCATTTGCTTGAAATGATTCAAAATAATTTGAATAAGTGGGATAAAGTGCCTTGAGAAAAGTTGTTAGAGGAATGCCTAGTTCAAAATTAGTGACTTTGATATCATGCATAATATATTTTACTTCTATTGCAAGAGCAAGAGGATCGTCATTTTTTAATTAAAGGTTGAAAAATTTAATCATCAGTTGAAAAACTTCAAGCGTAGAGTGTGAGTCATAGAGTTCCTTCAATTTTTGTAAGGCTTCAAAAGCATTCGAAAATTGTGAAATATGGTGAATCACCTCTTCATTTACATACGCTGCAATCAACGGATGTGCCTTGTTGTTCTTATTTTCCCAAATGGAGAATTCCTTGTCCGAGGCAGGCTTTGCTGGTTCATTGTCTCTTTCTCCAACACAAACTCATTTCCACAGCTCATTAAAACTGAGAGTATGTTTGATCTTCCATGACCATTATGGATAGTTCTCTTTGCCAGTGAGAACCACTCCCACAATAGATATCAATGAATGTATTTTAAAATCTGTGTACTATAAAAATACTTCTGCTACCAATGTATAAATTTTTCACCTCTAGTGGTAAATAATGCAGTTCTCGTGCAAGAAAATAAATTACAATGTGATATGTATAGACAAAGGTATTACTGGGGAGGGTATATTTGGGAGTTATGTCAACGGTTTAATATAGGTGTCGAGTGGGAACTAGCTCACTAGGTTCACATTTATCAAGAAGCCTTTATCGAAGACTTCGCTCGCAATACCTGGAGGCTGTCTCATCATCGATCGGCCTAGGGTTATGATCTATGGTATTTCTTTGCCAAGTAGATTAAGAAAGAAAACCACTGGGTTTTCCCCCATTTTCCAATAATTAGTTGAAAGGTGAGCAAGCCGAGACCTCTGTTGTTGCAATGGTAGGTTTGTTCTTCACTCTGCTACTTGAAAACTCGTTTCTACACGAGCTCTTGAGAAATTAACATTCAGTTAGCTAAGTTGATAGGGTTTTACTTGATGTTGTGGCTACACCAGCCAAGGGTATAAATTTACAAGTTTCCTTTGAGTTTTTATTTTGGAAACAACTTCTACAGAGTTTCGAGGTATGTGCTAGCTTCCACCCAATTATTTTTAACTTTAAATAGTAAAGTGACTGTAAGTAAAAATCACAATTTAAAACTGTTACATTTATTAACCATTTAATTTATATAATTATACTAATTTGTGGAAGAGGAAAATAAAAGTAAAAATAAAAATATGAAAAAACAATTGAAATGTTATTAAAAAAAATGAAGACAAATATTAAAATAAAAAAGTGATAAAAACTCTTCCATACATATACCATTACATCTTTAAAAAACCAGTGTAAATCTTTAAATATATTAACCAATTAAATTTTAAAAATATGAAATTTTAGTATATTAAAAAATACAGAGATATTTTTTAAAATAAAAATTATATAAATCAAAGAAAAACTAACCATATATTTAAGAGAAAATTTTTGGCGTAAATCACATGGTAATACATTTGTTGACGCGTTTCGAACCAACGAGTGTGGTTCATCGTCAAGACAAGTTGAAGAATCAGATCATGGCTACAAAATTAAATAGGGAGAGCAGATCTTCCAACAACTAGAAAAACGACTATAATAGATCATACTAGAAAAAACGGCTAAAATTTTGACCAAGAAACGGCTAGACTTGACTATTCAAATTGATTAATTATGCTAAAAAATATTATTTTAATACCCAGATACTACTGGGGAATATTTATAAAATTGATAGAAATGATCACCTAAAATAATGGAACTAGGGAAATTAACAGTTATTAATCAAAAGGATTTGATATTAACTAAAATAATAACTAAACAATAAATTTAATAGAAATGTTATTTGATGGGTAAGAGTATTAATAGATCTAGGGATATTAGCAATTGTAAGTATTTAATATTAACAAAAATAATATTAATTATTGTTATACTATATATACTCGACTAGTCAGGTAATAATAGATACCATTATATTCTTGTTAAAGTATTATTCTAATAATTAATGGTTAGGGTAACTAACATTTCTAGGGAAATTAGTAATAATAAGGATTTATTGTATTATTATTATTACTATAATAGTGTTATGATTATAGTATTATTTTTAAAGGTAACTAATTTATGGATTTATTGGTAAAGTTGTCTAATTTAGCTATATGAATATAGATAGTTAGGAAAATGATAGTCACTCAAAAATAAGAAATCAAGGGATATTCCTAAAGAGGATCAAAAGATTAAGGCTAAAGAGAGCAGGTTAAGAAAATACAGGGAGCAGAGGAAGGGGAAGGAATGATTAGGAAGAGAGGGCTGGAATCCAGCAATTGCTGATCTTCCAATTGTCATCCCTATTGAGACTACTTGGCCTTTTTTGATCTCAATGGCTTCCATAAATTTTCGGTGATATAACTGCACAACTTTAGCAATAACACTGGCCTCCTCAATACACACATGATGTTTGGTCTTCTCCGCATGCTCTGCTAGTGTGGAAGACTTGGTTCTCCTGTGTTTTAGGTCTGCTGCATGCTCATTAATCCTTTGATTAATAGAGCATCCAGTTTCACCAATATAGGGGGTCCCACAGGAACAAGGAATAATATAGACACCCTTCATGTCCTTAGGGTCGATAAGGTCCTTCATAGAACGAAGGGATTTACAAATGGTGTTAAGGGGTCTAAAAGTTGAGGGAACATTATGCTTCTTAAGAATCCTAGTGATCTTATCAGTGGTCCCTTGAACATAGGGTAGGTGGACCCCTGGGATTCGATCTTTAGGTTCCCTTTTAACAATCGAATTCCTGGAAGCTTTAAGGAAAGCCTTCTGACCAAGGTGTCTACTATAACCATTCTCAACGAAGACATTAAGGAGATGGGATTTCTCTTTCTCGAAGCTCTTTTCATCAGAGATCCTAAAGGCACGAGTAGCGAGGGTGTTGAGAACGCCGAACTTTTGAGCTGGGAAATGATGCGAACTGGCATGAAGATATTGTTTCTTATGTGTTTGCTTACAAAACACTTGGTGGGAGAGGGAACATCAATATTCCTTGAGATAAGAATATCAAGGAAAGGGAGGCAACCATTAACTTCTTGTTCCATGTTGAACTTAATGGCGGAGGACTAGCTGTTGAGATGCTCAAAGAAGAAATCTAACTCCTGTTGGCCATGAGACCAGATGACATTAGTGTCATCTACAAATCTTTTCCAAAGTTTAGGCAGGAGACGGGCCGAGGCCAGAGCTTTGGTTTCAAAATCTTCCATGAAAAGATTAGCAACAACAGGGGATAGGGGTGAGCCCATGGCAACACCACAGGTTTGTTCAAAGAACTCGCCCTCAAAACTGAAAAAAGTGGAAGTGAGACAAATCTCAACTAACCGAGCGGTATCGAGATCTGTTAGGCGGTTGATCACCTCCATGGCCTCCTTTATAGGGATGCAGGTGTAAAGGGAAACTCCATCAAAACTAACAAGAATGTCCCCTGATTCAAGCTTTATGTCCTTTAGTTCCTCAACAAAGGATGCAGAGTCTTTGATGAAAGACTCTGTATGGCCAACCAAGGGTTTAAGCTTAAAGGCAAGGAATTTAGCCAAAAGGTAGGTAGGACCACCAATGGTGTTGACAATGGGCCTTAGGGGAGCCCCCTCCTTATGAATCTTTGGAAGCCCATAGATCCTCAGAGTAATGGGATTGCTCTTAATAAGTTTATGGCAAAGGGAACTTACTGAACTACTGGATTTGATGGCAAGAGCAACAATCCTCAAAATCTTCTTAAGCGGGTTCTTGGGAAGCTTTTTATAGCTACCACTATTGTAAATATGATCTAACATCTTCTTGTGGTACTCCTCTTTGTCAAGAATAACAGGCACCCCTCCTTTATCGGCTTTCAGAACAACGATGTCTTTGTTCTAGTTTAAGGATCTAAGGGCACCACATTCTTCTTTGCTGAGGTTGCTCCGAGGGGGCTTTGCTTTTCTAAGGACTATGACACAATCCTGTCTAATAGTGTCTTTAATATTATCAGGTAAACCTCTAATCCTGAATTCCACGTCACAAATAATATCATCTACCGGGATCTTCCTAGGGGCCAGGGAAAAATTTAAACCCTTACCCAAAAGCTTAAAAATAGAAGGGGGAAAGGAAAAACTAGATAAATTGATAACTTTGTTATTACGAGAGGGAGGGTTAAGATTAATATTATTATTATTACCATTCTTAAAATTCAAGTCTTTGTTAAATTTGTTTCTATATTTTTTATTTTATTACAACTGTTAACAATCGACAACTTATTACAATCAAGAGATTTTGTATTATTGTTATTATTAACAAGAATATTATTTTAGATTTTAAGCTTCTGTGGTAGTTTTTTGCAGTGGTATGATCCGGATTATCCACAGTTTCATGTTCATTCCGTCAACGTTTCAAACCCCAAAGGGGGTCCATCATCAGGACTAAATCAGAAAGAATATGAATGAAAACTTATTGAGAGAAGAGCTATAACGACCTGGGTATAAATAAACCTAGATCCCTAATTTTTAAGAAGCCGACACTTATGTAAATAATTTTTTCATTTATTTTTTATTTATTTATATTATTATTATTTTCAAATTAATTATTCCTATTAATTTACCTAGAACCTAAAATATTTTAATTGATATATCTGATTCATGAATAAGTTTAATTTTTCATTTCCTTCCAACTGTTTTTATTAATTTAACAAATTTTAATTTTATTTGATTAATTAATTAATTAATTTAATTCTTACTTATTGTTTTTATTTTCATTTAATTAATTAATTTGAATTTAATTGATTAATTAATTTAATTTATTGTTATTTACCATTCTAATTAATTAATTAATTAATTAGATTAATTTATAATCTTAATTTTACTTATTTATTTATTAATCCAATGTTAATCATTGGTTATTATTAATTCTTTTAATTAATTGACTAATTTTATTTAATTTTTATTTTAATTAGAATAGAATAACTAAATTAATTAATTTTGATTTAATTGATCTACTTAAATTAATTAAATAATTGATTTATAATCCTTCCTATTATTTTTATTTGATTAATTAATTAAATTAAATTTATTGATTAATTAATCTTATTGATTAATTAATTTTATTTTTATTTAGTTAATTAATTAAATTAAATTTATTGATTAATTAACTTTATTTAATTTAATTATAACCATAATTCTTTTTGATTAATTATTGATATTTACCATTTTAACCTATTAAGCCTTAATTGCCTAATTAATTAATTGATTGATTAATTAATTAATTTATTTTATTTTATTTTTCTTTTATTTTATTATTATTAATTATTTGAGAAATTCTATTTAATTCTTATTTAGAATTAATTACAATTTTTTATTTAATTAATATAATTAATTAAATAATAAAATTTAATTTAATTAATTAATTTTGATTTAATTAATCTAATTAAATTTTAATTAAATTTATCTAATTAAATTTTATTAAGAGACCCTGATACTATGCTTCCAAAGCCCTGGAGGGGTTTATTTGTCTGATCAGGGGAAGCCAGTTTCCACTAATTTCACTCCCATTGTCCCTGTTGAGGTTTTGAGGAAATTTCATAATTTCGATGGCCTCTCTGATTTTTCTTTTGTGATAATTATCCTCTCTTGCAATCACTTTAGCGTCCACCACCCACACATGATGTTTGGTTTTGGACGAGTGTTCTGCAAGGGCCGATGTACGGGATTTTTCATTCTTTATATCAGCCACGTGCTCCTTTAGTCTTATTTTCAGAGATCGACCTGTTTCCCCAATATAACTCTTGCCACAAGAGCAATCAATCTTATACACACCCTTGAGTTGTTGACGATCGATGTTATCCTTTACTGACCTCATCATCTGCCTTATAGTTCCACATGTTATAAATTGAGTGTTTATGTTATTCTTCCTTAAAAAATTTGCAATCTTATCTGTAATCCCCTGGATGAATGGAAAGTAGACCTTCCGAGAATCTTCTTTCTTGTCTTCAGGAGGATGCTTGGAGAGGGCCTTATCCTGAGCTCTTCTTATAGCCTTCTTGATACTCCATTCTTTGTATCCAAGGTTTTTGAAGATAGAAGTTAAGTGCTCAATCTCTTCTTTTAGGTGATTCGGGTCAGAAATCCTGAAAGCCCTAACAGCTAGAGTGTTTAAGACGCCAGATTTTTGGGAAGGATGATGGTAAGAGTCAGCGTGAAGATAGTTATCAGTATGAGTTTTATTTCTGTAGACCTGGTGTCCCAAAGTACCATCCTCTTTTCTACTGATTAGAACATCTAGAAAGGGGATCTTACCATTCTCTTCAAGCTCCATAGTAAATTTGATCTCGGAAGATATAGAGTTAAGATGACTGAAAAACTTCTCCAGCTCCGCCTTACCATGAGTCCAATTCAGGTTAGTGTCATCGACAAATCTTTTCCACCAAGCTGGCTTCAAAGGGTATGATTCAAGGGCTTTTCTTTCAAAGTACTCCATGTATAAGTTGGAAACAATAGGTGAGAGAGGGGAGCCCATGGCGACACCAGATATTTGCTCATAATAGTGATCTTGAAAACTGAAAAAAGTGGACCGTAAACAAATCTCTGCAAGCTTAGCTGTCTCAGGATCGGTGGCCATATTTATAACATGAACAGCTTCATCTAGAGGAATATTTGTAAACAAAGAAACCACATCAAAGCTTACTAGAATATCGTTTTTATCCACCCTTCTATTCTTAATGAGCTTTATAAAATCATTTGAGTCTTTTATAAAAGAGTTCGTGTTACCAACCAGAGGTTTCAGGAGCTTAGCTACATACTTAGCTAATTCATAGGTAGGGGAACCAATGGTGTTAACAATTGGTCTAAGAGGGACCCCTCCCTTATGGATTTTTGGTAATCCATAGATTCTACGAATAACCTCACAGGAGGGAATCAGCTTCTTTTTTATTTTATCATCCAGGCTGGTTTCCATGATGGCTTTCTTAACTTGTTTCATCACCTTGGGAATAGGGTTGGAGTTGACTCTTCTATAACTCCCACAATTTAAATGCTCATTCATTTTATGAATGTAATCTTCCTTATTTAACACAACAGTGGCTCCTCCTTTATCAGCTTTAAGAACCACTATCTTATCATTATTTCGGAGAGATCTAAGAGCCTCTCGCCCCTCTTTATTCAGATTACTCTTTGGACATTTGGATTTCAAAATAACTAGGGAGCATTCTTGTCTTAATATCTCTTTATTGTTTGATGAAAGGCCTTGAGTCCCATACTCAATGTTGCAAATGATGCTTTCGAATGGAATGTTCTTAGGAGCGACCGCAAATCCCAAACCTTTGCTCAGGATATTGATTTCTTCAGAAGTGAGCATCATGGATGAGAGATTAACGACCCTCTTATCATGTTTATTTGGAACATTGGGGTTACCAATAACAGGTCTGCCATTGCCGGAATTCTTAGATCCTGCCTCAGATTGATTATCACTTGAAGCACTATCATTTTTAATACTACAATCCGCATTAGTTTTTTGATTCATACCTACTATGCTGCTTTTTTCTTCCATATACCTATTATAATAATAGTGAGCTGGAGTATTTCCACTCTCCATGATCTTGTTTTCAACAACCTTAATCGCTTCATCCATGTTAATAACGGGTGCACTTCCCTCATTTATGCTTGCACCGGCCTTATTAAAATTAATGTTGTAGGAATCAACGCTAATCATTTTATCTATGTTAATAACGGACTCACTACCAATGCTTGCATCGGCCTTATTATCAGCGCTGTTTGTGCAGGCAATATTGTGCTTCTTGTCACCAACGTAGCTGGAACTACTCTCGTTATTCATGATGCTGTTATTCATGTTGCTGGTATAGGTGCTAGCGTAAGGAACAACGTGGGAGAAGCCCCTTATGCGTTCTGGTGGCTGGCAGGGAACAACGCAGTCAAAGGGACCAGCGCAGGAAGCTATCAGGTGTTCTGTTGGCTGGACAGCGTAGGAGTTTATCACGGGTTCTGCTGGCATGATTTCAGTGTACTGCTTCATCTTGCTGGAAGTATCGCATGAGTTTTCAGCGCTATCATCCCCAGCTACGCTGATTGCTTCTTCGTTGTCTTTTGATGGAATCCTCTTGCTACCTTCTTTTAAGGCTAAACTCTTCACAGTAGATTCATTGTCAACATCAGTGTTAAGATGTAAACCCACGCCTTCTTCTAACCTGGCCAGCTTCCTGGACTGTCTCTCCCGGGCAATTCTACCCTCTGTCTGGGCCTTCAATGCAGCTTTTGCATCAATTATTCTCCATAGATTGAAGCTGATTATTATGGTTAGTTTTAGATGAGTGGAAAGGGCCAAGCGATTGAGCTTGTCTAACGATGCCCTAGTTCTTTTGATTTCACTTCGAATTAGGGCCAGACTTAATTTTAAAAATGATTTATTATTATAATGATTAAGAAGTCTATGATTTACCTTAGCAAAAGGAGGAATGATCTTCTTGTTTCTACATTGTTTCAGAAATTGCAGGTCTGCAGTTCTCCTCTCAATTTTTATCCTCAAGATTTCGAGAAGACAGATCTCCTTCCATGTTTCCCCTCCATACAGGGAAGTTATGTTAGATTTTAAGCTTTTGTGGTAGTTTTTTGCAGTGGTATGATCCGGATTATCCACAGTTTCATGTTCATTCCGTCGACGTTTCAAACCCCAAAGGGGGTCCATCATCAGGACTAAATCAGAAAGAATATGAATGAAAACTTATTGAGAGAAGAGTTATAACGACCTGGGTATAAATAAACCTAGATCCCTAATTTTTAAGAAGCCGACACTTATGTAAATAATTTTTTCATTTATTTATATTATTATTATTTTCAAATTAATTATTCCTATTAATTTACCTAGAACCTAAAATATTTTAATTGATATATCTGATTCATGAATAAGTTTAATTTTTCATTTCCTTCCAACTGTTTTTATTAATTTAACAAATTTTAATTTTATTTAATTTTATTTGATTAATTAATTAATTAATTTAATTTTTACTTATTGTTTTTATTTTCATTTAATTAATTAATTTGAATTTAATTGATTAATTTATTTTTATTTACCATTCTAATTAATTAATTAATTACTTTAATTAATTAGATTAATTTATAATCTTAATTTTACTTATTTATTTATTAATCCAATGTTAATCCTTGGTTATTATTAATTCTTTTAATTAATTGACTAATTTTATTTAATTTTTATTTTAATTAGAATAGAATAACTAAATTAATTAATTTTGATTTAATTGATCTACTTAAATTAATTAAATAATTGATTTATAATCCTTCCTATTATTTTTATTTGATTACTTAATTAAATTAAATTTATTGATTAATTAATCTTATTGATTAATTAATTTTATTTTTATTTAGTTAATTAACTAAATTAAATTTATTGATTAATTAATCTTATTGACTAATTAATTTTATTTTTATTTATTTAATTAATTAAATTAAATTTATTGATTAATTAATTTTATTGATTAATTAACTTTATTTAATTTAATTATAACCATAATTCTTTTTGATTAATTATTGATATTTACCATTTTAACCTATTAAGCCTTAATTGCCTAATTAATTAATTGATTAATTAATTAATTAATTTTATTTTATTTTATTTTATTTTTCTTTAATTTTATTATTATTAATTATTTGAGAAATTCTATTTAATTCTTATTTAGAATTAATTACAATTTTTTATTTAATTAATATAATTAATTAAATAATAAAATAAAATTTAATTAATTAATCTAATTAAATTTTAATTAAATTTATCTAATTAAATTTTATTAAGAGACCCTGATACTATGCTTCCAAAGCCCTGGAGGGGTTTATTTGTCTGATCAGGGGAAGCCAGTTTCCACTAATTTCACTCCCATTGTCCCTATTGAGGTTTTGAGGAAATTTCATAATTTCGATGGCCTCTCTGATTTTTCTTTTGTACTTATTTATTTATATTATTATTATTATTATTATTATGAGCAAATGCCAGTATGCCATTCGTTCTGGAAAGTAGAATAGAAAGATGATTTTTTTCTCCGGAGTAAGTTTGGCTATTGATTGAATTATTCCAACAATCTTGATTCCCTAACATAAATAAACCCTCAGATAAATATTGTTAATATAAATATTGATTCCCTAACATAAATAAACCCTTAGATTCCCAAATCTGATCTGTTCTGGTTTTCTTCACCAATAAATATGGATGGCACCCTAAAGTTAATTACAAGGCGAGGAGAGTAGGGGAATCTCCAGTGTTAATCGTTTGCTAGTAGATAGGGAAGGGGCTCAGGAAATAGAGTCTTTTGAAGGATTTTGTAGATTAGATTAGATTAGATGAGGTTAGATTATTAATGTAAAAGTTAATTGAGAAATAAATGTTTTATGTAACTGTGATATTTTTGCAGTTTGGATATACGAGTCTAGAGGGATCAAATTTCTCTACTTCTGAATTTTTTTTGAGTGCAAAATATAATTTGTTAATTTTCATTGTTTAAATTGTATTTTTGAACTTTAAATAGAATATATATAGGACTAAATACATTTAACCAGATTAATATTTTACATAACGTTTTTATTATTAATATATTTTAAAGTATATGTCACTATTAATTCTTATTAAAATATTTTATTGATAAACTCACATTGAATATCGGTTGATATACCACATTAAAATATTTTATTTTAACAATTTTTTTCTATATATAGATATATATGAAGTTGATATGAGCCTAAATTAGTTAATATAGATCTTCAAATAGTTTATTTAAATCTTTTGTTGAAATATTTTTGAAAAGTATAATATTTAAACATCTTACTCACACAATTTTTGTTTACTTCGAATTACTTTACAACATATTCATTTTCTTAAGTAAAGCTGATATTATTTTTCTATTTCAACCATAATTTTTATTTTAAAGGGGGCGTACGAACATACATACACATTCCCTCATATTGGGTTGTAGAATGAGTCTCCCAGCTCAGGCAGTAAAGTCTCGCTAAAGAGAGGGATGAGTCACTTTGTGCTTATTGTAGAATCAACCTCTCAGATCAATCAGTAAAGTCTCACTAAACAAAGGGATGAGTCACTTTGTGCTTGTTGTGTACAGTTCAGTCGTCACTACAGGTCCCTATCCATTCGGCTAGCATTTCATGTCTTAGGTCCCTACTCATTCGGCTAGGATTTCATGTGTTTGCATATGTCCAGGTTGAATTCATGAATGGGTAGGTCATACAAGGTCCCTACCTATTCGGCTAACATTTCATGTCTTAGGTCCCTACCCATTCGGCTAGGATTTCATGTCTTGAAATATGTTCAGTTTGAAGTCATGAATGGGTAGGTCATTCAAAGTTTTAGATAGTTTGATTAGTTTTTCACATTTCTCTAATACTTAATGTTTTTGGAAATAGTATTTTATTATGAAGACATGTATTTGGAACTATGAGGGATCTTTTTTCTATATGGGATAAAGGATTAATCTCCATATAGCTATTTCATTTGTAAAGTCTACAGAGATATACATACTCTATCCTTCTAAATTTAAACATATAACCTCTTAGAAAGAAACACATACTCTTAACTATCACAACCACTTGAACCCACTCAAGATATATGTTATATATTAGAAAATTCAATATTCTCAATAAAATGCTTGACTTTGATTGTTATGAAACCAACTCACAAAAAGATAGAAAAAATAGATAAATGCCTTAGAATTCAGCCTCTTCGATGGGGCAACCTCCTTTACATTACACAAATGAACAATTCTTAGATGATACAAATGACAGGATCTCCTTTCTATATATAGGAGTCTAAGGGGTCATAATATAATCAGAGCCGACATAACAATAATAATGTAAGGGCACAATAATAACAATATGGGGACTACATGGGAACAAGAATATAATAAGGGGGTTGTACTAATAACAATAAGGGGTTACACTAGTAGTATAAGAACCTAACATGACTCTCTCCTTCAAAAAGCGTTGTCCTCCATGCTTGAGTAGTTCTTGATGTTTCTGTATAAAATTATTGTCCTCCCATGTGGAGCCTTTACCGAGTAAGTTCTTCCACTTGATGAGATACTCTAAAATTGATCGATTCGTAGCTGTCGCGTTCTTGTTTCTGTGACTGCTCCAGGCTCCAATATGATTTTTCCTTCCTCGTCAAGTTCTGGCAATACTGTGTGAACTAGGATCTTCTGCAACTTTTGAATGAGTGGCCCCACTTCTTTGTCCTTCTTCCGTTCATCCCTTGCTTCATTTATCCAATCTGGTTGGATAATATTAATAGCACAAAACAATGCTTTCACATCCTCATCCTTTTTTGAGAGCGCATCTGCCACAACATTTTGCTTCCCTTTTTTGTAAATGACTTCAAATTCATAACCCAACATCTTTGTGACCCATTTTTGTTGCTCTTGAGAGGATAATATTTGTTCTAAAAAGTATTTAAGACTATCATGATCTGTTTTTACCTTGAAGTGTCTTCCCATTAGGTAGGATCGCCATTTCTTAAGTGCATGTAGTATTCCAACATTTCCTTCTCATAAATAGCTTTGTATAAATACTTTCCTTTGATTGGATGACTTTCGAAAGCAATGGGTCTTTCATCTTGCATTAAAACAACGCCAATTCCATTTCCTGAAGCACCACATTCCACAATAAATGTTTTTGTGAATTCCGGCATAACTAAGACCGGTGCTTCGCACATTGCCTCTTTAAGATGTTCGAAGGCCTTTGTTGCTTCTGGAGTCCATGAAAATGCATCCTTCTTCAATAATGTTGTTAGAGGTGTTGCTATTCTCCCATAATTCTTAACAAACATGCGATAATACCCTGTCAACCTGAGAAATCCTCGCAGATGCTTTATGGATGTGGGTATTTTCCTTTCCTTAATGGCTTTAATTTTGCTAGGGTCTACCTTAACACCTTCATTAGATACAATATGACCCAGATATTCCACCTCTTGTACTCCAAAGAAACATTTGGAGCTTTTTGCATATAATTGTTTCTCCTCCAATAGTTTGAGCACCCTGTCAACATGTTGAACAAGCTCCTTCTAAGGCTTACTGTAGATTAGTATATCATCAAAAAATACTAGCACAAATTTTCTAAGGAAGGGTTTGAAAATGGAATTCATCAACCCTTGAAATGTAGAAGGTGCATTGGTAAGACCAAAAGGCATGACCAAAACTTCATAATGACCCTCATGAGTTCTAAATGCTATTTCCAGTATGTCTTCAGTCTTCATTTTGATTTGATGATATCTTGAATGAAGATCCAACTTGGTGAAGTAAATTGATCCATGCAATTCATCCAATAATTCATCAATGACAGGAATGGGGAATTTAACTTTAATAGTGAGCTTGTTGAGCTCCCTATAATCTGGACACATGCGACATGACCCATCCTTCTTGTGTATCAATACTACTGGAGAAAAGAAAGAACTTTGATTAGGTTGAATTATACCAACCTCTGCAACCATATGTTCAATTTCACTCTTTTGGGCATAGGGATATTTGTAAGGCCTAATGTTTGGAGGAACACTTCTTGGAATGAAATGAATAGAATTATCATGATCATGAATATGTGGGAGGCCTTTGGGAGTCTCCAATACCTTGGAATGATTGTCCAAGACTTTTTAGAGATCCGGAGAAATAGAGGATTTCGATATGGGAACCTCTAGCGAACATAATTGTGCAATTACTCTTTGTTTTTCTTTCTTTAGAAGCTTTGTTAGTCTATTAGAGTTTATTATCTTTCCCGTTTCCCCTGTGATATCCCTTAATTCAACTTCCTTTCCTTCCGAAGAAAATTTCATGAAAAGTTCTTGAAAATTAAAAGCTATTGTACCCAGGGATTGTAGCCATTGGACTCTTAGTATAATATCAACACCACCCATTGGAATGGAAAGCATTGGGCTATTCAATACATATTCTCCCATGGATAACTTGATATTATGGCACTTTTCAGAGCAATTTATGGTTCCTCCACTTGCAACCAACACTTGACACTCTGGTGCTGGATATAGGAAGCAATTCAATTCCTTGGCTATCTTACAATGAATAAAATTATGCGTAGTGCCCGAATCAATCAACACTATTACTTTTTTCTTCTTGATATGACCTTCTATCTTGATAGTTTGAGGAGTGGTAATTCTGGCCAATGCATTACAAGATATGGTCGGATTCATTTCTTCCTTCTCGATGTGATCTTCCACTTTTTGAACATTTTTCTTCTTGATATGTCCTTCTATATTGAGAGTTTGAGGAGTGGTAATTCTTTCCAATGCTTTACAAGATATGTTCAGATTCATTTCTTCTTTCTCTGGGGTTGGTTCCTAGTGTATATCCTCTTCTTTTGATGTTTCTTGATCCTTTTCTTCCTCCTCTTCACAATCTACGTAAACTAATTTCTTCTCAGCACACTTATGACCTTTAGTGAATTTGCTATCAAAAATGTAACAAAGTCCTTTTTCTCTTTTTTCTTCTAATTGTTGTCATGTAATCCTTGTAGGTTGTGGAAGGCTAGAAGAAAAAATACTTCCATATTTATAGTTGTGAGTGGTAGGATTCCTTGTTTCCATAATTCTGCTTTCAATTTTTCTTGCCAACCTGAATACCTTCTCCAATGAATCAAGTTCCCAAAGACAAACCTCATGTTGAATGTTATCCTTTAAAGTCCCTATGAAGACATCAATCCTTTTCTTCTCTAGAATATCATTTACCTGTATATTCAATTTTTTGAAATCCTCAATGTGCTCTGCCATTGAACCCTTTTGTTTGAGATTTATCAATTATCTAAAGAAGGTGTTACTCTTTGTATCCTCATAATGTGTTATCATTTCTTCCGTGAAAATTGACCAAGTGAGAAATTTTTTACGAGAACACAACCCTTTATACCATAAAAATTGATCCGGTTCTAAATATGAAGATGCAATACGTACCTTTTGTAATAGTTGCACCTCATTTAGATCAAAATATTGCTCCATATGTAGTATCCAATTTATGGGATACTTTCCATCAAACTTCCTCATATTGCATTTTCTTGATTTTAGGAGCTCGATCTTGAAACAACCGTAACTCTATACTTTTGGATTTTCTAGTTCTAAAATCACGATCTGCAGTACCCCTCTATGTCCTCTTTCTAATGCCATCAGTCTGATTGAAATTGGATTCTCCAAGAAAGAGTTATGTACAATCTCCCAAGATGACCTGATTATATACCTTTTCAGAAGAGTGAACTTGTAGGAAGTGCCACATGTCACTTTTTTGACCTTTGGATCTGAAAAATATAAACAGGAAGCTACAGTCCTTCCTATTTCTGTAACTTCTTACGAAATTTGAATCTGATGCTCAGAGAGAATTTTATGATGATTTTCCCAAGGTCACTTGTTTAAGATGTAATTCGGGAGTCTGCAAAAACCCTAACTTCCTCAGATCATATATCCAAAAACATAGCGAGATAAGAACTGAAATTCATGCCCGAGGTTCCGCGTGATTTTGTCTCAAATGGGTTTTTTTGTTAGCTTCTAAAACATCGCAGAAAAGGGTTATAGCAAAAATGCCACGATGACCTATTTGGAGCAGTGAAACCCTAGAATCGAAAGCTCTGATACCAAATGTTATGAAACCGGCTCACAAAAAGATAGAAAATATAGATCAACGCCTTAGAATTCAACCTCTTCGAGGGGGAAACCTCCTTTACATTATTCAAATTAACAATTCTTGGATGATACAAATGACAAGACCTCCTTTCTATATATAGCAGTGTAAGGGGTCATAATATAATCAAAGCCGACATAAAAATAACAATGTAAGGGCACAATAATAAAAATAGTGGGCTTTTATGGGGCACAATAATAACAATATGGGGACTACATGGGCACAACAATATAATAAGGGGGTTGTACTAATAACATTAAGGGGTTACACTAGTAGTATAGGGACCTAACATTGATGTTATATTTCTTATCTATTTTTAGAATTACAACTAACACACGTTACATTACAGGAAGATGTGGCTCAAACTCACATTTTATATCATCTGCTAAATTTTTGTATTGGGCTTGTTGGGGTATGTATTATTTATGCGGATTCTCTTTCATAAACCTAGCTCCATTAAATTCATTGAATATTTCTGCAACTAATTATCACAGTGACAACTTCTTAGTAGCCTACTTCGTGAATTGGAATGTGCAGTTTGCAGTCCTCAAAAGATATCTTGCTCAACTCTCACTTGCGGAATTAATATGTTTTCTAGGGAAATTATAGGAAACAAATCTGAGATTAGTTCTTGTACGTGATCCTTCCAAGTGGGTGTTAGGGTTGGACATCAACCTTGCAATTGTAGTCTACTTTCTATGTTTTTATTTTCTCGATTGAAATGAATTCAAGATTAGGAGACTGCACATGAAAGTAATATATAACGTATAGTAATTAATATTGCTAGGCACAGGGGTTAGTGTCATCAATGATTGCATATTATGTGCAAGGTTTTGGCATGCACGTAAAAGGACCTGGCTTTGCTACAACCTTCAATCTATCAGTTATGATAGTTATGGCATTCACGAGATATGTTATTATCCTTGAAAACATATATTTGGGTAGGTGTTGATGGTGTTGGACCCACCAACATTCAAGGGATTTCCCAGATATGAGGTCCCAATCAGACCTCACACTGTTTGGTGTAGGAGCCCCATTCGGTATAATAGGCTGGTTGCCAAATACTTAAAGATTTTCCTTGTCTCTAGCTATCATTGTAAGAGAGTGATGTAATTTTATCTTTGAAAAGCAAGGTAAGTGTGCCTGGAGAGTGTGCAACACAACTATGTCTAGGTTCTCAATTGAAAAAGGGTGGAGAAAGTGAGCCTCTAAGTGAGAGGTAATAGTACCTCTCAAGAAGAGACACACATGAACTGGAAATACATGTCCAACATCTAGAGGAATAGTCCACATCAGATGCGACCACCATTATAACCAATGAACAAGGGAATATCCATCTACCATCCAACAGAGTAGTCCAAAACGGATGTGGTAGTTGTTATAACTGATTATTAAGGAAAGGTTTGTCTAGTATCCCATAGAATAGTCCACAAGGATGAGACAATAGTGACAACCATTACAACAAATTTCCAACTAGATAAGTACTAAAACAACCAAAATAGTTCAATTATCTTAGTACATGTGAAAGCAGACATGAAATACAAATGTTCACAGAATAGTCTTACAAACATCCATAAGTCATGCATGGAAACATGCTAGCGATAAAAGGCTTATGTAATTAAGAAAAAGTTCCAAGACAGATATTTACATTGTACATCACTAGCACCAGTAGTGGGACACTGGAGCCACTCCTTGCCCCTCAAAGAACTGATTGAAATCTCTAATGTTTTGGGAGAGCAGCCAAGGTGAAAAATGTGTTTCTCATACAATGAGGGGGTATATATAACCAAGGGGCGATCCTTACCCCTTGTGACACTTTGACTACCCTGATGACTGTTCAACTTCCTATGACTTTTCAACTTTACATGACTCTTCATATTCATGTGTGTCCATTGGATTTACACTTTATAATACATTTGATTTACAATATACATGGCCCACAATAGTGATGTGGCATATGACAACTCATGACACGACTTGACATGACACCGCTAACATGGGCTAGCTTCATTATGTGGCAATGCTAAGTCGTTTTTGTTGCTGAGTGATAGAAGTGTTCTTCGATATGCTTTCTTTCCTCCTCTACATAGCTTGATGATGCGAGGTATTCAATGATCTTTGGTCTTGGCAGGTGGTTGCATACATGTGTTCCTTTTTCTTTATATTGATAGGTTCAATATTTCATCCAGCTACAAGTGAGTCTTTAGACATGCTTCCTCCTTCTGCTTCTTTATCATCTCTTCGTGATTTGACAATGTACCTATTCAAGAAATTCACTCAAGATGAGAGGAAATCAATCTGAAATCTCCCTATTCTATAATGATGCATTATTATCCATGAACTAAGCCTATGATAAGTGACAAGCTAGGAGAGAGGGCCCAGTAAATGTGCATTACACAGTTCCAGGTGATAGGGAGAGAGGATGATCGCTAAGACTGTGCAGAGCATGGCTTAGCCTTTACTGAGGAACTTTTGAGCATAATCCCCATTGAGGAGAAAAATTACGCAGTGGCCACTAGGATTTAGGATTGTGTAGTTTAGGAAGTTAGTGGCTGATGTGGGATGGAACCCTGGAGACATATTTGCGTAGTTTTTAGGGGCAAGGGGGACTGGGTAGCAGAGAGTCCTAGAGGACATATCTGAGCAGTTCATGAGGTTAGTGAGCTCGTGTTGAGGGAGGAAAGTGGGAAACACTTCTGCACATTTTTGGAGGCAAAGCAAGGTTGGGTTCTCTACACATGGTGGGGTTCTAGTAGGCAAGGGGAGAAGCTTGACGACTGAAAGTGCGAAGTGGACAGTGCAAGTCAAACAGGGACGAATTTCTGCACAATTCTGGGGGTGAAGAGAGGTTGTTGAGCCGTGGAATTACATAGTGCAGCTTCCCTAGGGGACAATTATTGTACACTGTGCATTTCTAGGTAGTAAGGTCACATCACTAAGGGCTGAGACTGCATAGTGCGTAGTTTAGTTAGGCCGATGAAGCTGAGGTTCCCGGTTCGGAAGATTTTCAGAAAAATGGCTATGTGCAGGAGGAATATGAACTCATGAAGAACTTGAACTTGTTATCACACACTTAGCATAATTCGATGATATGACAACATAGACCACCAAGAAAACAAGACAAAGCATTACCCTTTGTGTGACTATGTCATAACAAGAAGCGACAAGTGCAACGCATGAGATAGACTTTAGGATGACCGTGACAATACTTGTGTGACAGTACTCAAAATTTTTTGTATGAGTGTGAAGAATGTTTACATAGCTAGGGAAACTCCTATACACAAATACCAACCTTTGAAATCACTAGAAAAGGTCAGAAAGCATGGAAAAATAGTCAAACATGTCAAAATATGACATATGATCCTCAAGAAAAAGGGGTCAAACGACTCGAGGAAAGCTCATGAAATGAGCTTAAGTTTTTGCAACAATCAAGGGAAGACCAAGGAAGGCTCCAAAATTTGAGTGCAAGCCAAAATTTTTGAGTGTGTTGCAGCGCTACAATAGTAGGCTTTTGTTTTTTTACCAAAATGTTTCTAGGAGATTTTGAAATATTTTGGAAATTTTATCAAATTGAGATTCTCAATTTTAAAATATTTTGAAAATTTAATTTATATAAATGAATTCAATTACTTTCTTCTATATCAAATTTTCAAAATATTCCAAAATCCAATCAAAGCTAGACTAATTTTTAACTTTATTCCAATCATTCCTAAAATTGAAATGGAGATTAATAGTTGCACAAATAACATGATTTAAAGTGCTAATTAGTTGCATTGGTCCACTTAATACAATATTTTGGGAGGTGTTTTGATTGCAATAGGGTTATAAGTTGTGGAGAAAATTGAAACATATCAAGAATAATTAACTGATTAAAAATTGTACGAGGTGCAAAGAAAATTCCACATAATGAAAGAAAAAACCTCTCCACACAAAGTTCTCTGAATAGTGAAAAATTTCCACACAAGTTTCAAGACACACATAGTCATTACAATCAAGTAAAGGAATGACTAGAATATATGAAATTGATCTAAAATATAAATATGCAAAAATGTAGAGGAATGTGATTTCATTGTGCGGCGTCTCTTACTTATCTCTCCATCCCTTGCTAAGAAATGAACCTTAAAAATATTTACTAGAATTGTGTATAACTTTGATTGTGCGGAGATTTAACTATGCGAAAAAGCTCTGCACAATATTTAAAAACTTTAAACACTAGTTGTTAATGAATGTTTAACTTTACATACCTTCCTTTCAACAAAATAAAATAAAATTAATGCCACGTGTTCCTAAATGCTTAAATTTACATCATTTGAAATAAATGATCAACTCTGGAGCCCACGCTAAGAAATAAAACTTAAAAATACTTACTAGACTTGTGAGAAACTTTGATTTTAATAAAAAAAATGTTATGTATAACATTCATTAGATTTAACATTATTAAATAATAATTTTTACAATTAGGTCAAAGGTCAGTTGTCTTGCTTGTTCCTTGCATAAATATTTCTGAACAGTGAAAGCTCTGTGCACATTCATTTGTTCTTCACACACACTTCCTCTAGATAGCCACATCCACACATGCACAACCAACTCTGCACACACTTCCTCCAAACAACCACCTCCACACATGCACAACCACCTCCTTACAACTATTTCCACACTTAATAATGCCTTTTTGTCAGTCATTGAAATTCAAATCTACTATTAATCGATGAATATGTTTCTAAATAATAATTAAAAAAAACATTTTTATATTTATTATTTTAATAAGCATTTCACAAATGTTTCCACATATTGAATGATCCAAGTGGATATTGGTGGCCAGCCGCATATTCCACTTGGACTCCCACCATTGTTTCTTTTAGTCTTTCAATTTCCTTATTTATAGCACAATATACTATTTTTGGTAGTTTTTCGGGTCTTGAACTTCCAGAGCAATTTTGAGGCCCTAAAAGATGTTTTTGGGAGTTGGTCATGCAAAAGTTTTAGTCCTTGGATAGATATTTGCAACAAGGTATTGTGCGCATCAAACAGAGATCATATGCCAAAGTTACGACCCCAGGAGGTTGATGTACCAATTTACCCAAACGGGGCCCATAGTTTGGTGCTTCATCTCTTAGGGTTAGGTTTTTGGATATTTAGGGTTTTCCATTGTTTCTCAATAATAAATAGTCCTTTGATCCTCATTGTAACATAGTTCAGAGGCATGTAGGCACAACATCTCTTCTTAGAGATAAGCTACCATCGCCTAAGATAGTCTTATTCCCATTATGTTTGTAAGCCACTCCTAAACTCTTGTTTTAACGAGTGTGGGTACACTTTGGGATCCCACAATCTATCATCTTAGATTGGGAGAGAAGGTTCCTCAGTACATTTTGGTCTAGTCTCTGGTCAATGCTGGACACCATGCTCACTAATTCCACAACTTTCTATCCCCAAACTGATGGCCAAACAGAGGTCGTCAACAGGATGATCATACACATTCTGTGCATGTACAACTCAAAGCATCCACGCACATGGGAGGAGAGCCTACCTTATTTCTAGCACAGCTATAACCAGACTCTCCACAACTCGACTGGACACAACCCTTTTTAGGTGAGCAGGGATTCTGGCCACTATGTCCCATTGATGTGGCCATACCATTTGGAGCTACTCGGGCAGATTCAGCTCATGTCCAGTCAGATGCCAATAAGGCAAACAAATTCATTGAGCACATCCAACATATCCGCCAGCAGGTCCATGACATTCTAGAGAAATCAAATGCCAAGTACAAGCATTGACATGATCAACATCGGGTGCCACACAAGTTTTAGGTGGGTGGCAAAGTCTAGCTGCATTTGCAGAAGGAACGCCTTAACAGAGCCTATCAGAAACTCAGACCACTTTGTTATGGTCCTTAAACCATTAACAAGGTTGTAGGAGACAATGTATTTGAGCTCAACATTCCCACATTCCTTGGCCTACACCCAGTGTTCAATGTGGACCGCCTTCGACCCTACTTCCCACCATTGCTGGAACATCAGACATTGCAGAGTAACTCACACCTACAAAGTTAAATCCATATTTCATGGAACAAGCCACAAATTATCAGATCATGGACATGCAGATGAAGAACACCTAATAGAAAAGGATCCAACTATATCGAGTTGTCAAAGCAGGCCAACTCCTTGATGAGGGAAAGTGGCTCACTAGGGACCAAGTTGAAGAGAAGTTTCCTCATCTCATGGAAGAACTCAATGCAGTGGGGACCATTACTTCTTAAGGGGGGAGGAATGATTGAGGTGGATACTGGTGGCCACCTTCCTATTCCACTTAGACCCCCACCATTGTTTATTTCAGTTTTTAAGTTTCCTTATTTGTAGCACAATTTAGTATTTTTGGCAGTCTTTTGGGTATTGAAGTTCTGGAGTTGTTTTGAGGCCCCAAACAATGTTTTTTCGGGAAAACATGGATAGATATTTCTAGAGAGGTAATGTGTGCGTCAAACGAAGATTGTATCATAAGGTTACAATCCTGGGAAGTTGATGTATCAATTTACCCAAACGGGGCCCATAGTTTGGTGCTTCATCTCCTAGGGTTAGGATTTTTTATGTTTAGGGTTTTCATTGTCTCTCAATAATAAATAGACCTTTGAGCCTCATTGTAACATAGTTCAGAGGCATGTATCCACCACATCTCTTCTCAAAGATGCGTTGCCATCGCCTGAGCTAGTCTTATTTCTATTCTGTTTGTAAGCATATTTCCGTATTTGATATTAATAAAATGAAGTGTTATTTCTACTGCATCTTTGTATTTATGGTTATATTTGTAATTTTTTTTGTTCCTATTTAAATCCAGATTAGTGGTATTAGAGTGGTTTTCTCTTTCTCTTTTTTTCTTTGCATGTGTCCAACGAGGTCGGGATATAAGGAGTTAGGGCTTGATATGGTTGAACCTTTGCAAGATCAGCCTCGTAAACCCTGCCAACCTCCCATGGGGGAAGAAAAGAAAGATGAGGGGGCAGGAGATCATATCAAAATATTGCTCGAGGAGACCCTCGAGAAACAAAGGAAGAAGATGATGGATAACGTTTCCTATATCCTTCAATGTTTACCCATCGGAAACACATCCACATCCAACAGCCACTCCAGAGGCTCTACTCTTTCTAAGGTACAAGTAAACTTTGACATTCCCATATTTGAGGGACAAATAGATGTAGACGCCATAGATAAATGGTTAAATATGCTAGAAGGATATTTTTTTGTTCATGATTTTTCCAGCCAAGAAAATATTACTTTTTTCAGCCACACCCACTTGGAATTCATTCCCGGATGCCATCAAGGAGTACTACTACCCTATCGAGAGCTATGAGAGTGAATACATAAAGTGGACAACGCTGCGGGAAGGGACCAAGATGTGTTGTAGTTTACCAATGTTTTTCATACACTTCGCACAAAATTGGGTATCAAGGATTCTGAGAAATAATTATACTCATTTACCGCGGCTACCTACATAGGTACATCTAGGATGAGATGGAGTTCTTGGACAGCTCCTCTCTCATCACGGTGTATCGATACGCCATCAATATCGAGTATAATTTTAAATAGAAGAAGTGAGACTTCGGATCTATGAATCTGAAGTAAGGGAAGTTGCAGAATGATCGCTATCAGAAGTGGTCGACGTACCTGCAATAGTTCCATTTGAATATCAAGTATAAGAAGGGCAGCACCAATAATGTTGCAGACTGCCTCAGCCAACCACCGATCATGGTGTTAACCACCCAGCTCAACTCTTGTGGGCATGATACTTCTGAGTGGCCACTTCTCTACAAAAGCGACCAAAAATTCAGGCACACATACCATACACTCTTGGAGGGTTAGCAACTTACAAATTTTCACGTCCAGGATGCCCTGCTATGCCACCTGGGACACCTTTATGTTCCTTCAAGTGAGCAAGCCAAGATGATTTGGGAAGCGCACTACACCCAGACCACTGGGCATTTGAAGGTTGAGAAAATAGTGGCAGTACTCCAGAAGTATTTTTCTTGGTCGAATCTTTGATAGGATGTTGGGAAGTACATTAGATCTTGCACTCCCTGGGCCATTACGAAATTGACCATCAAGAAGCAAGGACTCTATACACTACTACCTACCCCTAGTCAACCTTGGGAATCCATCCCCATAGATTACATGTCGGGTCTTCCTTCTAATAAGTATTGCAACAACTGTTTTTGTGGTCGTCGACAGATTCTCAAAGATGGTCATTATCGTGGCCTGCAAGAAGAATATCACAGTAGAAGCCACTGCTAAACTCTTCTTTGAACAAGCGTGGGTACACTTTGGCATCCCACAGTCTCTCATCTCAGATTGGGACATTAGGATCCTCAGTACATTTTGGTCCATTCTCTAGTCGATGTTGAACACCAAGCTCACTAAGTCCACATCTTTCTATCCCCAAACTGATGGCTAGACAAAGGTCATTAACAGGATGATCATACAAATTTTGCGCATATACAATTCAAATCATCCATGCACATGGGATGAGAGCCTTCCTATGTCCAGCACAGCTATAACCGGGCTCTCCACAACTCGATTGGCCACAACCCTTTACAAGTGGGATTGGGATTCCATCCACTATGTTCCATTGATCTGGCCATACCATTTGGAGCTACTCAAGCAAATTCGGCTCATGTCGAGTTAGAAGTCGATAAGGAAAATATCTTCATTGAGCACATCCAACATATCTGCCAGAAGGTCCATGACACTTTGGAGAATTCAAATGATAAGTACAAGGATCAACATGATCAACATCGGGCGCCACACAAGTTTCAGGAGGGCGACAAAGTTTGGTTGCATTTGCAGAAGGAACCCCTTACCGGAGCATATCAGCAACTCAGACCACTCCATTATGGTCCTTACACCATTACTAAGGCTCTGGGGGGGCCATGAATTTGAGCTCAAAATTCACCTATTCCTTGGCCTGCACCTAGTGTTCAATGTGGACTGCCTTCGACCCTACTTCTCACCATTGTTGGACACATTAGACATTATAGAAAATCTCACACCTAAAGAGTTAAATCTAGATTGCATGGAACAAGACACAACTGATCAAATCATTTCGAAGCCGATCAAGAACACTTGACAGCAAAGGATCCAACTATATCGAGTTGTCAAAGCAGGCCAACTCCTTTACGAGGGAAAGTGGCTCACTAGGGACCAAGTTCAACAGAAGTTTCCTCATCTCATGGAGGAACTCAACACAATGGGGACCATTTCTTCCTAAAGGGGGAGGAATGATCCAGGTGGATATTGGTCGCGACTCACCTATTCCACTTAGACCCCCGCCATTGTTTCTTTTAGTTTTCCAGTTTCCTTATTTGTAGCACAATTTACTATTTTTGGCAGATTTTTGGGTCGTGAACTTCCAGAGTTGTTTTAAGGCCCTAAACAATGTATTTTTTTGGAAAAATGCAACCAACATGGAACATTTATCATGTTGGTTATTCAAAAGTTGTAGTCCTCAGATAGATCTTTCTAACGAGGTATTGTGTACGTAAGACGGAGATCGTATGCCAAAGTTACGACCCTGGGAATTTCATGTACCAATTTACCCAAACAGAGATCATAGTTTGGCGCTTCATCTCCTAGGGTTAGGTTTTTGGATGTTTAGGATTTTCCACTATTTCTCAATAATAAATAGGCCTATTTAAATCTGGATCAGTGGTATCAAAGCAGTCTTCTCTTTTTATGGTTTTCTTTTCATATCCCCAACGAGGTCAGGGTATAAGGAGTTAGGGCCCGATCTCATTGAACCTTTGCAAGATCAGCCTCGCAAACCCCGACGACTGCCAATGGGGGAAGAAAAGAAAGATGAGGGGGCAGGAGATCCAATCAAAATATTTCTTGAGGAGGCCCTCGAGAAAGAAACGAACACGATGATGAATAAGTTTGCCCAGATCCTTCAACGGTTACCCACCGGCGATGGATCGACATCCAACAGCCACTCTGGAGGCTCCACTCCTTTTAAGGGACAAGTAAGCTTTGACATTCCCATATTTGAGGGAAAAATAGATATAGACGCTATAGATAAATAGTTAAATCTGCTAGAAGGATATTCTTTTGGTCACAATTTTTCCAGTCAAGAAAAAATTACTTTTTCTCTTCTCAAATCCGCCCCCCAAGTCGAGGACTGGTGGGAAACCCATTGTGAGTAGAAGGATGAAAGTACGACCTAACTTTTCTCAGTTGAACCCACTTGGAATTCATTTCAGGATGCCATCAAGGAGAAGCACTACCCTGTAGCAGCTATGAGGATAAATACATAAAGTGGATAACATTGCAGCAGGGAAGGGACCAAGATGTGCTGGAGTTTACCAATGTTTTTCATACCCTTCACACGAAGTTGGGTATCAAGGATTTTGAGAAACATTTGGTACTCAAGTATCACGTCTGCCTACACAGGTACATCCAGGACAAGATGGAGTTCCTGGACATCTCCTCTCTCAGCACGGCGTACCGATCCACCGTCAAGATTGAGCAGAAGTTTAAATAGAAGAAGCAAGACTTTGGATCTATGAATCCAAATCAAGGGAAGTTGCAGAATATCGCCATCAGAAGTGGTCCACATACCTGTAATAGTTCCATTTGAATATCTAGTATAAGAAGGGAAACACAAATAATGTTGCAGACTGCCTTCGCTAATTACCAATCATGGCGTTAACCACCATGCTAAAGTCTTGTGGGCGCGAGACTTCTGAGTGGCCACTTCTCTATAAAAGTGATCCAAAATTTGGGCACACATACTAGACGCTCTTGGAGGGTGAGAAAGTTCCAAATTTTCACCTCCAGGATGCCATGCTATGCCACCTGGGACACCTTTGTATTCCTTCAAGTGAGTGAGCCAATATGATTTGGGAAGTGCACTACAGTCGGGCTGTTGGGCATTTTGGGGTCGAGAAAACAATAGTAGTACTCCAAAAGTATTTTTATTGGCTGAATCTTCGACAGGATGTTGGGAAGTACATCAGATCTTGCACTGCCTGCACCATTTCCAAACCAAACATCAAGAAGAAAGGACTCTATACATCGCTTCCTATCGCTAGTCGACCTTGGGAATCCATTACCATGGATTACATGTCAGACCTTCCTTCTACTAAGCATGCCAATGACTATGATTTTGTGGTCATAGACAGATTCTCAAAGATGGCCATTATGGCGGCCTACAAGAAGAATACCACAGCAGAATCCACTACTAAACTCTTCTTTCAATGAGTGTGGGTACACTTTGGGATCCCATAGTCTATCATCTCAAATTGGGTCAACAGGTTCCTCAGTACATTTTGGTCCAGTCTCTAGTCGATGCTGGACACCAAGCTCTCTAAGTCCACAACTTTCGATCCCCAAAATAATGGCTAGATAGAGGTCGTCAAAAGGATTATCGTACACATTCTATGCATGTACAACTCAAAGCATCCACTCACATGGGATGAGAGCCTATCCTATGTCCAACACAACTATAACCAGGATCTCCACAACTTGACTGGCCACAACCCTTTTCAGGTGGGCTTAGGATTCTAGCCACTCTGTCCCATTGATGTGGCCATACCATTTGGAGCTACTTGGGCAGATTTAGCTCATGTCTAGTCGGAAGCCAATAAGGAAAACAAATTCATTGAGAACATCCAACATATTCGCCAATAGGTCCATGACATTCTGGAGAAATCAAATGACAAGTACAAGCATCGACATGATCAACTTCGAGTGCCACACAAGTTTCGGGTGGGTGAAAAAGTCTGGTTGCATTTGCAGAAGGAACGTCTTACCAGAGCTTATCGGAAACTCAGACCACTCCATTATGGTCCTTACACCATTACCAAGGCTATGGGAGGCAAAGCATTTGAGCTCATCATTCCCCCATTCCTTGGCTTATACCTCGTGTTCAATGTGGACCACCTTCGACCCTACTTCCCACCATTGTTGGACACATCAGACATTGTAGAACAACTCACACCTACAGAGTTAAATCTAGATTTCATGGAACAAGCCACAACTGATCAGATCATGGACGCATAGATCAAGAACACCCGACAACAAAGGATCCAACTATATCGAGTTGTGAAAGCAGGCCAACTCCTTCACTAGGGACAAAGTTCAGCAAAAGTTTCCTCATGTCATGGAGGAACTCAATGCAATGGGGTCCATTGTTTCCTAATGGGGGAGCAAAGATCTAGGTGGATATTGGTGGCCATCCACCTATTCCACTTGGACCCCCACCATTGTTTCTTTCAGTTTTTTAGTTTCCTTATTTGTAGCACAATTTAATATCTTTTGTAGTTTTTCGGGTCCTAAACTTCCAGAGCCATTTTCAGGCCCCAAAAGACATTTTTTGGGAAGATTAGGACCATCTTTTCCATTCAAAAGTTGTAGTCATTGGGTAGATCTTTATAGCAAGGTATTGTGCGCGTCAAATGGAGATCGTATGCCAAAGTTACGACCCCAGGAAGTTGATTCACCAATTTAACCAAACGGGGCCCATAGTTTGGCACTTCATCTCCTAGAGTTAGGTTTTTGGATATTTATGGTTTTCCATTGTTTCTAAATAATAAATATACCTTTGAGCCTCATTGTAACATAGTTCATAGGCATGTAGCTGTCACATCTCTTCTAAGAGTTAAGCTACCATCGCTTGAGCTAGTCTTATTTCCATTCTATTTGTAAGCATATTTCAGTATTTTATATTAATGAAATGAAGTGTTATTTCTACTGCATCTTTGTATTTATGGTTATATCTGTAATTTGTTGCGTTCTTGTTTAAATCTGGATCAGTGAAAGCTCTGCTCACATGCTTCAACCAAGTAGCAACCTTTGCATATCCACTTCCATACTCAATAACAATTTTTGAGAAGCCATCCCTACACATGCACAACCACCTTCGTACAACTTCCTCCACACAATTACTTCCATACTCAATAACACTTTTCGGTTAGTGATTGAAATTCAAAGTTTTTACATTGAAAAATATGTTCCTAAATATTGGAAATGAAAACACGACAATTTCGAATATGTGTGGAAGGATGGTATGTGGAACAAATAACATCAAACTCTTCACTACTATACCTCTGCACTACATGCACCTGATATGCTTTTATACTAAAATAATTATAATACCAGAATGTGAGCGAAAACATTGTTTGCTCCGAATCCAAACTCCGCACTAAAGGATTTTATTGTTAATATTTTAGTAATAAATAATCTATATTTGCATTGCTAATATTTTAGTATTAAATAATCTATATTTGTTGTTTTCAATAACGGAGAGGCAAGGTGGACAAAATGTGATATTATTGGTAATATTTTGATTATAAATAATGAATATATCTGTATTTTGGTTTTCTGCCTCTCAAATCTGAATTTTTTTGTAACTTTGGAGCAACTATAATAATATTAAGTGTAGGAAAAGAACAATCAATACTGCACTCTGCATTAAAGGATTGTATTACAAATATTTTATTATTAAATAATCCATATTCGTTGTTCATGGTAACATCGAGGGAAGTGGTGGACACATATGATATTATTGGTAAAAATTTAATTGAAATAATGCATATCATCATATTTCCGAATATCCAAATTAGGCACATGTGAATAATTTATGAGGAAGTCCATTGTGTGGAGAAAGCTTTCATTGTGTGGATCTCTACACTTTACACTAAAATATTTTATTGCTAATATTTTAATATTAAATAATCTATACTTTCCATTGGATATAACACTGAAGCAAGTATGGATAATGCAGAAAAAGTTCTTACAAAACCACATCAATATTTGTATCATTCAGAAGAAACTTTGTTTAGGGTTATCTTTATGAAATTAGGCACATGTTCGAAAGTGCTGAGAAAATCCATTGTGTGGAGAAACCTTTCATTGCGTGGATTTACGCACTTCACACTAAAGGCTTTTATTCCTAATATTTTAGTATTAAATAGTTCATATTTGTTGTTCACAATAACACCAAGGTAAGTGGTGGAGTAGAATATTTGTTTATGGTTATCTTTCTAAAATTGGTCACATGTGCAGAAGTTTGGAGAATGTACATTGTGCAAAGGAATCTTTCAAGCATTCATTGTGAAGATTCGAGAACTCCGCACTAAAGGATTTTATTGCTAATATTTTAGTATTAAATAATCCATATTTGTTGTTTGCAATAACACCAAGGCAAATGATGGACCCATACAATATTATTGATGATATTTCAACTATAAATAATTCTTTTATTGCTAATATTTTAGTATTGAATAACTCGTATTCGTTGTTCAAAATATTTTACTTATAATAATGCATATCTCTGCATTCTCGAATATCACTAGTGGATCATTGAGTAGAAACATTGTTTAGGGTTATCTTGCTGAAATTATCATATGTGCACGAGGGTGGAGGAATTCCATTATGCAGAGGAAGCTTTTAAGCTTTCATTGTGCAGATCTTTGCACTCCACACAAGATACTTTTGTAGATTCTTTCTCGGAACATGTGCATGAGTGCAACACTTTTTTAAACGCAGATATTGAGTGCAAAAACCTTCAAAGCGAACAGACAATGTTGCACAATTACTTCATAGACAATATACAATATCAATTTTCATTTATTGAATTTAATATTGGATATTTTATTCATTATTTGTGTAGTACAACATTAATGATTATAACATATTTTATTGCATAAATATTGCAATGTTACGTACAAATTGTTGGAAGCATTTAGTACTATAACATGTGAGAAAGGACAAGTATGCTATATGAAAAAAATCTGTCAAGATGGTAATGTTTACGAAGATGCGTAAACTTGGAAATCACACTCAACATTAAATAATTAATTAATGATTAGCTGTCATACACAGGGGCTTCACTGGGGGAGAAATACCATACCACGTGGGTTGATATTGGGGGATATATATTGAGGAAAAAATGGCATAATAAATTGGGAGATATATAGGGGGTAAAGGGTTTTTATATTGGTAGGTATTAAAATGGAGCTCAAAGTCAATGAAAAAATATAAAGGGGTATAAAAAACGTTAATGAAAAAATGGATACCCACAATATCTAGTGGAAGTAGGGGTTTTTTAAATTGGGAAGGCGTAATGGGTTTGTATTGGTAGGGGGTTAAATAATGTGATTGTTTTGGGTATTTTCCAATATGTAGTCAAATTAGGGGTATTTCTTAATATCCAACCAACACACGTGATAGGTCAGAGGTTCATTGAGTGAAGCCCCTGTGCAGTCATATTAATATCTTATTGACGGTGCTAGATGCCACCAACCTACAAGGGGCCTCCCTGATGTGAATTCCCAATTATACCTCACATTTTTTGCAGTAGGATCCCTATCTGGAGTATTGTCTCGACCACCATAACTCAAGGTTTTCCTTGGATGCAATGAGTAACATAAGAGATCCCACACATAACCTTTGAAATCGATAAGTAATTTGACTCTGTAAAACACCAATTGAAATGTGTAAAAGGAGACCTTCATGATATGGTAGACAAGAGTGGGTTTCTCAAAGGAAAGTAATATTACTATCCTAAGAGAGGCACATGAGAGTAAGAAAGGATTCATTAGTTATCTAGTGAAATAGTTTACATATACACAATGATGATTAAAGAAAATGCAACACACATTTAACAAGATGAGAATCAAATCTAATGAATTAGTTTAGTTTCTTTAGTACATATCAACATAACATATTCCACAAAATTCCAAATAACAGTCTTACAATATTCACTATATGCAACAGCTTTGGGTTACAAATCCATGTAATAAAGTTAATGAAGACAAAATAATAACCAAGGTCATGGGACACTTCTTTCAAGTTTAATGTTGGGCAAAATAGGCGAGTGGGTTTTCATTTGATTCAATATGGATAAGGGGAAATTGGCAAAGGCGATGACAAAGGCATTAGAAAGGAAAAGAGACATTAATTGGAATTTTATTTATGAAAATAAAGGAAATTAGGAGAAAAGGAAGTTGAAAGGTCACAGGTTGCATGGGAGGACAAAAATGAAGGAAAAATAATGGAAATTGAAGAAAATAGGGGTCTCATTAATAAAAAGGCTTCTGAGGATCAGTTCACAACCATTTTTTGTTTTTCGGTTCAATATTGGAGTTCTCTTTCTATTTTATTTACTCTCTCATACTCTTTCACACTTAGAGCATTCTTGGATCACTCTAGAATTGGAGGAAGGAAGGCAAAGGAAGGACAAGAAAATAAATGGAAGCAAAGATAAAGCAAGGAAGAGTTGGATCAAGCAGCTACAACGAGGTTACTTGTAGGTGTAGAGTTGCATGTATGATTTCCTTGCTAGCTTTGGCATGCATGTGTGTTCTTGGTTCTCTTATTCATATTGGAATGTGTGTTCTTGGTTCTTAGTTTAGTTGTCTAGAGCCAAATGTTCTATTATACCATGAAATAAAAATGTCTTCAAATGAGTGAGAAACTATTTTACAGTATTCACCGTTTTCATAGGTTTAATGATTCATATGCTGTAAAACCAGTATAGCTTCCACTTGAATATGATTTCAAAGTGGTTTTCCCAAATAACCATGATTAATGCATATCATGTCAAGTCACTTCAATTATGCCACTTGATGTTACATGGGCATGAAAAGAGTGACAAATATTTTACATTCCAACAACCACGGACATGCTCTTGGGGTCCTTGCCAATTTCTTTCCTCACCATTATGGTAGGTTATTGAGAAAAAGTATTTTAATGTAAATTTTTTTATCACCCATGCTCAGTTGACTACACACTCTCTAGGGTATTCCAGTGTCATACATGTTTCTCATCTTGAAACAAATACATCTTCCAAGAACCATGGGAATTCTCCTGGGGTCTTTGCCTATTTTCTTCCTGGCCATTATTACAAATTATTCAGAAAAGGCACCTTAATGTGAACATTGTATCACCTATGCTCGATTGATTACATGATATCTTGGGTATACCAATGTCACACATTTCTCATCTCAAAGAAATACATCTTAGGTCTGATTCTTTCGAAGATTCACACATGATTCTTAGAGTCTAAATTATCTACCATTGATGAGAAGGTCTAAAACATGAGATTTTTTGAACCTAGATTTTCCTTATATAAAGAGAAAGTTGAAAAAATAAAATTAAATAAATTTAGTCAACTCATTTCTAGCCAACAAGAGAGTTACAATATTTGAAGATCTGGCCAGGATCATAGAAGGAGATGATAACGAGGAAATTTGTTTGACCTCTGGAGTTGGTTTTGAACTAGCAAATCTATGGGCTCAAATGTAACCCACTTGAGATTTTTTATTATTGCAGTACAAGTGGCCAAAGACACTGTCCAAATTACCTCACATGAAAGTATTCTATATCTGAGATAAGAAAAAAAACATGGTCTCTGCAACACGTGATAACAAATTATAAGAGAAAGGATTGAAAAAGCAAGAGAGTTTCAAAGAAACCCCGTAAGATACAGGAACCTAAGAAAAACTAAACTGAAAGAGAGACATTTTAGTGGCCGAATCGAAACTAAATGCAGGTGGGCACCTCTACGGTTGACTACTTAGGAGTCAATTTTCTCTTTTCTAATTGTATTTTAAGCTTAAGGCTCAAATATAAGTGGGTGAATATTAAGAATCATCCATGTTGAGTGCTTATGACTTTTGGACGAATGAAAACCATAGAGAAATAAAATTGGGTATTGAACAATTGATGCAGACTACCCATTAATCATTTTAGGCATCGAGTCTGCAATTACAGAACCTTCAAGAAGAAATAATTTTTTTATAACTCTGTCATCTGAAATCTACTTTTTAGTTTATAGATTATACTCTCTTCCCATACTCTACATTCTAGAAGCTCTAGAATTGTTGCACAAATGTAACTATAACACTCATATTTCCAAAGCCAGTATTAAGTACTAAAAATACAATATTGCTTCAATTCACAACATGACCATGCCATGTAACAAAAAATATCAAGATTTCCATATCACAGAACTATATCTTGGGATGTTAATTATTGAAAAAAATACAAAAACTAGCAGGTCTATAATTCCCAAGATATAGTTCTGTGATATGGAAATATTTACATTTAGTTTTTAATATCCTTTAAGAACTAGCAGGTCTACAGTAAATCTCCTCTTTGAATCAGACTAAAAAATGAATTTAATGAGAGATTGATCAGAATGTTGGGTTCTGTGGCTTAAACTCGTGATATGTTGCTTGAAGTCAGGTTTTTTCACTTAGACTCGTGGATTTGTGGCTTGAAATTGGAATTTTGTGGATTAATCGCATGGAGTTGGAGCTTAAAGTTAGAATTATGTGGCTTGAAGGCTCGATTTTTGTAGTTTGAAACACAGATCTATGGTTGGATGAGAATCCATGAGGCTGTCCAAAATCGGTCTGTGGAGAAAACACACTTGAACAAGCTAGCGAGTGTACCCTTCTGTGGCTCACTGCTTTTCCTGCAATTTGAACTGTACAACAGAAGATTCAAAGTTTGATAGCGAGAGAAGAAAAAGTGGTGGCTTAGGTCCGACATTAGGAAGGAGGTCGAGACTATAGTAGGCTTAGAACTGTTACCATAAGTAGAATACGATTTAGAAACTTATAATGAACATAACTCACTTAAAGTCTATGATATCTGGTTAGGACAATTGATTTTGTGGAATTCAGAATTGTAGCTATTCGCGGGTTCGTAGTTTTCATCTATTGTGGAACTATAGTTGTTGAATTGGATTACGTGTTGATAACACTACATTGCTGGGTTTGTATGTTGTTGAACAATATATTGTTCTCTCAAGATTATTGTATCGTTGTTTTTGAAAAGGAATTGAACTACTAAATGACACCTTATTTTTTGTATCACTGAAAGAGGAAAAGACAAATTAACAATTGTATTAAATTTATCTATTTTACAAGAGAGAGAAAGTTAAATGCTAAAAAATATCCTAGGGAATAATTACCCTAGCACATTATACATTTAACCTGGTGATTGTATTGTTTTTTTTCAAATAATAAAGATAATCACTTTAAGCATTTTAGATAGATATTTAATAGATGTCGACAATTTGATATTTCGTTGAAGCTAAGGAAAATAATATTTGGGTCATGGAAAGCAAGTTACTCAAATATATCTCTCCAAGGATGGTATGTGCATTGATCCAAAGTGAGAAAGGGCAGTTAAGGAGTTATGGTCGCTCATGAAGAGATTCATATGTGACTTCGCTAGCAGTGCGCAACCGATTGATGCACTTTTGAAGGAGGGAAAATAATTTGAACGAATGGAAGAATCTGTATAAGATTTTCGAAGCATTCAGAAAGCTACTTCATCTGCACCTATTTTAGGTAATCCAACTTTCAATGGATACTTTGAAATTTACACTTTCAATTCTCGTGACACTCTAAATGCCATTTATGTTGAAGAAATATCCAGGCCACGAATTTTCCTATATGAATGAATGAATTTTCCTATATCATTTATGAGAGAGGCATTGAAGAATTATGACGTGAAGTATATTTTTACTATTTAATCTTGAGAAAATGCAGAGAAATTTAAAAACATAGAAAAAATAAAATACCTTTATGTTTCAACAAAGCTCCAGCAGGAGCAGCAGGGCCCGATCTATTGTTCCAATCAGTGTTAAGCCATTCACTACATGAGCATTTTTCCAATCTACCCTTAGAGTCCTCTTCTTCCACTAATCCTTTCCATATCAACCAACATTTGATGACTTCTTTGCATTGCCGCAACCATTCCAACTCTTTCAGTTGCACCTCCTTACTTTGGCTTAAGAGAGAGTAGAGAGTAGAGTTGTAACGAGTCAGAATCAAGAGAGTCAAAGAGATGGAAGTATGCATGAAAACTCTTGCCGCTTGCTTGAGCCTAAGGATTACGGTCTGCCCAATCCTAGTATGCCTCCAGAATAGGTACACACCCCAGGAAAACTAATTGATTAGGATTATTGTCGTTGATCATTGCACAGGTGGAGGGAGAATCTTAGGTCCATCGGCTTTGGGTTCTTTGACTGGAACCCAATATTGATCTCAAGGTTAGCTCAGTATCCTGGAAGACAGGTAATAACCTTCACTTATGCGACATGGGCGAAGCCATCAATTCAGGGGAAAGTATTTATTTCTTGTCCGCATCGGTCAAGGTGCGAAAGCCGCTCGAAACCATGAAAAAAGAAAAAGATGCATGGAAGGAGTTAAGGTGAGAAAGCGAGTCCTAAAGGGAGGGGAGGACGAGGCCTAACTTTTCTAGGATTTCAACAGGGAAGATATTTTTACTGGGCTAGGATGTTATCCTTAGGAAGGATGCATGCCTCACATTTCACAGAGAGACATGTCTTTCTTCCATAATTATTGATATGTTTCATTATGCAATCGAATAATTCATTTTGGCCAAAATATTTCCCATTTCTTTGACAATTTGTGTAGAAGAAGAAGCTCGTCTTATTGGGTTGTGTTATATTTTTTCCACGACTAGCCCACGTAGTTAACCAGGGGATTAGAAGGGGGGTGGATCCCCCCCTTTGTTGCACCGGTTGCATAACGAGGGGAGTCACAGGGGGTTTGAGGGGTCCAAGTAACCCCAATTTATGGGGTCTAGGGCAGCGCCCCAGAAAATTTTGGTTTTGGACCCTATGTTAGGTTGGGTGGACCTACCTACAGTTTTGTGCATGATTTTCGCACATGGTTTTGGATGCAATAGTTTTCAGTCCATGGTTTTGGATGCGATAGTTTTTGGTCCATGGTATTGGATGCTTCAGCATGTATAAATATGTATTGTAACATTGAAAGGAACAGAATGAAAAATTAAGCTGGTAGTCCCGGTTTTGGGATCCAGGGGAAAATATTTTTGCATATGTGTTATGCTCTCGCATTGTTTATTTTCTGTGTTTTAGAATTCATACAGGTAATTTTTGTACGGGGTTAAAACCTACATTTGGTATCAGAGCAGTTTTGGCTTCAAGGGGATGCCTTTGTTGCTAAGGGGTTTCGCTTGGTCCTGTGGTAGACCCTGTTCAGTGGGAGATCTGCGAGATCGATTTTGGTGGTGAAAGAAGATGGCGAGTAGTGGAAAGATAGAGATCGAGAAATTTAATGGTTAGAGTTTTGAGTCCTAGAAACTCAAGATGGAGGATCTGTTGGTGGATAAAGATTAGTGGATCACGGTAGATTCGGGTACTAAACCAATGAGAGTGTCCGATGAAGAATGGAAGAAGTTAGATCGGAAGGCAAAGAGCACAATACGATTGTGTGTCTCAGATTCAGTATTACTGAATGTATCAGGGGAAGCTACGGCTAAGGCTTTGTGGAACAAGTTAGGGACTTTGTACCAATCTAAGTCTCTGATGAATAAACTGTTCTTGTGAAAAAAATTGTATAACCTAAGGATGAAAGATGGAGACTTGGTGACAGAGCATCTGAACACATTTAATATTGTGGTAAGTCAGTTATTATCTGTTGATATTAAAATTTTAGATGAAGATAAGTGCATCAGTGTGTTGTGTTCTCTACCAGATTCATGGGATAGTTTGGTTATTGCAATAGGTAGCAATGCAACTGCCTTGTAGTTTGATGAAATAGTCTCATCCTTGCTAATGGAAGAGACGAGACAGAAAAATATGGAGAACTAGAATGGTGATGCCTTTTTTGTATGAGGACGGTCCCAGAACAAAAATAAAAATAAGTCATCGAGTGGGAGATCTAAATCTAGAGGGAGATCTAAATCTCTAGGAAAACCTGTAAAGGTGGTGTGCTGGAAATGTGGAAAGGAAGGGCACTACAAAAGGGACTATAAATCTAAAGCTCCTGATAAAGAAAAGGGATCTAATGACGCTCTTTCTGCAGAGGTGAAAACCACCTCACATGAAGGTGGGGATGTGTACTTGGCTTCTTCAAGTACACATGTAGATCATGAGGATGGTTGATTGATTTAGGTGCATCCTTTCACTTCACTCCCCATAGAGAGTGGTTCTGCGAGTATGAGAAATATGATGGTGGTGATGTCTTCTTAGGGGATGAAAGGAAGGCTAGAATTGTTGGTGGTGGAAAAGTAAACTTGAAGTTGCAAGGTGGAAGGGTTAGAACACTTTCGGGTGTTCTGCATATTCCTGCATTAGCCAGAAATTTGATTTTTGTAAGAAAGTTGGATGATGCAGGTGTAAAAATAGAGTTCGAGAAAAATACCTGCAATATGGTTCACGGGGCACTGGTATTGATGCAGGGAGTTCAAATAGGAACTCTGTACAAGTTTCAAGGTAGACCTATTGTTGATGGGTGCAACAGTTCCGTGGTTCCTGAAAGTGGAGCAGAAAATATAGTGGTCTCTGGAGAGAAGACCATGCTATGGCATCAAGGCTTGGACATATTGGAGAGAAGGGCCTTCGAATACTTCATGCTAAAGGTATGGTAGAAGGTATGAGTAATAGCTCTCTTGATTTTGATTTCTGTGAAATTTGTGTATATGGGAAGCAGAATCGGGTGAGTTTCTCCTCTGGTGGTAAGAGCGCAAAACAAATATTAGAGCTTGTGCACAGTGATGTGTTTGAACTTGTGAAGGTTCCATCACTGGGTAAGTCTATGTACTATGTATCATTTATAGATGACTTCTCAAGGAATACATGGATATATTTCCTTAAGAAGAAATCTGAAGTCTTTGACAGGTTTAAAGAATTTAAGGCTTTGGTGGAAAACTAGATAGAGAAGAAGATAAAGGTGTTGAGGATAGATAACGATGGAGAGTTTTGCAGTAAGGAATTTGAAGAATTCTGTAAGAAGTGTGGTATAGCACGGGAGAAAGCTACTCCATATACACCTTAGCAAAATGGAGTTGCAGAAAGAATGAACAAGACGTTGATGGAAAGGGCAAGAAGTGTGCTCAGTGGTGCCGAGTTAGGACACGAATTCTGGGTAGAGGCGGTGGAGACAACATGTTACCTGGTGTTGTAGGGAAAAGTATCCGATTCGGATGACCCTATCCCACTCTAAGGGTGATAGTACCTCAGCAACAACTGTAAAGAAAACTACTTAAGGTTTACTTCTTTATGAAAGCAAGAGAGAATGAAGAAATGCACTAACCGTTGCCTTGCGCTTAATGTCGAATCCAAACTCTTCTCTTTGCTTGCTTGCTCCCAGCTCCTTGCTCTTTTACTGGCCCAGCTACAATGAGACCCTGTAAAATAACAAAGAAGGAAACTACAAGAAGCATGCAATCATAACTGATTCAAGGATTAGCATAAATCAAATATACAATTATCACAACACACCATTGAAACAAATGTATATAGAAGAACCTCAATAGCTTTTATTAATAGAAGAAGTAAAGTTCTGAGAGTGTTACAACCATTGAAGGCCCCAATCCAGCAACACCTCCCAGCAGAAAGAATTTCTCCTCTTCACCTCCTTCAAGCAATCACCCAATAGTTCTCTAGTGAAACCAACAGCATATCGTTACTTTGCACAAAATTCCAGCCTCCTGAGCTCATAGGAGAGAGCTCAATATATAGATGAATTGAGAAAGGATGAGTCAGCTTGTAACTGATGTGTAGCTGCCTTGTGTCCTCTCTCTCTTCAGTTGATCTTCAGTTCTTGAGTTCACTTGGAGAACTTTGCTTCCACTTGGAGAAACAGAGCCTCAGACTCATCACAAGGCGAAATCCCTGATCCAAGTGTCATTTTTGGAAGATTCCAGAGCAATGACTTAGTGTGCCACTTGTCCCATCTTGCTCAGCGCAGGTGGCCTTTGTTCTACCTGCTTTGCAACGCAGGTACACCATGGAGGAGTTGAGTTTCAGCACAGAAGCCTAGTGGAGCACCTGCTTTGATTTCAGGATTGCTTGTTTTTGAGTGTTTTCAGGTGGAGAACTGATCTGAGAGCTGTTGGTTTGCTGACCTTGTTCCTCTAGGGGTAGGAACATCATGTTTAGGGACTTTGGATCCCTTGGATTATTGACAATTCATGCCTGATGCTGCAAGGCACAAAATTGTCTATAACAGATGCCCCCTAAAGTATGAGGTCGTTTATCGGGTGAAATGCTTTATTAGGAGGATCCGAAGTTCATTCAATCTGCTGAGAAGTGTCCTGTAATAAGATACAATACAATACATTATTTTTCATACTTTTTCATGATCTAGTTGAGGCGGGCATTCCCATGCTCAGCTTTATAAATTCATTTTGATACATAGAACAGACGATCGTCTGATGGTAGACTGATAATTCTCTGCTGAAATTATCATCCTTTGAGAAGGATGATCATCTGCTGCAATGATGTACACATCAAATGTCTTTATATCCTGAATATATATCGCAGCCCGGATGGATGAAACTAGATCCGGGGTCTTCAATCTCTTCCGATCTTCACTCGATGTACAAGTCGATCCATGTGAGAATTTCTTGAAGTCGAACATGGAAAGACATCGCTTGATTACCGGTCAATGATGTAAACCGTTAACAAGCGCGAGAGGAATCACCGATAAGGATGATGACCCTCAAGGTACAGCAGTACAATTCACATGGTGGGAATAAAGGACTTGGTGTCGACCACCACGCAAAATCTTCTGGTCGAAGGTCATTGATGTATACCTGTCGCCGGAAGTGAGAAACTTGCCATTGAGGCATGCAAGCTTCAAAGTACTGAAGGGGTTGTTCCTAGATCAACTCCTTGGATAATGAGCTGATGTCGACAAGGAGCGATCCGTCAAAGGAGGGCCTTAATGAATCCCACATCAGTGACACGGAATGGAGCTAATGATTGTGATGAGGTGAGAACAAACTGTGATGTATGATTCAGGGTGGCGGTCATGAAATGGATGAAGGACAATGTATGGCAGTGGATGGGACACGGTTGGCTCTTTGCAGAACAACATCTCTTGAACATATAACGACACTGATGTGATGGATCAGTAGCATTACCCCAAATGTGGATGGTGTGGCGAGGACCATGGTGATGAGACCGGTGAATGGAACAACCCAACCCGATGTGATACGGAGGACAAAGTGTCATGTTCAAGAGCGACTTGCTACCATTAAAGCTGTGAGGTTCTCCCAATTTTTCCCCAGTCATTGCTGACCAGTACCTCTTTATTTTTGTCAGGCTTGAGGAGGATAACATATGCTTGTTCTATAACCTGCCCTTCGGGCAAGCCCATCGCTATGTTTTAACGAGCCTAGCGATAGGGAAACTCGTTCTCGTCTAAAGACAAGTTTGTCGCTATTTAATGAATTTAACGAGTCTAACGACAAGGATAACTCGGTCCTTTTCATTTTTAGAGAGTCTGAAAAGGTACGTAAAGTCAACTCCAAAATTCCTTTTTCGTCATCTAATCCCTTAAGTCCGAAAAAGTATAAAACAATACAGAAGGGATGAATTTTCGATTGCTTTAACGAGCCGAACAAAACAAGCGCTCGATCTTTTTGTGCAATAATCCCTCAGGTCCAAAAAGATTAAAATCTAGAGGAGGGATAGCTCTTCCGGTTGCTTTAATGAGCTGGAAGGCCAAAACTCGGCAAACTTTTCATATTTTACGAGTCAGTGAAAAGAGCTCAAAGAAGACTCGTCTTTTGAGGAACGAGTGATAAACAGGGATAGCAGCAGATTCCAGGTACAGGTTGGAATTTTCCAATCACGGCAGTGTCACAAGGATGGCTAAGTGAAATCACTCTTCGCAGCTGTTCCTCAAAATGCGTAAACAAACATATGGAGATGAACGATTGGCCAAGTGAACGGATGGAGGTGAGACTGCAAGAACACGACCAAGGGCTTTAATATGGCTATCAAAGGTTATATTTACCAAGGTTATTTACCGGTTCATTTCTTCTGGGTGAGCTTGAACTCTAGGGGAAGATTGCTCACAACTTATGTTTATTTTTTAACGAGCATGAACTATGTGCTAAAACTGCTCGGATCTTGCGTTTATTTTTTAACGAGCATGAACTGTGTGCTAAAACTGCTCGATCATATGGTTTACTTTTGATTTTTTACCATAACTAGCTTCTCTTTTTCACTGATAGCACTGCATTTTCAAATTGCTGCAACAAACTAGTTAGAAATGAGTAATATTTACTTGAAAATGAGATTAACACATTAATATTTACTTTGAACTACGTAAAAAAGAAAATAAAAAGGGTTTTTACCTCTCACTTTACCATTTCATTTGCATTTTGCTTGTTGGAGCTTTGGAGGAGCCTCTTTCCCCTTGATTTTCACCAGCTGATTCCGGGAGATTCTGCGGACGATTTTCGGCGCCGTTTGGACCAGGTAGGAGCTAAACCTTAGCTCTTCATTTTCATGGTTTCATTTTCCTGTTTTATGCCTGTTTTGCTGTTCTATTGAGCCTCTGGGGTTTTGCCAGGGCGCCCTCTGATCAGCGCAGGTTCCCCATTCGAAAACTGCGTTGGGATTCAAGCTGTTTGAAGGCAGCTTGTCCCCCAACGCAGATAGTACACTGGGCACCTGCGTTGGGGCATAAAAACAACACTTTTTCACAGATTTTGATGAAATTTTCGCCAGTTTTTCATCAATTTCAGGAGCTGACTCATTCTCTTGTTTGTTTTGCAGGGATTCTTGATCAAGATGGCCCTCACATGGCGAGAACGAGAACATGAAGAAGAAGATATGATTGCCCTTCATGATCCTGTTACGGTGGGCGCGCTACGAGACTGTGGTATGCTGAAGTTTTTCCGTATCTCAAGCATGAGAGCACAGATTTCACTACTGCAGTATATGCTTGATGCTTGGGATCCTGTTAACCAAGTATTCCAGATCAGGAACAAACCTATTCCATTGACCGTGACAGACATTTACTTCTTGACTGGCTTGTCAAGGCGGGGTGCTCCCATTTCTTTATCTGGTACAGTTCGGGGGAATGATTCTGTGAGAGACTATGTCCGCCAGTATTGCAGGGAGGGGTCCCAGCCGAGCAGAGACGGCAAGGTAGTCATCCGTGATGTTACTAGCAGGCCTCTCAGGTCTATTCTGTATACTCTTGGTAGGATGGCCGGTAGCGCATCTTTACATGTTGCCAACAGGTCTCATATGCAGCACGCCTTGGAGTGTCTCCAACCGAAGATTTTCAACTGGAGTGATGCAGTGCTTACTCAGATGAAAAATCAACTGAACAAGGTGAAGGACGGGAAGCTGAAGAACTTTGGTTTTGGTTCGATTCTGACTGCCTTCGCCTTGGAGAAGATCCCTCTGATGCAACCTCAGTATATTGATCTTGGAGTGCCTTCTCCTACCGAGCCACGTATGCAGCGATGGGTCGATCACATGTCCAGACATGCAGGTCAATCCCAGATTTCTTTCAATGCCACTTTCTTCAGGTGGTTCGATCGCCAGGAGATGGCTTTTTCCGAGTACCCATATGTTGGTATGGATTTCTGGGGTGATCCGGATATGGTACTGCCAGACGGTGCTCAGTGGGATGCTACTGGTAAGAACTTCAACCATATTACTATTCATTGTTTTCATTTATAATGTTCTTGTGCTTTATTCTATCAAGACTTTAATTGAACTCATGTGTGCTTGCAGATGTCGGTCCTGTTCATCCGGCAGTTCGTCTGAGACCACCTGTTGCTGCTCCGGCAGAGGAACCTGCTCGGAGAGTTATTATCCGTGATCTTAGCGATACTGAGACCCTTACAGCTGTGCAGGGGCAGGTTGAGAACCTTACCCGTGGTCTTCTGGATGTACAGATTGACGAGTTACCTTTACCGATGCAGCAGCATACTATCGGTGTACCTAGACGATGGACCCGTCTTCTGCGCATGATAGCACAGACTGTGGCTTACTATCAGGAGCATCACTAGGCTAGGGTGCCCCCTAGCACTTTTGGAGTTTTTAGGTCATATGACCAATTTTGTCTCGGTTACAGAACATTATGTATGAACTTTATGAACAACTTATATATATTTTGATTTTCAATTTTCATTCTGGTTGATTTGGATGATTCATATGTACACTTTTTATGATGTGTCCTTTTTATAAATGTTGCAAATGTCTATTTAACACATAGTTTGCCAATGAGTCGGTTAATGTGTTTAGATTTCTTGAAATATGTTGATATTGAATTGAATCAAATCGTCTTTCCAAGATCTTTACTCTTAGGAACATGCGATAAATAGCTGGATTGCGAACATAATATATACCATTGAGTTGCCGTATTACGAGCTGTGAGTCTAGCCTAACAATTAGTTGGCATATGCCACGTCTGATGGCATCAGAGAGTAGTTCTATCAACGCGCTATACTCAGCGATGTTATTCGTTGATTGCCCAATACATACACCTCTGAAACTTACTAACTCGCCGCTTGGATCAAAAATGGCCCAGGCTGCGGAGGATAGGTTCCGCGAACTACGACTCGCTCCGTCGGCATATCCAACACATGTCTCCATAAGGTTTGACATCTGCAACGAAAAAGGGGAATCACTCAACCAGAACAAGAACTTTGGCGAAAACAAAATACAACAAAAGCATGCAGGTTACTATTTAAGCATAGTAACGCTTGAGGTACAGCCCGTTCCGGGGCTGCGCCAGTGGAATTCCGTCGTAATCTATTAACTCGTAGGCTCCTTTTGCTAACACTCTTTTAACAATATAGGGGCCCATCCATAAGGAATTGAATTTACCTGCTCCTAATTTATCGGATTCTTGGTCATAAAGCAAGACCAAATCACCTTCTGAGAAGACACGGGGTTTGACATTTTTGTCGAACCGAGCCTTGACTCGTTTCTTATGGGCTTCGTTAGCCAAAGCGGCATCACGACGGGTTTCATCCAAGTGGATTAATTCCAAGAAACGAGCCTCTTCTTCCGAAGTTCCAGGGAGGAGATCAATTGCGAGTTTAAGCGACGAAATTTCGCACTGGATTGGTAAGACTGCTTCCAGGCCATACACCAATTGAAAAGGTGTGAACCCGGTTGCGTTCTTTACCGATGTTCGGTAAGCCCACAAGGCTGAGTACAGGATTAGGTGCCACCTTCTTTTATGAACCCCGATCATCCTTTGCAACATACGCTTCAGGACCTTGTTAATTGCCTCAACTTGTCCGTTCGCTTGTGGATAATATGGGGTAGAGCTGTCGTGAGATAGCCCTAGCTTGGCAGCTAATTCGACCATCATGTGATTGCGAAAATGCGATCCATGATCCGTAACTATAGCCTGTGGTACGCCGAACCTGGCGACTACATGATTGAAAAAGAAAAGGGCAGCTGTTTCGCCAGTATTGTCCAATGTAGGCATCGCCTCGGCCCATTTGGTAAAATAGTCAACTGCGACTATAATATACCCATGCCCCCCGGTCGAGGTGGGGTTACATTGCATGAAATCGATGCCCCATTTGGCGAAAGGCCCAACTGCAACTATTGGTTGCAGTGGTGCGGGTGGTCTTCTGGTTTTGCTATCAAAGATTTGGCAGGAATGACAACTTCGGACTGCGATTATGCAATCTTTAAACATGGTTGGCCAAAAATATCCTGCTCTTAATATTCTTTGGGCTGTAGCGAAACCGGATTGATGCCCTCCACACGTGCCTGAATGACACTCATTCAGGGCTTTTTCGGCGTCTTCATGGGTGAGACACCTCCTCAGAACTGTATCGATACCACGACGGTAAAGGGTATCACCGACGATCACGTAGTCTTTTGCCTGGTATCGTATACGTTTCTGTTCGGAGTGTGAGGTGTCTGGCCGAAACTTTTGGGTTTGGAGATAGATAATTATATCTCCATACCATTCATCGCTCGCAGATATCAAAAATAAAGTCTCGTCCACGATTGATTCCTTGGAAGTTTCATCGTTGGACGACGATGGGAGATCGCATAATAATTCTGCGAATACCAGAGCTTTCTTTGACTTGGATTTCACAAATTCCAGATCAAACTCTTGAAGGATCGCTATCCATTTGGAATACTTGCCCCCCAGTAACTGTTGCGACAGTATATAAGTCATGGGGTTGCAATCTAACAGAATGGTAGTTTTCCTAAAGAGGATATAATGTCGAAATCTCTGTACCGCTTGAACAGCAGCAAGTGCTAGCTTTTCAATGTAAGAATATTTACTTTCTGTATCATTTAAGTTTTTACTTAAATAATATACAGGATGTTCAACTCCATCGATTTCTTGAACTAAAACCATCGCAATGGTTGTATCCGCTGCAGCTAGATACAGGTTAAAATCCCTAAGATAATCTGGGGCGTACATTAATGATGCTTTTACTAGAGATTCTTTCAAAGCGTCAAAGGAAGCTTGCGCAACCTGGTCCCAATCGAAGGGTACGTCCTTTTTCAAAAGACGTGTATAACCTTTAGCAAGTTCTGCGTAATTAGGAATGAACCTCCTCAGAAAGTTTGCTTTCCCTTGGAGTTTCTGAATCTGAAGCAAATTAGAAGGTGGAGGCAAGTTGATGATTGCCTGAACCTTACAGGGGTCGAGACGAATCCCATCTTTGGAGACTACAAAGCCAAGTAAACGACCAGAACCGATGCAAAATACACATTTGTGTGGATTGAGTCTTATCTTGTAGTGTCGGCAACGTAGAAATATCGCTCTTAGATGTTGCGGATGATCAGTCCGCTTTCGCGAATGAGCCGGAAGATCATCGAGATATGGTTGAACAATGCTCTTGATGTCATGGAAGGCATAATTCATAGCCCTCTGAAATGTCACCCCTGCATTCTTTAAACCAAAGGGTAATTTTCGATAGGCGAATGTGCCCCACGGACATATAAAAGCAGTCTTTGACTGGTCCTGTGGGCGGATATTAATTTGATTGTACCCGGAGAACCCATCCATAAAGGAAAAGATTTCACATCCGGCGCATTCATCAATTATCTGGTCGATGAAGGGCGTAGGGTAGTTGTCCTTTGGACAAGCTTGATTTACATCCCTATAATCGACGCACACTCGTATTGTTCCTTGTTTTTTCATAACAGGTACAATATTCGATACCCAATCAGTTAGCGGAACCGGGTAGATGAATCCAGCATGGAGAAGTTTCTCAACTTCTGCCTTAATGGCAGCGGCTTTCTTAGGGTGAACCTGTCAAAGCCGTTGCCTTACTGGTTTGACATCAGGATACATTTTAATTTCATGTTCAACGATACTCGAGTCGATGCCTGGCATTTCATCATATGACCAAGCAAAGACATCTCTAAATTCGCGAAAAAGAGCGTTATTTCTACGTTGCCGACACTACAAGATAAGACTCAATCCACACAAATGTGTATTTTGTAGGGAAAAGTATCCGATTCAGATACTTTTCCCTACAACAAACTGGCGACTCCGCTGGGGATCGTATCTGTTTGATTGTTTGTAGTATTTTGCTATTCATTTCCTGAACAAAAGAGTACCAAATCGAAAATCTTTTGACTATATCAAAAGCGAAGTAGAGGGCAGCTACTCTAGCTCATTTCTGAGCATGTTCATGATTTGAAGAGCTGATCTACAAGGATCCTTGTAAGCTCTTAGTGATAGCTTTTCATCTTCCTTGTCATCCCTTAGTGTGTACTTGACTGATAGCTTCTGATTTGAGCTAAAACTGTGAATTTTTGAGAAAATTGTGACCCGGAAACTGTGAAAACGCAACTTTCGTTTTCCAAAGCAGGTAGTACACAGGCTACCTGCTTTGCAACGCAGGTCCCGAAGGGGCTACCTGCGCTGAGAGCCAGATTGGCTGTGCAGCACCTGCGTTGGCCCAATTTTGCCTTGTGCATTTGGAGTTTCCTCCCTTTTTCTTGCCTGTTTTCACTATAGATTTTGCAGCCAGTTACCAGTCTTGTACCTGTTCTGAAACCAACCTTACTTGCCGTCCTTCCGCCTCTGTTATATAACGAAATTGTACTTGTTCTTTTGTATTTCTTACATCATTTACAATTTCCCATAACAAAAGTGAACTAGTCTTGCTTTGGCCTCTTAGATCTGAACCTGTGTTAGGCATTTTGCTGGTCTAAAGAGTTAGCTTGTTTGCTGTCCATAGCTGATTAGTCTTTTTACTTTCGTCATTATGGTTTGATTTCATGTATTTACAGTGATTAAACAAGTAAATCTTAAGGTGTTTTTTGATTTTGGACAAATTTGTTTGTTTTCGCTTTAAATCGAAATCAAAGTTATATAACAACTTTCTTTTTGTAATACATCAACATTAAGAAAGGGAAAAGAAAATACATGCATTGTGCATTTTGCATTTGACTGTTTGCATGCTGATTTAGGAAATTTTGCATTAGTGTGTGCTCTATGATCTGTGTGAAAAGATTTGCCTTTCTTCTCCTCAGTAGTTAAGATTTTCAAAGTTGAAAGATTGAAAAGTTTGCTTCTCATCTTAGACTGCATTCAGGAATTTGTTACATACATCTCGTGGTGATCCTTAAACGCAAACTACTAAGCAAGATCAACATTAAAATAAATTCAATTTACATAACAACGCTTTGTAACATAACGCAAACACATAGAGGTCTAGGTAGAGACGTGTTCCGGCGTCGTTAAACGTAGTGACTGTCGATCTCTACGAAGGTGGGTGATTCCTCCTTAGAGTCGGTGGCACTAATACGGACTTGTGCTCCCACGTACCGTCGCGTATATATTGGGAGACCCCTATAGGAACAAAGCCTTTATCCATAGGAAGCCGTGTCGGCCGCCCTACTGATCGCGATGCAGTGAACACAGCATTCACAAAGATCGACCACCCGTACCGTAAAACGTATTCTGTGGTTTCGCGAAAATTTTGGCACACCCTCTGCCTAGAACTCCAGAGAAGTTTCTTTTGGCCTTTTTCAAACTCTATAACTGAAAAAGTCCATCCGAGCATTTGTCACTTCGGGCTCGTTAAAACATCGAAGGGGACTAGAGTCATCTTTAGCTTTTTCTCGACTCTTAAAAAATGAAAAAGCAAAGTTGTGTCTAAAGCGTCGTTAATAAAATTTATTTTAAACGGAACATAATCACCTGTTATTCCCGCATTGATCTTTCAGTTGAAAAGTATGGAGCCCACCAACCAAGGAAGTCACCTTGGTGGAAGTCCCAATCCCTTCTCCTCTTGGGGAGATGTTGGTGCGCCTCATATGGCCACATTGTCACTTCCAGGATTGACAATTGGCCTACCTGTATGCCTCTTTTCAACTAATGTAGTTCAAATCGCCACTAATCCTGAGCAGTCGAATCAACAGTCAGACCAGTCTAGAGCTGCCCACCAGCCTTCCACTTCTTACAATTCTTCCTCTGATCCTTCATCTTCACAGGATAGAGCCGGCAAAAGTCAGCCTCCCATGGAGAAGAAGGAAAAGAAGAAGAGAGAAAAGAAGCAGAAGGGGCCTATGGCGAAGGCGACTGGGGGCAAGCAAAAGACATCTGACAAAAATCCACACACTGCACCGACCGGGCCTAAATCGCCATGTGTCATTTGCAAAGGGACCCACTTCCACTGTGATTGTCCTTGTATTCCCCGGATATTAAGGGACTGGTCCCCCAAGTTGCACAATCCGGTAGCATCAACCTTTGGTAGTCATGTTGATTGCAGTCCATCAACTAGCGAGAGTGAAGGACGAAAAGGGAGACCAAGATCACCCTGTATGTTGTGTGAAGGCGATCACGCCATCCACCGATGTCCATTCTTAGATGAGGCGAAGAGAGTTTTGGAAGATCGTCCGGTATCACCATTACGACTTCCTCCTGGATACCAAAAACTCGTGCCTAATCCCTCGATGGTTGAAAATCCAGCTGGCCCGCTCAAGTGGTCAGCTGAAGTGTCCGTCATTGAGAATGAACCTACTGAATCCAGACCAGATGAAAGTCTAAAGGTCGAAACGACAGTTGACCCGGTTCTTCCTTCAGAGGTTTCATCCTCAAATGACACCGTCGTTGAAGATTCATCTTCGAATGACACCCTCACTGAAGAGAATAAGGATGACACCATCCAGATTCTTTTCATCAACACAGACTCTGATGAGCATCAGGGCAATGCGCCCATTCCTTTATCACAGGAAGGAACATCGTCAGGGTCGTATCCGGCCGTGTATTCGGTCCCACCACCAAGCAACCTAGTTGTATCCTTTGATTGGAATCAACTAGGCAGACCCCGGTTACCAGCCAGTATACCATTCAGAATCATTGTCCAAATCTATAGAATGGTAATGGCTGGAACCATCATTGATGAAGGGGCATATGTGAGTATCCTTTCCTCTATTGCTTGGAAAGCACTGGGTTCCCCGGCGCTTTTACCTGAGATGAGAAATCTGTCAGGTTTTGATAAAGGAACCAGTCGCCCTTTAGGGATCCTCCCCAATGTTCTGATTACATTGAGGAAGAAGACAGTTCATATGAACGTCATGGTCGTCCAAGGACCCTTGGATTATAACCTACTCCTTGGACGAGACTATATATATTGCATGGGAGCTATAGGCTCCTCACTCTTTAGAGTAATGTGTTTTCCACACGAAGGAAAGATGGTCAAGCTCGTAGACCAACTTTCATTTCCAGGATCACGCATCGCAAATAGTCAAATACCATCCCTTAACGGTCTATTCACTCAAGGAATGCCTCCACCCCCGGTTCTACTTCCCGATGAATGCGAGTGATTCGGAAAGAAAGAACTGGGACCCAGGGGGCATGCACCCTGGCCTGCCTTGGGCAGAGGAAACCTTGGGTATAAAGTTAATTTCCGCAGAAGAATAGACTAGTCCGTACCCCGTCCGAAGAAAGGAAGAGAGGGTTGTTCTAGGATAAAGTTATTTTGTCAAAGTTATGTGAGCGGAAGAATCGCTCCCTTTGTCTAAAAAAGTAGGCTCTCCTAAGGGAGGAGATCCATTTGTGGCGGCAAGTAGCCACCATCTTTGAATGTCAAGCCTCACCCATTAAAACATATGTTTTGAAGGATAAGTAGGGGCAGTCTCCAAAGAAAGAGATGAAATTGCTGCAACAAGTAGTCACCATCCTTAGCAACCTAATGATAGACACCGCCGAAAAGAGAGTTTAGTTTGCGGCAGCAAACAAAACCATTTTTCGGATAATAAGTAAGAGGGCCTCCCTCCGTAACACCAATGTTTTATCTGTTGCGATCTTGCAAAACCTAAAAGTGAACTGATGGGAAGACAAGTACCGTCGGCACCAAAAAATAACGAGAAGACAAGTATCGTTAAAAATATAGCAAGACGACAAATAGAAAAACGGAGGTGGGACGGAGGAGGGGTAGCCTTGAAATTATATTTTATACCTGGGGGCATGCAAACCTTTTGGAGTGCAAGCAAAGAGCGGTTATTTATCTGTTTTTTGGATTAGTCGTTTCCGAACTTGCATGAAGAAAGGATGTGGGGCAAAAGTCAAAACTTGCCAAATAGGAGCATAACTTCGTGAGATAAAGCTCCTTAAAAAATAGCTATCTCACCTGAGGCGTTTCTTGTATTATGACTGGTATAATCGAGCAGTTTTAGCACACAGTTCATGCTCGTTAAAAAATAAACGCAAGATCCGAGCAGTTTTAGCACATAGTTCATGCTCGTTAAAAAATAAACATAAGTTGTGAGCAATCTTCCCCTAGAGTTCAAGCTCACCCAGAAAAAATGAACCGGTAAATAACCTTGGTAAATGTAACCTTTGACAACCATATTAAAGCCTTGGTCGTGTTCTTGCAGTCTCACCTCCATCCGTTCACTTGGCCAATCGTTCATCTCCATATGTTTGTTTACCCATTTCGAGGAACAGCTGCGAAGAGTGATTTCACTTAGCCATCCTTGTGACACTGCCGTGATTGGAAAATTCCAACCTGTACCTGGAGTCTGCTGCTATCCCTGTTTATCACTCGTTCCTCAAAAGACGAGTCTTCTTTGAGCTCTTTTCACTGACTCGTAAAATATGAAAAGTTTGCCGAGTTTTGGCCTTCCAGCTTGTTAAAGAAACCGGAAGAGCTATCCCTCCTCTAGATTTTAATCTTTTTGGACCTGAGGGATTATTGCACAAAAAGATCGAGCGCTTGTTTTGTTCGGCTCGTTAAAGCAATCGAAAATTCATCCCTTCTGTATTGTTTTATACTTTTTCGGACTTAAGGGATTAGATGACGAAAAAGGAATTTTGGAGTTGAATTTACGTACCTTTCCAGACTCTCTAAAAATGAAAAGGAACGAGTTATCCTTGTCATTAGACTCGTTAAATTCATTAAATAGCGACAAACTTGTCTTTAGACGAGAACGAGTTTCCCTATCGCTAGGCTCGTTAAAACATAGCGATGGGCTTGCCCGAAGGGCAGGTTATAGAACAAGCATATGTTATCCTCCTCAAGCTTGACAAAAATAAAGAGGTACTGGTCAGTAATGACTGGGGAAAAAATTAGGAGAACCTCACAGCTTTAATGGTAGCAAGTCGCTCTTGAACATGACACTTTGTCCTCCGTATCACATCGGGTTGGGTTGTTTCATTCACCGGTCTCATCACCATGGTCCTCGCCACACCATCCACATTTGGGGTAATGCTACCGATCCATCACATCAGTGTCGTTATATGTTCAAGAGATGTTGTTCTGCAAAGAGTCAACCGTGTCCCATCCACTGCCATACATTGTCCTTCATCCATTTCATGACCGCCACCCTGAATCATACATCACAGTTTGTTTTCACCTCATCACAATCACTAGCTCCGTTCCGTGTCAATGATGTGGGATTCATTAAGGCCCTCCTTTGACAGATCGCTCCTTGTCGACATCAGCTCATTATCCAAGGAGTTGATCTAGGAACAACCCCTTCAGTACTTCGAAGCTTGCATGCCTCAATGGCAAGTTTCTCACTTCCGGCGATAGGTATACATCAATGGCCTTCGACCAGAAGATTTTGCATGGTGGTCGACGCCAAGTCCTTTATTCCCACCATGTGAATTGTACTGCCGTACCTTGAGGGTCATCATCCTTATCGGTGATTCCTCTCGCGCTTGTTAACGGTTTACATCATTGACCGGTAATCAAGCGATGTCTTTCCATGTTCGACTTCAAGAAATTCTCACATGGATCGACTTGTACATCGAGTGAAGATCGGAAGAGATTGAAGACCCCGGATCTAGTTTCATCCATCCGGGCTGCGATATATATTCAGGATATAAAGACATTTGATATGTACATCATTGCAACAGATGATCATCCTTCTCAAAGGATGATAATTTCAGCAGAGAATTATCAGTCTATCATCAGACAATTGTCTGTTCTATGTACCAAAATGTATTTATAAAGCTGAGCATGGGAATGCCCGCCTCAGCTAGATCATGAAAAAGTATGAAAGAATAATGTATTGTATTGTATCTTATTACAGGACACTTCTCAGCAGATTGAATGAAATTCGGATCCTCCTAATAAAGCATTTCACCCGATAAACGACCTCATACTTTAGGGGGCATCTGTTATAGACAATTTTGTGCCTTGCAGCATCAGGCATGAATTGTCAATAATCCAAGGGATCCAAAGTCCCTAAACATGATGTTCCTACCCCTAGAAGAACAAGGTCAGCAAACCAACAGCTCTCAGATCAGTTCTCCACCTGAAAACACTCAAAAACAAGCAATCCTGAAATCAAAGCAGGTGCTCCACTAGGCTTCTGCGCTGAAACTCAACTCCTCCATGGTGTACCTGCGTTGCAAAGCAGGTAGAACAAAGGCCACCTGCGCTGAGCGAGATGGGACAAGTGGCACACTGAGTCATTGCTCTGGAATCTTCCAAAAATGACACTTGGATCAGGGATTTTGCCTTGTGAAGAGTCAGAGGCTCTGTTTCTCCAAGTGGAAGCAAAGTTCTCCAAGTGGACTCCAGAACTGAAGATCAACTGAAGAGAGAGAGGACACAAGGCAGCTACACATCAGTTGCAAGCTGACTCATCCTTTCTCAATTCATCTATATATTGAGCTCTCTCCTATGAGCTCAGGAGGCTGGAATTTTGTGCAAAGTAACGATATGCTGTTGGTTTCACTAGAGAACTATTGGGTGATTGCTTGAAGGAGGTGAAGAGGAGAAATTCTTTCTGCTGGGAGGTGTTGCTGGATTGGGGCCTTTAATGGTTGTAACACTCTCAGAACTTTACTTCTTCTATTAATAAAAGCTATTGAGGTTCTTCTATATACATTTGTTTCAATGATGTGTTGTGATAATCGTATATTTGATTTATGCTAATCCTTGAATCAGTTATGATTGCATGCTTCTTGTAGTTTCCTTCTTTGTTATTTTACAGGATCTCATTGTAGCTGGGCCAGTAAAAGAGCAAGGAGCTGGGAGCAAGCAAGCAAAGAGAAGAGTTTGGATTCGACATTAAGCGCAAGGCAACGGTTAGTGCATCTCTTCATTCTCTCTTGCTTTCATAAAGAAGTAAACCTTGAGTAGTTTTCTTTACAGTTGTTGCTGAGGTACTATCACCCTTAGAGTGGGATAGGGTCATCCGAATCGGATACTTTTCCCTACAACAAACTGGCGACTCCACTGGGGAGATGTAGGTGCGCCTCATATGGCCACATTGTCACTTCCAGGATTGACAATTGGCCTACCTGTATGGCTCTTTTCAACTAATGTATTGACACCTGGGAGTCTGAGGTTTAGGGAAAAGTATCCGATTCGGATGACCCTATCCCACTCTAAGGGTGATAGTACCTCAGCAACAACTGTAAAGAAAACTACTTAAGGTTTACTTCTTTATGAAAGCAAGAGAGAATGAAGAAATGCACTAACCGTTGCCTTGCGCTTAATGTCGAATCCAAACTCTTCTCTTTGCTTGCTTGCTCCCAGCTCCTTGCTCTTTTACTGGCCCAGCTACAATGAGACCCTGTAAAATAACAAAGAAGGAAACTACAAGAAGCATGCAATCATAACTGATTCAAGGATTAGCATAAATCAAATATACAATTATCACAACACACCATTGAAACAAATGTATATAGAAGAACCTCAATAGCTTTTATTAATAGAAGAAGTAAAGTTCTGAGAGTGTTACAACCATTGAAGGCCCCAATCCAGCAACACCTCCCAGCAGAAAGAATTTCTCCTCTTCACCTCCTTCAAGTAATCACCCAATAGTTCTCTAGTGAAACCAACAGCATATCGTTACTTTGCACAAAATTCCAGCCTCCTGAGCTCATAGGAGAGAGCTCAATATATAGATGAATTGAGAAAGGATGAGTCAGCTTGCAACTGATGTGTAGCTGCCTTGTGTCCTCTCTCTCTTCAGTTGATCTTCAGTTTTGGAGTCCACTTGGAGAACTTTGCTTCCACTTGGAGAAACAGAGCCTCTGACTCATCACAAGGCGAAATCCCTGATCCAAGTGTCATTTTTGGAAGATTCCAGAGAAATGACTTAGTGTGCCACTTGTCCCATCTCACTCAGCGCAGGTGGCCTTTGTTCTACCTGCTTTGCAACGCAGGTACACCATGGAGGAGTTGAGTTTCAGCGCAGAAGCCTAGTGGAGCACCTGCTTTGATTTCAGGATTGCTTGTTTTTGAGTGTTTTCAGGTGGAGAACTGATCTGAGAGCTGTTGGTTTGCTGACCTTGTTCCTCTAGCAGTAGGAACATCATGTTTAGGGACTTTGGATCCCTTGGATTATTGACAATTCATGCCTGATGCTGCAAGGCACAAAATTGTCTATAATAGATGCCCCCTAAAGTATGAGGTCGTTTATCGGGTGAAATGCTTTATTAGGAGGATCCGAAGTTCATTCAATCTGCTGAGAAGTGTCCTGTAATAAGATACAATACAATACATTATTCTTTCATACTTTTTCATGATCTAGCTGAGGCGGGCATTCCCATGCTCAGCTTTATAAATACATTTTGGTACATAGAACAGACGATTGTCTGATGATAGACTGATAATTCTCTGCTGAAATTATCATCCTTTGAGAAGGATGACCATCTGCTGCAATGATGTACATATCAAATGTCTTTATATCCTGAATATATATCGCAGCCCGGATGGATGAAACTAGATCCGGGGTCTTCAATCTCTTCCGATCTTCACTCGATGTACAAGTCGATCCATGTGAGAATTTCTTGAAGTCGAACATGGAAAGACATCGCTTGATTACCGGTCAATGATGTAAACCGTTAACAAGCGCGAGAGGAATCACCGATAAGGATGATGACCCTCAGGGCATGGCAGTACAATTCACATGGTGGGAATAAAGGACTTGGTGTCGACCACCATGCAAAATCTTCTGGTCGAAGGCCATTGATGTATACCTATTGCCAGAAGTGAGAAACTTGCCATTGAGGCAAGTTGCTTTTCGATTTGGTACTCTTTTGTTCAGGAAATGAATAGCAAAATACTACAAACAATCAAACAGATACGATCCCCAGCGGAGTCGCCAGTTTGTTGTAGGGAAAAGTATCCGATTCGAAACCAGAGATTCTGGGTTCGATCCCCAGTGGAGCCGCCAGTTTGTTGTAGGGTAAAGTATCCGATTCGGATGACCCTATCCCACTCTAAGGGTGATAGTACCTCAGCAACAACTGTAAAGAAAACTACTTAAGGTTTACTTCTTTATGAAAGCAAGAGAGAATGAAGAAATGCACTAACCGTTGCCTTGCGCTTAATGTCGAATCCAAACTCTTCTCTTTGCTTGCTTGCTCCCAGCTCCTTGCTCTTTTACTGGCCCAGCTACAATGAGACCCTGTAAAATAACAAAGAAGGAAACTACAAGAAGCATGCAATCATAACTGATTCAAGGATTAGCATAAATCAAATATACAATTATCACAACACACCATTGAAACAAATGTATATAGAAGAACCTCAATAGCTTTTATTAATAGAAGAAGTAAAGTTCTGAGAGTGTTACAACCATTGAAGGCCCCAATCCAGCAACACCTCCCAGCAGAAAGAATTTCTCCTCTTCACCTCCTTCAAGCAATCACCCAATAGTTCTCTAGTGAAACCAACAGCATATCGTTACTTTGCACAAAATTCTAGCCTCCTGAGCTCATAGGAGAGAGCTCAATATATAGATGAATTGAGAAAGGATGAGTCAGCTTGTAACTGATGTGTAGCTGCCTTGTGTCCTCTCTCTCTTCAGTTGATCTTCAGTTCTTGAGTCCACTTGGAGAACTTTGCTTCCACTTGGAGAAACAGAGCCTCAGACTCATCACAAGGCGAAATCCATGATCCAAGTGTCATTTTTGGAAGATTCCAGAGCAATGACTCAGTGTGCCACTTGTCCCATCTCGCTCAGCGCAGGTGGCCTTTGTTCTACCTGCTTTGCAACGCAGGTACACCATGGAGGAGTTGAGTTTCAGCGCAGAAGCCTAGTGGAGCACCTGCTTTGATTTCAGGATTGCTTGTTTTTTAGTGTTTTCAGGTGGAGAACTGATCTGAGAGCTGTTGGTTTGTTGACCTTGTTCCTCTAGGGGTAGGAACATCATGTTTAGGGACTTTGGATCCCTTGGATTATTGACAATTCATGCCTGATGCTGCAAGGCACAAAATTGTCTATAACACCTGGTCAGTAAATCACCTTCATCAACGTTGGAGGATAAGACTCTACAAGAGGTATGGACTGGTAAGAAACCCTCTCTTTCACATCTGAGGGTATTTGGATGTGATGCATATGTACATGTTCCAAAGGAGAAACGAACCAAGTTGGATAGTAAATCTGAAAAGTTCATCTTTATTGGGTAGAAGGATGGTTTAAAAGGTTATAAGCTTGGGACCTTAGTAACAAGGAAGGTTGTGTACAACCGATATGTGGTGTTCAAAGAGGTGAAAGATGTTATTAAACATGAATTCCAACCAAAGGAACCTGAGAAACTAGAGTTTGAGCTAAAGAAGGAAGAACTATACTCTATAGCAGAGAAGGAATCAAAAGATGAAGAGCCACAAACTCCGTGTGTGAGAAGATCAGTTCGAGAAAGAAGGCAACCATAAAGGTATAATCCATTTGATTTCTGTTCAAATTTTGCTTTATCTATCACTGATGATGATGCCAGAAATGTGAAGGAAGCAGTAGATTCAAAGGATGGAAAACTCTGGAAAGAGGCCATGGTTGATGAAATGACATCTTTGCACAAAAATGAGGCTTGGGATCTAATGGAGTCGTTGGCTAGAAGGAAACCCATTGGCAAGAAACGGGTGTTCAAGAAGAAGACAAATGTAGAAGGAAAAGTGGAGAAATACAAAGCTTGGTTGGTAGCAAAAGGTTATTCCCAGGTGCTGGGGATTGATTTTGGTGATATTTTTTCTCCTGTTGCCAAGCTGACTTCTATTAGATTCCTTTTATATGTTGTTTTTGCTTTTGATTTTGAGTTAGAACAGATGGATGTGAAGACAACATTTCTTCTCGGGGATCTGGAAGAGGAGATCTACATGAAGCAACCTAAAGGCTTTGCAGTGAAGGGTAAGAAAGAATTGGTATGCAAGTTAAAGAAGTGTCTGTATGGGTTAAAATAGTCACCAAGGATGTGGTATCAGAAATTTGATACATTTATATGGGGACTTGGCTTCACCAGAAGCAAAGCAGATCACTGTGTGTATTTTAAATTAATTGGTGACCATGTTATTTATCTGGTCTTGTATGTGGATGATATGTTGTTGGTTGGAAATGACAAAGAAATTATCCAGGTTTTGAAGACCCATTTGTCCTCCAAATTAGACTTGAAAGATCTTGGTGCTGCAAACTATATTTTGGGCATGGAAATTAAAAGAGATCGGATAAAGAGAAAGCTTTGGTTAAACCAGAGGAAGTATGTCGAGACAATATTGTAGAGGTTTAATATGCAGGATAGTAAACCGATGAAGGTTCCTATTCCTGTAAGTGTAAAGTTATTTGCATAACAGTGTCCCAAGACACAAGAAGAGGAAGAGGACATGTCCCATGTTCCATATGCAAGTGCAGTTGGTAACCTGATGTATGCGATGGTCTGTACTAGACCAGACATTGCACATGCAGTTGGAGTATTGAGCAGGTTTATGTCAAAACCAAGGATGAAGCACTGGACAACAGTGAAGCGAGTTTTTAGGTATTTACGTGGCATTAGTGATTATGGTTTGTGCTACCATGGAAGACTAGGATTGGACAAAGTGTTGGATATTCATGGCTTTATTAATGCAGATTGGGTTGGAGATTTGGATCAGAGAGGATCTACAAGTGGGTATGTGTTTAACCTATTTGGAGGTGGAGTCAGTTGGATGAGTAAGAAAAAATATGTAGTGGTACTATCAACTATAGAGGCAGAATGCATGACAGCCACTCATGCAAGCAAGGAAGCAGTTTGGTTGCAGAGATTGTGTTCAAATATGGGGTTAGTATAGGGAGCTATAAGGATAGACTGTGACAGCCAAAGTGCAATTTTCTTGGCAAAGAACCCTGCATATCATTCAAAGACAAAGCACATTGATGTTCAGTATCACTTTGTGAGGTATATGATAGAAGACAAAAAGGTGTTGCTGGTAAAGGTGGACATTTTGAAGAAAACTGCAGATGCATTGACAAAATCTATGAGCTCTGAGAAGTTCTCTTGGTGTAGAGAAACAATGGGTACTGCAGGGCTGGATAAATGACTAAGCTCTCTTGTGTTCCCCTGTGGAAAGAAAACAAGAAGTGGGAGAATGTTGGGTTGTGTTATATTCTTTCCACAACTAGCCCACGTAGTTAACTAGGGGGTTAGAATGGGGGCAGAGGCCCCCCTTTGTTGCACCAATTGCATAGTGAGGGGAGTCACACGGGGTTTGAGGGGTTTAGGTAACCCCAGTTTATGGGGTCGGGGGCAACGCCCCAGAAAATTTTGGTTTTGGACCCTATGTTAGGTTGGACGAACCTACCTATGGTTTTGTGCATGATTTTCACACATGGTTTTGGATGCGATGGTTTTCAGTCCATGGTTTTGGACGCGATGGTTTTCAGTCCATGGTATTGGATGCTTCGGCATGTATAAATATGTATTGTAACATTGAAAGGAACATAATGAAAAATCAAGCTTGTAGTCTCGGTTTTGGGATCCAGGGGAAAATCTTTGTGTATATGTGTTTTATGTGTTATGCTCTCACATTGTTTATTTTCTATGTTTTAGAATTTGTATGTAGGTAGTTTCTGTATGGGGTTAAAACCTACAATCATGGGGTGCATGGCGATGGAAAGTCAGGCAGTACATGGTCTACGTGCAGGTGGAGCAGAGCCTCTGGCATGAGATCTGCCTGACAATGGCTTGATGTAGGGACATGTAGGTCCCTTTGATTGTGATTTTTGTAACATGCTATGGGCATGTCCGATGTATTTAGAGCTATGGCTCCAAACACTTTTATGATACATAATATGATTATGCATTTTATATGACGATGATGGTTCACCATTTGTGTGGTTATCTTTTGTGTTATACATGTGATAAATGCTTTTTTGGAATGGTATCTACCTAGTGATTTTGGGCTCTAGGCACATGAATGAAAGTAATGGTTTCAAATTCATGTACCAATAGCTTCACTCGTAGATATTCCCTAAATAGGACTTGGTTATGAACATGATACACACCATTCAATTGCATGACAAGTAGCAAGGAATCTAAACGAACATGAAGATAAAAGATGCGATGAGCAAGGGAATTGACTAACAAACCTATCACTACATCATATTCAGCTTGATTATTGGTGGAACATCTAATGCACATGCCGTTTGAAAGGACTAACATATACAAGGGTGTAAAAATGGCCCAGGATGTTGAGTCTAGATTCCAGGAGAATCGACTTTCACTATAGGCATGACTGATATATGGTGTGGATGATGGATCCACTTGAATGGTGCATAAGAAAATGAATGAGATGATGTGATTTACCTAAACTACATGGTAGAAATAAAGACATCAAATCAAAGGGATGTGCTATGAGAAACATTTCTTGAGGTAGAGCGCATTGGGATAATTAAGAAGGAAATGGCCTTCAAAATCCTCTGAAGAAATGCCCCATTACTTAAGGGTAGAGGTAATCAGGGGTAGACATAGCTTCCATGGTGTCCTCATTAGGCTGAGAGATGGGTGAACGAGAGGAATATTGACTACATGACATGGCAGCATTACCTGGTGCATCAACCTAAGAAATAAAGTTCACATACACATCATCTTGAATGGTAAACAACAGATTGGTAGATGGAGGATCTAATGATGTTGAGATCTGGGATTCTTTCGAAGGAGGTTCGATAGAAATGTGCGTAGAAACATCAAAAAGGTTTTCTTGCGAGGAACTCAAGGATAATGCCAGGTAAAGAATGGGGCATGTGGTGTGTGTCATCTCAACATCGGGGGGAGGGATCACAATAGTAGGGCCAGATTTTTCCTGTTCTGGTTGACTAGTGGTACCAGAATCCACAGGTAGAGGAGTAGAGGCTCCACTACGATTGGCCCCGTATTCACAAATCACCCAAACGCAATCATGGAATTCATCGAGATGAGAGTAGCAATGGGAATAGTGACCATGAAGGTCACACAAGGCAAAATGGTGGTTTGTGTGAAGCGTTTTGAGTTTCTTAGGTGGGACTGATATGTTAACATGGAATTCCACTATATTCAACTCAGGTAATGCTTCATGAGCCAATAGTTTAAGTTGAGGAAGTTCAGGACAATTATTGTTGGTGTGCCCAAAAATGCCACACAAAGCGCACGGAGGTGTCGGAATTGGGGCCTTAGGGGTTGGAGGAAGTTGGGGAGCCTTGTCCTTTCAATCTTTCTTTTTGGCTTTGCCCCCCTGGCCAAATGCTTTCAAAATAGGAGTTGGTTCCTATTGAGGTTGTAATGGCACTGAAGCAGTGGCAGGGGTCACGGGGATCGGTTGAACCAGTCAAAACGTGATATGGTCTTGGATGACCAGGAAGAATGTTTGCAAGGGGTCAATGTACCATACTGGGATCCCTAGAGTCATGTTAGGAAGGACCAACGAAGTCATGATAGGTACATAAAAAACTCTCGGAGGGGGGAATAAGAAAGCTATTTGGCCAATAGGATAATGTCCTAGAGGAATAGCTCCTGGATGGTTGAGACTTGGAGGAACAGTTCTTAGTGGGAAAATAGAAGAGGCACTCACAAATGGAGGAGGTCATAGAGGAGTGGTTCCAGAGGGTTCAGCTGGAAGAGAAATAGCAGGATGTTGAGGAGATGGCTGTTGATCAATTGTACCAGACTGTTTAAGGGCAACCTGTGACACTTGTAACATGAAAACAATCATGGAAGTAGGTTTTGAAATCGGAGGAGGAGGACCAGGGAAGGCACCTAACAATGAGGAATCCTTATAGACTTTGGGTGAGAAATTTCTGTAAGGAGTTGAAGACTGCTTGTCGAACATTGACGAGATAATGGACTTGGGGGAGGTCATGGATGCTAGCTCATAGTATGTCAACTGATCGATGGTAATGATCTTACCTTCATGGGAGAAGCACATCTTGCAGAACATCACAGACGCGACAGCTGGTATGGCTTATGTGTAACTACGACATAAGAGAATGTTGTAATCCAAATGGGCATTGATGACTTCGATATCGACATGGACAGTCTTGCCCGCAAGAGTCACTAAAAAATTGCGGTACATGCCAAGGGGTTCAGAGGAGTGTCCATCCCAAGCACGCGAAGTGATGCTGGAGGGGGACAACTCAGGTGAATTTATCTATTTCTTAAAAGTATGGTACATCACATAGGTGGATGCACCTTCATCAATAATGCATCTGGAGATGATGGCATTACTGATTCTACATGGTATTTGGAAAGAAAACGATGAAGGTAATGGAGGGTGCTTTGATGTAGCAACCGGGAAGACAATCAAACGATCGTCAGAAGGATCCACTACACCTAAGGAAGTTAATAGAGATTTATTTTTGGAAGGGCATGACTGGAGGACTTCCAGTGTTGACATGGCGGCAGGTGATTGCGCAAAGTCATCTACCATATTGTATGTATGGGAAACTCTGTTAGAAGCTGCATTACGACGTAATGGTCCCTTTGGGATCTTGGGAATGGCCTTAAATTTAGGTTGAGGGATCTACAAAGGACCATTCGGTGTCATAAGAGGCTCAGTGGATACTTTGGTTTTGGAATCGATAGCTACCAGAGTGGAGGGCTTGTCATATAGGCGTGACCAAGTTTGTACGTTGATATTGGAGGGGTTAACCTCATCAGATTTCATCATTAGGATCTAGTAGTCACTGGGACCAGAAGGTTGGGGGAGGTGAGCTATTTGACTTGGTTGGGGTTGAGCAGTAACAAATCCTTACTGAGGGAAAGGATTTGTGAGCACAACCGGTTGAGATGGCGCAGGATTCTGAGGCGATTTTTGACCTCTAGAAGCTGCTTGAGCTTCCCACATTTGGCACATCTGGGGTAAAAGAGGACACTCATGCATATAGTGGTCATGTACACCACAACATGCACAAGGATTATTTGTACAAATAACCTTGTTCTACTTGGGCTAACCGCCTTGTTGCTGGTTGTTGGTGTTAAGCTGGTTCCCCTTGGGTTCACTAGTTTGGTTACCTTGATTACCCTGGTTACCCTTATTACCCTTCCCCTTATTCTTTTTCTTCAAATTTTAGGGATTGGTAGCACTCTGCTGCCCAAACACTTATCCCTAAGGGGGAAGTGGCTACTGGAGTTGAGGATGCATGGGAATCTGCGGTGCTAATGCTTGAGGGGCTGGAACGCCAGGCTATGCATAAGAAGGAGCAACAGTTTGGTAGACGGGTTGGGCCCTCGAAACAAGTTTCTAGAAGGATGGGCATAAATGTTGGAGGAACTAGTGCCCCTCTGCGGGTAGCCATAACTCTGCTGAGTATATGGCAAAGAGTGTGAAAGGGATCTAATGATACTGTTGGGGGTGTGAGATGCCCCCGGTGCATCAGCACTTCCAGGAAGAGGGAGGTCTAGAATGACAGTATAAACATAACTGGATTGAGCGTAAATCATATCATATCTCAAAATGGTCTGGAGAGCTTCTTCCTCGGTCTAAGTAAAATGGGATGCGACATCTTTCTCGATGGGGGATAAAAGGCTTTTAAGAAACCAATCTAGATATACACGGTCTTTGAAAGGTAGGACAAGACATGTGCTCCTCCTTTGATGTCTTGCACATGGTCAGAAAGGAAAGTGGCGGATGACTGATGGAATGTGGCCAATAACTCAGTATCGGTGTCGTACCAAAGAGGTAACTGGAAATATGAAAGGAACGCTTTAGCAAGTATCGCGAAAATGGAATGAGAGGCGGAGTGTTGTAGGGAAAAGTATCCGATTCAGATGACCCTATCCCACTCTAAGGGTGATAGTACCTCAGCAACAACTGTAAACAAGACTACTTAAGGTTTACTTCTTTATGAAAGCAAGAGAGAATGAAGAAATGCACTAACCGTTGCCTTGCGCTTAATATTTACTCCAATCTCTTCTCTTTGCTGCTTGTTCCTAGCTCTTTGCTCTTTTGCTGGCCCAGCTACAATGAGATCCTGCAAAATAACAAAAAAGGAAACTACAAGAAGCATGCATCCATAACTGATTCAAGGATTAGCATAAATCAAATATACAATCATCACAATACATCATTGAAACAAATGCATATAGAAGAACCTCAATAGCTTTTATTAATGGAAGAAGTAAAGTTCTGAGAAGGTTACAACCATTGAAGGCCCCAATCCAACAACACCTCCCAGCAGAAAGAATTTCTCCTCTTCACCTCCTTCAAGCAATCACCCAATAGTTCTATAGTGAAACCAACAACATATCGTTACTTTGCACAAAATTCCAGCCTCCTGAGCTCATAGGAGAGAGCTCAATATATAGATGAATTGAGAAAGGATGAGTCAGCTTCCAACTGATGTGTAGCTGCCTTGTGTCCTCTCTCTCTTCAGTTGATCTTTAGTTCTTGAGTCCACTTGGAGAACTTTGCTTCCACTTGGAGAAACAGAGCCTCTGACTCATCACAAGGCGAAATCCCTGATCCAAGTGTCATTTTTGGAAGATTCCAGAGCAATGACTTAGTGTGCCACTTGTCCCATCTCGCTCAGCGCAGGTGGCCTTTGTTCTACCTGCTTTGCAACGCAGGTACACCATGGAGGAGTTGAGTTTCAGCGTAGAAGCCTAGTGGAGCACCTGCTTTGATTTCAGGATTGCTTGTTTTTGAGTGTTTTCAGGTGGAGAACTGATCTGAGAGCTGTTGGTTTGCTGACCTTGTTCCTCTAGGGGTAGGAACATCATGTTTAGGGACTTTGGATCCCTTGGATTATTGACAATCCATGCCTGATGCTGCAAGGCACAAAATTGTCTATAACAGATGCCCCCTAAAGTATGAGGTCGTTTATCGGGTGAAATGCTTTATTAGGAGGATCCGAAGTTCATTCAATCTGCTGAGAAGTGTCCTGTAATAAGATACAATACAATACATTATTTTTCATACTTTTTCATGATCTAGCTGAGGCAGGCATTCCCATGCTCAGCTTTATAAATTCATTTTGGTACATAGAACAGACGATCGTCTGATGGTAGACTGATAATTTTCTGCTGAAATTATCATCCTTTGAGAAGGATGATCATCTGCTGCAATGATGTACATATCAAATGTCTTTATATCTTGAATATATATCGCAGCCCAGATGGATGAAACTAGATCCGGGGTCTTCAATCTCTTCCGATCTTCACTCGATGTACAAGTCGATCCATGTGAGAATTTCTTGAAGTCGAACATGGAAAGACATTGCTTGATTACCGGCCAATGATGTAAACCGTTAACAAGCGCGAGAGGAATCACCGATAAGGATGATGACCCTCAAGGTACAGCAGTACAATTCACATGGTGGGAATAAAGGACTTGGTGTCGACCACCATGCAAAATCCTCTGGTCGAAGGTCATTGATGTATACCTGTCGCCGGAAGTGAGAAACTTGCCATTGAGGCATGCAAGCTTCAAAGTACTGAAGGGGTTGTTCCTGGATCAACTCCTTGGATAATGAGCTGATGTCGACAAGGAGCGATCCGTCAAAGGAGGGCCTTAATGAATCCCACATCATTGACACGGAACGGAGCTAGTGATTGTGATGAGGTGAAAACAAACTGTGATGTATGATTCAGGGTGGCGGTCATGAAATGGATGAAGGACAATGTATGGCAGTGGATGGGACACGGTTGACTCTTTGCAGAACAACATCTCTTGAACATATAACGACACTGATGTGATGGATCGGTAGCATTACCCCAAATGTGGATGGTGTGGCGAGGACCATGGTGATGAGACTGGTGAATGAAACAACCCAACCCGATGTGATACGGAGGACAAAGTGTCATGTTCAAGAGCGACTTGCTACCATTAAAGCTGTGAGGTTCTCCCAATTTTTCCCCAGTCATTGCTAACCAGTACCTCTTTATTTTTGTCAAGCTTGAGGAGGATAACATATGCTTGTTCTATAACCTGCCCTTCGGGCAAGCCCATCGCTATGTTTTAACGAGCCTAGCGATAGGGAAACTCGTCCTCGTCTAAAGATAAGTTTGTCGCTATTTAATGAATTTAACGAGTCTAACGACAAGGATAACTCGGTCCTTTTCATTTTTAGAGAGTCTGAAAAGGTACAGAGTCTGAAAAGGTACATAAAGTCAACTCCAAAATTCCTTTTTCGTCATCTAATCCCTTAAGTCCGAAAAAGTATAAAACAATACAGAAGGGATGAATTTTCGATTGCTTTAACGAGCCGAACAAAACAAGCGCTCGATCTTTTTGTGCAATAATCCCTCAGGTCCAAAAAGATTAAAATCTAGAGGAGGGATAGCTTTCCGGTCGCTTTAACGAGCTGGAAGGCCAAAACTCGGCAATCTTTTCATATTTTACGAGTCAGTGAAAAGAGCTTAAAGACGACTCGTCTTTCGAGGAACGAGTGATGAACAGGGCAGCAGCAGATTCCAGGTACAGGTTGGAATATTCCAATCACGGCAGTGTCACAAGGATGGCTTAGTGAAATCACTCTTCGCAGCTGTTCCTCAAAAGAAGGTAAACAATCATATGGAGATGAACGATTGGCCAAATGAACGGATGGAGGTGAGACTGCAAGAACACGACCAAGGGCTTTAATATGGCTGTCAAAGGTTACATTTACCAAGGTTATTTACCGGTTCATTTTTTCTGGGTGAGCTTGAACTCTAGGGGAAGATTGCTCACAACTTATGTTTATTTTTTAACGAGCATGAACTATGTGCTAAAACTGCTCGGATCTTGCGTTTATTTTTTAACAAGCATGAACTGGGTGCTAAAACTGCTCGATTATACCAGTCATAATACAAGAAACGCCTCAGGTGAGGTAGTCATATTTAAGGAGCTATACCTCACTAGTTACTCCAATTTGGCAAGTTTTAACCTTTGCCCCACATCCTTTCTTTATGCAAGCTGGAAACGGCTAATCCTACGAGTTTAACGGGTTAGACCTACAGGTTTAAAGGGAGGACCTAAAAATTTAAAAAAATAAATAGTCGTCCCATGCTTGCACTCCAAAAGGTTTGCATGCCCCCAGGTATAAAGTATAATTTCGAGGCTACCCCTCCTCTGTCCCACCTCTGTTTTTCTACTTGTCGTCTTGCTATATTTTTAACGATACTTGTCTTCTCGTTATTTTTCGGTGCCGACGGTACTTGTCTTCCCATCAGTTCACTTTTAGGTTTTTGCAAGATCGCAACAGATAAAACATTGGTGTTACGGAGGGAGGTTTGCCTCTTACTTATTATCCGAAAAATGGTTTTGTTCGCTGCCGCAAACTAAACTCTTTTTTTCGGCGATGTCTATTACTAGGTTACTAAAGATGGTGACCACTTGTTGCAGCAATTTCATCTCTTTCTTTGGAGGCTGCCCCTACTTATCCTTCAAAACATATGTTTTAATGGGTGAGGCTTGCCTGCAAAGATGGTGGCTACTTGCTACCGCAAATGGTCCCCTTCCTCGGTATCCTACTTACCTAGACAAGGGGAGTGAGAAACAGATTATCCCACTCTCATAACTTTGACAAAAGAATCTTATTCTAGAACAACCCTCCCTTCCATGCTGGACGGGGTACGGACTAGTCATATTCTTCCGCGGAAATTAACTTTATACCCAAGGTTTCCTCTGCCCAAGGCAGGCCAGGGTGCATGCCCCCTGGGTCCCAGTTATATCTTTCCGAATCACTCGCATTCATCGGGAAGTAGAACCGGGGGTGGAGGCATTTCTTGAATGAATAAGCCATTCAGGGATGGTATTTGACTATTTGTGATGCGAGATCCCGGAAATGAAAGTTGGTCTACGAGCTTGACCATCTTTCCTTCGTGTGGAAAACACATTACTCTAAAGAGTGAGGAGACTATAGCTCCCATGCAATATATATAGTCCCATCCAAGGAGTAGGTTATAATCCAAGGGTCCTTGGACGACCATGACGTTCATATGAACTGTCTTCTTCCTCAATGTAATTGGAACATTGGGGAGGATCCCTAAAGGGCGACTGGTTCCTTTATCAAAACCTGATAGATTTCTCATCTCAAGTAAAAGCGCCGGGGAACCCAGTGCTTTCCAAGCAATAGAGGAAAGGATACTCACAGATGCCCCTTCATCAATGATAGTTCCAGCCATTACCATTCTATAGATTTGGACAATGATTCTGAATGGTATATTGGCTGGTAACTGGGGTCTGCCTAGTTGGTTCCAATCAAAGGACACAACCAGGTTGCTTGGTGGTGGGACTGAATACATGGCCGGATACGACCCTGACGATGTTCCTTCCTGCGATAAAGGAATGGGCGCATTGCCCTGATGCTCATCAGAGTCTGTGTTGATGAAAAGAATCTGGACGGTGTCATCCTTATTCTCTTCAGTGAGGGTGTCATTTGAAGATGATTCTTCAATGACGGAGTCATTTGAGGATGAAACCTCTGAAGGAAGAACCGGGTCAACTGCCGTTTCGACCTTTAGACTTTCGTCTGGTCTGGATTCAGTTGGTCCATTCTCAATGACCGACACTTCAGCTGACCACTTGAGCGGGCCAGCTGGATTTTCAACTATCGAGGGACTTGCCGCGAGTTTTTGATATCCAGGAGGAAGTCATAACGGTGAAACCGGACGATCTTCCAAAACTCTCTTTGCCTCATCTAAGAATGGACAATGGTGGATGGCGTGATCGCCTTCACACAGCATGCAGGGTGATCTTGGTCTCCCTTTTCGTCCTTCACTCTCGCTAGTTGACGGACTGCAATCAACATGACTACCAGAGGTTGATGCTACCGGATTGTGCAACCTGGGGGACCAGTCCCTTAGTATCCGGGGAATACAAGGACAATCACGGTGGAAGTGGGTCCCTTTGCAAATGACACATGGCGATTTAGGCCCGGTCGGTGCAGTGTGTGGATTTTTGTCAGATGTCTTTTGCTTGCCCCCAGTCGCCTTCGCCATAGGCCCCTTCTGCTTCTTTTCTCTCTTCTTCTTTTCCTTCTTCTCCATGGGAGGCTGACTTTTGCCGGCTCTACCTTGTGAAGATGAAGGATCAGAGGAAGAATTGTAAGAAGTGGAAGGCTGGTGGGCAGCTCTAGAATGGTCTGACTGTTGATTCGACTGCTCAGGATTTGTGGTGGTCTGAACTACATTAGTTGAAAAGAGCCATACAGGTAGGCCAATTGTCAATCCTGGAAGTGACAATGTGGCCATATGGGGCGCACCAACATCTCCCCAAGAGGAGAAGGGACTGGGACTTCCACCAAGGTGACTTCCTTGGTTGGTGGGCTCCATACTTTTCAACTGAAAGATCAACGCGGGAATAAAAGGTGATTATGTTCTGTTTAAAATAAATTTTATTAACGACGCTTTAGACACAACTTTGCTTTTTCATGTTTTAAGAGTCGAGAAAAAGCTAAAGATGACTCTAGTCCCCTTCGATGTTTTAACGAGCCCGAAGTGACAAATGCTCGGATGGACTTTTTCAGTTATAGAGTTTGAAAAAGGCCAAAAGAAACTTCTCTGGAGTTCTAGGCAGAGGGTGTGCCAAACTTTTCGTGAAACCATAGAATACGTTTTACGGTACGGGTGGTCGATCTTTGTGAATGCTGTGTTCACTGCATCGCGATCAGTAGGGCGGCCGACACGGATTCCTATGGATAAAGGCTTTGTTCTTATAGGGGTCTCCCAATATATACGCGACGGTACGTGGGAGCACAAGTCCGTATTAGTGCCACCGACTCTCAGGAGGAATCACCCACCTTCGTAGAGATCGACAGTCACTACGTTTAACGACGCCGGAACACGTCTCTACCTAGACCTCTATGTGTTTGCGTTATGTTACAAAGCGTTGTTATGTAAATTGAATTTATTTTAATGTTGATCTTGCTTAGCAGTTTGCCTTTAAGGATCACCACGAGATGTATGTAACAAATTCCTGAATGCAGTCTAAGATGAGAAGCAAACTTTTCAATCTTTCAACTTTGAAAATCTTAACTACTGAGGAGAAGAAAGGCAAATCTTTTCACACAGATCATAGAGCACACACTAATGCAAAATTTCCTAAATCAGCATGCAAACAGTCAAATGCAAAATGCACAATGCATGTATTTTCTTTTCCCTTTCTTAATGTTGATGTATTACAAAAAGAAAGTTGTTATATAACTTTGATTTCGATTTAAAGCGAAAACAAACAAGCTTGTCCAAAATCAAAAGACACCTTAAGATTTACTTGTTTAATCACTGGAAATACATGAAATCAAACCATAATGACGAAAAATAAAAAGACTAATCAGCTATGGACAACAAACAAGCTAACTCTTTAGACCAGCAAAATGCCTAACACAGGTTCAGATCTAAGAGGCCAAAGCAAGACTAGTTCACTTTCGTTATTGGAAATTGTAAATGATGTAAGAAATACAAAAGAACAAGTACAATTTCGTTATATAACAGAGGCGGAATGATGGCAAGTAAGGTTGGTTTCAGAATAGGTACAAGACTGGTAACTGGCTGCAAAATCTATAGTGAAAACAGGCAAGAAAAAGGGAGGAAACCCCAAATGCACAAGGCAAAATTGGGCCAACGCAGGTGCTGCACAGCCAATCTGGCTCTCAGCGCAGGTAGCCCCTTCGGGACCTGCGTTGCAAAGCAGGTAGCCTGTGTACTACCTGCTTTGGAAAACAAAAGTTGCGTTTTCTCAGTTTCCGGGTCACAATTTTCTCAAAAATTCACAGTTTTTGCTCAAATCAGAAGCTATCAGTCAAGTACACACTAAGGGATGACAAGGAGGATGAAAAGCTATCACTAAGAGCTTACAAGGATCCTTGTAGATCAGCTCTTCAAATCATGAACAAGCTCAGAAATGAGCTAGAGTAGCTGCCCTCTACTTCACTTTTGATACAGTCAAAAGCTTTTCGATTTGGTACTCTTTTGTTCAGGAAATGAATAGCAAAATACTACAAACAATCAAATAGATACGATCCCCAGCGGAGTCGCCAATTTGTTGTAGGGAAAAGTATCCGATTCGGATGACCCTATCCCACTCTAAGGGTGATAGTACCTCAGCAACAACTGTAAACAAGACTACTTAAGGTTTACTTCTTTATGAAAGCAAGAGAGAATGAAGAAATGCACTAACCGTTGCCTTGCGCTTAATATTTACTCCAATCTCTTCTCTTTGCTGCTTGTTCCTAGCTCTTTGCTCTTTTGCTGGCCCAGCTACAATGAGATCCTGCAAAATAACAAAAAAGGAAACTACAAGAAGCATGCATCCATAACTGATTCAAGGATTAGCATAAATCAAATATACAATCATCACAATACATCATTGAAACAAATGCATATAGAAGAACCTCAATAGCTTTTATTAATGGAAGAAGTAAAGTTCTGAGAAGGTTACAACCATTGAAGGCCCCAATCCAGCAACACCTCCCAGCAGAAAGAATTTCTCCTCTTCACCTCCTTCAAGCAATCACCCAATAGTTCTATAGTGAAACCAACAGCATATCGTTACTTTGCACAAAATTCCAGCCTCCTGAGCTCATAGGAGAGAGCTCAATATATAGATGAATTGAGAAAGGATGAGTCAGCTTGCAATTGATGTGTAGCTGCCTTGTGTCCTCTCTCTCTTCAGTTGATCTTCAGTTCTTGAGTCCACTTGGAGAACTTTGCTTCCACTTGGAGAAACAGAGCCTCTGACTCATCACAAGGCGAAATCCCTGATCCAAGTGTCATTTTTGGAAGATTCCAGAGCAATGACTCAGTGTGCCACTTGTCCCATCTCGCTCAGCGCAGGTGGCCTTTGTTCTACCTACTTTGCAACGCAGGTACACCATGGAGGAGTTGAGTTTCAGTGCAGAAGCCTAGTGGAGCACCTGCTTTGATTTCAGGATTGCTTGTTTTTGAGTGTTTTCAGGTGGAGAACTGATCTGAGAGCTGTTGGTTTGCTGACCTTGTTCCTCTAGGGGTAGGAACATCATGTTTAGGGACTTTGGATCCCTTGGATTATTGACAATTCATGCCTGATGCTGCAAGGCACAAAATTTTCTATAACACGGAGGGCTGGCCTACATACCATTTTGCAGCGTCTCCAGTGAGTGTGTGTTGGAAGAGCCGAAGATGAATGGAGTCATCGATTATGGAGTTAGACGAACACCACATGTGGAAGGATTGGACATGGTTGGTAGGATCCTCTCTAGCAATACCCTCGAACTTTGGGATGTCTAAGGGAAGCTTAGTTAGTATAGAGGGCCAGCCAACAACATGGTGTATGGGGTCATTTATTAATTGGTTAAGATCCGGTAGACTTAACCTAGCCATAAATGGGAGCATGGGGGCTATCGGAATGGTTCCGGAGACTGTTTCGCCTGATGTGACCACCAGTGTAGCACTAGAGCCACCACCAGGTTGGGTTCCTACACCAGCTATGGGTCCAGACATGGTGACGATATGTGGTGAAGGAGGCTCGAAATTAGAAGGAGTAAGAGAAGAGTTGGTATGGGGACTCGGAGGGCCATGAACTCAAATCCGATGAGGAGGAGTAATATGCCCAAGAGGAAACTTGGGGAGAAGGCCTAATAGTCTATGCTACACACACCTTGGTAGCGTAATGATGGAAGGACACAAAGAACATGGTAATGGTGAAGGGAGATAAACAATATATCTCTTGTCTTTGATGCGGGTAGATAAATTTATTATGTTAAGTCTTGGCTTGGCAGTGTAAGCCAGTCACCCTTTGCTTAAGGTGAGCTTGTGTGTGCAAGTGTATTAATTGATTAAGCCTAGATCGTGTTTGTAAAAAAGAAAAAAGCTTGTTGAAAATAAACTGAAATAAATAATAGAAAATGAACAACAAAACAATTAACTAAACCCCACCCAAACTAGGTTTGCAAACATTGTACTTCTTCATGGCCAAACCGATGGGAAATACATTGAAACGGTCAAGAGATATGAATGTCAGTGTGACTAGGATGAATCGACACTAAGCTGCTGGAAAGTGGTGCAACAACGACAAAAAAGTAGAGAGGAAGATTGCTGCAAAAATATATGGAAATGGGTGAAACACTTAAGGCAGTTGATGGGACCCTAAGGGAATGACCAAACAAGTTTAAATGTGAAACTATGGATGGTAGCAACCTATCTTAACAAATCTGAAACAAAAGGTTACAGATCTGGAAAATGTGGCTGAAAGTGTTGTAGAAACTCAGACTTCTCACTTAGTTAAACTTCTCCCAGAAAGGTGGAAGTGTACAAGAAGCCCTAGGAGAGGTTAAATTCGACTTTGACGAGTAAAACAGAGTGGATCAAGGCCTAAGTGGGATGAGACAAAGATTAGACACCCATCAGACAACTCTCTGCAAAACCCATAAATAGATCTAAGAAAAACCCTAAAAATGAGAAATCACAAGTTTTGACTTGTTTTCTGTTGAAGTCACACTTTTTGGGATGAAAGTTGCATTTTGAACCCTAGATCACACCTTTGGGCTGAAAACTGCAATTTCTGTTCCAAGGATCCCAGTCCGCAAATTTCGGAAAAAAGTGCTGCCTTTGTCGCGACTCATTTGTGTGACCTGCGAAAACAACCAGAAAGCTTGCGGAAGTTAGAAATTTATCAGATCTAGGGTTAAAAATCTACGAAACATTAATAGAATTGAAAAAATAAGAAACCCTGAGCTGAAAACCCAAGGTCACCTAGGTTTCTGGATTTGAAGTATAAAACCCAACGGAGTCGCCAATTTGTATTGGAGACCCAGGTTTCTGAATGAGAATTATTCTCTAGCGGAGTCGCCAATTTGTTGCAGTGTTTTATTCTCAATAATGTATGAAAAGAACCCATTTAAGATTGTGGATGACAAATAATCTCAACAATATAAATGATTGCTAAACATTGTAGATCTGCAACTATTGATAGAAACAAAACCTGCCAAAATTCTGATCTATGCTACGATCATAGTTAAACAGTGAAAGAAAGAGTAATAACCCCAAATATCCAATTGAAACCAGAAATTTAAAGAATAATTTTATAATAACACCTGTGAAGAGATCAGATAAATGTTACCAGTCCCCCTCTATAAGATAAGTTCTTGGCTATCCTCAAACGTCTTCAGCTTCTTGTAGAGTCTCAATCCTCTATAATGCATAAACCCAACAAAAGTATTGTGTTCGATAATAAAAATAATCAGAGTTACAACAATGAGTGGAATAATGAAAATAATCAAAAGGGAATAATGAATGGAAAACCCTTCTATTTATAACAAAATATTGAGCTATCCTCAAATAATGAGCAATAATAAAATATTATTGATCCAATTCATGGAATAACCCCTTGGAATATTTTATTATATTTGTTTAGGAGGGAAAACATATTTAAACTTTTATTTAGAAATAATAAATCAATAAATGATTTATTTATTATCTCAAGGAATTAGTTAAGGAATAAAAAACAAATAATGATTTATTTAATTATCCCTAAGGGATTTAGTCAAATTTAACAAATAATAGTAATTAGTTAATGATTAATTAGTTATTCTTAATGAAAAATAAGATAAATAATGATTTATCTATTTATTTTTCATGATTGGGTCAAATTTGACAAGGAATAATAATAAAACAATGGTTTAATTAATTATTCCTAGAATAAAATCAAATAAATAGTGATTTATTTAATTATTCTTCATGGGTTTAACTATAAATTACTTAATGAAGGTGGTTTATTAGGTAATTTCTCACAGTGAAAGCAATTTTACTAGGGTAAAATTGGCTTTACATGGTATACTTCGATCCATCTAGTAAATTAGGCTAGATGATCAAGTTTTTGGTGATAACATATAGCATTCCATCCACAGACAAATGGGCAGACCAAAGCAGTCAATAGGACTTTGGTGCAGCTTCTGAGGGGTTACTACTAGAAGCATCCGATGACTTGGGATGAAAATCTGGTATATATATTGTTGTAACCTTTTTCGACCCCTGGAAAGTTACGATTTTTTATTTTATTTTAGCCAGTTTAACTTTCAGCTAAATCTTTGAACATATATAAAATTTCATGGAAATATGTTTGCTCGACTGATTTGAATGATTTTCAATATTTTAAATATGTCATTTTATTAAAAATATAAAATTATATTTTTATTAGAATTATTTTATTTAAAATTTAAAATTATTTGAAAAAAAAAATGTTGGGCTTATCACCAATCTTTAAGTTTTCCATTTAGGACCCCCAGGTCATCCGAGATCAAATAGATAAGAGGGGGGCTGGGGATCCGAAATCTTGTTTTGAAAAAAACTGCTTCCTCTATGTGGAAGAAATTCGAGCATTTCAACCCCCTAGGTGAAAAACAACTTACCATTACAAGACCGCCACCCCCCGAAATCCACTTGTGGGTTTAGAAATAATATCAATGATCAAAGGAATGTAGTATCGAGCAGTTAGAATGTAAGGCAGAGTCCATACACTGACCATGGCGGTTGGAGTGATTCTTCAAAGGGTCATACTACTAATTTGTATGGAGACAGAGCTGAATATCCTTATGTCTAAGTGAAAGTATGTCCATTCTCGCATTGTCAAAAAGGTGTTTAAACTTAGTGTATTTTTTGGAAATTCCCTGGTCATGATGTATGCCAAATGTGGTAACATAGAAGATGCCTGCAACATGTTTTTCAGAGTGCATGAAAGAAATGTAATCACATGGAATGTAGTAATTGCAGGATATGTCCAACACGGGGAAGGAAAGAAGGCATGAGGCCTAATGGTGTCACCTTTTTGTGTGTAACCATGTGGGTTTGGGTGATGAAGGTTGTCACTACTTCTATTCCATGTGTGAAGATCATGGAATCATAGCAAGGGCTGAGCACTATGCTTGCATGCTTGATCTTCATGGCTGTTTTGGCCGCCTGGATGATGAAGAGGACTTTATTAAGAAAAATCCTTTAAAATATCATTCTGGCATGTGTAAGTCATTGGTCAGTGCTTACAGATTTGATGGAAATACAATGCTAAGACAACATGCAACAAAACAACATTTTGAATTGGGAGCCCAACATAATTCAAAATATGTGTTGTTGTCAAATATCTATGTTGAACATGACAGGTGGGATGAAGTAGCCAAGATTAGAAGAATGATGAAAGTTAGGGGTGTCAAGAATACATCGGAGTTTAGCTGGATTGAGATTAAAAACACAATGCATACTTTTGTCATAGGATACCGAATGCACTCTCAAGCAAAGAATATTTATGTAATGTTAGAGAAGTTGTCTATTGGAATGAAAGATATAGGATATGTACCTATAAAGGACTCTCTGTTGTATGATGTGAAGGATTAGAAGAACTAGTACACTCTTCGGTACTGTAATAAAAAATTGGTTATTGCTTTCATCCTTACTACTACAGTTGGGAAAACATGTGGCTCACTAAATAACGAAGATGTCACGATGTCTACATATTTGAACCTTGGAATGTTGGATGAGAACTTTTTCGGGGAATATCATGCTTTCTTATCATACAAGAATGAAATATTCTCTGGAAATGTTTGTCATGTTGAATGAAACCAGCAAGAACCAAAGCATATTTCGGCATTGGCCTTGCTTCCATAAGCAGGCAGTGGGCATTAATTTTCATACCATTTAGAGACAATACTGAACTTGTTTTGGTTAATGATAAAATTATGAATAATGCTTTGCATTGGTCTCATCTAAACCACAAAATTGTTCTAACATTGACATTATAGTGATTCATCAAGCATAGATTTAATTATCAAAACATCCAGAGACTATTTTGAGAAAAGAAAATGAACCATTTTGATCTTTACAATTGGTTCGCCTTGCATCTGCATATGGGTGTTCGTGTTGTAATATTCCATCTCTCTGCTACGTTGTTTACAAAATAGCATAACAGAATTACAAAATGGGTTTCCTTTAGAGGACACTCCTTATCTTTTTAATGTCGACCAAGGATCATTTTCAGTTATAGTCATAATTTTGTTATTGGCATCCAAAGGTATGTGCCTAATTGGACTCTATCTTTCTAGAGGAAATCATGAGTGTAGGAGTATGAAAAATATTAATGATTTTAAGGGTGAAGTTAAGTCCAAGTATAATTAAAGCATGGTTGAAATTTTGCTAAAGAGTTTTGCTTCATGCCTTTGGTTCATGTCTTATATGACAATATTTTTGTTGTTGATGGTGGTCTTTTAAGTGTTGATGATATAAAATTTGATGAGATCAAAGAAATTGATCGATTTCAAGAGCCACCTGAAGAGGGTCTATTGTGTGAAATAGTCTCGCTCAGAAAATGAAGTTTTGGTCTATTATTTTGAATAAGGGCTTGGATAGATTGTTTTTAATTGTTCACACAAAGAATACACGACCACAGAACAAAAGGGAATACCTTTGATTTCTCAAATCAACAGGCCAAATGCCGATGAAAATTTCTAGAAATTAAAAAATGTTATATTGGTTCTAGATTGGTTGCATTGATGATGGGAAGTTTCTAAGAACGTAGTTTAGAATCTATCTGATTCCCTGAGGTGATTATTCAAACAGATACCGAGGAGTTTGAAACAAACTATAGATGATCATAGAAGGAAGTGAATGATCTTCTAGAATACTATACTAAGTGGAAAGGTAAAATGAACAGGGTCTATGAATGGGTGTTGTGTTTTGATCCAAAGTTGAATAATCATCGTTTCAATGATATAATTGATAATGTGGGGCCGAACTAATGAAAACATAATTTGGAAAACCAATCATTTGATACCCTAGTTGTCAAATCTAGATTTATTGGTACACTTTAGTTGACATGAGGCATAAAGGAATACCTGGTAGCAAACGAAGGAGCCCCTTGAAGTTTTTGTGGAAAAGTATTGTGAATATTGGTAAACATATATCCATATTATAGTCACAAAATACCAAATAATTTCAAGATTGACATTCGAATCACAATGATTATTCTTAGGCATCCAATCAGCAAGTCAACAGTGACCAAATAAACAGGGATAGGTTGAGATTTTCTAAGCTCAAAATCAGCTACAACAATCAGTGGCACATCTTTTGACTTTTTTTTTTAGCATCCAAAGGACCATAGCTGACAGTCAAATGAACACTTGGCAACCAAGAGATTCTGAAGATGATTTTAACCACTCCAACAATTCCTATGACTTGAGACACTTTGCAACAACTTTTGAAATTTTAAGGAAGAGAATTTGCAAAGAGTTCCAAATTTCTTGCAAACTATTTTTAGATTGTTTTATTTTTCGTTTATTGTTAGGATTGGATCCCTAAAATCTTGTAACAAGAGCTGAAGGTTCAACTTAAGGTCTTCTTTATATTCTTTTATTTGTAATAAACAAGGGTTGCCTTTTTTTGTCAAGGCTCTTGACTTTGTAATAACTTCCATTATAGGATTTCTAATGAAATCCTTCCAGGTCCAATTTATGATAGAATTTGTGTTTCTAGTATGTCTTTCTAGTGTTTCCATAACTTGTGTTATGCACATGTTCAAAGTATTATAGAAGATTTGGGTAAGAACATATTGAGTTTCAATCTCTCTGAATTCCCCTACAAATTAATAATCCTTTAAAGAGATTGGAATATTGGATTGTCTGTCTGAGTTAGCTCTTCTTTGAACTGATTATTGTTGTCCTTCTATCTTCTCTTGAATATGTTTTGTTGGGTTGTAGAAATCTTCTACACGCATCCAAATTTCTCTAGTTGTTAAGTTGTCAGGATAATTTCTCAATTATTAGGAATCTCCTTACATTCTTCTATCATAATCCTTGAAAAGCTAAGCCATTATGTCTGGCTGGAAGCTGACACTTTGAGAATGGACCCTACGAGAGAGGCATTTAATCATAAATAGGGATTGTCATTGATAGCCAGCCATCCACAATTAAAACCATAAATATGGCCATTGTGCTTCAAAGGTTTCTGTTCAATGATAGGTGAACGATGTTAAAACTAAGCCTCATAACAATTAAGGGAGCCCTGTCTGGTTTAGGGGCCATCTTGAACCTAAAGACTAGTTGAGTTGGTTTCCCAGTGTAGTTCTTCCAGCCAAGGATTGCCTATGGGAAATAGGAAAATCATTTTGCGCCCTTGCCATGGAGTGAAGTAACAGAGATATTTTTCTGTGGAGAACGATAAGAATTACATCTATTCCTTGTTGGTGAACAAGGAGTAGGCATTTATTATTTGTTGCATTGTTTTCACCTGGTGACTCCACTTTGTCATATGGTAATTCCTTTGGATTATCGATCCTGCTACTTCAATATTTTAGCTATCTTTACTGCTATGCAAGGTTCATTGATACTTGAAATCATCAACATATGTCTTTTCCTCTCAGCCATGATCAGAAATCTAATGTTTCCACAGATATTGTAGCCATTAAAGTTCACATGTGAGTATAAGTTTCTTATGGGATTTTATGTTTTTATTGTACATATATTTCAGACTTTCAGCTACTAAAACATGGTTTTTCAATAGCCCCACTCCTCACTTGGTTACATTGGAAAGCATATTACACTTAACAGTGTAAATATTTTCAGTTTAGTTAGATAGAGGTGTGTGGGATTGAGTGGTGTGATTTGAACAATATACGACAAATCAATTTATAGTTTTATTCTTTAGAAAAATTCATCAATAAATTTCAGTGGGAAAGAGTATTTGAGTCGGTGCATACATATGGTTGCATTTCACAGTTGCAGGTTTTTAGTGTGCAGTAACAGGGTATTCAAATGACAATATTGATCCATGAGGATTGGGTATATCTTTATATCATGGTAGATGAATGGTTGATGATCATAGTTTTAAAGTATGACCCCATGCCCAACACTTAAGGAAGTTGGTCTACTAGTTCTTTGAGTCACACAAGGGGAGGTAGTCCATAGTTGGAGTCGATGTTGTAACTTTTTCTGACCCCCGAAAAGTTAAAATTTTTATTTATTTTTATTTTAGCCAGTTTACGTTTAAGCTAAATCTTTGAACATATATAAAATTTCATGGAAATATGGTTTCTCAGATAATTTGAATGATTTTGAAAATTTTAAATATGTAATTTTATTAAAAATATAAAATAATAAATTATTTGAAAAATAAAATGGCTTATCACCCAATCTTTAAGTTTTCCATTTCGGACCCCCCAGGTCATTCGAGATCTAATAGCTAGGTGGGGGGGTGTTCGAAATCTTGCTTTGAAAAAAATACTTCTTCTATGTGGCAGAAATTGGAGCATTCCCTCCCCAGGTCCAAAATAACTTACCATTACGACACCCCCCCTCAAAATCCACTTATGGTTTTAGAAATAATATCAATGATCAAAGGAATATAGTATCGAGTAGTCATAATTTAACGCAAAGACCATACCTTGACCATGACGGTTGGAGTGATTCTTCTAAGGGTTATACTACTAATCGGTATGGAGACGGAGCTGAATATCCTTCTGTCTAAGGGAAAGTATGCTCATGCCCTCATTGTCAAAAAAACTTTTAAAACTAGTGTATTTGTTGGCAATTCCCTAGTCACGATGTATGCCAAATGCGGTAACATAGAAGATGCCCGCAATGTGTTTGTCAGAGTGCGTGAAAGAAATGTAATCACATGGAATGCAGTAATTTGAGGATATGCCCAACACAGGGAAGGAAAGAAGGCATGGGGCCTAATGGTGTCACCTTTCTGTGTGTGTTGTCTCTATGAAACCATGCGGGTTTTATTGATGAAGGTTTTCACTACTTCTATTCCATGTGTGAATATCACAACATCACAACAAGGGCTAAGAAATATGCTTGCATGGTTGATCTTCTTGGCTATTCTGGGCACCTGGATGAGTCAGAGGACTTTATTAAGAAAATTCCTTTAAAATATGATTATGGCATGTGTAATTCCTTACAGAATCCATGGAAATATAGTGCTAAGACAACATGCATTGAAACAACATTTTGAATTGGGAGCCCAACAGACTTCAAAATATGTGTTGCTATCAAATATCTATGTTGAAGCTGGTAGGTGGGATGAAGTAGCCACAATTACAAGAATGATGAAAGTTAGGGGTGTCAAGAAGACATCGGAGTTCAGCTAGATTGATATTAAAAACTCAATGCATACTTTTGTCATAGGATACCGAGCGCACTCTCAAATAGAGGATTTCTATGCAATGTTAGAGAAGTTGTCTAGGGGAATGAAACATGTAGGATATGTGCCTGTAAAAGACTCTATGTTGTATGATGTGAAGGATTAGAAGAACTAGTACAATCTTTGGTACTTTAATAAGAATTTGGTTATTTCTCTCAACCTTATTACTACATTTGGGACAACATGTGGCTCTCTAAATAACAAAGATGTCATGATGTCTACATATTTGAACCTTGGAATGTTGGATGAGAAAATTTTCGGGGAATATCATGCTTTCTGATAATATAAGAATGAAATATTCTATGGAAATGTTTGTCATGTTGAATGAAACCAGTAAGTAGCAAAGCATATTTTGGCATTAGTGTTTCTTCCATAAGCAGTGAGTGGGAATTAATTTTAATACCATTTGAAGCTAGTACTGAACTTGTTTTGGTTACTGATAAAATTATGAATAATGCTTTACATTGGTCTCATCTAAACTACGAAAGTGTTCTAACATTGACATTACAATGATTCATCAAGCATAGATTTAATTATCAGAACATCCATAAACTATTTTGAGAAAAAATGAACCATTTTGATCTTCAAAATTGGTTTGCCTTGTGTCTGCATATGGGTTTATCATGTTGTAATATTCCATCTCTCTGCTATGGTGTTTACACAATAGAAGAACAAAATTAGAAAATGGGTTTCCTTCAGAGGGCAATCCTTATCTTTCTAATGTCGATCAACGATCATTTTCAATCATAGTCATATTTGTGTTATTGGCATCCAAATGTATCTTCCCAATTGGACTCTATATTTCTAGAGGAAATCATGAATGCAAGAGTATGAACAATATTTATGATTTAAAGGGTGAAGTTAAGTCCATGTATAATCAAAGAATGGTTGAAATTTTGTTGAAGTGTTTTTATTCATGCCTTTGGTTCATGTCCTAAATGAAAATATTTTTGTTTTTCATGGTGGTATTTTAAGTGTTGATGGTATAAAACTTGACAACATCAAAGAAATTGATCAATTTCAAGAGCCACCTAAAGAGGGTCTAATGTGTGAAATACTCTGGCTCAGAGAACGAAGTGTCGGTCTATTCTTTTGAATAAGAGATGGGATATATCGTTTTTAATTTCTCACACAAAGAATACATGGCCATAGAACATATGGAGTACCTTTGATTTTTCAAATCAACAGGCTGGATGCCAATGAGAATTTCCAGAAACTACAAAAAGTTATATCAATTCGAGATTGGTTGCATTGATGTTGGGGAAATTTCTAAGGATGTGGTTTATAATGTATCTGATTCCTTAAGGTCATTATTCAAACAGGTTATCTAGGAGTTTGAAACAAACTATAGATGACCAGAGAAGGAAAGGAAGGATCTTCTAGAATATTATACAAAGTGGAAAGGTAAAATGAATAGGTTCTATGAATGGGTGACGTGTTCTGATCCAAAGTTGAATAATCATTGTTTCAATTATATAATTGGTAGTGCGGGGCTGAATTAATGAAAACATAAGCTATCAAACCAATCATTTGGTACTGTAGTTATCAAATCTAGATTTCTTAGCACACTTTAGTTGACATGAGGCATAAAGGAAACATGGTAGCAAACGAAGGAGCCCCTTCTAGTTTTTGTGGCAAAGTATTGTGAATATTGGTAGACATATATCCATATTTTAGTCACAAAATACCGAAAAATTTCAACATTGGCATTCAAATCACAATGAGTATCCTTAGGCATCCAATCAACAGGTCAAACAATGACCAAATAAACAGGCAGAGGTTGAGATTTTCTAAGCTCAAAATCAGCTACAACATTTTGTGGCAGATCTTTTGACTTTTTTTTTAGCATCCAAATGACCATAGATGGAAGTCAATTGAACACTTGTAAGAAAAGAGATTCCGAAGATGATTTTAACCATTGTAGCAATACCTATAGCTTGAGACACTTTCCAACAACTTTCTAGATTTTAAGGCGAGAATTTTTAAATAGTTCCAAATTTCTTGCAGACTATTTTTAGATTATTTTATTTTTAGTTTATTGTTAGGATTTGATCCCTAAAAGCTTGTAACAATAGCATCAGGTTCATCTAAATGTTTTCCTATATTTTCTTTTATTTGTAATAAACAAGGTTTGGATTTTGATACCGAGGCTCTTGACTTTGTAATAGCTTCTATTATAAGTTTTCTAATGAAAGCCTTATGGGTCTAGCTTATGGCAAAGTTTGTGTTTCTAGTATGTCTTTCTAGTGTTTCCATAACTTGTTTTCTACACATGTTCAAAGTATTATAGAAGATCTTGGTAAGGATAGATTGAGTTTAAATCTCTCTGAAATCCCCTGCAAATTGATAATCATTTACAGAGATTAATGTAGTGGATTGTCTGTTTGAGTTAGATCTTCTTTAAATAATTATTGTTTGTCTTTCTATATTCTCCTAAAAATGTTTAGCTGGGTTGTAGAAATCTTCTACACACATCCAAATTTCCCTAGTTGTTAAGTAGTCAAGTCAACTGCTCAATTATTAGTAATCTCCTTACATTCTTCTATCATAATCCTTGAAAAGCTAAGTCATTATGTCAGGATGGAAGCTGACACTTTGAGAAGGGACCCTATGAGAGAGGCCTTTAATCATGAATAGGGATTGTCATTGATAACTAACCATCCCCAATTAAAACCATAAATCTTGCCATTGTGCTTCAAAGGTTGTTGTTCAGTGACAGGTGAACGACGCCAAAACTAAGCCTCGTAACAACTAAGGGATCCCTCTTTGGTTTAGGGGCCATATTGAACCTAAATACTAGTCGAGATGGTTTCCCGGTGTAGTTCTTGCACCCAAGGATTGCCTACAGGAAACATGAACAACATAACAACATAACAACATTCTTATAATAGAGCAGTCCACACTTCTATAGGAAAGTACCCATTTTAAAATTCTTTTGGATATTTGTTACCTTCACCTTTGGATATTACAAATGGGTAACAAGGAGGAGTGAAGGAAGATTTTACATGAGATGATTTGAAGGCTGAAACATTTATAGAGAATATCAGGCAGATCCATCTACAGGTATAGGAAACACTGCAAAACTTGCAGTTGAAGTATAAGGCCAAACATGATCAACACTGAACAGAGAAATCATTAAAGGTGGGAGACAGATTATGGCTACAGTTGAAAAACGGAGAGGCTACAGGGGTCTGGTATGAAAATCAAGGCTCTAAGTTATGGTCCCTTTGAGATACTATAAAAGGTGGGTGATAATTCCTATCAACTCAGTTTACGACCATATATGCAAATTTACTCAGTTGTAGATGTAGAGGATTTGAAACTCTGTGAGCCTTCCATTGCTAGATCAGGAAGAGGAACATGTCCTACCTTTTGTGGAGGATTTGACACAAGATGCTCAGGCAGAGTTGACAAAAGATAAAATTTTGTAGAAGAGGTCTAGAACTAAAAGACAAGGGTAACAAGGCCTTTGGCAGATTGGGTTGAAGGGACAACTTCCAGGCAAATCTAAATGGTACACCAGAGAGAAGGTGGAGGAAAAATTTCCTCACATTATCAAGTAAAATCTTTTGGGGACAAAAAGCCTCCAGAAATGGGGAGATGTGATCTGCATTGGATCATTATATTGTTGGTAATCCATGTTAATGCATTTGGAGTGGAAAAATCGGAGGAATCGTCTCACGGGACCATTTTTACCAGCAGAACCCAGTTTGGTGAAATGGGGTCTGAAACCATCTGGGAGCATTTTGAGGCATCAAATGATGTTTGTTGGGGTGAAATTTTGTTGCTTTAGCATAGCACTTTTTTATGCTATTCGACACACAGAAATATTTCCAACAACACAAGAATCGTGTCAATTAGAGTCCATATGAAAAAGTTATGCCACTCATAAGTTGAACTTCCTGTTTTCACAACTATACTTTGGGAGGATGTCGCGCAAGCCCTCATTATTCATGGAAAAGGGTCTATCCACGTGTTTTTGATGTAGAAGACTCTAGAAGAGTCTAATTTGTAACTCTAGTTAAGAATTGATGTAGTCAAACTTAACCACTAGTAGGCTATTGGGCTATGTTATAACCAAACCACTGGGAGGAAGAGGAATTCCATTCTTTCGAGAGAATTTATTCCATAGATGGGCAAAGATAGCCGAGAGAGATAGGAGGTAGAGAACATAGAGAGGACTTGTGCACTGTAGCAGCCCATGGGCCACAAAGATTATTTCTTTGTATCTGCGGCCATATTTCCAGACAGAGAAAGAGAGTGAAGCGACCTCACCTTCCAGTTGGGTTTTCTCCCTAAAGGGTTTCCCAGCGAGAGAGAGTGACAGAAAAACAGAGTGAAGCGACCTCACCTTCCAGTTGGGTTTTCTCCCTAAAGGGTTTCCCAGAGAGCATATCTTGTGTATTATGTGTGTTTGATATTGTTTTACTCATTCTATACTTTTATGCATAATTTTTATTCGCATGCTTGCACTAATTAGAGTAAATTCTACAAATCTAGAAATTAAATAAAACTGTAATAGTGTAGAATCTCAGATCTATTGTGAAGAACTATCCATTGGAATATCCACATTGTTTACGGATCACATACCCAGTGTACAACATAACACATACACCTACACCCAGTGCACAACAAGATACATACACCTACACTCGATGTACAACAAAACACATACACCTACACCTGGTGTACAACATAATACATATACATACACATCATATAATAGAACAAATACACATGTCGCAACGCAATGACTACAAAATACCCATAAAGTAATAACACATATACACAACACAACATGTACAGAATGTACACAATACCACATGTACAACATGTACCCAACACCACGTGTAGTACCAATTTTTTGTAGGGGCTCCTGTCACGAGCTTGCTTGCAACTTGCTGTGCCTCTTCGTTAGTGTTGATAGCCAACTCCTGGTGAACCAGTAGTGAACCTACTCAGATCTTTCACATGCTTTTGGCTTACACAACGGCTTCCACGCCTTACAATAGCCTTGGTGTCCCTTCGATCCTTTGGCGAAATTCCTGTGAAATTCGGACGAAAGCTCAACAGATGTACACAATTTCACATGTACACAATGCCACCTACACAATGTCTACACAACATGACTTATACACAGCACCACCTTCACAACGTGTACACAACATCACATGTACACAACACCACCTACAAAGTGTGTACACAACACCACATGTACACAATAACACATGCACATAGCACCACATGTACAACATGTACTTAACACCACATGTACACAAAACCACATGTAGAACATGTACATATCACCATATATACACAACACCATATGTACAACATGTACACCACACCGCATGTACACAACACCACATATACAACATGTACACAACACCATTTGTACATAGTACCACCTTGCTTCTAATGTCTTTCCACTTTCCATGCATGTTCCAGGAACATGTGGAATATCACACTGATTTCATTTCGTTGTTGTATCCTTCAACATTATCTATCCATAAAATTAACATATTCATAGTTGTAAGCACATACTATCAAATCTTATCCACACGATATTAATCTCATAAATATCTCAGGGCTACTCTGTCCACTTGATTTCTCCTGAAACCATGAACTTCTTCATGTCATTCACCTACATAATAAATCATTTCTCCACAAAAATGATCCTTGACAACCCTTTCAGATAATGACATACATATATATACCTATAAAAATTAGCTTTAACTAATCACAATCCATGATGACCCTATCAGACAACGACATACATAGATACATATATAAAAATATAGGAATGAGCATAATCATAATCACAACACAATTACCATATATAATAAGGTCAATATTAAGAGAACTCCTTGTAGTCGTGCATAACATGAATGACATTTAGAACACTAGTTCCCAACATAGCCTAGGCATGTAATGTCTCAAATCCATTTACTTTACCTTTCTTTTCACCTTTCTCATGACTATTCTTCCACCGTCCATTTACCCCAATGGACCCAACCAACACCATTGGATGTCATATTATTGCATTAATCTACCCTTTACTCATGCAATGAGCTTCATCTAGGTCCTACATTACCTGTTGGGTTTCATTTAGCTCTTCCCAGGCTCCATTAACTTCCTCTTCCCCCAACCATGGAAAATTTTAGAGGCTAATATTCGCAGGTGGGATAATTTTACTTGCCTTTTCCAAAAAGAATATTCACTTAATTCCATTTTCTATAAAAATGATTCACCCAAATTTTACAGTATAAAATATTTTACCTTAAAATTCCCTAAAAATTTATAAATACTAATATTAAATCATTATAAATTTGAATATTTTTATAAAAATATCTCTAAACATTTAACACTTAGCACATTAGGTTCTAGTAAGATTTGTCAAGGTTTCTAAACATTTAAATAAATTTCCATCCTTAAAATTTTCCCTGCCCCCAACCAATTCCTAAGACCATCAAAACATAAAAGGAAAGAAAAAGAAGAAAAGCAGAAGAAAACCATGAAAACAATAGAAATATGACACCACAACAAAAGTGGCATGGCCATGCACCATACATAAACAAAACCATAAATCTAGAACAACAAATCACAAAATACCAAAAGCACAAAACTAGCAAAAGCCACCATGACTCAACCCTGTGGGTTCCTAATCCTTCCAAGGGAAAGATCAACCTGATCCTTCTTCAATATGTCATGAGAATCTCTTTGTCATGTAATCCTTTGCATGATACTGCCATAAACACATAATTTTCAATGCATAAATAAACATTACAATACATCAGTTACCTTACCTTGTTGTACTCAACACGCTGACCTGTAACTGAACATGTACATATATCATCTCTCAAGGGACTCTAATTCCTTGGCAAATCCAGTCATAACTAGAAACGAGTTGTTATACCTGTCAAATAATGTTCATGAATATAACACATATCTACATAATTTTCGACAAATTCAAGGTTAAGAAGACTTCTTGTATTCATGTAAAGCACTCATTCGTTTGGAATTGTGGTCTCCAAACATAACCAAATGAATCCTCACCCAATTCCTTTCCTTTAACATTTCCTTGCTACAATTAAGTCTTATTATGCATTATCACATAGCCCAATTTTTAGTTATTAAAACAAAACAATTGTTACCTTGTCATGCTAATACCAAGCATGTTTCCTTGCAATTGTTCCAACAAGTCAATCACATGTTCCAAATGTCAAGGAATCATGTCTATTAATTTAAAATCAACCATTACTAAGAATAATATCCATGTCATAATTTCCAATCAACTCACAGTCACTATTCATAATATTGTGACTAACATGTACTTGCACTCATTGAGTGCATATCCGATTTCTCAACACATATTGTGTTAGTAAAACCATATTAAAACAAGATCATTCCTTCATGCAATCTAATAGACACATACTCATGTCATGCAATTAATAACACATGCAAACAAATTGTAAACGTACCATGTTAGATAAAGAAAATAGACGAAATAATCAAACTCATAGCTCAATGTATCTGAGGGGAGGCTATCACATATGCACTAGTCAGTCTAGATTAGTATGACACAATATCACCTGACGATCATAACCATACCATCTACACATACCAATCTAGATTAACATGATACATATAACATCCAAATAATAAGTGAAATAACCATCATCATCATGCCTATGACTACAATGCACAAAAAAACAAGTTACTACCATGCATGACTATCCTACGTATGTGCATATGACCACACTAATTAACTAGAATCTATCATGCATGTAACCACAACAACAATAGAATGAAAAACATGCATATATCCATAATGCACATAACAAGCATTAACCATCATACTTGCATGCCAAACATACAAGCCTACATGAGGATTTTCTCTTACCCTAAGGTTTAGTTTTGTAGCCTCTCTTTGATAATTTGTACATCGCCTTCTCCATCTCATCCCACACACCAACATCATAACATACTAACAAAATCATGATGACACAAAGTACATATAATTACCTCATGCGCAACAACCATAACCATGAAAATACATGCATAACAACATGCATCTAGCCCATCCATTCCAAGTGTTTGAACCATGCTTTGATACCTCTATAACACCCCCCCCCCCCCCAACAAACCCTTACCCACTTTCATCACCCTGCTGGGGTAAAGATGAGATGAGGGCTACTATGACATGACTCAAACTCCTAAGTACATGTAAGGAAGTGGAATAAGCAAATTGAAACATTACTAACCTTCCTTAGGAGCTAAAAGACACCCAAGAGCCAAACAACCACTCTTAGTTTACCCAAATACTCAGCTAGAAGTCCTTTTGTTGACCTAGGCTCCCAACCGAATGCATGACAAAGCCTCCATGCAGCTGAGGGCCTCCAACCACATGCGTAAGCCTACCAATTACCGGTTTGGACCCAAATTCCTCAGTTCATAGGGTGCAATCCTATATTATGAGCCTAAATTCCAGGTCAACCTTCGAACAACTACCCATAACTCAATGATACTTTCCATAATAATAATTATCATCAAGACAAATCCATTCATATAAAATTTCATCAAATACTTGACCTAACCAGGCCTAACCATGACAACCATTTCGCTAAACATATTGAGAGCATGTAATCTACAAACCATGAATGCATGTATCAACATATGGGTCTGATACCTATCTGAAAATAACCAAGAAGGTCTAATTCACTTTCATAATAGCTGCTATAATGCTTGTTATCTCATGCATTCATTAACCATTCATCAACTAATTAAAACATGTTAAGGGCAATAACTAAAACCTAGTATGAAACCATGCTCCTAACCAACATATAACCAGAATAATCACCATGATAGAACAACCATCATGCCCACATAAGAACAAGTACAAGTACTCATGAAATAAAATAAGAAAAGAGCTCCTATTAACATATACAAAATCCGATCAAGTCAGGGACTTCCACATACCACCCGACCATAGATTGAGCTGAATCAAATATTTCTTTCATCCAATAACCCTCGTCCCATATTGAAAACATGAATGCAGGACTCAAGACCAAAGCAACCATGGCTTCCCAGAGATTAAACCACCTCCACCCTCAGGATTTACTGTAGTAGCACAAAAAACCGGTGAAGGGATCAATAGGCCCAAAACAAACACACAAACAACTAGGATTTACCATAATCCCACTAAAACTGGTCAAGGGATCACTAGGCCCAAAACAAGATTGGATGTCTCATAATTTCTTCACCAATACGATGAGGAATTTTCCTATCTCCATTCTCAGGATTTACCACAATCTTGCGAAAACTAGTCAAGGGATTCCTAGGCCCTTGGGAATTTTCCTGAGATCACCTCACCTGGTTCCAAAACCATCGTGCAATCCAAAGCTTAAAAAAATAAAAGAACCCCATGACACCATGGCTATATAGAAGTGGAAAGGCAAGGCTGAAAACACTATCACACCTAGCAAAACCCATGCTCATGATAGTAAGAGAACCAAATACACACATGCATGTACCATGCATTCACAAGTTGACTAGGAAATCACACATGCAACATATTACCTACAAGTATTCATGCTGAAGTTTCTTGATCCAAATTTTCCTCACTTGTAACTTGCTTTCCTTTGCTTCCCTGTCCTTCCATGAACTTCCTTTCTCAAATGCTAGAGTGCCCGAAGAATTCTCTAAGTGTGCAAGAGTATGATAGAATAGAGAGAGATCCAAGCTAAAACTGACAAAAGTTTTTGAACTGATCCTTAGAAGCCTTTTTATCATTGAGGCTTCTATTTTCTTCAATTTCAACTATTTTCCCTTCAATTTACTTCTAATGCAACTCTGTGACCTTTCATCTCTCCTTTCTCCTATTTTCCTTTATTTTCATAAATAAAATGCTAATTAATGTCTCTTTTTCTTTTCAAATTCGTTGTCAATTCCTTTGTTAATTTCATTAGCCATAATAAGCCAAATGAACACCCACTACGATATTTTTCCCAACATTCATCTTCAACTACGTGTTCCATGACCTTGGTATTATTTTTCCTTCATTAACTTTTTTACATGAACTTTTAACCCAGGGTCGTTACAAAAAACTTGATATCTATAGTTGTATTGAATGATCATGGATATGATGTTTTTTTCAATAAGGGGAAGGCCTTTGTGAGACACGTAGCTACCTGGTAGGTGAAACAAATTGGAGTTTAAGTGAAGAATCTCTACAAACTTGAGGTGGAAGCTTGTGTTGCATTGAGTAGCAAGGAAGAAAAGGTGTAGAGTCAAGATGTTGGATAACTATGGCATAGGTTCTTGGGACACTTACACCATGGGGCCTTCAAAGTCATGTAGAATATTACCACCATTCTCATAAAATATATCCTTGACTAGCATGATGTCTGAAAGGGATGCACATTGGGGAAATATTTCAAATCAACCTTCTAGGGACGAGATAGCAAAGCTGGAGAAATATTGGAGCGATTCCTGATGTATGTGGAAATTTTTTTACAGCCTCTACAACAAAACATAGGTATTATGTGATTTTTGTTGATGACTTTTCTCAAAAATTTTGGATCTTCTTCATGTGGAAGAAGGATGCAGTTTTCTTAAAATTTGTTGAATTCAAAGCATTGATTGCAAAGGAGAGTGGTAGAAAATTGATAGCCCTAAGAAGTTATAATGGAAGAGAGTATGTGTCTAATACCTTCACAAAGTTTTGTGCCAAAGAGAGTATTAGAAGAAAACTGATAACACCCCATAACCCATAGAAACATGGGGTGGTCGAAAGGAAGAACAAAAGCATAGTGGGAGAAGCACGATCCATGTTGCATAATCAATGGTTTCCATTGCATCTATGGGAACAAGGATGCAACACCACAGTTTATTTTCAAAATAGGATCCGTCATAGAATACTTACATGATGACACCTGAAGAAGCTTTCTCTGGAAGGAAGCTAGATGTATCTCATTTTCGAATTTTTGAGCTACTATGTATTTTCATGTATCCAAGGATGACAGGAAGAAACTTGAGCCTACAATTGAGATGGGAGTCTTTGGAGGATGCAAAGAGACACCACATAATTGTCAGGTGCATTTTCCATCACTCAGGGTGACGGTAATGAGGCGAGATCTCAAATTTGATGAGGAGAAGGCTATGAGATACTCTCTAGAGTGAGAGCTTGTATCCCACTAGAGGAGGAGCTTCTAGATCCAAAGGAGGAGCCTCATGCAAAGGTTCAAGAGGTTATGGAGTAGCCACAAGTAGAGGAGGAGATAGGAGGCCACATGGAGTCACAATCTCAACCATAATATTCCAGATAGGGGAGAAAAATAACTATAGAAAGTGACAATTTGGTATAGGATGCATGGGAGCATGTGGGAGATCCTACATGTCAGCGGTGCAGGAAGATTAGGTCACCAGACATTTACACTTGGTATAGGGATCTCATGACAAAGCTCATTGAGTCAGAGCCTTCTTCACTTGAGGAAGAAATTTCTTAACCAATGTGGGTTGATGCCACGGTGGAGGAGAATGACTCCATCATGAAGAACATTATATGGGAGGAGGTACAAAGACTACATAACAAGTGAATACTTAGATCTATAGGGATATACAAAGTGAAGCATGTAGCTAATGGGAGCGTTAATAAGTACAAGTCAAGATTTATGTCCAAAGGATTCTCTTATGTAGCAGGAGTGGACTACAAGAAAACATTTTCACCAGTGGAAAGATATTCCATCATAAAGTAATTTCTAGCTTTGGCTACACATGTGAGCTGGAATATCCATCAGACGGATGTGAAGACCACCTTTCTCAATGGTGTTGTTAAGGACAAAGTTTACATAGAGTAGCCAAAGGAATTTGAGACATATGAGAAGGAGACACGTGTGTAGACTTAGGAGAGCCTTGTATGGTCTCAAGAAGGAACCCCGAGCATGGTGGATTGGGCCTAACCAAAAGTGAAGTAAATGCCAATCTCTATCACATTTTGGTGGATGGAAAGTTTCTTATCTTGGTTTTGTATGTTGATGAATTGATACTTATAGGGAATGATCATGATCCACTCTTGCAAGGAGGAACTTGTGAGAGAATTTGAGATGAAGGAAATGGGCTTGATGAATTACTTCCTTGGGTTGGAAGTATGGCAGGGTGATGGTAAGTTGTTTGTGAGTGAGGGGAACTATGCCTCTGAAATACTTCAAATATTTCACATGGATAACTACAAGCCTATGGATAGAAATTTAGCTACAAATTAGAGGAAGGAGAGTGCTCCTTTAGGAGAGTTAGTAGATGCTTCCATCTACATACAGATTGTGGGATCCTGGATGTATCTGGTGAACACAAGGCCCAACATTTTATATGCAGTTAACCAGTTGAGTCAAGTAATGGTGACATGTACCAAGCTGTATTGGAAGGAAACAAATCATGTGTTGAGGTACCTCAAAGGCACAACTGAGTATGGGTTGTGGTATAGGAGGACAAAGGAAGTGAAGCTCCAAGGCTTCACCGATGCAGATTGGGAAGGGAGTGCATCAAACAGGAAAAGTACTTCACGTGCTATCTTTAGTGTTGGGTCTACATTATTTCCTGGTATAGTAGGAGACAAAGGTTTGTTGCACTTAACTTAGTAGAGGCTGAATACATGGCTACAATTGAAGCAACATGTGAGGCCATATGGATAAGGAAAATACTTGTGGGTCTTCTCAATCATGTGATGAATCTGAAAATGATTTATTGTGACAATCAGAGTTGTATTAAAATCTATGAGAATCTAGTATTTCATGACAGGTCCAAGCAAATTGATATCAAGTACCATCACTTCACAGGGGCTTCACTCAATGAACCTATGACATATCGTGTGCGTTCGTGGCATACTAAACAATACCCCTAATTTGACTACATATTGAAAAATACCTCTAAAAATCACATTAATTAACCCCCTAACAATATGAACCCAATACACCTTCCCAATTTAAAAATCCCCTACTTTCACTAGATATTGTAGGTATCGATTTTTTCATTAATATGTTTTATACCCCTTTACATTTTTTCATTAACTTTGAGCTCCATTTTTTATACCTATTAATATAAAAACCCTTTACCCCCTATATATCCCGCAATATATTATGTCATTTTTTCCTTAATATATATCCCCCAATATGAACCCATGCGGTATGGTATTGCTCCCCCAGTGAAGCCCCCGTGCATCACTTGTGGGATTGTGTGAAAAGGATAATTATGATTCTATAGTACATTCCAACTAAGTGGTAGGATGTAGATATCTTGGCAAAGGAATTTTCAAGAGGAAAATTCAAATTACACGGGTGCAGGCTAGGGGTGGTTCAAAATCCCTTTCTTGCTAATAGGGATTGTTTGAAATTGTAGCATGAAATGATAAATTTGACTTGTGCCTTAGTCAAATTTAGTAATTCGATTTTCCACATCAACAAGATGAATTGGATTGCAATTACCCTTGTGTGACATGGCCTTGTTTACTAGTTTACTCAGTAAATTTGACTTATAGGCTAGAAGTAGAGTTGTGCATGTAGTGATTGCTAAATCTTAGGAATCTAGTTCAATTATTTTTAGTTTGACTCAGTTAACTAAGCTCAAGTAACTCTTTGAGTCAGTTGAAGGTTAGTTGAGTAGTAGAATTGTTGTTAACTCAATGATCTCTCAGTTGAACTAGTCAATCAGCAAAAAATATTCCAAACATGCATGGAATTCAAATTAGCTAGCTGGAATGGAGGAAAAGGTACATTTTAATTATCAATTGTATACTAGTTTAGTGTACATTCTTGACAATTAAGCATGTGAAACATTCCTTTGGCATTGAAAAATAAAATAGGAGGAAATTCCTATCTTTTAGGAGATAATTTCCTAAAGGATTGTGCAAGGAAATATGAGCTAGTTGGTTCCTTGAATTAGCTAAGTGTTGGCCAAAGCAAGACAATCAACAAGATATCAAGTTTATAGTGAAGTGTGTGCTTAAGGATCAAAGTAAGACATTTTAATAGTTTCTCATTCTCATCTCATTCATGAAAAGCAACAGAGGGGTTTTTCCGAGTTTGGTTCCCCTGTAAACCATCGTGTTCTTGTGGCGTTTTAATGGTTGCATATCATTGTATGTGTTTCTAAATTTTGATTTCCATTCTATAGAATAGTAGAGGAAATTTGTAATCTCTTGATTTCAGTTTTATTTTATCAGTAGTAGCAAATATCTATTATTTTCTACACTCAATTCCCTCTCAAAATAATTGCAACAACACTAGTTAGTCCATGCATTCACATAACCATTCAATAGCTTATCAAATCATGAACAAGATCCATAATAAGAGAACATCATTTAAATAGGCCCATAACCAACATATAACCATAATGAATCCATAATAAACCAACCATAAAATCAACGCAATAACTAGTGCATGTGCTCATTAATCACAATAAGAAAATAAATAACATTAACATATGAAAATACCAACCAAGTTGGAGACTTCCACGTACCACCCAACCATAGATTGAGGTAAACCAAATCTCTCTTTCATTGAAACACCGCTCTGCCATATTCCAAGTATGAATGTGGGATATAATGAGATAAATAAAAATGGAACCAAACAAGGATTCCAGAGGCCAAACCACTTCAATCCTCAACCACAATGATTTCACCTAAACTAGTCCAAAAATCACTAACACCAAACAAGCTTGGTTGCCTCTAACTTTCTTCACCATACCCAGAGGAGTTTTCTTTTCTCCACCCATCTGTCAAGAGTTCCAGGAGAAATCCCATTTCCACCCTTGAACATTGGGAATTTCGCAAGACCACCTCACTAGGATCCAAATTCTATTGGCCATCCAAAGCTTAAACCAAACAAGGAAAGCACAACAAGATGACTTTTCAGGAAATGGCAAGGAAAGGTTAAAAACCACTTTCAATCCAGGAAAATCTCATGCCATTGACATGAAAGCAAATAAATAACCAAATGCATCCACCATGCATTCGAATCTCAAAAATGAAATCACAAACGCAACCTGTTACCTGCAATATCCACTTGTTGTAGCTAATTTTCCAACCTTTTCCTTGTGCTCCCTTACTTTCCTTTGTTTGCATGATTGGGTCAAAGTGCTTCCTCTCTCTTCCGTTAGAGCCATATTTATGAAAATGATCAAAGCTAGAACTAAATTTTTTTTGTGAACTACTTCTCTAATGCCTTTTTATCCTTCATCTCTGGTCTCTTCCTTTCTTTTTTCCTTTTTCTTTTATTTTCAGTTAAAACCATTATCAAACAAACCTTGAAAACTTCCTACAAATGCATATTCATTTGTGTTGTCTCACATAGAAAAAATTAGGAAAGGCCTAAGCTTGTTGTTTTCCAAAGGGATTGCTAAGTATGATGCGTCCAACCAAACATAGATTAGATCATAAAATCTAAAACCATCCTCTTGAAGACCCTGAAATCCTTGAGAACAAGAGCTTCAATTAATGGCATGGAATCAAGATAAGAATACTGTAAGGGAAAATAAATCTAATCATATTCATAATACTTGTGATGATAATGAGGACCTGACATAACCATCAGCGCAGGTTGAAGTGCCTCAACTTCTTAACAATTATTTGAATAGTGAGATGATAGACCATAGAGATGAATTGATGTAACCACCCCATCCCACATTTACCCTCTTTTACAAGATCTCTATGTAAACATGATCGGAGAGTTACTGTAACATGACCCAACATCCAAGTTCTAGTTATGGAAGTGGGGTATACTAGCTAAAAACTTACCGGAACTCCTTAGAGATGTCAAATCACCTACATGTCAGACCACAACCCATGGTGCTTAGACCCTAAGTTGGAACTTCATTTTAACTAAGCTCACATCCCAGCCACATGCATAAGCTATTGTGAGTGTGGCTAGAAGGCTCTATCTACCCAAATATGCCTCCTTCTATGTTGTTGCAATCGAATTTTCCTAGTTCCATGCATGTGGCCATGAAATCGGTGCCACATTTTTAGGTCTAGCCTACAGGCCACTGCTCATAACAACATAGAATTTCTAGAATCAAGTTCAAAATGCTAAAAAGTCTATATGATAAGTAATAGAGCTTTATCTTGCTCATATTTTTCCAAACACATGAGAGAATTCCGTGGCACACATGGTAAACATAGTAACTACAAGTCATGAATGTATAATTGTTCAATTTCTCCTTAACTTCATCGAATAATAATCAAGAAGGTTCAATGTCATCTCAAACTAGCTGGAACAATGCTATTTAGACCATGTATTCACATAAACATTAAATAACTTGTCAAATCACGAACAAGATCCATAACAAGAGCACATCATTTAACCAGGCATATAAATAGCATATAGCTAGAATGAATCCATAATAAAATTCCATAGAATAAGAACAATAACGAGTACATGTTTTTATTGATCATAATATGAAAATAACTCACATTAATATATATAAATGACAACCAAGTCATAGACTTCCATGTACCACCCAGCCATAAATTGGGTTGAACCAAATCTCTCTTTTAGCCAATTAACCCCAGGCCATATTCCAAGCATGAATGTGGGATCTCATGAGATAAATCAAAACATAACTAACCAGGGCTTCCAAACGTGAAACTCTCAACCACATTTATTTCACCTAAACTAGTCTAGAAATCACTAACACCAAACAAGATTCGATGCCTCCAAATTTATACACTATACCCAGAGGAATTTTTTTGTCTCCACCCATCCGTCAAGAGTTTGAGGATAAATCCCAGCTCCACCCTTGACCCTTGGGAATTTTCCGAGACCACCTCACCAACATCCAAAGTCTACCTTCCATCCAAATCTTAAAGCAAACAAGGAACCCACAACATCTAGGAAATGACAAGGCAACGATTAAATCTACTTTTAATCTAGAAAAATCCCATTCCATTAATGGGAAAGAAACCAAATATCGAAATGCATGTGCCATCAATTAAAATATCAACAATGAAATCACACATGCAACATATTACCTACAATTTCCTCTTATTGTAGTTGCTTTTCCTACCTTTTCCTTGTCCTCCCTTGCTCTCCTTTGTTTGCTTTTTTGTGTCCAAGTGCTTCCTCTCTCTTCCCTTAGAGCCCTCTTTCTAAAAATTAACAAAGTTATAATTGACAAAATTTGTGAACTATATCTATGATTGCTTTTTATCCTTCATGTTTAGTCTCTTCCTTTCTTTTTTCGTTTTTCTTTCATTTTCCTCTAATTTATCTCTAGTTTCACTTGCATTCATATTTGTGTCTTTTCATCTCTATTTTCTCATATTTTCCTTTATTTATCATATTAAATTATTATTTATTTCCTCTTTCCTTTTGCAATGGCTTTGCCAATTTTCATAACCATTAATAAACCACAAGTGATTCCCACTACAGTGTCTTTCCCTCCATTCATCTTGGAATACATGTCCCATGACCATGGTTTTATTTTATGTACATGTAAAATAAACCTCTGTCTATTACAACTAACGTGAAACAACTATCATCACATACATTAGTGGTAAAATGATCAATTGAATGACAACTGATAGGACAAAAATCATGATAAGATGGAACGATTAAGGCATAAGATTCCCAATTAGTAGACAACAAAGATATAATAGTTTGACCAACTTTGAAAATGCTTTGAACAATAGAATCATCTTCCTCACATGACAAATGTGACAATCCATTTCCTTGAAGCTAGTTACAATCTGGACTAGCATCACAATCATCGACAAAATTGTACAGGGATGCTAGTATGGCAAATACATGAAAAACAGTCAAGATACAATGGGTGAAAAGGAGGAATTTGATTTACCAAATGACTCAAGAATTCAATAACACTTAATAGGAGATATGGTTCCATAGTAAAAATGATTAGCATTACAATATTCATAATAAGGACTAAGAACATAAAATTTAAAAAGTATCTGATAGGTATGAATCGCTTGGCCGATGATAATATTTAAAATGATCAACTTTACAACTTTGTGTATCCTTGAAAGTTATACACTCCAAACCTGAGTTTGACAAAAAATCTTTGCATTAGGATGAAGTAACTGAAATATAATCTTTAATCTAATTAGAAGCCAAATATTGAAATTTAAAAGAGAAATAGCTAAGATAGTAAAAATATTCCAAAAGATTTGCTTTCAACAAAATCATCCAAAGAAAATATTCTTGCGAGAAAATATAGATTTGACCTAGTTCATGGATCTTGTTAGGCTTATGAGAAACTGACATAAACATCAACATAAGTTGAAGTGCCTTGAATTTCTAACAAGTTCTGGAACCAATAAAATTTGGATAACTACATTTTGAGAATGGAGTGAGATCGTGAATTGCATGTGGATTTCTACTATTGTTTAAATTAATATAATCACTATTATCCAAATGGAAACCATCTACATCATCGGTTTGATCAGATTTGATAACATTAATAAATAGATTACCCAAGTCATAAGGTTCTTTTGAATGAACATATAAGGATGTATATTGAATCACTCTCATGAATAACCTGAACAACAGGATTTTCTTCATGCAATACTGGAAATGATAAAAATTGCAATGGATACTTGATGACTTGATTGCCTCTTTATTCATCATGGATAATCTCACTACATTGTTTCAATTCATAAATTTTCTCATTAGATGATGAACTTGAAGAGCATAGAGTATTGTGATGACATGATAATGCATTACAAACAGTGCAGTACAAAGGATAGTGAACTGAATCAGATACTAGATCTAAATATTTCGAATCAGAAAATTCTTGAAAAACTAAAATATTTGTCGGTACATCTTCTCATACATCAATGGAGTCATCATTATAAGAGTGATGGTTTCCTAAGAATTTATATTGATTACGAAAATCAATTTCATTTGATTGACTATCAAGATTAGTAGATCCAAAATCAACCAAGGATGGAGGGACACCATTTTGTAAAAGATGAATTTGAAAAAGTGAAGAAATATTGAAATTATCTTCACCTTTTTGTTCCTCTACCAATGAAATGTAACTCCCTTGCACTTGATCGCTAATTGAATTGGAAAATTGAAAATCAAGTAGATCGAGATGCAAGGGGTCATGAGCATGGAATGATAGAAGAGGACACATATACCATGAATAGACACTTTCAAGATTAGATTTATGAGTTTTAAAATCATATTGATAAATCAACGTATTATCCTTCACCTTTGGCTCCATCAACCATTCCAAATTATCCTCAATCGGGTCAAGATCATGGGAAGTGGATTAAGGTTGAGAAGATGGATTGGGAATTTGATTTCCAAATTTCCCAACTTGATCATTAATATATAGAGGCACCTTGATTGGTACAGAAAAATGGAGGACAAGGAACAAAAGGAATAGTAGGCTCCTCCTATGAAATTAGAGGTTTCTCATCATTTATAAAACTTGGGAGAACAAGATCATCTAGGGACTTATATTCTTTTAAGGAAATTCGAACCAAATGTTCAAACTTTTATTCAAATAAAACCCAATATGTATATTCTTCAAGAAACACTTGACATAAGTGAATGAATCTATTAGAAAAATCCTCATTTGATTCATTAGGGTTCATTCTTAGTTGATTAATTGTTTTGTAAACATATCGGTAATCATACCTATCAAAGGCTTGATGAAGCTCCTTGAGAATATATCCAAATGAATGAATAGAAGAAGGTGGTAAGGTATGACACCATCAGTTTACTCCAACTTCAAGTGTGTGGGTGAACAAAATACAGAAAACATCAATTTCATCAATTTCGTAAGATTTACAAAACCCAAGAAAATCATTTATGTGTTTGGCTAAAATGTACCACCCTCACCATCAAACCTAAATTGAGACTGTTATAAAACCAATTCACAGAAAGATAGAAAATATAGATCAATGACTTCAAAATTAGCCTATTCGAGGGAGAAACCTCCTTTATATTACACAAATGAAAAATTCTTGGATGATACAAATGAAAAGGCCTCCTTTTTACATATAGGAGTCTAAGTAGTCTCAATACAATCAGAGCCTACATAACAATAATATTGTAGGAGCACAACGATAACAATAGTGGGCTTCTATGGGGTACAATAATAAGAACATGGGGATTATATGGGCACAATAATACAATAAGGGGGATGCACTAATAACAATATGGGTTTACATTAGTAGTATAGTAACCTAACATGCCCCTCTCCTTCAAAAAGTGTTGTCCTCAATGCTTGAGTAGTTTTGGATGCTTCTGTATAAAATTATCATCCTCCCATGTGGAATCTTCAATGGGTAAGTTCTTCCACTTGATGAGATACTATGAAATTGATCGATTTCGTAGCTGTCAATTTCTTGTTTCTATTACTTCTTTGGGTTCCAATATGATTTTTCCTTTTTCGTCATGTTGTGGCAATATTGTTTGAACTTGGATCTTCTGCAAATTTTGAATGAGTGCCCACACTTCTTCATCATTGTTCCATTCATCCTTTCCTTCACTTATCCAATCTAGTTCGATAATAGAAATGGCACAAAACAATTCTTCCACATCCTCATCCTTTCTTGAGAGTGCATCTGCAACAACATTTTGATTCCCTTTTTTATAGATGATTTCAAAGTGATAACCCATCATCTTTTTTATCCATTTTTGTTGTTATTCTAAAGATAATATTTGTTCTAAAATGTATTTAAGACTATCATGATATTTTTTTTTACCTTGAAGTGTCTTCCCATTAGGTAAGATTTGATATTTGGAGGAACACTTCCTGGAATCAAATGAATAGCACGATCATGATCACGAATAGGTGGGAGGCCTTTGGGAGTCTCAAATACCTTGGAATGATTGTCCAAGACTTTTTGGAGATCTGGATAAATAGATAATTTTGATATGGGAACCTCTAGCTAACATAATTGTGCAATTACGCCTCATTGTTTTTTCTTTAGAAGCTTTGTCATTTTGTTAGAGCTTATTATATTTCCCGATTTCCATGAGATACCCCTTAATTCAACTTCCTTTCCTTCCGAGAAAAAAATCATGAAAATTTCTTGAAAATTAAAAGCTATTGTACCCAAGGATTGTATCCATTGAACTCCTAGTACAACATCAACACCACCCATTGGAATGGAAATCATTGGGCTATTCCATACATATTCTCCCATGGATAACTTGATATTATGGCACTTTCTAGAGAAATTTATGGTTCCTCCACTTGCAACCGCCACTTGACACTCTGGTGCTGGATATAGGAAGAAATTCAATTCCTTGGTTATCTTACAATGAATATAATTATGGGTACTTCCTGAATCAAATGACACTATTACATTTTTCTTCTTGATATGTCCTTCTATCTTGATAGTTTGAGGAGTGGTAATTACAGCCAATGCATTACAAGATATGGTCGGATTCATTTATTCTTTCTCTAGGGTTTGTTCCTCATGTATATCCTCTTCTTTTGACATTTCTTGTTCCTTTTCTTCCTCCTATTCACAATCTATGTAAAATAAATTCTTCTAAGCACACTTATGAAATTTAGTGTATTTTCTATCACAACTATAACAAAGCATTTTTTCGCTTTTTTCTCCCAATTGTTGTGTTATCAACCTTGTAGTTTATGGAAGGCTAGGGGCAGCAACATTTCCATCTTTATAGTTGTGAGTGGTAGGCTTCCTTCTTGCAAAATTTTTTCTTTCCATTTTTCTTGCCAACCTGAATGCCTTCTCCAATGAACCAGTTTCCCAAAGACGAACCTCATGTTGAATGTTATCCTTTAAAGTCACTATGAAGACATCAATCCTCTGCTTCTCTGGAATATCATTTACCCTTATATTCAATGTTTGGAAGTCCTCAATGTGCTTTCCCATTGAACCCTTTTTCTTGAGATTTATCAATTGGCTAAAGAAGGTGTTGCTATTTGTATCCTCATAATGTGCTATCACCTCGTCTGTAAAAATTTACCAAGTGACAATTTGTTTATGGGAGAAAAGCCATCGATACCATAGAAACTGACTGGGTTCCAAATATAAAGTTGCAATGCATACCTTTTGTGTGTTTTGCACATTATGGATATTGAAATATTGTTCCATCTATAGTATCCATGTTACACGATCCTTTCCACCAAACTTCCTCATATCGATCTTTGGAATGTGGTGGGTCTTTATTCCAACGTTAAAGTATACGAAATTGTGATTAACATTTCTTTTGTTCTCATCATGAGTTTTCTCTACTACCTTTTCGCCATTAGGAATCCTTTCTTGTAGCAACTTTAACAAACCTTCCATGTATTTCTACAAATCTTCAATGTTGTCATTCTTTGAATCATGATTAACATTTATTTTGATCTCATTCTGAGTTTGCTCTACTACCTTTTCACCCTTAGGAAACCTTTCTTGTAGCAACTTTGTCAAACCTTCCTTCCAAATTTCCATGTCCTTATTCCAATATTCAATGTTGTCTTTCATACCATCCATCATAGCTTCCACTCCTTTATTTAAACCATCCATCCTATCTTCCATGCCTTTCTTTAAACCATCCATATTAGCTTCTGTTACTTTTTGTGAGAGTGAAATTTGTTGCACTTGGTCTCGTAATTTTGATATATCATCTATAATTTCTTCCTCTTCTTCCTGAGTCATGGTAGAGATTTCAGGTTTCTTACAAGTTATTTCCATTTTATTTTTTTGGGGCATCAATTAATGATAATAATGCTTCACTATGCGTTCTGAATTCCTTCAAACTAATTTTTAAAATCAAACTTATGCAAAATAAGAATAAAAAACAAACTACTACACATATTTTTTCACTTTGTAGGAGCTCGATATTAAATCTGATGTATCTCTAAAATTTCGGATCTCCAAGCTCCAAAATTGTGAAATGTGGTAGCCCACTGAGTCCTATTTCCAACCTTTCCCTTTTGATCGAAAGTGGATTCTCCAAGAAAGAATTATGCCCAATCTCCCAAGATGACATGATTATACAGTTTTTGAGTAGAGCGAACTTGTACAAAGTGCCGCATGTCATTGTTTCAACCTTCGAACATTAAAACAATTCTTAGAAAACTATAGTTCGTCCTCTTTCTGTAAATTCTTACGAAATTTCAATCTGATACTCATAGAGAAAGTTATGATGATTTTCCAAAGATCTCCCATTTGGGATGTAATTTGGGAGCCTGCAAAAACCCTAAATGTCTTGAACCATATCTCTGAAAATGTAGCGAAACAAGATCTAAAATTCGGGTCCAATATTAATTAAGATTTCAACTCAAATGGGTTTTAATTTCAATGTTTGATCTTTCATAGAAATAAACTTATGGAGAAAATTCCTCGATGGTCTGTTTGCGATGGAATTCCGGAGCTTGCAAAAACCATAACTTCCTCAGATCATATGTCCAAAAATATAGCGAGAAAATATCTAAAATTCAGAACTCAGGATCATCGAGATTTCAGCTGAAATGGAATTTTTTATCTTCTGAAAGGTCGCAAAAAAAGGTTATAGTGAAAATGTCACGATGACCTATTTTGGAGCAGCAAAACCCTAAAATCCAAAGCTATGATACCAAATATTATGAAACTAGCTCAGAAAAAGATAGAAAAGATAGATCCACGACTTCAAAATCAGCCTCTTCGAGGGGGAAAACTCCTTTACAATACATAAATGAACAATTCCTGGATGGCATAAATGAAAATACCTTCTTTCTATATATAGGACTCTAAGCAGTCCCAATACAATCAATGCCTACATAACAATAATATTGTAGGGGCACAACAATAACAATAGTGGGCCTCTATGGGGTACAATAATAACAACATGGGTACTATATGGGCACAATCATACAATAAGGGGGGTGCACTAATAACAATAATGATTTACACTATTAGTATAAGGACCTAATAGAGACGTCATAAAATTGTTCCTCGGAAATGAAAATCTTACTAGGGAATAGGCTAGAAAAACACTATAGGATTATGATTTGGGAAAGGGCCACTTAAGATAATACATTAAAAATAGACTCAACAGACACAACTTTTCCTCTGGCCCTATTTCTAGCACTAGAACGTTGATGGTGATGGATACCGCAGACATACATAGGGTCTCGCCGATGTGATGTCCCAATTAGACCTCACATCATTTTGAGTAGGAGACCCATCCAGATTATCGTCACAACCACAATTCCTTAAGGTTTTCCTTTGTTTCAATGAATAACATAAAATATTACCTGCATAATCTTTGAAATCCATAAGTAAGTTGACACTATGGAACACCAATTGCGATGTGTGAAAGGATTCCTTCACAAGTGGGAGACAAGGGTAACTCTCTAGAAGCAAAGTAATAGTAATACTAACAGAGGAACATGAGAGAAAGGAAATATTATTTGATTAACCTGCAAATTAGTTCACATGATGACTACAATTCATCAAATCAAGTACAACACACATTAAATAAGACAAACACTAAAGCCACTGAAATAGTTCAATTTCTTTAGTACATAAGAATGTCAACATATACCAAAAAAATCCAAAGAATATTATTAAAACATTCAAAATAGATACATGAAAGTGTATTGTCTCAATGAGCTTCAATTAAGTGAAAGTTCCAAGTACACAGTTATAATTGTGAGGCACTGGTGTCAATAGTGAAACACTAAGTCACTTCTTTCTTCTCCAAGGAATGATTTTTCTCTCTTATTCCAAGTAGAAGAAGCCAAGGCTAGCAATCCAATATCTATCACTCCAAAATACTCTTTCTTGATTTATGATGCTTCTTTTATAACAATAAGAATGAACTTTCATATCCTCATGACTCTTCATGAACTATCCTCATGACTCTTTGAATTCCCATGTGACATTTTTACTTCTAGAAGACCCTTGGACTCCTAAATGACCTTTGGATTTCTATAATAGTCTTTTTTCCACATGTTAATTTTAATATTACACATGTGACTCTTGGGCTTCCACGCATTATATTTTGTCATTTTCCCTTTGATAATTACATCATTACATGCATAAATGATGTGGCATGAGACATGGACACATATTGACCATTGCGATGAAACATGTTCAAGTCACACCATGATAATGATGAAATGGAGCTTCATGATGATGTGGAAATGCCAAGATGCTCTTATTGTTGCTTTATCTTCATATTCACCATCCAAAGGTTCTTGGATATACCTTTGAATCCTCTAAGTTATCATGCAAAGTCTTCATTATTCCATGGTTTAGGATCTACTTCATGTATTCATGATAGTTCTTCATTATGCTTCTTCTCTACAAGTGTTTCTTTGACATATTCCTTGAGAATCACATTCTCATGTTGAGAAGATACCCCTGCAAATGAATGTCACTCATGACAAAAAAAAGTAAGTCATGAAAACATATATTCTATCTCTACCTATCTCATGGAAGAAGTTGCTTATGATAGGCCTGTGTGAGGGTTGAAAAAGGAAGGATTTATAAGGAAGGCGTAGTTCAACTCAATAGTGCATGAGGGGAGAACCATTTTTCATTGTTACTATGCCATGCAATATAAAGAAGGGGCTCTTCAAGGTCGAATACAATGGGGAATTAAAAGGAACAAAGTTGAAGGCTTGATGCTTGAGATTACATGAAGGAAAGGGAGGAAGACAATGAGAGCACATTTTGACTTGAAATAGACTAAGAGGAATCCTTATTGAATCTTGTTACTACACCATGCACTGAACTAGAAAGGATTTATCAAGTGTTCAATGAGGGGAAGAACATGGAACAAGGTTGAAGGATTGTTTCTTTTGACTGCGTTATGCGCTGGAAGGAAGATGAGGCTTAAACAAAAATGTAGTTTACTTCAACAAGGGCTCACTGCCTACTGAGACTATTCATTGCACTGAGAGAGACTAGAAAGGGAAAACTTTGAGTGTGGTGAGGGGAAAAAAGGAACCGTGGAAACGAGACTGAGCCTTATTACTGCACCATGCACTAGGCTTAGTGGGGGGCCTCTATTTTAGCACATTTTTCATAAAAAAGGGGTTGTTGTTTATATGGAATGAAATTTTCCCTTCATTCTAGTAGATTTTCGCCCAACAGTGGTTGATTGTTCATATGGAATGCACTTTTCACTGAGCAAGTGAGCAGAAGGTAGGTCACTTAACCTAAGAAGTTCTTCACTACATTGTCGAGGGAGGAGGGCCCTTGCCTTATGTAGTTTTCTTTTGAAAGGGGATGTAAGAGGTCCTTTCTATCAACTAAAAGTACTTTATGTTCCATGCAAGGTCAAGCTGATCAAAACTTAGTGCAGTGAGTCAATGCAATCCAAAAGGTTCAGGTGACCATAAGTTGAAAGTCCTGAATGTGTGACCATAGGAGATGACCTTAGGGAAGACATAGTGCACAAGTCTATGAGGAAGAGATATCATCAATAAGGGTTATGGAAACATAATGATCATTGGTAGGTAAGAGGGCTAATTCCTCCACAACTACTATGGGTAGGAGGACAAAGAAGAGCTCCAAAATGGATCAGTGTTGGGTTAGTAGAATAAAAGAGGTAAATTCATCAAAACATGACTCAAACATAGATCACACACATGAATTACATCAATACAAACCATGGGAATTCAAAGGACTCCTGAACAGTAATCAACCCTTGAAACAACAACAAATTGACACTTATTTCTATGTGTGATAGTCAAAATGCCTCATTGTGACACTTAGGATAGATGTTGGGATAGAAGTGTCAAATGTGAACAAAATGTGTCGTAATTTGTAGAGTTGTGTATAGTTCATATTATTATGATATGTAAGACCATATCATGTAGTAGAGTGCCTAAAAAATGACTATAGTTATCTGCTGATCCAGGTGATATTGGTGGCCACCTGCCAAATCCACTTGGACCCCCACCATTGTTTCTTTCAGCTTTTTAGTTTCCTTAATTGTAGCCCAGTTTACTATTTTTAGCAGTTTTTCAGGTCTTGAACTTCCGAAGCCGTTTTGAGGCCCTAAGCGATGTTTTTGGGGAAAATTGGGAGCAACATGGGTCCGTGGACTAATGTTGCTCTTCCCAAAGTTGTAGTTCTCGGATAGATATTTCTAACGAGATACTGTGCATGTCAAACAGAGATCGTATGCCAAAGTTACGACCCCGGGAAGTTGATGTACCAATTTACCCAAATTGGGTCCATAGTTTGGCGTTTCATCTTCTAGGGTTAGGTTTTGGAATGTTAAGGGTTTTCCCCTACAATAAGAAGAATCAAACTCAACTAACTCAACTCATTTAATGCCTCTTCATGTTGTTGTGTGTTGGATCTAGGAAAACATCTCCTTTTTCTACGACTTTTAAAGAGAAATGTAGCCCTATACTCAAGGACGTTTCTCCCCCAGTTGATGTATTTATAAGAGAATTGAATTGGCCCTATAAGTAATAGCATAGTAGTAGAGAACAAATGTTATTCTTTTTTAATATTTCTAAGAAAGTTTTGTAGCATTGTAATGCAAGACAAATGTTTAGTTAATGGACGTAGTTCCTCATTTTAGCTCTTAGCTTAGTTCTTCTTCAAGGACTGTGAGCATGCTTCAGTTGGTCCAACCATAAGAGCTTCAATGCCCTATTATACTTCTATTAATATTATTTTGATGTTTTCTATTTATCTTGTTTAAGTTTTAAATTCTCTTTTGTAGAAATTAGAATTTGATTGGTTATGTGCATGGTTAAGTATGTACTTTCTTGAGTTAATATTATTTGTAGGTCATTTATGTAATCCTTAAATATTCTTTATCATTCATATTACTTATTAATACAATTTTAGGTCATTTTCCATTCCACTCCCTTTCGTTTAACAAATTTTTCAATTTGTTGTTTTACTATGCATTTGATATTATGGTTACATGGGATAGATAAAGCTTGCTTTTGTGATGATAAATCTAATAATAGGTCGCAAAATATATTTACTAGTTGAATAACATCAATATATCTCATTCCTACCACCCTCCTTCAACTTAGGATTGCTTTCAATTTATTTTACTAGCTCGCTGGACTCTTCCCGTAGAAAAATAGGGAATATGTAGCAACCCTAAAATAATATATTTCTCTAAATCCATTCAAAAATAAATAATTGGTTTAGTCTCCTTATTTTCTTGAAACATTTCTAATATGATGACAGTGGAGTTTAGAGGCCTAGAAATCTAACAGTGTTGCCTTTTATTAAATGCTTTTTGAATGTTTTTTTGTTTCTTGTTTTTTGTTTTGTTTTGTTTTGTTTTTTATTTTTGTGTTTTTGTTTTTGTTTTTTTTTGTTTTTGTTTTTTTTTTTTTGTTTACTTTTGTTTTTTTATTGTTTTTTTCTTTGTTTTTTGTTTTTTCCTGTAACATGGGATTCATATTTGCAAATCATTTATTTCCAAGGAAAGTGAGCTTTTAATTTCTTCCATGTTGCATAAGTGTGTTCCATTTCATTCCTACAAGTTACTTTTGAAAATATACTTTTCTTTAGAATATTTATTCTCACAACTTAACCTATTTTATACTCATCTAGCATTCGATTAAATAATTCTCATCTGTATAAGACTTAAAATAGGAAGAATATACTTCTTATTTCACATAAAATGTTGACCCCTCTGAATTTGGTATGAACCTTGGGTTCATAATTAAAGTTGAGACTCTTGGAGTAACAACATTGTTGTTGCAACACTGAGGGCCATAACTTTTTGGTGCCACTGTTGGGGAGGCGCCAAGTTATGCACTTCTTTTTTATTTGATTGTTTCACTCCTTATCCTTAATTTTTCTTTTGTAAAAAACAACAAACAAAACAATAAAACATTATCATCCTTTCAGAAAATAGAAAAACGAAATATTTCCAGAAATCTTTTTATGCCTCATAAAATTAGGGACAAGACAATAAATTTTCACAAAAAACCCCCACTTCTACTAACAATCATCCCTTTTCGGCCAATTGTGAGCCTCCTACCCTGAAAAAAGGAACCTTTGAGGCCTTTTTGAGTGAGTAAGAAAGGATCTTTAAGGAGAATTCAGAGGAAAAAATCCTTCACCCCCCCATCACTACAATGGCTAAAGTAAGACAATCTAAAGTAAAGTTATTCCTCATTAGAGAGATATATCGAGAAGCAAAAGTGAGAAATATTAATCAATCTATGTTTTCACACTTCTATCGCCTGATCACAAAATATTCTGACACCTTTATGCTTGAGTTTGTTGTTTTATGTAGAACTTATGACTACACCACAGATGGATAATAACTCAATATGTTTCCTTCCACCTTGAAGAATGAAACTCTCTAGCGGTTCACAAGCCTTGAAGGTAATAGTATCACCACCTTGGATCAAATGCAACAATATTTTAACAATAAGTATAGATATTATTGTATAGAAACATACACCATAGATGAGATTTTGATAATGAATCAAGGGGAAATGAATCTTTAAAAGTTATGAGGAAATGTTCCAACTAAGTTATAAAAGGGCCCATAATTTCACTCTAGGAACAATTTACATAACTATTGTACTATTCATGGGATTCAGATAAGATCTCATGGAAACTATCAGCTTGTTGGATAATGGATATATCTACTAGTTCACCTAGGATTATATTAAGTAGGTTTTCAAAAATCAGTTGAGAGCCACTAGAAAAAAGAGGTAGAATGAGAAAGAGTTGAGTCCATCCTTCTTCTTCCTCTGTGATTGCTAGCAATAAAATAGGATGAATGTTAGAAGACATGAAAACTAAAATATTACACACATTTTTCCTGCATATGGAGACCTTGCATATTAAAAGAAAATAGGAAGAAGCTTAAAAATCATTGGTTGTGTTTTTCACCCAATGTAGTAAGAGACACACTAGTAATGAATGTCCTTTGAATGTTATAGAAATTTATTCTTACGTGAATAAAATCATTCTACTGATAAGTTTTCATCTTTGCCTGGTTTGAAGGACATTTACAAAGGAATATAAGTGAGCATGGAGAAGTCATGCTTCAACAATTAAAAGAGACCACAGGATCCAAGGAAATTTTAGCAAAGTAAAAATTCCCTTCTCATTTCAGTCATAGTTACAATGCTCAATATCAAACTTGGTTCCCTCTTAATCCTTCACCTTGGCTCGTGCCCACTCCTTTTCCATATCCTCCTCAATCTATTGTTCCTCCCTTCCATCCATATTTCAACCAACCTCCCTAATGGGGTAATCCATCACAAGGATGGATACCCCAAGTGGCCCAACCACGTAATCTATTCTCTCCTTGACAACAAGAAGTACCCCCAAATGTTTCTCCAAAATAACCTTAAATGCATGCTCAACCAAATATTAGTCCTAATAATAAGCAAATCAACCTAATTATAGCGAACAAAGTATTTATAAGATCTATTCTATAGAGAACCAAGAAATAAACCTTAGGTTAGAGAAGGTTCGGCTAAATGTCCATCCTCCTTATCCTAATAAAGATCCTGAGAATGAGAAGGAGAATCTTGTGCCACATGTTATTCACCAAAAACCTCCCTATCTTGAAACATCCACAACCCAAAAAACACAAAATTTGGAAGAAACTAAACTTCTCAGATAAATAAAAAAATTGTGTGTAAAAATACCTCTCCTTCGATCCCTCAAGGCATTTTGGCAAGAATTGATTAATAGGTAATTGATTTCTTGGAGCAGCTACAAGTTCAATTTTCATCCTATGCATTGGTTTTCTTTTGGATTTTTCCAAGGGGGAATATATTTCCTAGATGAAAATTCTAATATTGGAGTTAATATGGAAATAGAAGACATTAATTTTGAAACCTTATTTCGATATTGAAGATCATGTTGAATGTGCTAGAGGTGTTCTCGAGGTATGGATTGTATGTCCTCTCATTTACTTTCCTCCTTGAAAATTTCCATATCTTTGTCTTGAACTTCCATCTCTTCTCCCTCTTAATCCATGAGATATTTCTTCTTCTATTTCAATTTTCACATCTAGATCATTCTCCAATGGGGGGGAAGGGTTAGAAAATTTCCTTCACATGGAGTCTTTAGGTTTATAAGACTATGCAGCACAACAGTTTGGGGGGGTGGAAGTAATTTTAGGGCCAAGGTATTGACTTGAAGGGGGACCTTCATAAAGGGATGATAAGTAATCAAAGTTATTCGTTGTGGGAATCAACTTAGAAGGACAAATATTGAAGGGTTTATTATTAGATCTATGTTTGGAAGCCATTTTAACAAAGCCTTCAATATATTTCCTAGAATATGGAGGAGAGGGTTTTTGGGTGCAAGAAGGGGGGAGTACCTGAAAAATTGTTTGTGCTCACACAATGACATTGAAATGAAATATATTCACAATCCACTATATAAACCCATTATAAATCATGATACATAATACTAATAGCATTTGGAAGGGGAACTTAGACATCCGTATAAACATAAATCTATGCAGAAGCTATATATCTCCCTTTTCTAGTGTATTTTTCCATTTTAAACAATGATCCTATGAAATTTCCATTTCCTTGAAAGATTTCCATGTTCCAGTATTCTTGTGGGAGGCCATATAGTTGAATCCATATTGTAATGTAGGTCAATGTACTCCTATCTAGATTGAAACATTATGTTCAATATTTGAGGTGGAGTCCCTTAAATTGGAAAATGTATGGACCATTTTCAGAGACTACGTCGTGATCTGACTGATTATGAAAGATGGTGGAAAATGATCCCTTGGATCCAAGCATTAATTCAATATGTCCCTTAGCTTTCCAATGGCCATTGATCTAGGCTACTAGGTCATTCTCTATTGGCTAGAGCCCTAAAAAATTCTCAATTATTTTGTGATCCTTCATAACTTGAACAATTTCTCTAACATGGTTTTTTTTTAGCTCCTAAGTGGGCATGCTCTCAATTTGGGGGATGTATTAACCTAGCTTCAATGCATTGGAAGTTGGTGAAGATGCTTGCAGATTATTTGGCCTATGTTCATCATACTTGTTACTACAATTGTGATGGACTAAGTAAGAATTATTAATGTGTTGAAATGAGAGCTAAGGTTAAGATGAACTTATTTGGCGAGGACTTCTTTGTATGAGGGGATTTTCTCTCCCTTAGAATGATACCATGATGTCATACTATGAAAATTGTGAATATACCTTAAGTTATTAAACTCTCATTGTAGAGCCAATTCCTCAATAAACAATAATAATAATCTAATCTATTAGAAAATAATAATAGGAGACAATATGCTAAAATTTAAATTTATATTCATTTTAGTTTCTTTATAAAAAAAATCCTGCCAACTTGCATGTCTATTTTGGAATAAGATTTCTCAAATTTTAGTTTAATTATCAATAATTATTTGGTTAATGATAGAGATTCAAACTCCATAGAATATTCCAGAATATTGTTATTATTATACATAAATCAAACACTGAGATTTATTATCAAATAGCTTTTGTTTTCTTTTAATTAAATTCATTAACTAAAAATTCATGATATGAAAAAGTGTCATATGAAATGAGTTATGGTTTTTTAGGTATATGATATTGATTGTAACAAAATTTATTTACAATTAAAAATCTTTAAAGTAAAGATCAACCTATATGCTTAGGAATCTTATTACATGTTTTTTTAAATATTTGTATGTTTAACGTATATATTAATATTTTTTCTCATTAATAACAAGAAGAAATATTTCAAATAAAATTTAAATTTAAATAATTTTTATGATTTTTTTTAATATTAATAATTTGAAATTTAAAATGAAATGTTTTAATACTTATTATAAATTAATGTCTATTAATATTTACTAACCATTTAATTTACATAATTACCTTAATAATATTTAATTTTATAATAAATATGCAAATATCTTACACTCAAACCATTCTGATTTCATTTTATTAAATTACTTACGTTATCATGTTTTCCTATTCATCTAATCATGAAATTTTTGATGATATGCAGCCATTTTTATATATTTATACTTGGTCATGAATTTTGTATTTATATTTTACTTTATGATGTTATTGTAGGATTTCATACATTTAAATTTTATGATAATTTTATTTTATTTTTATATTTTTAAAATCAGTTGAAATAAAAGAATAAAATGAGATATTTATTATTTAGAGGTAGTTTAATTTATAAGTATTAAGAAAATAAATGTTATGTAAAAGTAGATTTGAGATTTAAATTTCTTAATTTATTTATGTTTATGGATTTAATTTTTTTTCACTTATTTGTGTTTGTAAAAAAGGTATATGTAAGTACTTAGTGATTATAGTGGTAATGGTTGAAATCAACCTTGTGTCATACAAATATGAAACTCGCTCACTTGTCAATTTCTCTAATCGCACAAAACAATAAAAGATATCTAAAAATTATATAATAAAATATTCTTAAAATTATATATGAATAAAAATGGAAAAATATTAGAACAATGTAACACATATAGATTATTGGATATTTATTTTATTTTTATTTTTTTAATACTAAAATAATCAAAGAAATTGAGTCTGACTCATATTTAAGTGATACAAAAATGATTCTAATCACCACCATTATACCCTTAAGTGTAATTACATTATCCATAAAACATCATACATAATTCACCTACCTTTACATAATAAAATTTTCCAAATAAACTAATCTTGAAAGCAATTCCCATTTAATTTTCTAATTATTATTATTATTATTATTGTTGTTGTTGAAGCAAAAGACAAACCTTCTATTTCATTAATTCAAAAGATAAGTTACAAAGTGTACAGAAACCTGTCAATTTAGATAAACCCAGGAGACCAGGTAATCCTGCCAAAGACAAGGACCCTCCAACTAACTCACAAAAGCCCATAACACAAGGAAAAACCCCAAAGGACAAAAAAAAACCGATCAAAACACCCCCAGAGCCGACCAACAGCAGCGGTCAACCCCGACTCTCCAAGGAACACACAGGAAGGAAAGTACATGACGCGCCATCGGGAAATGGTGAAAAGGCCCAATGGGCCCCACTAAACGGCGCCGTCAATCCCAACCGTCCAGTCAAGCTGCCGGATCCTATGGCCAGGAGCCATATCGCAGCACCAAACCCTACCGAACTTTAACGTGCGATGAAGGGCGGTTTCCGTAACTGCCACCAAGCCACGTGTCATGAGCCCTATGGGATCGCTTCCGAAAAAGCAAAACCACTTACCACTTTGCCAACATGCGATCACCGGAAACCTGCCTATTGCTAGGATTTCTAGCCCGATTGCGGAAAGAGGGCGAAAGCCAACTGCTGTACACCAATAACTGCCCATTCTGCCTGTTCGAGCTGTGAAGCTAGAACCCGGTCCCGAACTTAATTGGGAGTTGAAACCGCAGAGTGCCAACCAGAAACCAGGGAATACCGATCAGAATGCTCCGGGAAAAAAGTGAGACCTCTATTGACTCACCAACCTTCTTGGCTCATCCTGCTGGGCTGAGGTTGTACATTCCAGCGACATCAATTCGTGCTATTCAACCTAGCCCGAAACTGGAAAACCTCCCTATCCTCAGTAGCTTGATCCTCGCATATGGCCTTTAGACGACATGGAGGAATTTCTTGCCACTTTTTGGCAATCCCACTTTCTGCACTGCACACACCATGATTGGCCAGTAAGTCCGCCAGCTTATTGGCATTACGGCGCACATGGTTGAAACTTATAGTTCGAAGGTCCTGTAGATGTAGTCGGATTCTTTGATAAACCTGAATAAGTTTCCAATGATTCGAGACTCTTTCCGGCCGAGAACCACCACTGATTCTTTTCACAACGTTGATTGTTATCTCAGAGTCCGCTTCTACAATGATATTTGAGCAATGGTTCTGAGTTAGAGACTCTAGACACTGCTCCAGAGCCATCACTTCGGCCATGTTATTGGTAGCTCTTCCTAAATGACAGTGGAAGATAAAGATAATATTGCCCTCTTCATCCCTTAAAACTCCTCCATAACCAGTAGTTCCCGGATTGCCTTTGGAGGCCCCATCAATGTTATATTTCAGAAAGCCTTTCGGTGGAGGTTGCCAGTAGTCCTTCTCTGTAACCATGGTTTTATCCCTTCTGTTTATACCTTGAGGAGTTATCCCTTGCAATCCCAGTTGCCTGAGGATTCTCTGCTCTTCGTCTGAGGGGGAATTCTTGGGGATATTGCGAACAGTAGAGCTGACTATCTCTCTGAGCTGTTTCAAGATAAGATCAAGTAGATGTTGTGGTGAAGACTTTCCATTCTTGAAAATTCTTTTGTTTCTTTCTTTCCAAACATTCCAGATAATGAAGCAGGGTATGAAGGCCCAGGCTAAATTTAGGAATTCATTCTCCGAGAAGTTTCTTCTCCAGTGATTTAGGGTATTTATGATACTTCCTCTGTCCCTATCAGACTGATGGAAAATTGAAGAGAACGAATCCCACAGCCAGGTTGTGTACGAGCAACTATTGAGAATATGTTCCATTGTCTCCTCCTGCTCCATACAGAGCTGGCACCTAGAAGGCCCCATAATTCCTCTTCTCCTAATGTTGTCCCAAGTCAATATTTTCTTGTGATGAACCAACCACATAAAAATCTTGATCTTCATCCAACCTTGCTGCCTCCAGAGATGCAACCAGGTATTGTCTGGAACACTAGAACCCAGCCCAAGGAGAAAACCTTTTGCTTCCTTGAGATTAAAGTCTCCTCTCTTGTTATTACCCCATCTTAATTGATCCTGCCCCTCTGTTATTAAGATCATCCTTTGCTTGAGCAAGTCCCCAAGAGCCTCTGCTTTGATTTTTAGGGGGTTGTCCTCTCTGCAATCAATGTTTCTCCAGCTTCTCCACTTTCCAGAGGTATGAGAAAGATCCCAAAAATCCTTTACTCTGATTAACCCTTGGGCATCTGTTTCCTGCTTGAGGCTTACAAAATTCTCTGTTAACAGCGTTGGTTCTTGCTGCCATTTGTCCTCCCAAAAGAGAGCAAGATCTCCTGCTCTAATTTCCCAGAAACTGTTCTTTTGAACTAGGCTTCTGTTTTCCCAGGCTCTGTTCCATATGTAGGAGCCTTTTATATTTCCAGACATTCTTATGAGATTATTAGTGTGCCAAGAGCTGGCATATTTCTCTTTCCATATTCTGGCCCACTGGGCTTTTGGCTCCTGCACCCATCTCCACCAAAGCTTTGCTCCTAGAGCTTTACAAAGAATTTCTTGATCGTCCAAGCCAAGACCCCCATGAATTTTGGGTTTACATATTTTTTCCCAGGAAACCAGGGCCCATTTCTTTCTTGTGTCCTCCTTACCCCACAGGAAATCTCTTTGTATGTCTCTGATTTGCTCTAAGACACCTTTGGGAGCTGGGAGAGCTGATAACATGAAAACCGGGATGGATTGCAGAACTGCCTTTGTCAGAACTAACCTGCCGGCCAGGTTCAAGGCACGGAAGGTCCAATTTTTAACTCTGTCCTTCAACTTATTAAGAACTGGTTCCCAAATACTCTTGTGCATGGGTCTGGCTGTGAGGGGGATTCCTAAATATTTGGAGGGGAGGGAATCTCTTTGGAAACCAAGAATTCTTGAGATATTTCTTTGAATAGCAATGTTAGTGTTTAAGAAGAAGATTTTTGACTTAGAGAGATTGACTTCCATACCTGTAGCCAGGGCAAAGTCTTTAAGAATTTGCCTGTAGGCCAAAGCCTCTTTGACTGTTGGAATTCCTTGCAATAAGGTGTCATCAACAAATTGTTGATGAGTCAGCGCAGAACCATTCTCTGAAACTTGAAGGCCCCTGATTTTGCCCATAGCCTTGGCCTGCTTAATGGATCGCCCAAGTCCTTCCATCATGAGAATAAAGAGGAAGGGAGAGAGAGGGTCTCCCTGCCTGAGGCCTCTAGAGGGATTGAAGATATCTGAGGGAGAGCCATTTACCAGAATGGAAAAGCTGGAAGAGGACACCAGTGCCATGACCCATCTGACCCAGTTGTGGTCGAACCCAAAGGCCGAGAGAACCTTCTTGATATAATTCCAATTCACCTTGTCATAAGCTTTGGCAATATCCAATTGCATGATCATCCCCGCTTGTTTTTTGCTGGTTAGCGTGTGAACCACCTCATGAGCTTGAATAATGTTGTCTAGAATCTGTCTTCCCTCCACATAACCTGATTGTTCCTCAGACACTAGTGAGGGAAGGAGAGGTTTGAGTCTATTAGCCACTACTTTGGATATTATTTTGTAGACCACATTACATAAGGCAATAGGTCTGTATTTGTCTGCAGTTTGAGCTGAGTCCTGTTTGGGAATAAGGGAGATGAAGGAGGTGTTGAGAGCTTTCAGGATAGTTTTGCTGCTCTTGGAATCCTCTACCACATTCACCATGTCCTCTTTGACAATATGCCAACAAGCTTTAAAAAAATCCACATTGAAACCATCCGGGCCTGGTGCTTTGCCATTTTGCATGTCTTTGAGAACCTCGCTGACCTCCTTTTCAGTAACTGGTTTATTGAGGTTAAAATTGTCCTCTCTGGACACCAGTTTAGGGATATGCCTTGTAATTCCCCTGATGGACTGATCCCTGTCTAGAATGTTTTCCCGAGTGATGTTCCAGAAATGTTGGACCAGCACAGCTTCAATATCTTTATGAGTGTTCTGAATTTCCCCTTCCTCATCTTTGATCATGGAGATTCTGTTGTGAGCTCTGTTAGCCATAGTGGATCTGTGAAAAAATCTGGTGTTTCGCTCACCTTCCTTGAGCCTTCCTCTTGTTTGCATAAATTTTCCCAATCTAGATGGAATTTGTCAGCCTGCTCACTTTTGGCTTTGTCAAATCCATCTTTTATCAGAGCCTGGTTGAGTTCTAGAATTTTGATTTCCACTTATTTTTTTCCTCAAAAATATTACCAAAATCCTTCTGATTCCATTCCTTAAGTCTGAACTTAATGTGCTTAAGTCTTTTATGAAGGAGGTACATCTTAGATCCTTGGATTTGCAAGTCTTCAGACCACCATTTTTCAATGTTACTAATGAAATCCGGGTGGGAGAGCCAGATATTTTCGAATCTGAAGGGTCTATTCCTGGGAGAGTCTATACCCTTGAGTTCCAATTGAATCGGCCAGTGATCTGAACCTCCAAAAGGAAGCACTCGAGCTGTTATATCTATTTAGAAGCATCAACTCCTCTGATATCATGAACCTGTCTAACTTAGACGCTACCAGTGCCTCACCTCCTCTTTTGTTGTTCCATGTAAAAAGGTCGTTGCTTGAATCTGACTCAACCAAATTCATATTGTCTGTAAAAGATTGGAATGCTAATGAGTCTTTGTTAAGCACTCTGGTACCTCCTTTTTTTCCGAGAGAGATTTGATCATGTTAAAATCTCCCCCCATGATCCAAGGAATTCTAGCCTGTCTGTTCCTGAGGTCAATAAGGGCTTCTAACAATTTGAGTTTGTCTTCTATTCTTTGAGGACCATAAACATTTGTGACTAGGAATGTTTCTGAAACCCCAACTGGTTGAATGACCACTGATAGGTAATTTCTTGATGCCTCTGCATCCAAAATGCTAACCCTTTGGGGATTCCAAAGAGTGAGAATACCCCCCGCTGTGTTTTCAGCTTTAACCTCTAGAAACTCATATCTGTTGAGCCATTTGCTGTGTATGAGTCTTATTTTCTGAATGGAACATTTCGTTTCCTGGATGAAGATCATGTCCGGCATATCTTGTTTCATTCTATAACTAAGCAATCTTTGTTTTCTTTTACTTCCTAGACCTCTGATATTCCAAGATGTAAATTTCATATTTAAAGACTTGTAAAGGAGTAGCTGGTTAGGTCTTTCATCTTACCCGAATCTATCATTAGCTTTCCACACTCCATCAAAAGCTCCTTCTACTTTTTACGACCTCTCTTCTTACTAGCATTTCTGGTAGCTAGTCCTGGGGTTGGTTTCATTGTTTTCACTCCTTTGTTTTCCAGCTTGTCAGTGGTTATTCCTATTTCTAACCCTCTATCCTGAGTCTTCCATAAAAACAACTGTTGTATTCTGTTGCAATCCTCTTGAGGTAATGAATCTATCCCTCCTGTGGTTCCCTGCTTCAAGAACCCTTCCAGATCTAGGTGTTCCTTTTCTAGAATTTCCTACAGTTCATGGTCCTCCAGATCTGTTTCACTTTGGGTCATTTCCATATCCATTTCTGGTTCAGTCTCACTCATCATAGTCTCTTTCCTATTACAAATCTCTTGTGTTATGTTGTAGTTTTCCCCCTTCTCCTTTTCCTTTGGGCCTTCCTCCATTGTTTGATCTACACTTGTCATTTCTTCATTTTCTTCCAGTACTTGAAACCTATTCAGGTTGATCTTTTGCCCCTCATTGCACTGTTGCTTTGATCCCTTTTTGCCACCTTTTCCCTTTCCTGCCACTTTCTGAAAGCTTTCAGTATCCTTCACTGTGTTAGGTTTTCCTTTGTTGTCTGCTTTACTAAGAGGACAGTCTCTTATCAGGTGACCATGCTCATGGCATCTACGACATCTGAACGGGATATGCTCATAATCCACCGTTTGGACCCATTCCTCATCAAAAACCTCCAGGATGATTTCATCCAGAAGAGCACCTGATAGATCCATTTCTACGCAGATCCTAGCATAGGAAGTATATTTACCCCTTCTAGTGGCTTCCGAAGCTTTAACAAAACGACCTAGTTTATTGCCAATAGCGGCAAGCGAAACATTTTGCCAGTAATCAAGAGGTAGGGAATAGAGCCTTACCCAAACAGGTACCGAGGTGAATGTCTCCCTTTCTAGAATGAAGTTCATCATCCACGGCCGCATATAGAGGCCCGCTGCTGCAAAAAAGTAGGGTCCTCCTTCGAATATTTTGTCTTTATCTTCAATGTTAGTGAATACTACGGTAAAAAAACCCTTTGACCCTAGATGGAGATCAATACTACCTTTGGGTTTCCAGTGGTATTTGATCCATGTCTGTAATGCCTTTTTAGAGGGCCATATTCCCATGAATTTTCAGATTATGGCGTAAGTCCCCATGTGTTCCCTGTGTGCCTATAGAGCAGGATCATTTAACACTACTCTAGGAGTAATCTCTGTTTTGGGCCTGCACAGTCCCTTTTGATACTTGTCCCTTGTTCCCTGGCTTTTGTCTTCTTCCTCCTTGTCCTTTGTGCTATTGTTTTCCTTGGACCTGGCCCCATCTGACTCCTTTTCATTATTTTTTCCCCCTCTTCACCAGAACCTCTGACATTACCCAGTGGTGACTTGCCTCTGCTGGCAACTGCTTCCTTGTAGGAGGGAGTGGAGCTCCCTCCTCTGCTGTGCTCCATAGGGAGCAAACTTAGAGCTGTGTGTACTCAGCGTTCTCCGCTTCAATATCAGTCTGGAAAGCTTTGCAGCTCTGTCTAATTTTTCTAATTATTATTATTATTTACTTGATATTTTATTTATATATAAATTTAATGTCTTTATTGATTAATATGTTTGATTTATATAAATTGTTATGTTTGTGAATAGGAAGTTAAATTAAAAGTATACGCACAGAATTTTAGAGTATATATACAAAATTGGTATAAAATATATGATAGCCAACTGGTACAACAAAATAGGCTTTATGGACATGGAAACAATTCTCACTTATCCCATTTCACGTACAAGAAATGTCCCTTAAACTTGATAGGATGCATTGTGCACCCAAATCTTGGATTGATGAAATAATGTGAAAGTAACATGAACTAAAAAACCTAGGTCATAAAATAAACGCCTTCTAGTACATATAAGGCTAAATGCCACTAATTATATATCACCGAATAAATTAAAATATTAATCTAAAATTTCCAAATTTTGCCAACAAGGAAAAAAAACAACCTTATACACATGAATTCGTATTTGAATGGTAAAAATGAGAAGTAAAACATTTTATCATATATATATACATATATATATAATAAAATAAATTAAAATAAAATAGAATTGTTTTCTAAATAATTTTAACAATTATATAGGTATGATTCTCTCATTACAGAGTTTACGGATGATAAGGATATTGAAGAGGACATAAAATAATCAGACAAATAGCTATAAGTTTTAAGTAATTATAATAAGAGATGGTGGTGAAGACTATCATGGGTAAGTTTATGATAGAGAAAACTGATGAATACCACACCATAATGTTTTAGTTAGATGTATTTCATTTACAAATGATTTAAATTGGATCATTACATTGTTGTTCATCCATGTTGATGTTTTTAGAGTAGAAAAAGTGGAGGAATCAACTCATATGGTCATATTTACTCACATGACTTAGTTTGGAAAATTGGGGTCTCCAACCTTTTTTTTTATTTTACATGCAAAGACCTTTCCAACAACACAAAAATTGCCTCAATTGGAGTTTGTATACAAATGTTATGCCATTCAGAAGTTGAATTTCCTTTTTTTTTCCACCATAATTTCAGTGGATGCTATGTAAACATCCATTACTCACAGAAAAGGAGCTAGCCATGTGATCATAATGAAAAATTCTCTAGAAGAGTTCATATTATAACTCTATTTAAGAGTTGACGGAGCCACACCTAACCACCAGTAGGCTACTTGGTTATGTTATAACCGAGCCACTAGGAGGAGAAATTGTTTCATTCTTTTCGAGTGAATTTTGTTCAATAGAAAAACATAGTAGTTAAGAGGGATAGGAAGAGAACACACAAAGAGGATTTGTGCATTATAGTAGCTCACGGGCATGGACCTTCTTTGTACTTATAGCCATTTTCTATTTAGAAAAAGAGAGTAGAGCAACCTCACCTTCTCGCTAGGTTTTCTCTCAAAAGTGTTTGTTACGATAGATCTTGTGTAAATTGTTTGAGTTTTTATTTTCCACATAATTATAATTTTTCATACACACACAATAAATAATAATTTACATATCCATAAATCTAAAGAGAAATAAATCTTCATAATATAGATTTTTAATTTTTAAGTATAATTTCTCATATCTATTGTGACAAACTATCCAGTGGAATATGCACGATAGTTTATGAATCAACCAATTGACTAAGTATGCTATAAAGTCACTACTTAGAAATAAAAAAAATATTTGTCCCCCAATATCATCAACTACTTATATTTAAATCATTGTCTCAAAAAACATTAGCCCATATTTAAATTATGTCATGGTCTAGTTGCATTATTTTTCACTATTTGTTTAGTGAAGAATACTATTAACCCTTAATTAGCTACAAGCATATAGAACATCTAAATTCAAGAGATGATATCTATAATTTTTATTCTTACTTTTATATTAATAGTGTCACGTGACAAAAAACAAATTCAGTCTATTTTTGCTGCTAATCTTATTAGTCCCTGCCATCTGGCAATGGCCAGGGACTATAGTAATCCGAATGGGTTGATTTAGCATTAATTCGAAGTGCTATTTCGGAGAATGCGGTGGTTAGAGCAAGGTTTTAAAATGCTTCGTGCGAGGATGACCAAAGTCTTCTGGTTTGCCATCTTATTTGGCCTCTTCCTGAGGCGGGAGAGGCTGGAGCTTAGGCTATTTTCCTTAGCCATGTTTATTATTGCTGACCGTCAGAGGATTTCGTATATTAATGTTAGCGTTACTTAGCATTAGTTTGGATTGTTTACAGTTTGAATTATTTGCAATTTTGGTTTGGGTGTATTGGCAGGCAGGTGTTCTGCATGCAGGTGCTGCAGCTGTCCATGCATGGCGGAGCCGAATTAACTGTTGCTTAATCTAGACCAGGTACCTGCTTTCGCTCTAACTGTTATTCTTATTACTCACGCTACTGTTAGCTTCCATTCTTTTGATCTTTGATTCTCTCAAATGCTGAGTTGTGGCTCAGCTGTTCACAACGGACTAGGTAATTTAAATGAGCAGTATGAGCTATGAGTCTGTAGGACTGCAACATCACTGAAGTTATTTTAATGTTCTGCAGCGGTCTCTTGCAGAGTGGAGGATTTGGAGGAAACTTGTTCTAGGGAAATAACCGAGGTAATAGACAGGTTTATTTAGATTTCTTTTTTCCAGTGGAAATTATGTATATGAACCCAGATAAACGATAGGCCATTTGCTTTATTAAAACATGCGTCTGAGATGGTAGGTTGTTACCTTCACCATCACCGTTTTCTCTGCTCCCTTCTTCGCCATGTTCCCTCTCCGTTTCTGGTTTCTGTTGGAATGGGATGGAATTGGATTGGATGGCATGCTTGGATGGACTGGATTTTATGGCTGGTCATTTTCTTCTTGCTCGATCGTCGGGCGAGGTTCTTTAGCCTGAACCTCCGCCTCCTTAAGATGCAAGAATAGGAGAGAAAGAAGCTAGAGACAGATGCCGAGCTCACGATGCCGCGGCAATAGGTTTTTCGAAGCTGGCCGATTACAGGAAAGCGCCCTGAGGAGAAAACCAAATTTGATTGCCATGAAGGGAATAGCAAAAATGGCAATGGTGGAATGGCTAGTAAGATACTAAGTTCAGTAGGTTTTGCTACCGCGTCTCGTGGATGCAGATTCAGCACCCCTTCCTACCCTAGTCAATTCAATTTACCTTGATGACCCAGAACCACCAACAGGAACCCCCTCACCAGAGGCAGATGCTTGTCCAAATCCGTTCATCGCATATCATCCAGGTGCGTACCTATTGTTCTTGATGCTGAAAGAGAACTCAAACTGACATTGGCGAAGGTGCAACAGTGATGACAGTGTTGTGGTGCAGCTTGATTAACAGGTTTTGCAGCAGTCTCTTCCAGAGTGGAGGATTTGGAGGAAACTTGTTCCGTACGCTAAGGTTCCTGAGCAGCCATAGCTAGCCAGCAGCTAGAGACAGATGCCCAGCTCACGATGCCGCGGCAATAGGTTTTTACAAGCTGGCCAATTACAGGAAAGCTCCCTGAGGAGAAAACCAAATTTGATTGCCATGAAGGGAATAGCAAAAATAGAAATGGCGGAATGGCTAGTAAGATCCTAAGTTCAGTAGGTTATATGGCTTAGCAAGCAGGAAAATTCATTAAAGCGAAGGCAATAAGTTAATGAAGCCTCCCCTCAGCTTATAAATTAGCAAGCTTAGTATTCTAATTTTTATATTAATGCTAAAGTGTTATAACATACATAAAGAAACCTGGGAGACCCTCCATTCAGTCCCTCTAGATTTACGTGTCCGAACCCCTCCTATATGTACTAAAGTTATCCCCAACATCTGTTGGGCCATCACCTAAGCTGATTTGATGGGGGTTAAGGTAATTCAGGCCATTTGTACGTGTATTGTGTACACATTTCATTCCATTTCACATTATGCATGCAGCGTCCGCTACGTGTAAGTTACTTTTGTTGTTATATAATAAAGTTAGAAATGATTTCGTGGTTACCTCGCTTCCGCTTCTTATTTTTCTTGGGGTCCACTACATTGGTCTATTTCAGGTACTGTTTATGTTATTACATTGTTTTGATATATTTTAGCCTCTGCAGGGTTTCAGTTTTTTACGTAAGGTGTGTACGATTTAGTTTTTGATATATTTCAGTCTCTGTAGGATTTGAGTTTTTTTACCTAGGCTGTGTACGATTTCAGTTTTCATCTTGGCAATGGTTTTTTTTTTCACCCTGGCCAGTTTGCAAGAATTAGGTCTTCAGTTGCACCCTTCAAAATTATAAACCTCAGTTGCTATTGTTAAAAAAACATGATTACTGAAACAATCTCATTTGCTATTGTTAAATAATTATGATTACTTAAACAATCACTACATTTGACATCTGAATATTGGTAAAATCGCATTATATCTATAAGTCTGTCTGAATTTATGTAACTAAATTAGGTGCATCAAGACTCCTGCATATTCTGCTTGTACAATCCTCTCGTTTTGTTACGGTTGGTACCTCAGAAATCAACTCGCTCCTAGCACCCTATTTCAATTAAATCATTTCGTCATTAATTGCTATAAAATAGGAATTCGATTTTTCTTTTGACAATTTAAGTTGTCTGACAAGTCATTCAACCCTTGCTTTTCAGTTTTTCAGTTGACACAGTGTGATAGAGACATTTACCTTCACTTGTAGCCTCATAGAAAGTATTAGTCGACTTTTCCATAAAAGTAGTCATAAATTGGCATTAAAAGGTTGAATTTGGTACGCACTTGAGAATGATGAAGAGAATGATTTCATAATTAGGTCATGATACATGTCTTGCATGGAGGTTATAATGAAAATTAATACTAGGACTCTAACCGAATATAATTGCAACTAGTACTAGCACTCTATGGTTATTCGCAGGAATTAGGTCTTCAGTTGCACCCTTCAAAATTTTAAACCTCAAATGCTATTGTTAAAAGATCATGATTACTGAAACAATCTCGTTTGCTATTGTTAAATAGTTATTATTACTTAAACAATCGCTGCATTTGACATCTGAATATTGGTCAAATCGCATTATATCTATAAGTCTGTTTGAATTTATGTAACTAAATTAGGTTCATCAAGACTCCTGCATATTCTGCTTGTACAATCCTATCTCTTTGTTACGGTTGGTACCTCAGAAGTTTTTGGTGTCTCAGAAGCAATGGTTTTTTAAATGCGTCAAGTATAAGAAATCAACTCGCTCCTAGCACCCTGCTTCAATTAAATCATTTGGTTATTAATTGCTATAAAAGATTAAGTCAATTGGTCATTAATTACTATAAAATAGGAATTCGAGTTTTCTTTTGACAATTTAACTTGTGTGACTAGTCATTCAACCCTTGTTTTTCAGTTTCCTAGCCGAATTGAATTCATAAAGAAAAAGGGGTCTAGTCTCTTGTGCGTAAAGGAGACCTAGGACAATGGATTATTAGTAAAAGCTAGAGCAGAAGCTCGTTGTGAGCCTGTCATGCACTTTACTTTCCATCAATTACCAACTCACTCTCTTCTGTAGGGTTCCGGTCCAACCATTGCTGTGAGTATTATAGCTTTTTGGAAAAAGAAGAAAGTCTGTCATTCCTATAAGGTTTAACCCTCCATCTCACTGAAAGTGATCCAATTTTAATTAGAACTTGTATTCTAGACAATAATAATTTTTTTCAACCTTCTTTCCTTTATGTTTTTACTCCTGCTAATTTTGAAATATTGGTTTTAGTTGCTTTTTTGGTGTGAAAATTGAAATTTGCCAAGGCCTATTATTAATTATATTTTGTGTCATTTCTAACCTTTCCACTTTGTGTCAGCAATTAAACAAGAAAATCGTGATCCGACATTGCGTTTAGGCTTATGTTTCTGAATTTTCTTAGGCATGTTGCATGATAGAGAGGTCAACTGCTGGAACTTGTTTTTGCAGTATTATATGGTGTGTATAATAAGTTCTTTAAGCAACTGTTGCTTGTATTTTCAGGATATCAAGTATTGTTCTCTTGGTGGCCATTTGGCTACTTCTTTGTAAGCTAATATTTAGAAGAGCTTTATGTTGCCACCTTTTCCTCTGTGGTTTGTACAAAAGATCATCAAGAAGCAACTTTATTAACAAGGAAACACTCAGTTAATCTCACTTTAAAGTGACTTCAATTCTGAAGGTCATGTCTCCTCTTGTTGGTTGTAGATGGCTTTCATTTCACGCATTAAACATCATTACATTGTAGGATATAAGGAGGCATGGGTGGAAAAGGTATGGATTTTTCTTTGGTGTCTTTTAAATTGGGTCATTTTGAAATATTGAGGCAGTTTCTTGTGTTACTGGTAGGCTCGTTCTATGAATCCAAGGTAATGAAGCTAACTAAGATTAACCTATGTAATGAGCTAAGCTTATGTACTTTATATCTATACCTATTACAGTAAGTGTGTTTAGTCATTTACACCTGTTTATGGCCACGTATTCATACCTATACATATTATGGAATTCTCTATAGCTAAAATCTGAGCAATATAAGTAATTAGGCTTGAATACTGCTCTTTATTCATCATAGTACTTAATGGGTGGACATGATTTCCTTCAACTCAACCAATGTGCAAGTCATAAAGAGTGCCTTTGAATGCTACTTGTGTGCCTGTCATGAACTTTTCTTTCCATCAATTACCAACTCACTGTCTTCTGTAGGGTTCCGGTCCAACCATTGCTGTGAGTATTATAGCTTTTTGGAAAAAGAAGAAAGTCTGTCATTCCTATAAAGTTTAACCCTCCATCTCTGTTAAAATTGGCAACCAGGGAAAAACTTGATGTGGGTCATCTCATTCATGGCTAATAATATTTTTATTAGATTCCTCTCATCGAGAGGTGTAGGATTGATATAAATATCATCCAATTCCGATAAGTATTCATGGAGATATGAATTTATTTTGATTATGGAATTATTATCAAGCCGACCTACAACTCATGTAGGTTCAGAAGCCCAAAAGTCGCATCTATTCACTCAACGTTGTGTATAAATATAAGAGGACTTTTCCTCATTTGGACACACTCATCTCATCACATCTCTCTCTCTCTACTACGCAGATATGAGTCTCTTCACTACTGCGCTGAAATGGGTCTCTCTCTCTCACACTTGTGAAGCCGGAAGCTGTTGAATTTGACGTTGCAACTGCAGAAGTAAAGATTGACTTGCGTGGCCTTGAAGATCTCCTCTTTGGAACTGCGCTGTAGGTTCATCTGAACCTCCTTTGTAAGCCGCAACTTTTGGTGGTGGAATGAAGTCAATCCGATGAACGGTTTGCAAGATATCGACTGCCCTAGTTTGAAGCCAGAAACTGCTGAAACTGACACTGCAACTGCAAAAGTAAAGATTGACTTGCGTGGCCTAGAACATCTCCTCATCTAAACTGCACTGTAGGTTCATCTGAACCTCCTCTAAAAGCCGCAACTTTTGGTGGTGGAATGAAGTCAATCCGATGAACGGTTTGCAAGATATCAACTACCCTAGTTTGAAGCCGGAAACTGCTGAAACTGACGCTGCAACTGCAGAAGTAAAGATTGACTTGCGTGGCCTAGAAGATCTCCTCATCTGAACTGCGCTGTAGGTTCATCTGAACCTCCTCTGGAAGCTGAAACTTTTGGTGGTGGAATGAAGTCAATCCGACAGTCGGTTTGTGAGATATCGTTGCCCTAGTTTGATAATGAAGCCGCTAATGCTGATGCTACTGATCTAGGGTTTGCTACTGCTGATATGAATCAGATTTATTGTACTATTTCTCTCTACTGAATTATTGAAGATAAAAGAAGATTTGATCAAAGGGTTTCCCCACACATTGTGGGGTTTGTCCCTGGCTAGCCACCACATCTTGTGTCTCTTGTCTTGGCTTGTTTTCTGTTGATCATTTAATGTTCTATCTGCACTTTACTTTATGTACATGTGATTGCTAATCGGTGGAATATAATAAGAAAAAGAAGTAAACTATTATAAGCATGGAACATACCATAACTTAACATGGTATCGGAGCTGAGGTGAAGACAAAGCCCAAGCAAGAGCAAGAGCAATCATTGCAGAGAACATTGGCAAGGCTATCCTAAAAGAAATATGGGGTCCTCAACACTCTTTCCTGCCGAAGACAAGCTCCGTGAGAAAGCTGACTATCATGGATGGAAGATGTCTATCGATCTAACCCTTGAAGATCAAGGAGTGTTGGATCATGTGAGAGGCAATATTGTTGAGCCTCCATCAATTGCATCCGCTGCTGCCTGGAACAAATGAAAAAAAATGGAGAATTCAAAACAATAGAAGATCATCTGGGACTCTATCGACAAGCACTTGGTGGCCTACATCTCTGAACTGGACACCTCCAAGGAAATCTACGATAGACTGGTGAGTTTATTTAAATTTAATGATGCAAATAAATTTATGTTTCTTAGAAATAAGCTGAGGGAAATCAAGAAGAGTAAGGATGAAAGTATGCAAGCATACTTCTTAAGAATCACCGAGATCAAGAACGATCTCCTATCTATTGGGGAAACTATTACTGACAGAGAAATGGCACTCACAACTCTTGGAGGATTACCATCCGAATGGTACGTGTTCAAAACTACTCTTATGAACTATAATGTAATTCCTGGTTTGGAGGAATTAATGGCTAGATGCATTCAAGAAGAAACAAGGGAAGAAGTGCAAGAAATGCTCATGCCTAAAGGTCCTCCTGCTTCCTTTTCTTCTCATGCAAAGAGAAGAAAGGACTCACACCGGGATGATGATCAAAATCCCTCTGATGGCAAATCAAAGGAATGACAAATTCAACAGCAAAGGTAAGAGGAGAGCTGGAGATCGAGGAAGAGGACAACCATTCAAGAAGGCTAGAAAGTCCAGGATGTATTAAATGCACCTGACCTCAAAAGGAACCTGGTGTCCATCTTGGCAATGGAAGACAGAGGCTACAAGGTAACCTTCAGCAATGGCAAGGTATGTATATAATGTTAAAGATGCCTTTACTCTTGGGTTTAGTGTTGATTCATTATATCAGGTCGATGGAAGTCCGCTAGGTGTCATGTCTTGTGACACAACTCTTTAGTCCGAACTTTGGCATCGGAGGTTTGCCCACCTTCATTACAAAGCTCTACCCGATGTAAGACAGATGGTAACAGGGATGCCTGAATTCCAAGTAGAGAAAGAAGGTGTATGTCCGGGATGTGCCGAAGGAAAGCTCAAAAGGGGACCATTCCCTTCAAGTCAAAGCAAGACCTCCGATATATTACAACTAGTTCACTCAGACATATCAGGTATGATGCCTGTGAACTCCTTGGGAGGATACTCATATTATCTCACTTTTACAGATAACCATTCTCGAAAGACCTGAATATACTTCTTGAAAAAGAAGGATGAAGTGTTCCCTTGGTTCCGACACTTCAAAGCCCTAATCGAGATTCAAACCAAAAAGAAGATCAAGATCTTAAGAACTGACAATGGGACTGAATATGAATCTAATGAGTTCCATGATTTTTTTAAAGAGGCTGGCATCAAGAGGGAGACTACTACACCATATACTCCTGAACAAAATGGTGTGGCAGAAAGGAAGAACCGCACAATTATGGAAGTTGTCCGGGCCATGCTACATGATCAAAGTCTTCCTAAGTTTCTATGGGCTGAAGTTGCAAACACTGCCGTATATGTACAAAATCAATGCCCTCATCATGCATTGGGTTCCAAGACTCCTGAAGAAAAATTCACCGGTAAGAAACCTAATGTTTCTCATTTTAAAATTTTTGGCCCTGTATACTTTCATGTGCCGAAAGAGAAAGGAAATAAATTGGGAGCATCTGGAAAGAAGGGAATTTTCGTGGGCTATGGTGAAAATACTAAAGGCTATAGAATCTATGTAGCCGGTCAAAGGGAAGTCATAATTAGTCATGATGTCACCTTTGACGAAGATATGGCTCTCAGCAAGGTGAACAATCTTCTGACTTTGAGTAGCTCTTAGGAAGCTGACACTAGGGAACCGAAAGAAAAGGATGATGAATCAATGCCTGATGTAGAAGAACCCATGGATCCGATTGATCCTCCTCCATATGAGCCTTCCTCTTCTAGGAAGAGGCCTTCATGGCTTAAGGGGTTACTTGATGATGCTGAAGGACATGCTGCACCCCGAGGAACCTTTCGTGAAAGTAAGAAACCTAATAGGTATCAAGGATACCTGACCATCATGAGCACGATCATTCAAAATGAACCTTCATCATTCTCAGATGTCATCAAGCATTAACTATGGAAGGATGCTATGACCATAGAATATGAGTCTATTATGGAGAATGATGTCTGGGAAGTAGTTCCTAGACCCTGGACAAGACAATTGTTACTTCAAAATGGCTTTACAAGATAAAGCATGCAGCAAATGGAAGTATGGAAAAGTATAAGGTTCATTTTGTTGCTCGTGGTTTATCCCAGAAGGGAGGTATAGACTATGATATTTGCACCTGTTGCCAGATATACGACCATCCGCTTGATCATAGCCCTTGTGGCTTCACAAGGATGGAACCTACATCAGATGGATGTTAAGACCGCGCTCTTGCATGGTTCTATCAAAGAAGAGGTCTATGTGGAGCAACCTGAAGGATTTGAGATTTATGATTGAAAATCTCATGTATCCAGGTTGAAGAAGGTTATCTATGGGCTGAAGCAAGCACCCCGACCATGGTATGAGAGGATCAATAGCTACTTGATGAAGCTGGGATTCACTAGGAGTGAAGCTGATCCTAACCTTTACTTTAAGGTTGAAGATGACAAGTCTCTCATACTGGTGTTGTATGTGGATGACCTCTTTCTAACAGGTGCAAACCCTCTCATTCACAAATGTTAGAGGGAGATGGCTTTTGAATTTGAAATGAAGGACCAAGGACTTGAAGTGTGGCAGAAGCCAAGGGAAATATTTCTATCTCAAGGAAAATATGTGGTAAATATATTGGAAAGATTTGGTATGATGGACTGCAAGCCTGTGACTACCTCGAGGATCTTAACTTTTAGAAGTTATATGGTAGTGATGTCAGACCAGACTTGGGAAATGCCTCTGAGTTTCAAAAACTCATTCGCATTGATGTTCTTGGTGAACCTCCGTCCGAACATATGTTTTGCAGTTAGCATTGTGAGCTCATATTTGGTTGAGCCTCACTGGATTGATGCCAGGAATCTTCTGAGATGTCTTCAGGACTCTCATGGATTAAGATACACTGCCGGAGATGTGAGACTACTTGGATATACTGATGTTGATTGGGCAGGCAGAGTGGTGGACCGTAAGAGCACTTCTCTGTACCGTTTCACCTTGGGATCTGCTTCGATATCCTGGATGAGCAGGAAGCAGAAGTCGGTGGCTTTGAGCACTACCGAAGAAGGATATATTGTTGCTAGCATAACCTCGTGTGAGGCAGTCTGGTTGCCAAAGCTCTTCAGTGAGCTATTTGGATTTACATTGGACACCACTGTGATTCTCTGTAACATCCAGAGGTGGGATTCGATTATTGAGGAATCCCGTATTCGTCAATTGCTCCAGCAGATAGACATCATCTGGGATATGGTAAGTTGATGAGCAAGGAAGTTCCATCACATTAAGATGATGTACAGGTTGATACACCTTGTCAAAGCCTCGAGGAAAGATCTAATATGTGATTTTCCCAAACGACTTGGAGTCGGCAAGAAACCCTTGTACAAGGGCCTTACATGTTGCATACATTGAGCTCTGGGAGCTCTGAGGGCTTGCGGTTCCTACTGGAGCAACATATGACCACAGGGTGACTCACCCTCCCCTGGTGGTGCACACTGGAACAAGATGATTCGCTCTCTTGTGGGACAAGATGATTCGCTCTCTTGTGGAACAGGATGATTCGCTCTCCTGTGTAGCAGGATGATTAGTTCTCCTGTGAGGCCTGGATTGATGTGTTCTCCATGGCAGCCTGGATTGATGTGTTCTCCATGGCAATTGTAGCAGGATTGATGTGTTCTCCATGGCAGCCTGGATTGATGTGTTCTCCATGGCAATTGTAGCAGGATTGATGTGTTCTCCTGTGAGGCCTGGATTGATGTGTTCTCCATGGCAATTGTAGCAGGATTGATGTGTTCTCCTGTGAGGATAGGATTGATTAGTTCTCCTGTCGAGGCATCCTACCCATGCAGTCTGGGACTCATGGGAAGTACCTCTCATCTGATCAATGAGCAGGGAAATGAAGTTAGGGACCATAGTAGTACCGATGGACGCATCGTTGTAACTACCATACTCCCTACGCTAGGATGACCTCCATTGATCTGGGATCAATGATACTGATCTGGGACCAGTGGTAGGAGTTGTACCATACTATGACGCTGACTTCGGGTCGGTTGAGACTGGTCTAGGATCAGTGGTACATACTCTGAGACTGATTTTGAGTCAATGGAGGATGATATTGGTCTGGGACCATTGGAGTTGTACTCACTATGACACGGACTTTGGGTTGGTTGAGACTGGTCTGGGACCAGTGGTGCATGCTCTGAGACTGACTTTGAGTCAGTATGATACATCCTCGATCATTTCTTCTTCTTCATAATTCGGACAAAAGCAGAGCAGAACAGAACAATGCAAGAGCAGAGCAGAACAGAGCAAAACAATACAAATCAGTGCAGGGCAGAACAAGACAAAGCAGAATAGGCAGAATATAGCAGATCAGGGTAAGGGTCAGGTTGTACAGGGTAGTGCATTTGATGGATGAATAGTAATGACCGATAGACAGATTGCAGATGAAGTTCTCCATGGTTGAGAGGGAGTGTTAAAATTGGAAACCAGGGCAAAACTTCATGTGGGTCATCTCATTCATGGCTACTAATATTTTTATTAGATTCCTCTCGTCGAGAGGTGTAGGATTGATATAAAGATCATCCAATTCCGATAAGTATTCATGGAGATATGAATTTATTTTGATTATGGAATTATTATCAAGCCGACCTACAACTCATGTAGGCTCAGAAGCCCAACAGTCGCATCTATTCACTCACCAACGTTGTGTATAAATATAAGAGGACTTTTCCTCATTTGGACTCACTCATCTCATCACATCTCTCTCTCTACTGCGCAGATATGAGTCTCTTCTCTACTGCGCTGAAATGGGTCTCTCTCTCTCACACATGTAAAGCCAGAAGCTGTTGAATTTGACGCTGCAACTGCAGAAGTAAAGATTGACTTGTGTGGCCTTGAAGATCTCCTCTTTGGAACTGCGCTGTAGGTTCATCTGAACCTCCTTTGTAAGCCGCAACTTTTGGTGGTGGAATGAAGTCAATCCGATGAACGGTTTGCAAGATATCGACTGCCCTAGTTTGAAGCCAGAAACTGCTGAAACTGACACTGCAACTGCAAAAGTAAAGATTGACTTGCGTGGCCTAGAACATCTCCTCATCTAAACTGCACTGTAGGTTCATCTGAACCTCCTCTAAAAGCCGCAACTTTTGGTGGTGGAATGAAGTCAATCCGATGAACGGTTTGCAAGATATCGACTGCCCTAGTTTGAAGTCGGAAACTGCTGAAACTGACGCTGCAACTGCAGAAGTAAAGATTGACTTGCGTGGCCTAGAAGATCTCCTCATCTGAACTGCGTTGTAGGTTCATCTGAACCTCCTCTGGAAGCCGAAACTTTTGGTGGTGGAATGAAGTCAATCCGACGGTCGGTTTGTGAGATATCGTCTGCCCTAGTTTGATAATGAAGCCGCTAATGCTGATGCTACTGATCTAGGGTTTGCTACTGCTGATATGAATAAGATTTATTGTACTATTTCTCTCTGCTGAATTATTGAAGATAAAGGAAGATTTGATCAAAGGGTTTCCCCACACATTGTGGGGTTTGTCCCTGGCTAGCCGCCACATCTTGTGTCTCTTGTCTTAGCTTGTTTTATGTCGATCATTTAATGTTCTATCTGCACTTTACTTTATGTACATATGATTGCTAATCGGTGGAATATAATAAGAAAAAGAAGTAAACTGTTATAAGCATAGAACATACCATAACTTAACAATCTCACTGAAAGTGATCCAATTTTTATTAGAACTTGTATTCTAGACAGTAATAATTTTGTTCAACCTTCTTTCCTTTATGTTTTTACTCCTGCTAATTTTGAAATATTGGTTTTAGTTGCTTTTTTGGTGCGAAAATTGAAATTTGCCAAGGCTTATTATTAATTATATTTTGTGTCTTTTCTAACCTTTCCAATTTGTGTCAGCAATTAAACAAGAAAATCATGACCCGATATTGCGTTTAGGCTTATGTTTCTGAATTTTCTTAGGAATGTTGCATGATAGAGAGGTCACCTACTGGAACTTGTTTTTGCAGTATTATATGGTGTGTATAATAAGTTCTTTAAGTGATTGTTGCTTGTATTTTCAGGATATCAAGTTGTTCTCTTGGTGGCCATTTGGCTACTTCTTTGTAAGCTAATATTTAGAAGAGATTTATGTTGCCACTTTTTCCTCTGTGGTTTGTACAAAAGCTCATCAAGAAGCAACTTTATTAACAAGGAAACACTCAGTTAATCTCACTTTAAAGTGACTTCAATTCTGAAGGTCATGTCTCCTCTTGTTGGTTGCAGATGGCTTTCATTTCACGCATTAAACATACTTACATTGTAGGATATAAGGAGGCATGGGTGGAAAAGGTATGGATTTTTCTTTGGTGTCTTTTAAATTGGGTCATTTTGAAACATTGAGGCAGTTTCTTGTGTTACTGGTAGCCTCGTTCTATGAATCCAAGGTAATGAAGCTAACTAAGCTTAACCTATGTAATGAGCTAAGCTTATGTACTTTATATCTATACCTATTACAGTAAGTGTGTTTAGTCATTTACACCTGTTTATGGCCACGTGTTCATACCTGTACATATTATGGAATTCTCTATAGCTAAGATCTAAGAAATATAAGTAATTAGGCTTGAATACTGCTCTTTATTCATCATAGTACTTAATGGGTGGACATGATTTCCTTCAACTCAACCAATGTGCAAGTCATAAAGAGTGCCTTTGAATGCTACTTGTGTGCCTGTCATGCACTTTACTTTCCATCAATTACCAACTCACTGTCTTCTGTAGGGTTCCGGTCCAACCATTGCTGTGAGTATTATAGCTTTTTCGAAAAAGAAGAAAGTCTGTTATTCCTATAAAGTTTAACCCTCCATCTCACTGAAAGTGATCGAATTTTAATTAGAACTTGTATTATAGACAGCAATAATTTTGTTCAACCTTCTTTCCTTTATGTTTTTACTCCTGCTAATTTTGAAATATTGGTTTTAGTTTCTTTTTTGGTGTGAAAATTGAAATTTGCCAAGGCTTATTATTAATTATATTTTGTGTCTTTTCTAACCTTTCCACTTTGTGTCAGCAATTAAACAAGAAAATCATGACCCGACATTGCGTTTAGGCTTATGTTTCTGAATTTTCTTAGGCATGTTGCATGATAGAGAGGTCAACTGCTGGAACTTGTTTTTGCAGTATTATATGGTGTGTATAATAAGTTCTTTAAGCGACTGTTGCTTGTATTTTCAGGATATCAAGTATTGTTCTTTTGGTGGCCCTTTGGCTACTTCTTTGTAAGCTAATATTTAGAATAACTTTATATTGCCACTTTTTCCTCTGTGGTTTGTACAAAAGCTCATCAAGAAGCAACTTTATTAACAAGGAAACACTCTGTTAATCTCACTTTAAAGTGACTTCAATTCTGAAGGTCATGTCTCTTCTTGTTGGTTGCAAATGGCTTTCATTTCACGCATTAAACATCCTTACATTGTAGGATATAAGGAGGCATGGGTGGAAAGGGTATGGATTTTTCTTTGGTGTCTTCTAAATTGGGTCATTTTGAAACATTGAGGCAGTTTCTTGTGGATCAAAGCTCTCTTATGTATGAAAAACACTTATATCTTGTCTGTGTCACTGGTAGCCTCGTTCTATGAATCCAAGGTAATGAAGGTAACTAAGCTTAACCTATGTAATGAGCTAAGCTTATGTACTTTATATCTATACCTATTACAGTAAGTGTGTTTAGTCATTTACACCTGTTTATGGTCGCATGTTCATACCTCTACATATTATGGAATTCTCTATAGCTAAAGATCTAAGCAATATAAGTAATTAGGTTTGAATACTGCTCTTTATTCATTATAGTACTTAATGGGTGGACATGATTTCCTTCAACTCAACCAATGTGCAAGTCATAAAGAGTGCCTTTGAATGCTACTTGTGTGCCTCATGCAGCTTGAAGATGGGGACATCATTTGTTTTCAGAGATCTCTAGCTACATCGTAACCCTGTATTTTTTCACACTTGCAATTTCTTGGACCAGTCTTCTATCATTTAATTTATTTGCAGTGCGTTTTCTAACTTATGTAAAATTATTATTAAAGAAAATGAAGGTTTTAATTAGTGCTTTAGATTATATGGCACAAACATGTATGTGGAACGCTCAAAAACTCAGTAAGAGATACCACTATCTATCTATGAGATGCAAAAACAGACTAGGAAGCTTAAGTACAGGTCAACATTTTGGCCAAAATACGGGCCAACCTAGATTTCACAATTTCTAAAGAAAATGATGTTTATCTTGGTACCATTTAGGTCGACTCACCATCCAAATAGATAGCTTTTCTGAATATTTTTGTTTTATCTAAAACTAGCAGCAAAACTGCTTATATCTATGTCATGTTTTGGTCTCTGTCTGGTTTGTTTATGTCTGTGTATCGAAGCGCTTCCCTTGTGGGCCAGTTAGTCTATCAAAGCAAGACCGTCTGTATCCAAGTCCTTGTCTTTTGAAATATTTGTTTCTATGCTTGTATCTAGGTTTATTGCTTACAGGTTTACCATTTCTCCGAAAATATTCACTGGACTATTACGATTTCAGCTCTAGCTGTTGATTTATTCCCAGGGGTAATGTTATCTGTGTATGTGTAATTGTACTGGTAATTCTATTAGCATAGGATTGTTAAAAAAAACATGCATTGTCAATGCGCAGGTTACTGTATTAAGGCTCTACAGTTATTATTATTTTGCATATTAAGATCTATGGTGGTGAATTGTTTGGGCCATAAGCCTTTGATTATGGAGCAGAGTTCAAAGCAAATATGTTATATGAAAAGAAGGCAACGACCATAATTTGGTCCTATATTTGCCTGAAGGTAATCCTCATGCTGACCTGTGTATAAGCTAAATTGAAGAGGGGAGAGGGAACACCCCTGTTCTATTTCAGTGGTGCCAAAAATGCTTTCTGTGAACCCTCTCATTTTGTGATTTTGCACTGTGATTCTTGTAGAGTGACATGATGGCAATCTGAATCCTGTCTGGAGCCCCCAACCTAATGCAACCTATCAAATAAAAGTTACCTAGGCAATGTGCTAGTTTCCTGAAAGGTCAATTGACAGTTGGAAGGCTAGGACCTTCTTGAACAGAGCTTCTTTAATAAGGGCTCTTAAAGTGAGTCCCATGAATGTTGTGGCAGCTTCTGTAGAAGAAGCCTGCTTCCCCGTTTTTCCAGAAGATTTCTTTTAGTAGTAAATTTCCAAATGTTTAGTGAAGGAGTGTCTTTTTATGCCAAATAACAAAATAATTGTGTTGCACTAAAATTTGAATACTTATTTTGCTGATCAATGGGTTAAGTTTTTAAGTAGTGCCTATATAACTAAAATGCAACTTATACATGAAATAAGGTGTGCAATTCTAAATAGGTGCTTTTCTTATGGATGGGGTGCATTCAACCACACGATTCCAATTAACTAATACTGACATAAATTGTTAAATATCTTCAGCAATTTTTTCTTCATTTACATGTTTCCGTTGGTTAAGGGTTATGTGAGCTTTTATGCATTAAGTCAACTATAATGAAAATGCATTAGGTCCCTATATCACATGGTTTGAGTTTTTGTTTGAGTTCAGAGACCAAGTTCAGCAGCGCAAAACTATAACATGAAGTTTGCAGTGAAAAACATGTAATAAATTCAGCATTAAATTTTAGAAGCTCAACGTATAAAATTTTCAAAATTAATAAAGGTACAAATTTAGGGATGTAGGTTTGGTTTTTTGAATTAGATTTTTTACTTCTATTAAAAATTGAATTTGAATAACTTAGGCATAAAGTTCAACTTGACATTTGTTTAGAGTTGAAGGTCTGCAAATTTCAAATTTCAAGCTTGAAATCACTGAATGCAGTGACTAATTTAGACCCAACCTTTCTGTAGTGTTCACCCTCAGGTAGATATCCTATCTTCAATAAATTTGGCTGGTTAAAATGTTGTTCTTGTGGTCACAAGGGCCAAAATTAGATTGTGAAGCACAAGCCAATGTGGTAGCACATGTTAGTGCTCTTACTGAAGCTTATGTGAAGCACATATCAATCTGTCTCTTCAGTGCTAAGTTGTAACATTAAAAGCATTTCTTCACCTTCCCCTTCATTCAGCTCGAGAGAATTATCATTTTTCCATCATCTTTAGTTGTTGTTATCAGGTAATGTGTCTAGTTACTTTTGCCTAATAACCATTTCGAGTGAGATGCTTTAATGATCTAATATTTTTCCCAAATAACTATTTGACCAGCTGCCGGGCCAGGACGGTGCAAAATCAATAATGGGGGTTGCTGGCATAGTACCCAGGATGGACAGATGTTCTCTGCTTGTCTGGTAGAGCTCTTATCCTACTCAACTGGAAGTTAACCATATAGACTTCAATGGAAAATAATATTTACTCTTTCCACTACTACAGGACACACAGACAAGTGGATGCAAGTGTCCTCCTGGATTTAGGGGAGATGGTGTTGATAAGTGTGAAGGTATGTTGAGGCAGATACCTCGCCAAGTGATGAAAACAAATTTTGTTAGTGCAATTACTAATTCTCTTTTTGTTTTAATAACTTGCGGCTCAGATATAAATGAATGCAAAGAAAAGGTAGCTTGCCAGTGCTCAGAGTGCAGTTGCAAAAATACATGGGGCAGCTATGATTGTAGCTGCAAAGGTGACCTTCTGTATATTAGAGACCATGATACCTGCATAAGTAAGTAGTTCAGTCATCTGCATCCTATGTTTAACAATCTATTCATATGACTGCTATGTTATTCAGGGTTTTATATTGATTAATTTGCATTTTTTTTTTAAGCTGAAGGTAAAGTAGGAAATAAAGTATAGCTTTCCAGTTAACCAGGGCAAGCAAATGACCCAATCATTGTTACCATATTACTCCTTGAACCAATTAATGCATTAGCCTGTATGTCATCACGTGTTGTAAGCTTATTTCACCAGCTTAGCTTGGACTATTATGGTACTAAGGGCATAATTAGAGTCTTATACATGGAGGCACAATAAAATAGAATATAGCTAGTATTACGTAGTGTGCTTTATAATGGTGTCTTTTAAATTGGGTCATTTTGAAACATTGAGGCAGTTTCTTGTGCTTTTGCTCTACCATGGTCTGTGCTTGTGTTTTTTCCAGTTGGGCTGTGCATTATTGTAATTTATTATATGCTTCCCCCAATTATTCCTATGTTTTATCTAAATCAATATTGAGAGGAATGAAATGAACAAACGCTGTAAATTTCCCCATAAAGCATGATAACCTGTTGTCTGAACATGTCTTTCATACACTGATTACTTGTCCTGTCTAGCCAATTGTTTATTAGAATGGCTTGGACCCGCCAGAAAGTGAGTGTAATATAATCTATTGCCCACAGCCCTCTTGTAAAATGCAACATCATTTTGATTAGGTTCATGCTCCCAGGTCTGTAGAGCACATATAACCACAGCTCCAAGCCTGTCACACTCAACTGCCAAAACCTCACTTGCAATCTAACACCAAGATTTCATTTGAGATTTGCCCCTGATGTCAGATACATCACCTAATTTTCCATTTACTTTTGCCGTCACATACATCATTTCATATGCCATCTGCCTCCGATGTCAAATAGATCACTTAATTGCACCGATTGCATATCAAATTCTGCACCTTCCATCTTGCAACATTGAAATGGTAAGTTTTTTGTTTTATGGCGATCATTAAATATCGGTTTGCTCCAATAAATGCTCCTCATATTGGATTATATCCCCTCCAATCTGATCTTGAAGTATTTCAGCTCCATTCTAAATCAATCCGTATATGTACTTAGTTCTGCACGTGTCAGAAATTTATCCCGCATTCAACTCTTGCGATCTTGCACGGCTTTCCTAAGGGCATAATTAGAGTCTTATACATGGAGGCACAATAAAATAGAATATAGCTAGTATTACGTACTGTGCTTTATAATGGTGTCTTTTAAATTGGGTCATTTTGAAACATTGAGGCAGTTTCTTGTGCTTTTGCTCTACCATGGTCTGTGCTTGTGTTTTTTCCAGTTGGGCTGTGCATTAAAATTTATTATATGCTTCCCCCAATTATTCCTATGTTTTATCTAAATCAATATTGAGAGGAATGAAATGAACAAACGCTGTAAATTGCCCCATAAGGCATGATAACCTGTTGTCTGAACATGTCTTTCATACACTGATTACTTGTCCTGTCTAGCCAATTGTTTATTAGAATGGCTTGGACCCGCCAGAAAGTGAGTGTAATATAATCTATTGCCCACAGCCCTCTCGTAAAATGCAACATCATTTTGATTAGGTTCATGCTCCCAGGTCTGTAGAGCACATATAACCACAGCTCCAAGCCTGTCACACTCAACTGCCAAAACCTCACTTGCAATCTAACACCAAGATTTCATTTGAGATTTGCCCCTGATGTCAGATACATCACCTAATTTCCCATTTACTTTTGCCGTCACATACATCATTTCATATGCCATCTGCCTCCGATGTCAAATAGATCACTTAATTGCACCGATTGCATATCAAATTCTGCACCTTCCATCTTGCAACATTGAAATGGTAAGTTTTTTGTTTTATGGCGATCATTAAATATCGGTTTGCTCCAATAAATGCTCCTCATATTGGATTATATCCCCTCCAATCTGATCTTGAAGTATTTCAGCTCCATTCTAAATCAATCCGTATATGTACTTAGTTTTGCACGTGTCATAAATTTATCCCGCATTCAACTCTTGCGATCTTGCACGGCTTTCCTTATTTGGTTGTACAGTAAAATATTCTCAAAAACTCAGTTCCATTCACACTTAAAACCAGCTTGCAAACACGTTGAACTCTTTTATAAATTGGCAAAAGCAATGCCTAATTTCTCGCCTACAAAACAAAACCACCTTCTGCACCTACATATTGACATACATCTCTCTGCTTCACATAACATGGAATCCATTAGCATAAGCCAACTTACTCAACTGGCAGCATTGTTTCTCTTAGCACTTGTTCTCATGACTCTTCTGATTATGGACATCGTAAAAGTAGAAACACAAAGAAAAAAGAAACCAAGAAAACAATAACATCTCGAACGAGGAGCATATGAATCTACAACAAGTACTTGGCTATTAGACTATCCATCTACTGCTTCTGCCTCTACATCATCCTTGCCAGGGAATAGAAATAATTGGCTTTTGGGTGCAATTCTTTTCCTTCTTCTGCGTATGGTTTTGCACAATGATTATGGAGTATATTTGAGTTACAACTCACATTTTTGTGGAGAGATTATCAAAATTCTGAATCTCAGGCCTATTTTTGCATTATTTTACGCGTTGTCTTAATTCCCGGCTTCCTTCTCTGTTACAGGTCTATACACAAATTTGCAATCACCTAGACGAGATCGAGACCTAGCCCTTTCAGTTGTTTAAGCAAGGGAATCTGTTGATTAAGCTGTACCCGCCCGAGCCATTGATTATTCAGTCGACTCCGTTGATTCGGTTGATGCAGATAAGTAGCAAACACAGCATCCAGATCAAACTTATGATGGTGAGACAACCGGGTCTACGACGGATGCTTCAAATATGGATTTGGATCTGCCATGGTGGTGAAACTCTCATTTTTTATGCTTCTATCGTCTCTGCTGAGATGCCAATGATTACAAAACTAGAATATCAAGCTGACAAAGGAGAGGCATTGCAAACTGCCCTGATCAGAAATAACAGCGCTCCAGTGGCAGCTGGTGTTCGGACGAAGCCAAAGCTTGAGAGTGAAAATGTCACATAGGATGACGAGTTAAAGATGGTTTTAAGATCGTTGAATCTAAACTCAGGACTGGTAAATGTATCATTGATGCCAGTATTCCTTTCAGGGAAAGTACCGTATGCAAGTTTCCAGTTTTGTTTGGCAGCAGTTGCAGTTATCAATTGTTTGAGACAGTTTTATCTATATATGAAATTACGTGTTACCAATAGTCTCCATGATAAGCTGAGCTATTGTAACTAGTCTAATCATGAAGCTTGATTACTCTATTATACTAGTCTGATGCTTACTTGTTCTGATTCACTTAATGGAACTGATTAGGTTAGGATTCAATTGTCGAATTGAGGCTTCTATGATCCATATCAATTTATGAGAGATTCTTCAACGTAAATCACATAGAATATCATTTGTCGACGCGTTTCGAACCAACTAGTGTGGTTCATCGTCAGGACAAGTTGAAGAAACAGATCCAGCTTAGCATGTTAAATAGTCTGAGCAGAGTCTCCAACGGCTAATTCAACCAACGGCTAATTTTGACCTTGGGACGAGGGTCAAATTATTAATATTATTATTACTGTTATTTATTTGTTTATTTATTATTATTATTATTATTATTATTATTCAATTTTTAATAAATAAAATAATTTTAATTGGTGTTAATGGTTAGTTAGAAAACTAATTCATTTATTTATTTAATAATTAATAATTATAAAGATTATAATAATAGGTTGTTAATAAAAGTTAGTTAGAATTAATAAAAATATAGGAATGAGGTAACTTAAAAAATAAAAATAATTGGAACGAGGTATAAAAAATAAATAAATAAATAAAATAAATAAATAAATTATTATTTATTTATTATTTATTTTTTTTTCTAGTTAAGACTAACCTAAGTACCCATGGGGATTTGAACCAGTGACCTATCGCAAGGAGTGCCTTAACAACGCACCCATTCACCGTCAATCCAAAGCCCCATGGGCTATTTATTTATTATTTATAATTATTATTATTTATTTTATTTATTTATTTAATGGTTAGTTTTCTAACTAACCATTAATTGGTGTTAATGGTTAGTTAGAAAACTAATTCATTTATTTATTTAATAATTAATAATTATAAAGATTATAATAATAGGTTGTTAATAAAAGTTAGAATTAATACAAATATAGGAATGAGGTAACTTAAAAAATAAAAATAATTGGAACGAGGTAAAAAAAAAAAAAATACATAAATAAATATTAATGTATGTAAATTAAAGAAGCTGGTTATAAAAGGTACTAAAATAAATAAATAAATAAATAATAAAAATAAATTAGTTAATTAATTAGAACGTAACAAATAACCATAAAAATAATAATAATAATAATTAAAATAAATAAATAAATAAATAAATAAAAATAAAAACAAATAAATAAATAAATCAATAATAATGATAATAATAATAATAATACGTAACAAGAAAAGATTATCAAGTTAAATAAGTTAACTAATAAAAATCATAATCCTTCAGCGAGGAAGAGAGGGCTGGGATCCAACAGCTGCTTATCTTCCATCCGTCCTCTCTATTGAGATTGTTCGGTCTTTTCTCAATTTCAAGGGCTTCCCTAAATTTTCGGTGATGGAATTGCGAAACCCTAGCGATAACACTCGCCTCCTCAATGCAGACATGATGATTGGTACTCTCTGCATGCTCAGCTAAAGTGGAAGACTAGGATTGTGAACAAAGCTTGATTATGCAAATAAGGGTATAGTAATAACCATAATGAATATGGACTCTACAAGCTTGTACTATTCATATATAATAACAACATGATGTCTCCTGTATTACTAAGCTTCTAGCGTTTAGCTAGCAGTCACCTTTATGGGATTCACAGTATTCCAACATCAACTTATGTGTGATCCTAGTTATAGTATAATTCCCATTAAGATAGAATATGGTACAACAGTGTTTACAGCCTATACAAGTGTTATGCTAAGCTATGGTTCTTATCCATCTTCAGTAATATCGTAATAAATACACCTCTATGAGAGTGATAAGTAAGAATGGTCACTACCACTTGCATGGTTCATATTCATAATAGTGATACAAGTATCTATCTGACTAATCATGATACCTTTGTTCCCTAATCAATGTGATGCTCTGTATATTCAATGAATATGAAAGATAGATGGCTGTGGGTAAGCATAGAGGTTGGGCAAGTTAGGAGACCATCACCCACTGTGTAATTACTGCTCAATGGAATCTTGAGAGCCAAGTATTCTTATTGTAGGCAATTCCATAAAAGCATACAACATATTGGACTCTTTCTACACACTTGTTAGCATTTATTTTGTATCGGGTCTATTTTATGTTTGTGTCTAACCTGAGAGGTTATATAACGATAAGATTCTTTGACTTATATGTATAAGCTATCGATCATTCATACTCCGAATATGGCCATGTAAACTCTTCTTTTAGTTCACTAATGTGTTTCATTACTCTGAGCACTAGATTTTCAAGCTTGAAACTTGCATCTCAGTATATCCACTGTCCACTAGGAGCTGACTTAATGCATCCAAGATGCCAAAATTCATCTTTGCTTTCATGCTGATAAGGATCGATACAAATAACTGTTCCAAAGTGCCATGCATTTATTCTTGTAGCTCATCTGAAAGGTTCAAGTGTCCTGCACCCCTTATCAAAGTCAAGGGTGTTGCAAATTCTTATACTATCAGATCCCTCTAGCTTCTTCATAGTAGACGATCTTTCAAAAGATAGGCTATCCAAGGATTACAATATCATACATGATGCTGGAGTGAAGAGACAAAATTATACCTAGGGCAGTACCACAAATAGTAGAACTCATGCCACATATAACCAAGAATATTCACTGCACAGGGTTCTATCCTTGATAGCTACAGGTCTTCATACTTTTAGGAAGACCATTCCTTTAGACTGCTCTGCTACTGAAGTTTCCTATGACTGTATTAAAGCTTAGATTCTTTTGCTTATTGATGCCTGTAGCTACTACAAACTCCCTTCCCCTTTTTTGTGGGTTGCAATGTCTATAAAGCATATGTATGTCTATGTTGGTTGTATGCCTATCCGGTTGTATGGCTTGTTAATTTGGTATGGATGGCTGTTTGTCCTTATGATTTATTCTGGGTATCACTATTAACTTATAAGTACCACGTATTAACTTCTTGGTGGTAGCATGTTCCTACCGAGGAGCTCTGCTGAGACGATGAAGGCATTAGAACCAAACCTTTATTACTCACTTATTGCCTTAGTCCATATGGAGTAGAGGGTTGTCCAACCCCAATTCATTCCACCTGGAAGAGAAGTACAGGATGAGTATGATGGATGGCATGCTATGACACCACACCCTTGACTTTATTTACTGCTTCACCCTAGTTGATGGAGTTATGGATGCCCCGGGCACAACTACTTGATCTTACAGCACCGGATGGATCAATCAATCAACCTAACTCTTACCTTACGCACAACTTAGTTTCCTTTACGGACAGGAGACTCACTTGTTTTCAACAGATTATTGAAGCTTAGATGCTTTCGCTTCAGCACAAGTAACTAATTTTTCCCCAATTCTCAAGCTCAACTTGATGCAGGGACTTGCTACCTCGCAGCTTCCCTTGTTTCTCTAATAATAAGATAAAACCTTTATTTATATACTTCTAACTTTCTTAGCTAATATAAATACTTTACGTCACTTAAAAATGGCTTAAAACAATCCTTTAATGCCATATTATTCTTAAAAATTTAATGAACTTTAATCATTTAATATCACATTATTTTAAAAATGTAAGATCATTTATAACCTATCTATACTTTATAATAAAGAAAAGATGGTATTTCTAACTCTTTAGAAATGGCATATAAAATAGTATACTTTAATCGTTTAATGATTCATATTATTCCAGTATACTTTATCCCCTATTGATATTTTATAATAATTAAAAGATGATATGTCTAAGTCATTAGAGGTGGCACATAAAGTTTTGTAAGATTATAACAGTGAGAACATGCATTTATATTAAAAAAAACATAAAATCAATATTGCAGGCATATATATATATATATATATATATATATATATATTAATTTTGAGTGGGACTAATAACAAATGCTCACTCAAAAATAATGTGTAAAATATTAAAGATAAAGTGTTATAAGAAGGAAAAAAAAAAAAAAATTAAGTAATTTTGAAATTTTTAATTTAATTAAGTTTTTTTAATAATTTTTTATATAATTAAATAATAAATGTTATAGGTTAGTATAATCTTTGTATATTACATATCAAAGTTGGTAGCATTATGCATATAAAGTGTATTATGAAATACATAAATTAATATTAATATAATATAGAGAAGATTAATATATATCTTCCATATATGTAAGATAATATAAATGGTTATTTTATGAAATGCTTTTATAAAGCATGGTTTTATTCATAGTTATATGACAAAGTTTTACAATTTATATTTTCCAAAAAAAAAAAACAAAAAGAAACAAAATCTTGTTATTCAATTACAAAGCAATAATCGTGGTAGGACTAGCTCAAATCATGCATATACAACTAAATGGATGTCACATTCGTACAGATCTAAATTAATAAAAAATTAGTACAATGCGCAATTACATAGTGTTGGTCAATTTGGCATAACGTTTAACATGATGCTAGAGTTTTGCCAAGGCTAATAATATGAAAATTGTGAGGGACTTTTCTTTGGTTTCTTTTGGCCTAAGCATTCAACCATTCACCATCCAATATCTTGTCATTGATGTTTTGAAAAAGAGATGAAGAAACAATACTTATTAATTCTTATTTGGTTTTTCTAAAAATGATCGTATTATGTCTAATAAATTTGAAAAATAATGGAGAAAGTAGGAAATTAATTAAAGTGGAGAAGAGAGCATTTCTAATTATATGAAAAGTTTATTGTAAAAATGAGGATTTCAATAGCTGATGAAATTAGAAGGACTAGTCAAAATCAGTCAAGCATAAAATAAAAATGAAATAAGAATGCAACATATTAGGTCCCTATAATACTAGTGATTCCCCCATTACTATTGTCATTGTAGCCCCTTATTGTTATTGTTCTAACCTTGTTGTCTCCACATTGTTATTATTGTGCCCCATAGAAACCCATTATTGTTATTGTTGTGCCCTTATATTATTATTGTTATGTCGGCTTTGATTATATTCTAACCCCTTAGACTCCTATATATAGAAAAGATGTTTTGTCATTTAAATCATCCAAGAATTGTTCATTTGTGTAATTTAAAGAAGGTTTCCCCCTCGAAGAGGCTTATTTTGAAGTCATTGATCTATCTTTTATTTTATTTTGTGATATGGTTGCATAACATTTGGTATCAGAGCTTTGGATTCTAGGGTTTCGCTACTCCAAACAAGTCATCGAGTAATTTTCGCTATAATGTTTTTTATATGACATTTCAGAAGCTGAAAAAAAACATTTGATCTAAAATCTTGATGACCCTCGGGTCCTAATTTTAGAGCTTGTCCCACTATATTTTCGGAGATATGATCCAAGGAAGTTAGATTTTTTGCAGGATCTTGAACTACATCCCAAATAAGTGATCTTGGGAAAATTGTCAAAAAATTCTCTCTGAGTATTAGATTGAAATTCCGTAAGAAGGTACAAAAATAAGACGGAATGTAGTTATCTTTGCATTGTTTTCAAGTTCGAAGGTTGAAACAATAACACGTGACACTTCGTTCAAGTTAGCTCTACTGAAAACGTGTATAATCAGGTCATCTTGGGAGATTGGGCATAACGCTTTCTTGGAGAATGCAATTTCGATCAGACTAGTGGTGTGGGAAAGAGGACTCAGAGGGCTACCATAGTTCACAATTTCAAACCTTGGAGATCTGAAATTTTAGAGATTACATCATATTCAATATCAAGCTCCTACAAATAAAATAAAAAATGTGTAGTCCTTTTAAAAATTTGCATAAGTTTTTTTTTTTTTAAATAGTTTAAAGTGATTAAAAGGGAATCGTGAAGAAAATTATCATTAGTTAATGCCGTGAAGAAATAAAATGGTAACACCTAGTAAGAAACCCGAAAGCTCTACTATGACACGTGAAGAAGAGGAAGAAATACAACATGATATATAAAAATTACAAGACTAAGTGCAACAAAATTCTCTCTCACAAAAAGTAATAGAAGCTAAGATGGATGGTTTGAAGAATGACATCATTGGTATGAAGGCAACATTGAAGATTGGAAGAAATACATGGAAGGTTGAAAGGATGGTTTGAAAAAGTTGCTACGAGAAAGGCTTCCTAATAGTGAAAAGGTAGTAGAGAAAACTCATAATGAGAAAAAAAGAAATGTTAATCATGATACGAAGAATGACAACATTGGATTTTTGAAGAAATATGTGGAAGGTTTGAAGGAAGGTTTGACAAATTTGCTACAAGAAAGGCTTCTTAATGGCGAAAAGGTATTAGAGGAAACTCATGATGAGAACAAAAGAAATGTCAATCATGATTTCATAGACGCTTAACGTTGGAATAAAGACCCACCACATTCCAAATATTGATATGAGGAAGTTTGATGGAAAGGATCCTGTAACATGTATACTATAGATGGAAAAATATTGTGATCTCTATAATGTGCAGAACACACAAAAGGTATGCATTGCAACTTTATATTTGGAACCCAATTAGTTTGTATGGTATCAATGGTTTTTCTCTTGTAAAAAATTTGTCTCTTAGTCAATTTTTACAGACAAAATGATAGCACATTATGAGGATACAAAGAGAAACACCTTCTTTAGCCAATTGATAAATCTCAAACAAAAGGGTTCAATGGTGGAGAACAATGAGGACTTCCAAAACTTGAATATAAGGGTAAATGATATTCCAGAGGAGCATAGGATTGATGTGTTCATAGGGACTTTAAATGATACCATCTAACATGAGGTTCAGCTTTGGGAAACTGATTCATTGGAGAAGACATTCAGGTTGCCAAGAAAAATTGAAAGCAAACTTATGGCAACAAGGAAGCCTACCCCTCATAACTATAAGTATGGAAGTGTTGCTACCCCTAGCCTTCCAAAACTTACAAGTTTGACACCACAAAAATTGGAAGAAAAAATAGAAAAGGGGCTTTGTTAAAATTGTGATAGAAAATACACTAAAGGTCATAAGTGTGCTAAGCAGAAAATATTTTACATATATCATGAATAGGAGGAAGAAAAGAAATAAGAAACATCAAAAGAAGAGGATATACATTAGGAATCAACCCTAGAGAAAGAAGAAATGAATCAAACCATATCTTGTAATGCATTGGCAAGAATTATTTCTCTTCAAACTCTCAAAATAAAAAGACATATCAAGAAGAAAGAGGTAATAGTGTTGATTGATTCGGGTAGTACACATAATTTTATTCATTATAAGATAGCCAAGGAATTGAATTGTTTCCTATATCTAGCACTAGAGTGTCAAGTGATGGTTGCAAATGGAGGAACCATAAATTTCTCTGGAAAGTGCCATAATATCAAGCTCTCCATGGGAGAATATGTATTGAATAGTCCTATTCTATATATTCCAATGGGTGATGATAATGTTGTACTAGGATTCCAATGGCTACAATAATTGGGTATGATAGTTTTTAACTTTCAAGAAATTTTCATGAAATTTTTTTGAGAAGGAAAGGAAGTTGAATTAAAGGATATCGCAGGGAAAGATAATCAGCTCTAATGGCATGATAGAGCTTCTAAATAAATAACAATGGGGCATAATTGCACAATTATGTTCACTAGAATTTCCCACATTGAAATCATCTATTTCTCCAGATCTCCAAAAAGTCTTGGATGATAATTCCAAGGTGTCTCAGACTCCGAAAGGCCTCCCACCTATTTGCGATCGTGATCATGCTATTCATTTTATTCCTCCAAACATCAAGCCTTATAGATATCCCTATTCCCAAAAGAGTGAAATTTAACGTATGGTTGTAGAAATGTTAGAGGCTAGTATAATTCAACCTAGTCAAAGTTCTTTCTCTCCTCAAGTAGTATTGGTGCACAAGAAGGATGGATCATGGCACATGTGTCTAGATTATAGGGAGCTCAACAAGCTCACTATTAAAGGTAAATTTCTCAGTCCTGTCATTATGAATTATTGGATGAATTACATGGAGCAATTTACTTCACGAAGTTAGATCTTTGTTCAAAATATCAACAAACTAGAATGAAGACTGAAGACATTCCGAAAACCTCATTTAGAACTCATGAGGGTCATTATGAATTTTTGGTCATGCCTTTTGGCCTTACCAATGCACCTTCTACATTTCAAGGTTTGATGAATTCCATTTTCAAACCCTTCCTCAGAAAATTTGTGTTAGTATCTTCTGATGATATAATAATCTACAACGAATATTAAAAGGATCATGTTCAACATGTTGACAGGGTGCTCAAACTATTAGCTCACTTATCAATTCCTCTAATCACATAAAATAATAAAAAAATATCTAATACCTTTGATTACACAAAATAATAAAAAACTATCTAAAAAATATTAGAAAATTATATAGTAAAACATTCTTAAAATTATACAGGAATAAAAATGGAAAAATATTGAAATCATATGTTTAATACATAGATTATTGAATATCTATTTAATTTTTATTTTAACATTTTATATTTTTTACTACTAAAGGAATTGGAAGAATTGGGGCTGACTCATATTTACGTGATGCAAGATTGATTCTAATCACTACCGTTATACTTTTAAGTGTAATTACATTATCCATAAAACATTATACATAACTCACCTGCCATTACATAATAAAATTTGTCGAATAAACTAATCTGAAAAGCAATGCCCAATTAATTTTCTAATTATTATTATTATTATTTACCTTCTATTTTATTTATATATAAAAATAATGGTTTTATTAATTAATATGTTTGATTTATATAAATTGTTATGTTGTGATAGGAAGTAAAATACAAAGTAAACGCACAGAATTTTAGAGCATACATACAAAATTGGTACAAAATGTATGATAGACAACTCGTAGAACAAGGTAGGCTTTATGTACATGGAAACACTTCTCACTTATCCCATTTCACATTCAAGAAACGTCCCTTAAACTTGATAGGACGCATTGTGTACCCAAATCTTGGATTGATGAAACAATGTGAAGGTAATATGAACCGAAAAAGCTAGGTCACGAAATAAATACTTTGTAACACTAATTATAAATCACCAAATAAATTAAAATATTAATCTAAAAGTTCCCAATTTTGCCAACAAGAAAAGAACAACCTTATACACATGAATTTGTATTTCAATTGTAATAATGATAAATAAATAAAAATTCGTAATTATGTTTATAAAAAAATAAAAATAAAAATTAAATTTTTTTATAAAGATTATAAAATTGTGTTTCAAACAATCCATACAATTATATATATATATATATATATATATATATATATATAATTCTTTTAGAGTTTACAGAGGATAAAGACATTAAAGAGGAGATAAAATGATCAGATAAATAACTATTTAAAAGTTCCAAGTAGTTATAATAAGAGATGGTTGTGAAGACTACATGGGTAAATTTATAATAGAGAAAAGTGATGAATACCACACTATAATGATTTAGTTGGATGTATTTCATTTATAAATGATTTAAATTGTATCATTATATTGTTTTTCATCAATGTTGATGTTTTTAGAGTAAAAAAAGTGGAGGAATCAACTCACATGGCCATATTTACTCACATGACTTAGTTTGACAAATTGGGGTCTCAAACCTTTGGGGAGTATTTTGAGCCATTAGATAATGTTTTTTTGGGGTAAAAAATTTCTGTTTCAGCATAGCACATCTTTTTCTTATTCTACATGCAAAGATCTTTCCCACAACACAAAAATTGCCTCAGTTGGAGTTTGTATGCAAATGTTATGCCATTCAGAAGTTGAATTTCTTGTTTTTTCCAGCATAATTTCAGAGGATGCTATGTCAACATCCATTACTCATAGAAAAGGAGCTAGCCACGTGGTCATAATGAAAAATACTCTAGAAGAGTTCATATTGTAACTCTATTTAAGATTTAAAGGAATCACACCTAACCACTAGTAGGCTACTGGGTCGTATTATAACTGAGCCATTAGGAGGAGAAATGGTTTCATTCTTTTCGAGTGAATTTTGTTCAATAGAAGAACATAGTAGCTAAAAGGGATAGGAAGAGAACACACAAAGAGGATTTGTACACTATAGTAGCTCACGGGGCACAAACCTTCTTTATAGTTATAGCCATTTTCTATTTAGAGAAAGAGAGTAGAGCGACCTGATCTTCTCGCTAGGTTTTCTCTCAAAAGTGTTTCCTACCATATATCTTGTGTAAATTGTTTGTGATTTTTTATTTTCCACATAATTATAATTTTTCATGCACACAGTATTAGGTTCATATACTAATAGCAATCAAAATTTTGAATGACTAAGATTAAGCCTTGTAATATTGTACATACCTTTGCTTTCTGCAAATGTTTTCCATATTAAAAAAGTAAAAAATGTAAAGAGGGTATGTCCATAAAGAATAATCAGAGGACAAAAAAAATGGAAAGGTCAAAAATGAAAATATATGAACCCCAAAAGACAAAAAGAGACCATGAAAGTGTGCAAGCCAAAATGCCACTACTATTTACTTTTTATGCCTAATAAAAGATTGTGTGTAGTTTGTAACTCATGCCACAATCCATGATAGTCAGAATGTTTAAACATGGCTATTTCATGCTTTGAATTTTATGTTCATAGGTAGTGAATAAATCTGACCAAACAGTGTAATCTTGGTAGATCATTAGATAGGTAGAGTAAATAAAAGAAGTTATTCAGTTTAAACTGAGCCCTTGGATGATATAAGGTTAGAATTAGATAGTTGATTTTTGTAAAGAAAAGAAAAAGATTGATAATGGTTTGCTAGCCTAAATGCACCCAAATAAAGTGAAGAAAAAATGGAAGGATGAGTAAGTGGGTAAGTAAACAATGTAAACTTTGAAACGGGAACTATAAACTCAAAATGGGATCCGGCCAAAAAACCTCGAAAAAACATCAAAAACAGTGCTAAAAGCGAAAAGTGTGTATACTGGAACGATGGTTTTTTTTTAGGGTTAATTTTGTTTTTTTTAGGGTTAATTTTGAACATGTTTTAAAAATGGTAGTGAAAACGAAATTTTCGTGCAAAATACAGCTTGAAAACGAAAAAGTGATGATACTGGAACGATGATTTTTTTTTTAGGGTCAATCTTCAAAATTTTAAAAAAATGCTAGTAAAACCAAATTTTTATGTGCCAAACAAAGTTGTTTATGAGGAAAAAACACACTAATGTTTTTGGTAGAATATCATTTTTCTTTCCTAAGTATAAATTCAACATGTTCTCAACCATAACATGCTAGATACAAAAGAAATTGAAATTTTTTCAACTATAAAATTAAAAAACCATGACATTATGAACAAATTACATCACTAAATGAATTCAAAAGTCATTATTTGTATATTGAATAAAACATACATTATATCTCTAATTTAATGTTGCATTGTAGATATTTTAAACAATAAAAATTATCATAATTAAGACATATAATCCAACAACATAAAAATGCCTCATAACTTCTCATTTAACACCATATGGAAATCAAAAATTTTATTTCAAGATACGATGCATACATCAGTTATATAAACTGTTTTAAACAGTTATTCAAAATAACTCATATTTTCAAGCACACCATCAGAATTCACATCTTCAAATGAGTGACTGGATGCTGACGAAGATGTTCCATATTCTTCTATTTCATCAACTAGTGCCCCATCCGAGTCCACATGCAAGCCCACCATTTCAGGTTTCAAAATTCTTCTAGATCTACGACTGGTTTCAGCAGACTCCCATCTCAACATTGTTCCTTCTGGTAACAACCTTTTAAAAATCTCTATTGTCTTGAAGTGAAGAGTTCCTCTCTTTGTTAAATTGAAGTCATAAACAAATATGTCAACATCCTCCAATTTTAATATGTCTGTGCGGTGGCGATTTATATTTGTACCCTTTTTTTTCTCTTTCCGCCATTTTTTTTTTGTCAACTACCATCTCTGGCTTATACACACCATTGAATGGGTGTGTATTTGTGGCATACCAATGTACTTCAACACTTGTAACATCCTTATTTTCTGTAAAGACCTTTATAACTTTAGCAACCCAGAATGGATAGCCATTGGGATCTTCATCTGCTAGCACTGCGATAATGCAACCCTCCTTAATATCCTGTACTGAAACCCTGTAAAGGTCTTCAATGGTTTCAAGTTGTGCATGAGATCTTTTGGAACCAATATACATCTCTCTTTCCTTTTCCTGTGAAGAATTAATAGTACCTTGAGATTGTTGTTGTTCAACAATGTTTATTTCCTCATGTTCATTCGACACATTTTGTGGCCAAATAAATGGATTTTTCAAAGGTATATCTTCATTTGTTGTTTTTGAAATGATATCACTTTGATTATTGAAAAATGACTCCCACCAAACTGAATCAACAATGTCAAAGTACTCATATGTATATCTAATACATTTTTTAATTTCTTCTAGGCAATCAGAATAATTTATATTCCTATTTTGTCTGCATGAATTATGAACTTCACCAACTGATTGTAATAACAATATTTTTGATGCAAATATTGGATGATCTGGAATGAACTTCAAAAATTTCAAACCTGATGATGGTGCCCATTTTGCATTAGTTGAATACTTCTTGCCCCATATTAGTGTTTTCCCATCAATTTTTTTGATACGAAATTGATGTTGGAAGCTAATGTCATTAAGTTGTTCAATGCATTTCCCCTCACCATATGATCCCAGAATAAACCTTCGCATGTCAACAGTTTCTTCCAGCACATCAAAACTAGGATCTGGCATGTATGATTTCTTAATACATTCAATTAATGATGGCAAGCTCCCAACTTCCTTCCTCCTCAATGTGACTGAAAAATGACTGAACATCTGATCAATATGGTCATGAGTGTGCCCAACAAGAAGGAAACCAACCTTTACCTTTTGAAAAATTTTCAATTCAACAAGCATGTTTAGATATCCAAAAACAACCTAATTTTTGTTTTCACGGCAAGTGTTGTCCAATTGTAGATACAAAAGTTCAGGAATATTACCAGACCAATGAGAAAGTACATCATGAATTATGGTTATGGTCAGATTTGCATCACTATGAATATTTGGAGCTGTGAAGTACACCATTGGCAACATTTTCCCATTGAATACCATACAACCGACCGAGTGATATTGAATAAAATTTTCCTCTTGTAAATTTTTGGGTGTGCGAACAAAATGTGGTAAAAGTGTTTTCTTCTGGTCCATACCATCAATTATCAAACCCAAATATTTATACGGATTATCATAACACTTCTTTCGATGCTTGTACAACTTTTTCCTTTCGTTTGTTTGTTGTTTGCGATGCTCTTGAAGTTCTTGGACAATTGAATCTACATAACATAAAAGAAATCCATTAAGAAATGTGTTTTCATAGTTGATGACTACACAATTTTAAAAGTTAAAGTTATGAATGCTTACCTCTTTCTGACCCTTCACATTTGTCCCTTTTTATTTAAGAGAAGCACATGTACTGCAAATCCCCATCCTTGTCTTCTTAGGAATATAGACATTGTTGAATTCTTTCTTCCATACCTTCACAAAATATTGATATGTAATAAACCGACCATGTCCCTCAGCACCTTCTGCATATTCTTTGTATAAGTTGCAGATTTCTCATCTTGAAAAATTATCTGGAATATGTATTGTCTCTCTATTTGGCATACACTTTCCAAGCTTTGAAAAGAAATCTTTCATCCATGACATTGCAGTATTTCATAATAGCCCAAATTGTCTTTTATGATGTACTTCTGAATAAAATGCGGGATCCTTTTCCAAAATTTCTTGAATTCTTGAGAAACGAAAATTCCCAATCGAATGAAACATTTTGAAAGCTTTTCTACAGATAAATAAAGTCCTAATATGATAATCATAACCTGACAATGTAGATTGCATGCACCCAAATAAATATGAATTTTGCATGCTCTTATTCATTGACAAATATCTCTTCCTGCTCTCTAATGCAAATTTGAAATCCATATGTTTCATGCAATATTTTTGGCAACATTCACTTGAAATGAGAGCGCCAATAGAACTTCTTCTCGTCAGATATTCTGCTCTACCCCTTGTATAACTAGAACATCTTGCATTGATACGAAAAGGTTTGCTCCTACTCCTCGATACAATATTTCTTGGCAACATCTCCATCATTGCATCATCATTTGTATAAGGATTTTCATCATCATTAAGAGGAATGTTATCCACACTATGATCAGCTGTGCTTTTCAAATACTGACTTGGAGGATATTCTTCATCTTCCCATTCTTCAGTGCTACTGTCATAGTCCTTAGAATTCAGGCTGAATGGAAAATTTGACTCGATGTTTAATGGATATTCTTCCTCATGTGCATTGTCAGTGCTGCTCTCATAGTCCATAGGATTAGGACTACGTCAAAAATGTAATTGTTTACTTATTGAAGATGTTACATCCTTTCGTTTGTCACTGCTACCTTTATACTCATTAGAATTAGGACTAAGTGCATCATCCTGTCCTTCATCACTGCTGCTTTCATAGTCCTTAGAATTAGGACTAAGAGGACACTATGACACTCCATCCTTTTGAAATTCATCATCATGCTCTTCATCACTGTTGCTCTCATAGTCCTTAGAATTAGGACTAAGTGGACACTGTGACACTCCAGTCTTTTGAAATTCATCATCCCGCTCTTCATGACTGCTACTATCATAGTCCTTAGAATTAGGACTAACTGGACACTGTGACACTCCATACTTTTGAAATTCATAATCATGCTCTTCATCACTACTTCTCTCATAGTCCTTAGAATTAGGACTAAGTGGACACTTTAACACTCCATTCTTTTGAAATTCTTTATCACACTCTTCATCACTGCTGCTTTCATAGTCCTTAGAATTAGGACTAAGTGGACACCGCGACACTCCATTCTTTTGAAATTTGTCATCATGCTCTTCAACACTGCTGCTCTCATAGTCCTCAGAATTAGGACTAAGTGGACACCGTGACACTCCATTCTTTTGAACTTCACCATCATGCTCTTCATCACTGTTGCTCTCATAGTCCTTAGAATTAGGACTAAGTGGACACTGTGACACTCCATTCTTTTGAAATTTGTCATCAAGCTCATCATCACTGCTGCTTTCATAGTCCTTAGAATTAGGATTAAGTGGAATCTGTGACTCTTTATTTGTTTTAAATTCTCCATCGCCTCTTTCATCAGTGTTGCTCTCATAGTCCTTAGGATCAGGACTAAGTGGCAGAATTGACTTTCTATTCATAGTGGAAGAATTCCCGCTATATTCATCAATATGAATAGAGTTGTTACGCGATGAAGATGTTGATGATGTATAAATTGAAACTTCACTATCAGGACAATCCATCCCTTTAAAATAGAAGATGTTGAATGATACAAATGGAGAGTCTCCTAAAGATATTATATAGCTTAGAGAATGAATTTTCCCTCCAAAAAGTTTTGCGAAAATATTTCCCTCCAAAAAGTTTGTTAGATTTATTTCCCTTCATTCTTTTATTCTACAATTTATTGAAAAATGTAAACTAAATTTTTTTATGAAATAAATCATTAAAGTTAAAATTGTAAACGACAATTTCTACATTAATTATTTTAATAATTAAAGTATATAATATTTACTAAACAATTGAATGTTCTTTTTAATTTTTATAATACATTCTAAAACAAATTAACTCCACATTCACCCAACTGTAAAACAATTCCATAATATTCACTTTAACATATTTTCCTTCGTCGCCATAAAAAAAAATTAACATGTTAAATTTTTTTTAAACATATTATCCCACATTAACTGTACGGTAAAACATCTCCGTAATTTCACCTATATGCTAAATTCCATTATCACTATTACTCACATCACATCAAGGTTTTCTGAAGTTCGTTGAAAGCTTTACGAATTTGTGGAGCAGCTACATTGATATCAACAACATATTCAATGAAGAATTCTTGCAATTGAAAGGTTAGTTAAATTTTCTTCCTTGAAAATTTTCATATTAAATTAGTTTAATGAAGTAGATTTTTATTTTTTATTTATTTTATTTTTTATCTTTTTTTAAATTATTACTTTTTGTGAGCCAAATTAACCAATACGTCCATCATAAGCATGGTGGGCCTAACAAAACTAACGATGGCAGCCCACCCTGCGGCACCACGACAGCCCGTCCGCCCACTCGGTGGGTTGTTGTGCGATTCCGGGAATCGCCCAACAGCGACGTTGGGCGGGAGGGTGGGCCACCGGAGTGGCATAGGGTGGGCGCCGCAGCCCCACCCAGCCCCACACCGGAAGCTCGCCAGCCCCCCCGGGGTGGCTGGGCGATTCTCGGAATTGCCCAGCCACCCCCAGGTGGCGGGCGGGTTGCCGGGGTGGCATGGGGTGGGCACCGTGGCGCCACCCCGAGCCACCCCGACAGCGAGTGGGTGTCGAGAGGGCAGGCAGGTGGGTGGGCTGGTGACTGTGCAGGTAGGTGCCCGGTGGGCGAGTGGGCACTGGGCGGGCAGGTGGGCGCTAGGTGGGTGGGTGGGCGTTGGGCGGGTGGGTGGACGGATGGGTGGGCGGGCATAAAACCCCACTAATGGGTGCCAGGCGGGCGAGCGGCGGGTGGGTGGGTGAGCAACGCTGCGGGTGGGCGAGGGGTGGGTGGGCGTGCGAGCGGCCAGGAGGGTGGGTGGGCGGGCGGGTGGGTGGGAAGGCACGTGGGTGGGTGGACGGGTGTGAGGGCGCATGGGTGGGGGGCGGGTGGCCGAGAGGGTAGGCAGGTAGGCGCTTAGGCGGGAGGGCGCACGGGTAGGAGGGCGCATGGGCAGGAGGGAGGGTGGGCTCTGGGTGGGCAGGTGGGAGGGCGGGCGGGCGGGAGGGTGAGCGACAGGTGGGAGGGCGGGTGGGCATGCAAGCGGGTGGGGGGCGGGTGGGCGGGCGGGCAGGAGGGTGCATGGGAGGGCGGGGTGGGAGGGTGGGTGGGCAGGTTAGCGTCGGGTGGGAGGGCGGGGAAGCGGGAGGGCAGGTGGGTGGGTGGGCGGGCATTAGGTGGGAGGGTGGGTGGCTAGGTGGGAGGGCACACGAGCGGGCGGGTGGGCAGGCAGATAGGCGGGTGGGGTGGTGACACGTGGGTGGGTGCAGTTGCGGCACCCACCCTGCGCCACCATGGTAACCTGCCCGCCTGCTATTGGGATTGGGCAATTGGCCGGGCGAGAGGGCACACGGGTTGGCAGGTGGTAACGCGGGTGGGCGGGAGAGCGCACGGGTGGTCGGGTGGGAGGGTGGATGGGCGGGCGCCAGGCGGGTGGGTGGGCGAGCGGGTGGGGCTGCGATGCCCACCCCCTGGCACCTCGGTGGCTCGCCCGCCCGGCCGCGAGGGTTTGGTGATTTCGACTCCCCACCTCACACCAGCCCGGCAGCCCGCCCACCCAGACGCAGGGTTTGGGCGATTTTGGCGCCCCACACCACGCCACCCCAGCGGCTCGCCTGCCCGACCACAAGGGTTGGGCGATTCCAGCGCCCATCCCACACCACCCTGGCGGCCCGCCCGCCCAGTTGCGAGGGTTAGGCAATTTTGATGCCCCACCCCATGCCACCTTGGCGGCCCGCCCTCCCGGCTGCGGGGGTTGGGCGATTCTAGCGGCTCGCCCTCCCGGCCGCAGGGTTTGAGCGATTCCAGCACCCACCCCACACCACCCCGGCAGCCTTCTTGCCTGGCCACGGGGGTTGGGTGCTGCAGGCCCACCCCGTGCCACCCTAGCGGCCCGTCTGCCCGACTGCAGGGTTGGGCGATTCCGGCGCCCCACCCCGCTCCACCCTGGCGGCCCGCCCGGCCGGCTGCGGGGTTTGGCCGATTCCAGAATCGCCCAACCCCCGCGGACGGGCGAGCAGGCTGCCGGGGTGGTATGGGGTGGGCACCAGAATCGCCCAACCCCCGCGGCTGGGAGGGCAAGCCACCGGAATCGCCGAACCCCCGCGGCCGGGCGGGTGGGCTGCCAGGGTGGCGCGGGGTGGGGCGCCGAAATCACCCAACCCCCACGGCCGGGTGGGCGGGCCGCCAAGGTGGCACGGGGTGGGTGCCATAGCCCCACCCGCCCACCCACCCACTTGCACGGCGCCCGCCCACCCGCCCTCCCGCCCATCAACCCGCACACTCTCCTGCCCGCCCACCTGCCCTCTCGCCTGCCAACCCGCGCGCCCTCCTGCCCTCCCGTCCACCCGCCCTCCCACTTGGCACCTACCCTCCAACTCTCCCGCCTGCATGCCCTCTCGCACACCCGCCCTCCCACCTGGCGCCCAGCTGCCCAGCCGCCTGCCCTCCCACCCAGCGCCCACCCACCAGCCTGCCCGCCCTGCCGCCCACCCGCCTGCCCTCCCGCCCGTGTGCCCTCTGCCTGCCCTCTCGCCCACGCGCCCTCCGCTCACCCTCCCGCCCACCCACCTACCCACCCGACGCCCACACACCCACTCGCCCGCCCACCATCCACCCGTGTGGTTGCCCAACCGCCCGCCCGCTCGCCCACGCGTCCGCCCACCCACTGGCCCATCGGCCACCCGCTAGCCCGCACGCCCGCGTGGGGTGGCTGGGCGATTCCGAGAATCGCCCAACCAGCTTTGAGGGTTGGGCAGGCTGCCAGGGTGGTGCTGTGTGAAGCTGCCACAACCCCTCCCTGCGCCACCATGGCGACCCGCCTATCCGCCCGTGGTGGTTCGGCGATTCTCGGAATCGCCTGCCACTCCGTGGATAGACAGGGTGGTGTCGGGCGCCTTCTACCATTTCTCCTGATATTGATCTCCTTCTCTGTCTTCAATCTACCCTTCAAGGGGGATGCTGAGGGGTAGATTGAAGACGGGGAAGGAGATCAATATCAGGAGAAATGGTAGAAGTTGTTGCCATAGCCCCCCTCATGCCACCCTGCTCGGCAGGCCACCTGGGTGGCACATGGGGAAGGTCGTGGCAGCTGCCCATACCACCCTGGCGGCCTCCACACAGACGGGCGGGCCGCTGGGGTGGTACAAGGGGAGGTTGTGGCAACAATTCCTACCATTTCTTGCCCCATTGATCTCCTTCTCCGTCTTCAATCTACCCCTCATTCTCCTACTTGAGGGGTAGATTGAAGATGAAGAAGGAGATCAATGTGGAGAGAAATGGTAGAAGTTGTTGCTACAACCTCCCCCCGCGCCACCCCGGCGGCCTGCCTGCCTACAGGGTGGCGGGAGATTTTCTTAGTGTTAATATTTTTTTAATTTCAATTATCTGATTATACAAATTAAAAATTTATGATATATTTTCGTTGTTAATTTAAGTTAATATGTTTTTGTTATTTACTGATTTATGTGTTTCTATTTTTAAGGAAAATGGCATCAAAGAAGATTTCTATGAATCTTTCTGGACCAAAGACTCTTAAAGGTGCATCTTCAAAAAACCTTGGTGAACGAACACCACCTGAGCTCATGGCTACAAATCTTTCAAGTGCCTCAAATGATAAGGAGATGATTTCATACTGGAAGAGTTCAAAAGAGGCGAAATTTCCATCAAGAATCTAGTATGTGAAAGAAAGAGAAAGCCAAAATGTGAATATATATCTATATATTGATATACAGAATGATAATGGAATTTATGAGGTGATGGGAAGAGTCATAGATATGTGTTCAGTACCGGACACTGAAGTTGTTTACATACTTACAAAAGCTCCCAAGTCACATGAAAGGATTAAATACCGACTATCATATTCATTGTATGACACGAGAGAGGTATCTACAAAGTTGTGTAAACAAATCGTAAATGAGATGAAACAAAACATCGTAAGTATTGCTATTTATATTTGTATTTTGCGTTCTTGAAAGTGTCTCGCTATATTTTTTTAACTTTGTTTTTATTGACATATGATATTTTGTTTGGCAAAATTTTTTTGAAAGCTGTTCAATTAGGTTGGCAGGGGCTCATTTCATAAAGCATGATATCATGAAATTTGTCAGCATTTTTTACTCAGTGTCAGAATAAGATATAGAAAACAAGAAAAATGTAGTAATTGATGATGCTACAAAACTACATCCAAAGGATCAGAAAAAAGGGCCTCTATTGGATAAATCTAGCAAGGGTAGACAAGTTACTTTTGAGGACGATGAAGTTGAAACTGACAGTGAAGCATATGTTGTCGTTATTGAAGATGACATTGGAACTGAGAAGAGTCGTAAAAGACCAAAAGTAACAATGCCCAAGAATAAATCTGTTGAGAATGTTATGACGATGACAAGTAAAGTTGAAGATTTTGAAGTAGTCATTACCAACAGTTAAGAACCTAGTGAAACTTCAAAAGAAAGCAGAGAAATGATTACACCGGGAGCTGATTTAGAGGATGGTATTATCAAAACAAAACAATATGCCATTCGACAGAATTTGATAAAGAGAAACTTAATTGATGGTGGTCGTACATTTCAGCTTAATGTCAGACAAACCTATAAGGCAAGTGAAGGACAATGTCAATATCAAGTTAGAAAGCCACATCATTTGCATGTTCACAACTTGAATACATTGATGAGGTACAATCCATATGCTCATGTGGTTAGTTATGTGCTTCTTGTTGATCCACTTCAAGTTTCCAACAAAGAAGCATTTGATAAGTCAAAATGTTTTGAATACAGTTATTATGTGCTTGGGGGGAACCATTCTGTAGAAGCTCAAAGACAATTGATGGAGGAATATCCTAATAAGCCACGTTTTGAAACAATGAAATGTAACATTTATGCTGGTTTATCAGATATAGAAGCAAACTTAGTGGCATGGGATCATTATTCAGATAATGAATATAGGATGTCTATGACTTTCATCCAAAGGGTTCGGTTTATTCATAGTGAATTTCAAGAAAAATGTGGTGGGGATAGGATAAATGGTACTATAGATTTTCGAAAGGAATGTTGTATGGAAATAGGCTATCAAATTGAAGAGAAAACCAATTCAAAAGGTGGAAAAGACAAAAAAATTAGTGATTTATTCAGAGGTGTTGATAACATTTTCCAATTGGCATTTAGAACTGGAGATGTTTGGAAGTTGATTGATGAGATTTTTAACATTTGGGAAAACATTGGCATTAAAAGCCAGAAGGTCAAAAAGTCTAAGCCATTGATATGTAGCAGCAGTAAATCAGCTCCTAAAATGAAGCAACTTCCAGAAGATATGACTCTCACACCTTGGAGAGCAATGCAAGGACTGAAAGATGAAAAAATTGTCAAAACAATATTATCTCGTGTGAGGTCAGGGGAATTATCATTGGAGGAAATGTCTGAGGAATTTCAAAAGTAAGTTTGTTGAATTATTTTTATTTATTTCTAGATTATAATTTTCTTTTAAATAAAACATGTTGTTCTTGGTAGTATTTGTTATACATATCATTATATTAACTTTTTGTTACTTTATCTATGCAGTCACAAAGTTTACATGAAAATTCAAGAACAAATGGTTAAATTGTTGAATGAAGATAGTTGGGATGATGTTGTACGCAACTATCCAGATTCAAGTTCTACATCAACATTAAAAGTTTTTTATCTTGCATTTAAAAAGGTATCTTGATTTATACATTCATTTTTATTCATATGTGTACTATTTTTAATTTATAACTTACACATATATTTGTTTATTTTATAAAAGATGAAGAAGGATGATAATGGAGCACCAGATAGTTTCAGAACCTTTATTGAAAAAATAAAGATCGAAAGACTGAGGAAGCAACATATTAAGAATGTTGAACTTGATCCAACTCTTACTCATTTCATTTGGAATGGGCTAGACACTATTCAATATCAAGTAATACAAGGCGACTGTGAAGACATTGTTAAACTCATACTTAAAAGGGATTATGCCCTAGTTATTGCAGATATTCCCCATGGTTTCAATATTCCAAACATTGACTATGATAGTGACCCTTATACTTATCAAGCTCTTAGTAAAGTGGTTGCGGGATTTGTAGAAGTCACGTCATCACCATTATGGAGATTTGTGACATTTCATTCAGACACACAATTGGCAATGATATTGTCAGGCTTTAAGAGGAAAAAAATTCAAGGATGCAGCTTACATGGTAAGACGTTTAAAATGTATATTTGATTTAATGTTGAAAAATTCATTTATGTACAAGTTAATTGAACTTTTACTATTTCATGTTACAAGCAAAAGTCAAATCTTCTTAACCATGAAGATCAACAATTTATAAATGATTGTGAGTTCATTCATATTGATAGTTTGGCAAAATATGATAGCTATATGTCTATGATTTTTAATCGGGTAGACGGAAAGAGTTATAGCCAAATACTGACTTGTGATGCTGTTGTGAGAAAACTAACATATGAAGACAAAGAAGAAAAAGGAGAGATAGTTAACATTTATCAAAAACCACAATTATTGATTAACTATCTTATAGACATATGTTCAAATGAAGGAGATTGGGTTCTGGATTTATTTTCTGGCTCAGGTAAGTTTTCTTATATGGAAATGAATTTCAATATGTTATTTTTTAATTATTTGTCATTGTACTAATTTACTTCATTATTTCTTTGTGCTTGATAATTATGTAGAACACTAGCATGTTGCCTTCAAAAATGAAGAAATTGCATTGCAATTGAAAAAGATCCAATACAATGCAATTTCATTCAGCAAAGAATTAATGCTCTTCAATTTCTTCCAGATGCAATGCAAGAAATTGGGTTGAAGAAATGGGACTTTAGTGAATCACGTGTGGTAAAAAAGGCAAAGGAACCGCAACAACAATTACATGGAATGTTTGGAAAGACACACATTGGAAGATTCGCAGACATCAAAGATCTATTAGAAGAGGAAAATGAGCGAAAGGAAGCAGAAAATATTGTGGAAGAAGACAATGATGAAACTCTAGAGGACGAAGAGTTCGGATTACATGACATTGTTGATTAAATTTAAGTTATACTTGGAAATCAAGCTCGTTTTTTGTAACTATTAAGTAGTTATACTTGTAATGTTTTGACTTTGACATTTTATGAGAAGAATAAATACTCAATTAAGGTTGCTATACGTTCAATATTTGTAATATGTGATTTTCGCATTAATTTTTAAGTTAATCATTATTTTTTGAAAAAAAAAAGTGATTATTATTATTATTTTTGACATGAAATTCATAAAAAAAAAAAAAAAAAAAAAACAAAACAAAACAAAAAACAAAACAAAAACTATTATTGAACCAATTTTAGTTAAAATTTTCGTATAAAAATTGTGATTTTGACATGTCAATTGTAGCAAAAAAATATCAAAATGTGTAGTTTTTTAGTTATATTTATGTTAAAAATGGTTATTTTTATGTCCATTGTTAAAAAATCTTTTTTTTAGAAACAATTATTTCATGTGGATTGAAAAATTAATTAACGATGTATAAATATGTAGAATATCGAAAATTAAAAATATTGACCTTCTAATTTAATAATGCAAAACAATAAAAACCTCACTACAAAAAAATTAAAATTAAAATAAAAACAAGAAAATATGAAGAAAACGACCACTTCAAAAATTATTAAATTTACAAAATAATTATTTACATTTCATACATTAGAAAATAAAAAAAAATAAAAAAAAAAGCATTTTAAAAACAGTTCTTGGTGTAGAATTACCACTTTTTAAAATCAGCATCAAAAACACTACCATTCCAAAACGCAACGTACATAAAAAGATTTATAGTGCCAAAAACTATGCTCTAAAAAACACGTGCGTTCTGCATCACCACTTTTCAAAATCGGGTCACTTTTTTGTTATCTCTACAAAACGGGTAATAGTATGAGTTCTCGTTTCAAAGTTTACATTGTTAGTAGTAGAAAGGTTGCAGAAATATCATGTCATTTGATACAAAAAGCTCTTATGTCATTATTTCAAATGTATCATTTAAATATGCATAAGTGATAAACAAAACTAAAGCAATGGTTCACAATTTGGTTTACTTAAGATCCCCTCATTTATTTTAACCCCTATGACACTCTCTAACTTCCTCTTTTACAATAAAAATATTAATACCTATAGTTCTTTAAGTTAAAAAGGCTCACAGCATTTCTCTGACTTTTGGTGGGGCCGGACTCTTGGCTTGATGACTTAAGAAGGAAAGGTGTTAACTTTCATCATAATTCACTCATCCCCCTCACAAAACCCCTTTTCCTAAGGTTAAGTTCTTTTGCCTAAGAAAATCTCTTTATAAACATGTTCCATGTACAAAAACCAACCAAATACATTTATCCTAAGTACTAGGTATATGAAGAAACACATCACATTTCATGTACCTAATTACAATATCCCTTCCACTCATGTCACTTCATATTAACTTTTTAATTAAATAAATAAAATTCCCGATAAAACCCATTATCCTGTATATATTTAACTTCCTCATATAAAATAACCCCACCCCTTAGTTTAATTACAAAATATATTACTACCTCGTAATCCCACGAATAGTTTAAATCCCTCCCTTAGTGCTTAATCCCGTGTTAAAAAGTCCCTGATGAGATTAAGCTCTAATTTAATCTCATACCACCAATGATTAGACCCATGCCCCCGTGCTTCCCTCCCCCGAAAAAATTTATGGTTAAATCACTGTGCAACTCCCATCTCCCGACCACCATTGATCATACCTCGTTTACATCCAACGCCTCACAAGCATATCGAGTTGGCCCAACGTTTGCCCTTTACCCACTCGATAAGGCAATTTTTCCTTTGGCCCCCGAGGTTACGTGTCAAGCGTTGAATGGAATCGAGCGGTCCCTCCCGAATACCGCCCACACCAAAAAAGCGGTGTGATGTTTACCCCTCTTTTCACTCTTTTCGCACATTTTTCCTTTGAGAACTTAGAAAGTCATTGCGACCCCTGCAAATAGCCAAATTGCTCATAAACCTTCGCTATTGCTCATTCACCAATCCGTACCAATACCATATGAAACTCTGCAGCCGCCTTCAACCAACCATTTACAGTCAAGTTCACCCAAATTCCAGGTATTTAACCATGGAATTCTAACTCCATTGTCAAATTCCGAGTCAATTCACCCTCTTGACACTATTAGCTGAGTAAAAAGATCAAATTTACCAAAGTTTTAACACTATAAACCATAAAAAAAATTGCAAAGCCTTCATTGCCCTAAAAACTCTGAATTCCTCCCCACACTCAAATCCACAAGAACTGAGTATGGCTGCCCCAATTGCAATGGATGTGAGGCCCATCACTACACCTCATTTAGACTTGGACAATCTTCCCCTGGTTGATAGAGACTTCCAGGTAAAAGATACCACTGTCATAAAGCTCTTGCTCAAAGTACATTGCCAAAGTAGGGACAAGTTCCTAAACCATGTTGATGAAATTGGCCTTTGGGAGTCAAATTTACCCAAGTACCAGTTCCCCCAAGTTCACATTTTTTTTTAAATTATGCATATGTGCTATGCTTGCTATGTCCCTAGTCATAGAACCATCATGTCTCATGGCTAGAAGGTCCTTCTCACCATCAATGCTGAGTCCATCTATGAGATGTTGCAGCTCCAACTAGGGCCAAACCTAACTCCCCTCTCAATTGGGGACCTGTTGGACTTATACCCCAAACTCAACACTACAAAATTGGTCCAACTGTTCCAAACCCTCATCATAGAAGAAAAACACATACCTGAGGACTCCCCCCCATATGTAGTTGTTATATTTTCTTCATGCGGAAGAAAAATTGTAGCCATGATGTCTTGTGTTTTGGGTTACTCCACAAGTGAGTTCATTTATGAAATTATCCTTTGTTTCATGTCCATCTACACCCCAGGACAGCCTCCTACAACCATTTATGACTTTGCCACTTTCATAGATGACAGAATGCATGAGCAGCTCACAAGAATGGGCAATGAAAGGGTTTTTAAGTACTCCTCAGTTTTATACCACATGTTCTTATATTATCAATCAGAGAAGTTCCCATGCACCCGTCAAAAGCTTGATGCCAAGGGACAACCCAGGTCAGTCATATTTTGGACACCATTGATCAACCAATACCAATCTCCATACTCTTACTCTGATTTCATTGATTTATTTGTACACCCAGTCATGACAATGTTGACTGGAAACCCTCCTCCAAGAATCAGTCCAGAAATAAAGAGAGTCCTTCAATTGTCTAAGCAGACTAAAGCTAGTGACTAGTACCTTTAACAAAACCATTCAGAAATCCAGATATATGGTTGCATGCTAGCACCATATAAGTTTCCAAGATACCTCCCCATGAGGTTGTTTGCATTACAATACTATAGGCAAATTATTAATGCAAATGAAGTAAACTTCGTCAATGCCAAGAAGAAGGCCAATTTCAAAATAAAAGACCAACTAGGTGCCTTCATATGCAACTCTAGAGAGGCTGGCAAAGAGCCAGATTTGATATTACATAACATGAAATTCCAAGGAAGTTTTGTCTGGAGATATGATCCTTTGGAATTCATCACAAAGAAGAGACAAAAAGTCAAGCTAGGACCTTTCATTCACCATCCCATACCTGAGATAGAAGCTTATGCAAATCAGACAGAATGGGTGGAGGGTACCCTAGTAGACCAGGACAACACCAGAGTAGATGTAGAGAATGCTCTCATTGATTTAGAAAAGCAACTTGATGACAACTCTTTTCTGCAGGTACTAAAAGAACCAGAGACTACTATGAACACCCCTCCAATCATGCAGACTCCTCAGAATGAGGAGAAGATCCCAAAAAGAAATAGATAAGGGCTTCCACTTCAGGAATGGCCACCTTCGATATGCAGCAAGAATCAAATAAGAGGCAAAGGCTAAATCCAGCCTCTGAGCAGGAATACACTGAAGGCTCAGCTGAGGTCACAAATACAGAAGCAGAAAGAAGTAGGCTTGCCACTCCATCTAGAGGCATGCAAGAGCCTTCCACATCACAAACTCAGATGTTGGAAAGACAGCTCAATGTTGAAGTATCTTCCTTCAGAATGCTTGCTGACAAAGACCAAGATATCAAGGAAAGATATAAAGAATTCAAGGAAAGAAATGAGAGGCTTAAGGCCCAAACATATGCATAGTGCCTGAAGCTCACTTCTACCAATCAAACAAGGCTAATGTAAGCCTTTGAAATTAAAGAGGGGAAGCTGCAGATGACCTTTGTAAAGCCTACAGCCTAGCAGCCAAAGACAACATCAGATTTTAAGAAAGTGGATTTTGAAGTGCTAGCAGGGGATATTCATCCGCTATACCAAATTGAATTACACAAACAGGCTGGAGAGATGTTATACTCCACCCTAATAGGTAAATCCATAGCTGCCCATCAACTACAGAACTCTTCGAACAACATCTCAGCTCAATTCAAGTTAGATAAGGCCTCCTCACAAGCCAAGGATACAAGGGTCAAGTCCTTAGAGGACTTAGTAATTGAATTGGGACACGATCCCAAGCATATAAAAGCTACAAAGTAGCTAATTAACAAGAAAAATGAAGACATTGCTGCACTTATGAGGCAATTGAAAATACCCCAGTTGCAACATCCTCAAACTCTAGAAGTCATGGAGAATCAAACTAGACATGAGGAGTTGATGGACTTGGTCTTGAAATTAAATGATCAACTAAAAGAGACTGAAAAGGAATTGGATGCTTTGATCCAATTAAAACAAGCATATGTGGCCACTTCTTCAACAAATGTTATCCCCACAGTGTCCATAGTAGTGCCATCCACACTCGCAGCATCTTTGGCAACTACAGCTCCAATTGCAATAGCCTTGCCAACAACAACAGAGTCTACATCAGCAGTAGGTGCATCAAGAGAGAAAGCAACAGAAGTTGTCAAAGCCATGGAAGATAAGTCCATCCATGCTACAAAGATGAAAAAGATAAAGGAAAATGTGGCAAGTTTGGAAACTGACTGCAAACTTGCCCAACTCAAGCAAAAAGAAGAAACACAAAAGGAACAGAGAATGGATGAGAGAATCAAAATCCTAGAGAAGGATTTAACACCGGAGAAACCACTTGGACAAACCAAGGAAATGTTCTGGGCCAATATCATTGACTCTATCAATGATATTTTGCCATCAATTCAAGTCATTTTTGAACAAACAAAGTTGGTAAAGATATCTAAAAAAGCTATCTAGAAAGTGAAGGAGGAGTTGGGAAATAATCCAGAGGATGCAAATAGACTCATCCACTTCCTCAATAACAAGAATAGTTATGAGCTCCAAGAGCTAAATATAGAAGAAAAGACTGCTACCATTTTAGAAATAAGAAAGGTCCTTTCCAAAAGGAACCTTATGCTTAATTTGGAAGAAAAGTGTCACAATATGCAGGTAGTCGTTGATAGGTTTATGGCTAAATTTTAGATTTTGAGGGAGAAAGGTCTGCCCAGTCCTATGGTCATCAATGACAAACTCATGAAACAGTTGGACTATGGTGATAGACTTAGAAAATTGGCTAAGGAACAAGCCAGTTCTTCATCCATTAAAGCCCTGCCAATAGGCAAAGTGTTATATGATATATTTGAGAACTTGTTTTTCCTTGAGCATGAGGTAAAACATTTGTTCCTCACCAAGCCCAATTTTGCAAAGTATATTGAGGCTGATGAAATCTATAGGAGAATGGTGGGAGAAAATGATAGATTTACTATGATAAATTTACAACAGAAAGTTACTGCACAGTAAAAATGAAGGCAGCTAGGTGAAACAGGTAAAAACAACACAACAGGGTCAAAGAGTATCAAGGTTAAAGAGTATTAGTGGAAAGATGAAAGTAAAGAAGACTCCAGCGTGAAACTCCACAACTGCAAGCTAGCATAAAGGGCTACACTTCAACCATAAAGGCCAGCACAACCATAATAAAAGGGACAACATGAAGCAGTTCATTAGCTGTCTCTATCTTCTTGCACGAAGATATTTATATTTCCTAAAATAAATCTCAAATTGGTTTGAGATATTTTGTAATTTTTTTTTTGTATATATACTTCACAATTAAAATAAATTGTGTGGATGCTTAGACATTTCTATAGTTTTCTTGATCAATGACTGTGAGCTATTGTATCACCGTTGGACCAGCAAGCTGGATTATTGAGTAAAGCAAAGACGTTTCACTAGATTCATGTGTAGTGCGAAATACAGACAAGTATCTTCTTTTTTGTTGTCACTTTTCTTTAAAAGTTTTTCCATAATCTAGAGTGTATCTGAAATCTGAATGCAATAATATGGAATAATATCTCAGAACTTGCTTCACTACACTTTGTTTTAACTATTATGCATTTTTATGTTTTCTGCAAATTATCTAAGTTAAGGAATTCTTGATTGCTCTTTAGTTTAGGTAGTTTCCCTCTAGTCTATAGTAAATGATTCTTAACTGCCTTTTGCTCATGATCCTTCTCTTTTCTTCCTTTTAATCCCATTTTTAGGATTCTTAAGTGCTCTTTCACCCTGGTTAAGATCATTTCACCCATCCGATTTAAAGACTTGTATTTCACTCTGCTAGTTTTCCCATTGAACACCCCCTTTAATGATTTAATCTCAGTTCTGCTGCCCTTCTTTGACTCCATAGCCCAATAGCCAGAGACATCATTCTATCCATCTGCTTAATGATTCCACCATCCAACTTTCAATACAATTCCAAAACCCCCTTGAACTTTAAGAACTAGCCTAAAATCCCAACAAACAAAGCTAAAACATATAAAGAGAGCCCTCTCTCAATCATAGGTTGGCTAGAGCCTATACTTAAAATATTGGTTTCTGGTTACCTCGGTCATTTCCTTCTTTTGATAACTTCTAGGGAAAATTTTTTAGTGATAACATAGTTGTAGGTTTTAACCCCGTACAAAAATTACCTGCATATGAATTCTAAAACCCATAAAATAAAAAATGTGAGAGCATAACACATAAAACACATATACATAGATATTTTCCCCTGGATCCCAAAACCAGGACTACCAGCTTGATTTTTTGTTATGTTCCTTTCAATGCTACAATACACATTTATACATGCCGAAGCATCCAATACCATGGACCAAAAACCATTGTGTCCAAAACCATGTGCAAAAATCCTACACAAAACCATAGGTAGGTCCACCCAACCTAACATAGGGTCCAAAACCAAAACTTCTGGGGGGCTACCCTGAGCCCCATAGAGTGGGGTTACCTGCACCCCTTAGACCCCTTGTGACCCCCCTTGCTACGCAATCGGTGCAACGAAGGGGGGGCCCCACCCCCCCCTTCTAACCCCCTGGTTAACTACATGGTCTAGTCATGGAAAGAATATAACACAACCCAACATTCTCCCACTTGTTGTTTTCTTTCCACAGGGGGCCACAAGAGAGCTTAGTCATTTATCCAACCCTGCAAGCCCACTGTTTCTCTACACCAAGAGAACTTCTCAAAGCTCATAGATTTTGTCAATGCATTTGTAGTATTCTTCAAAGTTTCCACCTTTACCAGCAACACCTTTTTGTCTTCTATCATATCCCTCACAAAGTGATACTGAACATCAATGTGCTTTGTCTTTGAATGATATGCAGGGTTTTTTGGCAAGAAAATTACACTTTGGCTGTCACAGTCTATCCCTATAGCTCCCTATACTAACCCCATATTTGAACACAATCTTTACAACCAAACTGCTTCTTTGCTTGCATGAGTGGCTACCATGTTTCTGCCTCTGTAGTTGATAGTGCCACTACATATTGTTTCTTACTCATCCAACTAACTGCACCTCCAAATAGGTTAAACACATACCCACTTGTAGATATTCTTTGATCCATATCTCCAGCCTAGTCTGCATCAACAAATCCACGAATATCCAACACTCTGTCCAATCTGGGTCTTCCTTGGTAGCACAAACCATAATCATTAGTGCCACACAAATACCTGAAAACCCGCTTCACTTTTGTCTAGTGCTCTTTCCCTGGTTTTGACATAAACCTGCTCAATACTCCCACTGCATGTGCAATGTCTGGTCTAGTATAGACCATCAAATACATTAGGCTACCAACTGCACTTGCATATGGAACACGAGACATGTCCTCTTCCTCTTCTTGTGTCTTGGGACACTGTTCAACAAATAACTTTACAACTACAGGAATAGGAACCTTCACTCGTTTACTATCCTGCATATTAAACCTCTGCAGTATTGTCTCGTCTCAACATACTTCCTATGGTTTAACCAAAGATTCCTCTTTGTTCGATCTCTTTTAATTTCCATGCCCAAAATATAGTTTGCAGCACCAAGGTCTTTCATGTCGAATTTGGAGGACAATTGGGTCTTCAAATCCTAGATAATTTCTTTGTCATTTCCAACCAGCAACATATCATCAACATACAAGACCAAATAAATAACACGGTCACCAATTAATTTAAAATACACATAGTGATTTGCTTTGCTTCTGGTGAAGCCAAGTCCCAGTATAAATGTATCAAATTTCTAATACAACATCCTTGGTTATTGTTTTAATCCATACAGAGACTTCTTTAACTTGCATACCAGTTCTTTCTTACCCTTCACCGCAAAAGCTTCAGGTTGCTTCATGTAGATCTCCTCTTCTAGATCCCTGTGAAGAAATGTTGTCTTCACATCCATCTGTTCTACCTCAAAATCAAAAGCAGTAGCAATAGATAAAAGTAATCTAATAGAAGATACCTTGACGACAGGAGAAAAAATATCACCAAAATTAATTCCTGACACCTGGGAATAACCTTTTGCTACCAACCAAGCTTTGTATTTCTCCACCTTTCATTCTACATTTGTCTTCTTCTTGAACACCCATTTGTTGCCAATGGGTTTCCTTCTAGCTGACAACTCCACCAGATCCCAAGCCTCATTTTTGTGCAAAGATGCCATTTCATCAACCATGGCCTCTTTCTAGAGTTTTTCATCCTCTGAATCTACTGCTTCCTTCACAGTTTTGGGATCATCATTAGTAATATATAAATCAAAATTTGAACAGAAAGCAGATGGACTATACCTTTCTAGTTGCCTTCTTTCTCGAACTAATCTTCTCACACCTGGAGTTTGTGGTTCTTCATCTTCTGATTCCTCCTCAGCTGTAGAGTCTGATTCTTCCTCCTTTAGCTCAAACTCTATCTTCTCAAGTTCCTTTGGTTGGACTTCATGTTTAATAACATCTTTCACCTCTCTGAACACCACATCTCGGTTGTACACAACTTTCCTTGTTACTGGGTTCTAAAGCTTATAACCCTTTAAACCATCCTTATACCCAATAAAGATGCACTTTTCAGATTTACTATCCAACTTTGTTCTTTTCTCTTTTGGAACATGTACATATGCATCACATCCAAATACCCTCGGATGTGAAAGAAAGGGTTTTTTACCAGTCCATACCTCTTATGGAGTCTTCTCCTCCAATGATGATGAGGTGAATTGTTGACCAGGTAACATGCAGTCTCCACCGCCTCTGCCTAGAAATCCTGTCCTAACTTAGCACCACTGATCATGCTTCAAGCCCTTTCCATGAACATCTTGTTCATTCTTTTTGCAACTCCATTTTGCTAAGGTGTATATGGAGTAGTATTCTATCGTGCCATACCACACTTCTTACCGAATTCTTCAAATTCCTTGTTGCAAAACTCTCCACCGTTATCTGTCCTCGACACCTTTATCTTCTTCTCTGTCTGGTTTTCCACCAGAGTCTTAAATTCTTTAAACCTATCAAAGACTTCAGATTTCTTCTTAAAGAAATATATCCATGTATTCCTTGAGAAGTCATCTATAAATGGTACATAGTACACAGACTTACCCAGTGATGGAACTTTCACAGGTCCAAACATGTCATTGTGCACAAGATCTAATATTTGTTTCGCCCTCTTACCACTAGAGGGGAAACTCACTTGATTCTGCTTCCCGTATACACAATTTTCACAGAAATAAAAATCCAGAGAGCTATTACTAATACCTTCTACCATACCTTTACCATGAAGTATTTGAAGGCCCTTCTCTCCAATATGTCCAAGCCTTTGATGCCACAACATGGTCTTCTCTCCAAAGACCACTAGATTTTCTACTCCACTTTTAGGAACCACAGAACTGTTGCACCCATCAACAACCGTGCTACCTTGCAGCTTGTACAGATTTCCAATTTGAACTCCCCGCATCAATACCAATGCTCCCAAACCATCTTGCAGGTATCCTTCTTGAACACTGTTTTTACATCTGCGTCATCCAACTTGCATATAGAAATCAGATTTATGGCCAATGCAGGAATATGCAGAACACCTGGAAGTGTTCTAACCCTTCCACCTTACAACTTCAACTTTACTTTTCCACGACCAATGATTCTATCCTTCCTATAATCTCCTAAGAAGACATCACCACCATCATATTTCTCATACTCACAGAACCACTCTCTATGGGGAGTGAAGTGAAAGGATGCACTTGAGTCAATCAACCATGTCTCATGATCTACATATGTACTTGAAGAAGCAAAGTACACATCCCTGCCTTCATCTGAGGTGGTTTTCGCCTCTGCAGAAGGAGCATCATCAGATCCCTTTCCTTTATTAGGAGCTTTAGATTTACAGTCCCTTTTGTAGTGCCCTTCCTTTCCGCATTTCTAGCACACCACCTTTACAGGTTTTCCTGGAGATTTAGATCTCCCACTCAATGACTTTTTTTTGTTTCTGTTTTGGGACCGTCCTTGTACAGACAAGGCATCACCATTCTGGCTCTCCATATTCTTCCGTCTCATCTCCTCCGTCAGCAAGGATGAGACTATTTCATCAAACTGCAAGGCAGTTGCATTTCTACCTATTGCAATAACCAAACTATCCCACGAATCTGGTAGAGAACACAAAAAACTGATGCACTTATATTCAACTAAAATTTTAATATCAATAGATGCTAACTGACTTACCATAGTATTAAATGAGTTCAGATGCTCTGTCACCGAGTCTCCATCTTTCATCCTCAGGTTATACAACTTTTTCCGTAGGAACAATTTATTCACCAGAGACTTAGATTGGTACAAAGTCCCTAACTTGTCCCACAAAGCCTTCACCGTAGGTTCCCCTGATACATTTAGAAATACTGAATATGAGACACACAATCGTATTGTGCTCTTTGCGTTCCGATCCAAATTCTTCCATTCTTCATTGGACACTCCCGTTGGTTTAGTACCTAGATCAACCGCGATCCACTAATATTTATCCACCAACATATCCTCCATCTTGAGTTTCCACAACTCAAAACTCTGACCATTAAATTTCTCAATCTCTATCTTTCCACTGCTTGCCATCTTCTTTCACCACCAGAATCAATCTCGTATATCTCCCACTGAACAGGGTTTACCACAGGCCTGAACGAAACCCATCAGCAATAAAGGCACCCCCTTGAAGCCAAAACAACTCTGATACCAAATGTAGGTTTTAACCCCGTACAGAAATTACCTACGAATGAATTCTAAAACACATAAAATAAAGAAGCGAGAGAATAACACATAAAACACATATACAAAGAGAATTTCCCCTGGATCCCAAAACTGGGACTACCAGCTTGATTTTTCATTATGTTCCTTTCAATGTTATAATACATATTTATACATGCCGAAGCATCCAATACCATAGACCGAAAACCATCACGTCGAAAACCATGGACCAAAAACCATCGCATCCAAAACCATGTGCAAAAATCATGCACAAAACCATAAGTAGGTTCGCCCAACCTAGAGTGGGGTTACTTGCACCTCTCAAACCCCCTGTGACGCGCCCCCCCCCCCCCCCTTCTACGCAATCGGTGCAATGAAGGGGGGCTCTGCCCCCCCCCCCGATTAACTACATGGGCTAGTCGTGGAAAGAATATAACACAACCCAAAAATAGTGGTGACTACACTAGGGAAGAAAACCCTAAGTCCTAATAAATCTTTAAGAAATTCTTAATTCTATATTTTGAGCCTCTTAAAGTAATTTGTTAGAAGTTATTTCTCACAAAAAAAACAATTAGAAAATTTTTGAAATTTTGGCTTCAAAGAAAACTCATTATACTAGGGCTAACACAGATCCAAACCCTGCCCTAGTTTTTGATAATCCCAACCTAATTTCAAGAAAATCCAAAAAAGAAGAAATTTCAGCCAGCTACACACCCTTAGTTAAAGCCGATTCATGTCCTGATGAATGGTTGTTTTTAGCAGATCTTCCTTATGATGATCAATTTGATTTGTCATTATTTAAGTCAAAATATGAAAGTGAAATATACGATACTGTTATAGACCCGGATTTTATTGCAGACCTTGAAGTCGAAAATGCAAACAAATCAATTGATGAGTACATTTTGAACTCACCACAATCATCCCTTAGTACAACCAAGATCCCTGAGCTTTCTGAACAATTGTCCACTACTCTTAGTTCACCACTATTCCCTTCAACTTCTGAAGTCCATTCTCCACCATCATTTATACCTTCACTCCCTCACCAACCTAGCATTACTCATTTACCATATACCAGTACTAGTTCATCCTCCACTACTGTCCCACCTCCGAGTACCTTAACTCCACATCTTAACCCCTCCCAGCTTATAGCCATGGCCAATAGATATGCTCCCCTGGTCCTACCTGCCCCACTTGGTGCCATGCCAGCAGACTACTAGAGTAAAATTGTCCAATTTGATGGCATAGGACACTACACTGCACAACACCATGTTAATAAGATGACATATTACTTTGAACTGCATGAAATTGATATTGTAGATGTCCAAATGAGACTGTTTGCTCAGACTTTAGCTGGTGATGTTAGGAAATGGTTTAGATCTTTTCCTGATAATAGTATTGATAGTTTAGAAGTATTTCATCAACAATTTTTGAATAGATGGGAAAAGAAAAAGAATCCTTTACAGATCCTTTCTGAGTATGAAAATATTAGGAGAGGACCCAATGAAACTATTCAATATTACTGCACTAGATTCAACAGTATATATAATGCCATCCCTGTTAATCTTAGACCCCCACCTGACTTGGCATTAATAAAGTTCCCTGACAGTTTTGACACAGACATGGCATTCTAGCTCAGGGAAAGAAACCCCCCAACCCTAGAAGATATGCAAAGTGTAGCTGTAAGCGTAGAGGCTAATTTATTAGCTAAAAGAGCTAGAGTTAGGAATGAAAGAAGAGCAAATGCTAAAGATGAACCTTCACCCTTTGATATTAAAATAGATAGCTTAGCTAAAGGCATGGAAAAGTTAATGGATAGAATAGAGAATATGGAGAGGAAACCTCAATGGGATAACCAACAGGCCCCTCCGGTTAGAAACCCAAACTTTAGGAAAAACCAAAACCAAAACCAAAACACCGGAAAAAATGGACCTGATCAGAATATTAGGCCTCCTTTTCAAGAAAACTATGCAGAAACATCCCAGCTTGAAGGTCCAGAAGAAGATACACAGATTAATCTGATGGGATTAGATGATGAAGATATTGTTTTCCTAACCCAAGATGAGCAGGAACTGCATATGTTGCAGCAATTGCAAATCCAGTCTGGAGAGTCATTTGATTATAAACAAGGATATGATTCTTCCATCTTTGAAGTGCATAAATAGTATAACCTAAGGAGTAAAAAGAACTCTGATATCCCTGATCAAACCAAGAAAACAATGTCAAATCAACCTAAGAAAATCAAAGAAGCCCTAGTTTCTAAAATCCTTCAGATTCTCCCCAGACAAAACCAGAATCCTTTTGGCCCCACCATTGTAGATATAACCCCTAATCAACCTTCTGATGATCAGCCCTCCACTTCAATTCCCCCAAGAAAACTAGTGGACACACCTCAAAACACCCGATTTGAAAACCCACAAAAAGAGGTCCCCAATAAAGGAAAAGAAGACCATCCCACTCAAATTCCTGCTGTAAAAATTCCAAACCCTCAAACAGAGAAAGCCCCTTTGCCTTTTAATCTAGGAGCAGAGGTAGCCAAACTAAAGATTTCAGTTCCTTTAACAGAACTGATCAAGAATGAAATGTACAAAACACAGATAAACCAGACCCTGAACATCGCTGAGAATGAGGATTCAGTCAACTTGTTTGATGACCAACCAGAACTTATTTTTGGTCCAGATGTTAATGGAAAACCACTAGAAGGAGGAGTGCCACCTTTCTACATAAGCCTTAGCATCCATGATAAGATCCTACACAATGCAATGTTGGATTCTGGTGCCTCCCACAATTTAATGCCCAAATCAGTAATGGAAAAATTAAACCTAGACATTACAAGGCCTTACAAGGACCTATTTTCATTTGACTCCAGTCAAGTGTAGTGTCTAGGATTAATCAAAGACCTTTGTGTTACCTTAGTCCAATATCCTGCCAAGAGCATTCTTATGGATATTGTGGTTGCTGACATCCCACCAAAGTATGGCATGCTTTTATCTAGATCATGGGGAGCCAAACTTCAGGGATCTCTACAACTTGATATGTCATATGCAACAATCTCTGTGTTTGGACAACCCAAGAAATTGTACCGAGAAACTTTAATGAAATACATGGTAAGTAGCCAGGAGCAGCCTCAAAACTTTCCTATCTACTATGTGCATTCAGACATTGATTCCTTTATTCTATATAATGATGACCAAACACAAGAAACTGTTTTAGATAGTGTTGATATAGAACCAAGAGAAATTGTAGTTTCTATTCAAAAGGAAACTGCCCAAACTTTAGAACTTTCCACTAAACAAGATAGTCAAAATGAAGAAAAGTTTGTTGCACTAGATGATGAAAATTATGAACATGAGATATTGTGGCATCTTGAGTTTGATGTGTCAGTCGATAAGTTTGGAGCAGGAGCAGGAGTATGGATATACAATCCAGAGAATAATCACTCAGAAGGCCATGCATACAGACTAAATTTCAAATGCACTAACAATATGGCAGAGTATGAAGCACTAATTCTAGGTCTTAAATTAGTTAGAAATCTAGGAGCTAAAAGAGTTTCTGTCATGGGAGACTCTGAACTAGTTATAAAACAAATTGATGCTGTATATATGACCAGAGACCTTAGATTAAGTTGTTATAGAGGAACCATTGTAGAAATACTAAACACTTTCTTAGAAACCAAGCTTGCTATAATTCCTAGAAAACATAATATGCAGGCTCATAGTTTAGCAATGTTTGCCAACACTTGCAAGTTACCCTTTCAACCTAACTACCAATACACTGCTGAAGTTAGGCACAAACCTACAATTCCTGATAATTTGAAGAACTGGAAAATATTTGCTGATGACAAGCAAATAAACAACTTTTTAGTCTCAGAAGAAGAATTTGTAAATAGCAATATAGATACTGACACATCAACATATCTTAACATTAAAGATAAAATAGAACTAAATCAAATAGAAGGTAAAGAAATAGATAGATTTCATCCTACTAAATTTACTAAATCAGAGGTAGAAAACCTAGAGCAAGTTGAGATTGATGAGATAATTAATGAAGATACTGAAATAATCAATCTCAAAGACAATTTCTTACCTAAAGGATTAACCCCTTTGGAAGACTTGTTTGATTCTAATGATGTTCCTAGAAAATCCAAAATGGAACCTTTGAAATCTGATATAGAGGAGTGTAATATAGGCACTGATGAAAATCCAAAATTGATCAAACTTTCGAAATCATTACCTCCAACTGAAAAAGTAAAATACATTGAGTTACTAAAAGAATTTCAAGATGTCTTTGCTTGGAGTTATGAGGACCTCAAGTCCTATGACACCAACATCATACAACACACCATCCCTATAAAAGAAAATCAAAAACCTTTCAGACAAAAACTTAGAAGAATAAATCCTATCCTGCTACCCTCAATTGAAAAGGAAATTCAAAGGATGTATAATGCTAAGATAATTGCCCCAATCAAGTTTTCTAATTGGGTTTCAAATCTGGTGCCAACTAGGAAGAAAACTGGTGAGATCAGACTTTGTGTGGATCTTAGAAACCTCAACAAAATGTCATTGAAAGACAATTACCCTCTCCCCAGAATGGGCCACCTTTTACAGAGGGTAGTTGGAGCAACCATAATCTCATTATTGGATGGGTTTTCTAGTTACAATCAGATTTTAGTTCATCCTGATGACCAAGCCAAAAATGCCTTTACTACTCCTTGGGGCACATTCATGTATGTGAAAATGCTCTCGGACTAATGAATGCAGCAGCCATTTTCCAGAGGGCTATGGATATAGCCTTTGCTGAAGAAATCCATGATTTCCTAGTGATATACCTAGATGAAATTACTGTATTTTCAAAATCTGTCATCCAGCATTTGGATCATTTAAGGTAAGTTTTTATTAAATGCAAGAAATATGGAATCTCTTTGAACCGCAAGAATTCTTTGTTTGGATTAGAAGAAGGAAAGCTACAAGGTCATATAATTTCAAAACATGGTATCTGAATAGACCCTGCAAGAATAGAAGCCATCTTGCAGATACAACATCCCAGGAACATTAGAGAACTGCAAGCTTTCTTACGGAAAATCAACTTTCTTAGAAGATTTATTTCTAATTTAGTAGAATTAATTAGATCACTAAATAATATGTTGAAAAAAGATTCGACCATAAAATGGACTGTTGAGGCTAAGAAATCCTTTGAAGACATTAAATTGGCCTTAACTAAAACACCAGTATTAATCAGTCCAAAATTTGACAGAGATTTCATTTTATTTTCCTTTGCTTCTAAGCACACAATTGCTACAGTCCTACTGCAGAAAAATGACCAAGGCTATGAACAACCTATTTCTTTCTTTAGCAAAGCCCTGAGAGATGCCCCCTTAAAATACAATATAATGGAAAAACAAGCATTGGCTTTAGTCAAATCCATTAAGGATTTTAGGGTGTACATTTTATATTCTCATATAGTGGCCTATGTTCCTGATTCAGTAGTCAAAGACATCCTAACTCAAGAAGGTCAAGATGGAAAAATAGGAAAGTGGATTACTACTATTCTAGAATATGACATAGAAATCAAACCAACTAAGTTAATCAAGGGCCAAGGTTTAGCCAAGCTCATGGTTGAATCAAACTGTCAAGCCTTAGATATAAACTTCATTGCAGCAATAGATGATGAAGAGGAGATGGCGACTCCACTAATCAGCCAGGCCTTTATTGAATCACCATGGTATGCTGATGTTATATATGTTTTATTGAATTTACAAGCTCCTCCTGAATTATCTAGGATGAAAAGTAGGTTTTGAAAGACGAAATCCTTAAAATTTTGTATATTAGACAATGCTTTGTTTTGGAGAGATCAAGAAGGCATTCTTCTCAATTGCCTATTAAAAGATGAAGCTGACAAGGTGTTGCAAGAGTTTCATGTAGGTGACTATGGAGGACACCTTTACTGGAAAACCACTACAGATAAAATTCTTAGAGCTGGTTTCTACTGGCCAACTTTGTTTTCTGATGTCAAGAAACATGTGACCTCCTGTCACAAATGTCAAATTTTTTAGGGAAGGAAAAAGCTTTTACCTTTACCCTTAAAGCCAATCTTTGCTGAAATGCCTTTTCAACAATGGGGTCTAGACTTCATTGGTGAAATTCACCCACCCTCCTCTGCCCAACACAAATGGATCCTCATTGCCACAGACTACTTCAAAAAATGGATAGAGGCCATACCTTCAAGGCAATCCAGTGACACTATTATCATAACCTTCCTTGAAAATAACATTCTGTCACGATTTGGATGTCCAACTAAGCTCATTACTGATAATGCAGCAGCCTTTAAATCCAAAATAATGATAGAGTTCTGCAACAAGTACCATATAACCCTGGGCCATTCCACAACCTATTATCCTCAAGGAAATGGACTGGCAGAGTCCTCAAACAAAAGCCTAGTGAACATCATAAAAAAATTGTTGGAGGACAATAAGAAAACATGGAATAAAAAGCTAGTCAATGCCTTATGGGCAGATAGACTAACCACTAAGAAATCAATTGGTACTTCTCCCTACCAGCTAGTTTATGGAATGGAAGCTGTTTTTCCATCTTCCTTGGGTACACCAGTGATGAAGTTGCTTCAAGAAATGCAAGTTGAACCAAATAGTATCCAAAGGAGAATCAACCAAACCATTCACCTTCAACAAACCAGGGAGGAAGTTTATATTAGGTCTCAAGTTGTGCAGGAAAGGATTAAGAAGATTTTTTATAAGAGAATCAAGGCTGAAGACTTCTACCTTGGTGACAAAGTACTCAAGTGGGATTCAAGGAGGGAAGACAAAGCTAAACATGGGAAATTTTATTTCTTATGGAAAGGACCATATATCATTTATGCTTTAAGAGCTAATAATGCTTTCCTCCTCAAAGAAATGGATGGTACAGAAGCAGAAGGAGGTCCAGTGAATGGTCGAATGCTCACACATTATTTTGAACCTAACTATTGATTTTTATTTCCCATTGTACATATCTCATTTTCGAAACAGTCTAGCGTGGATTGGATGGTTATTTTTTTAAGTTGAAGCCTGAAGAGAAGGCCCTAAGCTTTGAAAGGTTCACTGTCATAAGTATTAATAATGCAAAACCATAGGGAAACATTTGGCAAGGTAATATCAATGACAATTCAAAGGCTATTGATCTACAAAGTTCTTGACATTTCACTAGGAAATGGCATCCCCAAGTGGAGCCACTGCTAGGATCCTATACTAATATGAGTCATAATTTTGAATGACTAAGATTAAGCCTTGTAATATTGTACATACTTTTGCTTTCTGCAAATGTTTTCCATATTAAAAAACTAAAAAATGTCAAGAGGGTATGTCCTAAAAGAATAATTAGAGGACAAAAAAGAATGGAAAGGTCAAAAATGAAAATATATGAACCCCAAAAGACAAAAAGATACCATGAAAGTGCGCAAGCCAAAATTCCACTACTATTTACTTTTTATGCCTAATAGAAGATTGTGTGCAGCGTGTAACTCATGCCACAGTCCATGATAGTCAAAATTTTTAAACTTGGCTATTTCAAGCTTTGAATTTTATGTTCATAGGTTGTGAATAACTTGGCAGATCATTAGATAGGTAGAGTGAATAAAAGGAGCTCATCAGTTTAAACTAAACGCTTGGATGATATACAGTTAGAATTAGATAGTTTATTTTTGTAAAGAAAAGAAAAATATTGATAAGGGTTTTCTAGCCTAAATGCAACCAAATAAAGTGAAGAAAAAATGGTAGGATGAGTAAGTGGGTAAGTAGTAGAAAGGTTGCAGAAATATCATGTCATTTGATACAAAAAGCTCTTATGTCATTACTTCAAATGTATCATTTAAATATGCATAAGTGATAAACGAAACTGAAGCAATGGTTTACAATTTGGTTTACTTAACAACCCCTCATTCATTTTAACCCCTATAACACTGACTAACTTCCTCTTTCACAATAAAAATATTAATACCTATAGTTATTTAAGTAAAAAAGGCTTAGAGCATTTCTCTGACTTCTGGTGGGACCGGACCCTTGGCATGATGACTTAAGAAGGAAAGGTGTTAACTTTCATCGTAATTCACTCATCCCCCTCACAAAACCCCTTTTCCTAAGGTTAAGTTCTTTTACCTAGGAAAACCCCTTTATAAACATGTTCCATGTACAAAAACCCACCAAGTACATTTATCCTAAGTACTAGGTATATGGAGAAATGCATCACATTTCATGTACCTAATTTCAATACCCCTTTCGCTCCTGTCACTTCATATTAACTTTTTAATTAAATATATACAAATCCCGATAAAACCAATTATCCCGTATATATTTAACTTCCTCATATAAAATAACCCCACTCCGTAGTTTAATTATAAACTATATTACTACCCCGTAATCCCACGAATAGTTTAAATCCCACCCTCAGTCCTTAATCCCGTGTTAAAAAGACCCCGATGAGATTAAGCTCCAATATTAATCTCATACGACCAATGATTAGACCCATGGTCCCCCCGAAAAACTTTATGGTTAAATCACTACACAACTCCCATCTCCCAACCACCATTAATCATCCCTCCTTTACATCCAATGACTCACAAGCATATCGGGCCGGCCCGACGTCTATGCGTTACCCACCCGATAAGGCAATTTTTCCTCTAGCCCCCAACGATACATGTCAAGTGCTGAATGGAATCAGGCAATCCCTCTCGAATACTGCCCGCACCACAGAACCGGTGCGATGGCCCTCTCAAAACCACTGCCCCCTTCCAGCTGAAAACCATCATTGTTCATCAAATAGTGAAACCCACCAAAGTTAACCAATTCTTCTATAAAATCCCATTTACCCATCTTTTCACTCTTTTCGTGCATTTTGCCTTTGAGATATCAGAGAGTCATTCTGACCCTTGCAAATAGCCGAATTACTTATAAACCTTCGCCATCACTCCACAGATGCTGCAGATAGTCCAGCTCGTTCACCAGTCTGTACCAGTACCATACGAAACTCTGCAGCCACCTTCAACCAACCATTTACAGTCAAGTTCGCCCAAATTCCAGGTATTTAACTATAGAATTCTAACTCCATTGTCAAATTCCAAGTCAATTCACCCTCTTGACACTGTTAGCTGAGTAGAAAGATCAAATTTACCTAAGTTTTAAGACTATGAACCATAAAAAAACTACAAAGCCTCCATTTCCCTAAAGACTTTGAATTCCTCCCCACACTCAAATCCACGAGAACTGAGTATGGCCGCCCCAATTGCAATGGATGTGAGGCCCATCACTACACCTCATTTAGACCCAGACCACCTTCCCCTTTTTGACAGAGACTTCCAGATAAAAGATACCATTGTCATAGAGCTCCTGCTCAAAGTACATTGCCAAAGTAGGGACAAGTTCCTAAACCATGCTGATAAAAATTGACCTTGGGGAGTCAAATTTGCCCAAGCACCAGTTCCCCCAAGTTCACATTTTTCCTAAAATTGTGCATATGTGTTATGCTTGCTACGTCCCCAGTCACAAAACCATCATGTCTCATGACCAGAAGGTCCTTTTCACCATCACTGTTGAGTCCATCAATGAAATGTTGCAGCTCCAACCAGGGCCAAACCTAACTCCCCTCTCAATTGGAGACCTGTTGGACTTATACCCCAAACTTAGCTCTGCAAAATTGGCCCAACTATTCCAAACCTTCATCATAGAAGAGAAACACATCCCTGAGGACTCCCCCCATATGTAGTTGTTATATTTTCTTCATGGGGCCAAAACATTGTAGCCATGATATCTTGTGTTTTGGGTTACTCGAAAAGTGAGTTCATTGATGAAATTATCCTTTCTTTCATGTCCATCTACACCCCAGGAAGGCCTCCTGCAACCATTTATGACTTTTCCACATTCATAGCCGACAAAATGCATGAGAAGTTCACAAGAATGGGCAATGAAAGGGTTTTTAAGTACTCCTCATTTTTATACCACATGTTCTTATATTATCAATTAGAGAAGTTCGCATTCACCCTTCAAAAGCTTGATACTGAGGGTTAGCCCAGGTCAGTCATTTTTTGGACCCCATTGATCCACCAATACCAATCTCCATACTCTTACTCTGATTTCATTGATTTATTTGTACACCCACTCATGACAATGTTGACTGGAAACCCTCCTCCAAGAATCAGTCCAGAAATAAAGAGAGTCCTTCCATTGTCTAAGCAAACCAAAGTTGGTGACTGGTACCTTTAGCAAAACCATACAGAAATCCGGATATATGGTTGCATGCTGGCACCATATAAGTTGCCAAGATACCTCCCCATGAGGTTGTTTACATTAGAATACTATAGGAAAATTATCAATGTAGACGAAGTAAACTTCGTCAATGCCAAGAAGAAGGCCAATTTCAAAATAAAAGACCAACTAGGCCCCTTCATATGCAACTCTAGAGCGGTTGTCAAAGAGGCAAATTTGATATTACAAAATATGGAGTTCCAAAGAAGTTTTGTTTGGAGATATGATCCTTTGGAATTCATCACAAAGAAGCGATAAAAGGTCAAGCTAGGACCTTTCATTCACCATCCCATACCTGAGATAGAAGCTTATGCAAATCAGACAGAATGGGTGGAGGGTACCCCACTAGCGTAGATGTAGAGAATGCTCTCATTGATTTAGAAAATAAGCTTGATGACAACTCTTTTCTGCAAGTACCAGAAGAACCAAAGACTACTATGAGTAGCCCTCGAATAATGCAGACTTCTCGGAATGAGGAGAAGATCTGAAAAAGAAACAGAGAAGGGGCTTCCACTTTAGGAATGGCCACCTCTGATCTGTAGTAGGAATCAAACAAGAGGCAAAGGCTAAATCCAACCTCTGAGAAGGAATACACTGAAGGCTCAGTTGAGGTCACAAATACAGAAGCGGAAAGAAGTAGGCGTGCCACTCCATCTAGAGGTATGTAAGAGCCTTCCACATCACAAACTCTGATGTTGGAAAGGTAGCTCAGTGTTGAAGTATCTTCCTTCACAATGCTTGCTGACAAATACCAAGATATCAAGGAAAGATATAAAGCAATCAAGGCTAGAAATAAGAGGCTTAAGTCCCAAACATATGCACAATACCAAAATCTCACTCCTACCAATCAAACAAGGCTAATGTTAGCCTTTGAAATTAAAGAAGGGAAGCTGTAGATGACCTTTCTAAAGCCTACAACATAGCAGCCAAAGACAACATCAGATTTTAGAAAAGGGGATTTGAAGTGTTGGCAAGGGATATTCATCTCATAGAACAAATTGAATTACACAAAAAGGCTGGAGAGATGTTATACTCCACCCTAACAGGTAATGCATTAGCTACCCATCAACTACAAAGCTCTCTGAACAACATCTAAACTCAATTCTAGTTAGAGAAGGCCTCCTCCTAGGCCAAGGATACAAGGATCAAGTCCTTAGAGGACTTACTAATTGAATTGGGACATGATCCCAAGGATATAATAGCTACAGAGCAGCTTATTAAGAAGAAAAATGAAGACATTGCTGCACTTATGAGGCAATTGAAAATACCCCAGCTGCAACATCCTCAAACTCTAGAAGTCATGGAGAATCAAACCAAACATGAGGAGTTGATAGACTTGGTCCTGAAATTAAATGATCAACTAAAAGAGACTAAAAATGAATTGGATGCTTTGATCCAATTAAAACAAGCAGATGTGGCCACTTCTTCAATAAATGTTATCCCCACAGTGTCCACAACAATGTCATCCACACTCGCAGCATCTTTGGCACCTATAGCTCCAATTGCAATAGCCTTGCTAGCAACAACAGAGACTACATTAGTAGCAGGTGCATCAGGAGAGAAAGCAGTAGAACTTGTCAAAGCCATGGAAGAGATGTCCATCTAGGCTACAGAAATGAAAAGGCTAAAGGAAAATGTGGCAAGTTTGGAAACTGACTGCAAACATTCCCAACTCAAGAAAAAAGAAGAAACACAAAAGGCATAGAGAATGGGTGAGAGAATCAAAATCCTAGAGAAGGATTTAACACTGGAGAAACCACTTGGACAAACCAAGGAAATGTTGTGGGCCAATATGATTGACTCTATCAATGATATTTGGCCATCAATTCAATTCATTTTTGAACAACTAGAGTTGGTAAAGATAGCTACAGAAGCTATCCAGAAAGTGAAGGAGGAGTTTGGAAATAATCCATAGGATGCAAATAGACTCATCCACTTCCTCAACAGTAAGAAGAGATATGAGCTCCAAGAGCTAAATATAGAATACATTATTGCCACCATTTTAGAAATAAGAAAGGTCCTTTCCAAAAGGAACCTTATGCTTAATTTGGAAGAAAAGTGCCACAATATGCAAGTAGCCATTGATAGGTTCATGGCTAAATTTCAGATTTTGAGGGAGAAAGGTCTGCCCAGTTCTATGATCATCAATGACAAACTCATGACGCAGTTGGACTATGGTGATAGACTTAGAAAATTGGCTGAGGAGTAAGCCAATTCTTCATCCATTAAATCCTTGCCAATAGGTAAAGTGTTATATTACACATTTTAGAACTTGTTTTTCCTTGAGCATGAGGTAAAACATTTGTTCCTCACCAAGCCCAATTTTTCAAAATATATTGAGGCTGATGAAATCTACAAGAGAATGGTGAATGTGAAATTACCAAATGCAGAATGGTGGGAGAAAATGACAGATTTAATATGATAAATTTACAACAGTAAAAATGAAGGCAGCCAGGTGAAACAGGTAAAAACAGCACAACAGGGTCAAAGAGTATCAGTGGAAAGATGAAGGTAAAGAAGGCTCCAGCGTGAAACTCCACAACTACAAGCCAGCATAAAGGGCTACACTTCAACCATAAAGGCTAGCACAACCATAATAAAAGGGACACCATGAAGTAGTTCATTACTTGTCTCTATCTTCTTGCAAGAAGATATTTATATTTCCTAAAATAAATCTCAAATTGGTTTGAGATATTCTGTAATAATTTTTTGTATATATACTTCACAATTCGAAATATTTAGTGTGGATTCTTAGACATTTCTATAGTTTTCTTGATCAAAGACTATGAGCTATTGTATCATTGTTGGACCAGCAAGCTGGATTATTGAATAAATCAAAGACATTTCATTGGATTCATGTGTAGTGCAAAATACAAACAAGTATCTTCTTTTTTGTTGTCACTTTTCTTTAAAAAAAATTTCATAATATTAAGTGTATTTGAAATCTAAATGCAATAATATGGAATAATATCTCAAAACTTGCTTCACTACACTCTGTTTTAACTATTATGCATTTTTATGTTTTCTGCAAATTATCTAAGTTAAGGAATTCTTGATTTCTCCTTAGTTTAGGTAGTTTACCTCTGGTCTATAGTAAAGGATTCTTAACTACCCTTTGCTCATGATCCTCCTCTTTTATTCCTTTTAATCCCAATTTGAGGATTCTTAAGTGCTCTCTCACCCTGGTTAAGATCATTTCACCCATATGATTTAAAGACCTGTATTTCACTTTGCTAGCTTGCCCATTGAACACTCCCTTTAATGATTTAATCTTAGTTCTGCTGCCCTTCTTTGACTCCATAGCCCAATAGCTAGAGACATCATTTTATCTATTTACTTAAGGATTCCACCATCGAACTTTCAATACAAATCCAAAACCCCCTGAACTTTAAGAACTAGCCTAAAATCCCAGCAAACTAAGCTAGAACATATAGAGAGAGCCCTCTCTCAGTCATAGGTTGGCTAGAGCCTATACTTAAAAAATTGGTTTCTTGCTACCTCGGTCTTTTCCTTCTTCTGATAACTTCTAGGGAAAGTTTCTAAGTGATAACACACACAATAAATAATAATTTACATATCCGTAAATCTAAAGAGAAATAAATCTTCATAGTATAGATTTTGAATTTTTAAGTATAATTTCTCATATTTATTATGACAAACTATCCAGTAGAATATGCACGATAGTTTATGGATCAACCAATTGAATAAGTATGCTATAAATTCACTACCTAGAAATACGAAAAAAAATATTTATCCCCAATACCATCAACTACTTATATCTACATCATTGTCTCAAAAAACATTACCCTGAATTTAATTACCCTGAATTTAAATTTGTCATGGTCTAGTTACGTAATTTTTTCACTAATTTTTTTACTGAAAAATACTACTAACCCCTTAGTTAGCTACAAACATATAGGACATCTAAATTCAAAAAAGATATCTATAATTTTTATTCTTATTTGTAGATTAATAATATTGTATTCTTATTTGTAGAGTGTCACGTGACAAAAAACAAATTCAATCTATTTTTGCTACTAATCTTATTTCTCTAATAACAAGATAAAACCTTTATTTATATACTTCTAATTTTCTTAGTTCATATGAATACTTTACGTAACTTAAAAATGGCTTAAAACAATCATTTAATGCCATATTATTCTTAAAAATTTAATGAACTTTAATCATTTAATATCACATTATTTTAAAAATGTAATATCATTTATAACCCATCTATATTTTATAATAAGGAAAATATGGTATTTCTAACTCTTTAGAAGTGGCATATAAAGTAGTATACTTTAATCATTTAATGATTCATATTATTCCAAAAAATTTAGTATACTTTATCACGTATTGATATTTTATAATAAATAAAAGATGATAGGTCTAACTCATTAGAGGTAGCACATGTAAGATTATAACAATGAGCACATGAATTTATATAATAAAAAAAACATAAAACCAATGTTGCGGGCAACAATATAAATATATATATGTTAATTTTGAGCGGGACTAACCACAAATTCTCATTCAAAAATAATTTGTAAAATATTATTGATAAAGTGTTATAAGAAGAAAAAAATGAAATAATTTCAAGTCGTTATGAAATTTTTAATTTAATTAAGTGTTTTTTTAGGATAATATATTTGTGGTTAATAGTTTTTTTTTTAACATTCGGTTTTATTAAATAATTAGGGTTATAGGAAAGTGTAATATTTGTCATTGGAATTAAAGATTATATTATTAGAAAATTTACATATAAAAGTTGGTAGCATTATACATATGAAGCGTATTATAAAATATTTAAACTAATATTAATATAATATAGAAAATATTAATATATATCTTTCATATTTGCAAGTTAACATAAAATCATTATTTGAAGAAATGCTTTTACAAAGCATAGTTGTATTCATAGTTATATGACAAAGATTTATAATTTATATGTTTCCAAGAAAAAAAAATCTTGTTATTCAATTACAAAGTAGTAGCTTTGGTAGGACTAGTTCAAATCATGCATATACAACTAAATGGATGTCAAATTCCTATAGATGTAAACTAAAAAAAAAAAAATAGTACAATGCACAATTACATAGTGTTAGTGAGTTTGGCATGATGCTTAACATGATGCTAGAGTTTTGTCAAGGATAATAATATGAAAATTGTGAGGGATTTTTCTTGGGTTTCTTTTGGCCTTAGCATTCAACCATTCACCATCCCATATCTTGTCATTGATGTTTTCAAAAAGAGATGAAACAATACTTATTAATGCTTATTTGGTTTTTCTAAAAATGATCGTATTATGTCTAATAAATTTGAAAAGTAATGGAGAAAGTAGGAATTTAAGTAAAGTGGAGAAGAGGTCATTTATAATTATGTAAAAAATTTATTGTAAAAATGAGGATTCTAATAAATGATGAAATTAAAAGGACTAGTCAAAGTCAAGAGTAAAATAGAAATGAAATAAGAGTGCAACCTGTTAGGTCCCTATAATACTAGTGGTTCCCCCATTACTATTGTCATTGTAGCCCCTTATTGTTATTGTTGTGCCCTTGTTGTCCCAACATTGTTATTATTGTGCCCCATAAAAGCCCACTATTGTTATTTTTGTGCCCTTATATTATTATTGTTATGTCGACTTTGATTATATTGTGACCCCTTAGACTCATATATATAGAAAGGAGGTTTTGTCATTTAAATCATCCAAGAATTGTTCATTTATGTAATGTAAAGAAGGTTTCCCCCTTGAAGAGGCTTATTTTGAAGTCGTTGATCTATCGTTTGGTCTATTTTGTGAGATGGTTGCATAAAATTTGGTATCAGGGCTTTGGACTCTAGGGTTTTGCTGTCCAAACAAGTCATTGTGGAATTTTTGTTATAACTTTGTTTATATGAATTTTTAGCAGCTGAAAAAAAACCCATTTGTGTAGAAATCTTGGTGACCCTCAGTTCCTAATTTAAGATCTTGTCGCGCTATATTTTCAGAGATATGATCCAAGGAAGTTAGGTTTTTTGCAGGATCCTTAATTACATCCCAAACAGGTGACCTTGGGAAAATCATGAAAACTTTTCTTTGAGTATCAGATTCAAATTTCGTAAGAAGGTACAGAAATAGGATGGATTGTAGTTCTCTTTGCATCATTTTCAGGTCCGAAGGTTGAAACAGTGACATGTGTCACTTCATACAAGTTAGCTCTACAGAAAATGTGTATAATCAAGTCATCTTAAGAGATTGGGCATAACTCTTCCTTGGAGAATCCAATTTCAATTAGATTGGTGGCATGGGAAACAGAAATTGGAGGGATACCACAATTCGAAATTTTATACCTTGGAGATCCGAAATTTCAGAGATACATCATATTCAATATCAAGCTCCTACAAAAAAATGGTGTGTATTCCTTTTAAAAATTTTCATAAGCTTTGTTTAAAAAAGTAGTTTGATGTGATTAAAAGGGAATCATGAAGAAAATTATCATCAGTTGATTCTCTGAAGAAAGAAAATGGGAACAGCTAGTAAGAAACTTGAAAGCTCTACTATGACACATGAAGAAGAGGAAAAAATGCAACATGATATATCAAAATTACGAGACCAAGTGCAACAAAATTCTCTCTCACAAAAGGTAATAGAAGCTAAGATGGATGGTTTGAAGAATGACATCAATGGTATGAAGGAAAACATTGAATATTGAAAGAAATACATGGAAGGCTAGAAGAAAGGTTTGAAAAAGTTGCTACAAGAAAGGCTTCCTAATGGTAAAAAGGTAGTAGAGAAAACTCAAACTGAGAAAAAAAGAAATGTTAATCATGATTTGAAGAATGAAAAAAATTGAAGTTTTAAAGAATGACATGGAAGCTTTGAAAGAAGGTTTGACAATGTTGCTACAAGAAAGGCTTCCTAATGGCGAAAAGGTAGTAGAGGAAACTCATTATGAGAACAAAAGGCTTCCTAATGGCGAATAGGTAGTAGAGGAAAGTCATGATGAGAACAAAACAAATGTTAATCATGATTTCATAAACTCTAACATTGGAATAAAGACCCACCGTGTTCCAAATATCGATAGGAGGAGGTTTGATGGCAAGGATCCCGTAACATGGATACTACAGATGGAAAAATATTTCGAAATCCATAATGTGAAAAGCAAACAAAAGGTATGCATTGCAAATTTATATTTGGAACCCAATCAGTTTGTATAGTATCAATGGATTTTTTCTCGTAAAAACATTGTCCCTTAGTCAATTTGTACAGACAAAATGATAGCACATTATGAGGATACAAAGAGCAACACCTTCTCTAGCCAATTAATAAATCTCAAACAAAAGGGTTCAATGGTGGAGCACATTGAGGAATTCCAAAAATTGAATATAATGGTAAATGATATTCTAGAGGAGCATAGGATTAATGTGTTGATAAGGAATTTAAAGGATACCATCCAACATGAGGTTTGCCTTTGGGAACCTAATTCACTGGAGAAGGAATTCAGATTGGCAAGAAAAATTGAAAGCAAAATTATGGCAACAAGGAAGCCTACCAATCATAACTATAAATATGGAAGTGTTGCTGCCCCTAGCCTTCCACAACCTACAAGGTTGACACCACAACAATTGGAAGAAGAAAGAGAAAGGGGCCTTTGTTACAATTGTGATAGAAAATACACTTAAGGTCATAAGTGTGATGAGAATAAATTATTTTACATAGATTATTAAGAGGAGGAAGAAAAGGAATAAGAAACGTCAAAAGAAGAGGATATACATCAGGAATCAACCCCAGAGAAAGAAGAAAGAATCCAACCATATCTTGTAATGAATTGGCAGGAATTATTACTCTTGAAACTCTCAAGATAAAAGGACATATCAAGAATAAAAAGGTAATAATGTTGATTGATTCAGGTAGTACCCATAATTTTATTCATTGTAAGATAGCCAAGGAATTGAATTGCTTCCTATAGCCAACACCATAGTGTCATGTGATGGTTGCAAATGGAGGAACCATAAATTTATCTGGAAAGTGCCATAATATCAAGCTATCTATGGGGGAATATGTATTAAATAGTCCTATGCTTTTTATTCTAATGGGTGATGATGATGTTGTACTAGGAGTCCAATGGCTACAATCTTTAGGTACGATAGCTTTTAATTTTCAAGAACGTTTCATGAAATTTTGTTGGAAAGGAAAGGAAGTTGAATTAAGGGGTATCGCAGGGAAACTGAGAAATATAATCAGCTCTAACATCACAACAAAGCTTCTAAATAAAGAACAATGAGGCGTAATTGTATAATTATGTTCACTAGAAGTTCCCACATTGAAATCATCTATTTCTCCATGTCTCCAAAAAGCCTTGGACGATCATTCCAAGGTGTTTGAGACTCCGAAAGGCCTCCCACCTATTCGTGATCATGATCATGATTTTCATTTAATTCTAGGAAGTGTTCCTCCAAACATGAGGCCTTACAGATATCCTTATGCCCAAAAGAGTGAAATTGAATGCATGGTTGCACTAATACTAGAGGTTGGTTTAATTCAACTTGGTCAAAGTTCTTTCTATGCTCTAGTAGTATTGGTGCACAAGAAGGATGGATCATGGTGTATGTGTCCAGATTATAGGGAGCTCAACAAGCTCATTATTAAAGATAAATTTCCCATTCTTGTCATTGATGAATTATTGGATGAATTACATGGAGCAATTTACTTCACCAAGTTGGATCTTCGTTTAGAATATCATCAAACCAGAATGCACACTGAAGAAATTCTGAAAACATCATTTAGAACTCATGAGGGTCATTATGAATTTTTGGTCATGCCTTTTGGCCTTACCAATGCAGCTTTTACATTTCAAGGTTTGATGAATTCCATTGTAAAACCCTTCCTTAGAAAATTTGTGTTAGTATTTTTTGATGATATAATAATCTAAAAAAAATCTTGGAAGGATCATGTTAAACATGTAGACAGGGTGTTCAAACTATTGAAGGACAAACAATTATATGAAAAGACCTCCAAATGTTTCTTTGGAGTACAGGAGGAGGAATATCTAGGTGATATTCTATCTCATGAAGGTGTTAAGGTAGACCCTAGATAAATTAAAGCCTTTAAGGAATGGAAAATTCCCACATCCATAAAACATTTGTGAGGATTTCTCGGGTTGACAAGGTATTAGCGGAAGTTTATTAAGAATTATGGGAAAATAACAGTACCTCTAATAGAATTACTGAAGAAAGATGCATTTTCTTTGACTCCATAAGCAACGAAGGCCTTTGAATATCTTAAAGAGTCAATGTGCCAAGCACTGGTCTTAGCTACGTGTTACACAATAATTTGTCATTGTCCTCATCTCAGTCCCTCTGTTGTGTCATGTGTTAAATAAACATGTTCATATCTTCCCACTAATATAAGGAGATTAAGCAAATTCTCTCTGATGCTGCAAATTGACCTTCATTCCCTAAGTTTTTGCCTCGTCGCGAGCAAATCCTTACTATATGTGATGATCCCATATCATAAACGGTCTCGTCACGACACCGTCATAGGTGTACATCTGTTTCCCGCGACAGCCGGATTTATAGACCCGGCGCGAGGTTATGAGCGATATATAGCGATGATGGGTCTGCATGCATTGCCTACTAGCGATGCCGTCTAAGAGACTTATTCTACGACTAGTGATGATCGAGATTGGGCGAATTTGTTTCAACAGTTGCCCTTTTGGATGTCTCTAGACCTGGTTGTTGGGTCAGTTTGGGTCACCCTTCCCCCCTCTGGAATGGTAGTTCCATCTTTTGTGCTACCTTCCATGAGGATGAGCTCCTCCTCCCTCATTTCATGGAGACTCCTTCTCCTATTAAAGCACTCACCTTTGCTATGATCTGCTAGTTCTTTTGGTTGGGCAGTGCTGCTAGTTGTTTTGAGTTTGATAGATAGCTGGTGTGAGTGTGAAAAGTGTGGGATTGTTAATAGCTTGTGAAAGGTTGTGGAGTGCCCTTAACTTTGTGTTAAAGCTTATGAGTGAGAGAGAGACATTGTATGTTGGGAGACCTATCCTTGAAGAGTGAATGCTTGGAGAAACATACTGGCTAGACCCTTCGAGAAGGCTTGCGATGTCAAGACTTGGTAGTAAGCTTTATTCTTGATTCATTATTAATACAATCAATGATGACTTCCTATGTCTTGTATGTAATTTACTTGATAGCTCATGATTTCTTGACTTTATGAGTAAATAGATCGTTGTTGTTTCTCGATTACGTGTTTTGTTGTTTTCTTGTGTTGTTTCAGGTTAATTGCTCGTTAAGGAGAAGGATACAGAAGCTGGAGTAGTGCAACAGAGCTTCATCAACCACCAGTTTGAGGTAGGCCTCCAACGATAATCATTTAAGGGAATCAATTGTTGTTTTGTCCTTGTTGTGACTAGACTTGCTCTAGGGCTAGAGGGGCTGCCTCTGTCCACAGAGAGAACACTTTCTTGCATCACAAGATGGCAACTACACTGGGGAGTCCCTCATATGTATTTCTCTTGTTTTCTTTTGTTTGATTTTGATTTATTGTCTTTTGAATTTTGGGGTTGAACCATCCGTCTTTTGGGTTACCTGTATCAATTTGGGAAATAGTCTGGTCTTTGTTTGGGAGTTTTCATTCATCTTTCATTGTTTTTTAGTTTGTCGCTGGAAAAAGCTTAACAGTCGCGCCAACGTCGCATTGTCTCTGTTTTAAAAGTCTGTGTGTCGCTGAATCCTTTCATATAATCATGACAATTCTTGAAATCGGCCCGTTGCGGGAGAGACATGTACTTTCGCGACGACGTCGCTCTATTGCTACGGCTAGTGGATGATCGTCACTAGTTGTTGGTGTTATGCCTGCGGCGATTCCTGTACAATTGTTTTTTTCAATTCTCCCTCCTAAATTCATCAGTGTGGTTAATCCCTTGTTGTCTTCCTCTTATCTATTAGTTTTTTTTAATTTCTTCTGGTTAAGGTGCTTACTCTTCGGTTCCATTGAAGTGAATCTTGTATTTTTGGCTTTGTGACCTAGTTTTTTTCAAGTTTTGAATTATTTGGCTTGGTTGCTTGTCTGTCCAAGGTTCATTTGCAGCCATCGTATTTGTTTGCTTGAGATTTTTTCCATTACTTGTTTTTTGCTAATTGGTGCTTAGTGTTAATTATTGAACCAATTTTCATATTGATTCGATTTTTTCATTCCTAGACATAGATAACAATTGTTTGGATCAATTGGTTTCACGCTTGCTTGTTTGTTTCTCTAGAATTCAAAGCTATCAAAATCAAAACATTGCATTCATTAGTATGCGAAAGTGAAAGTACATTTGCATTTCAAGTTTTTCATGTTTGAAAAATTAGAAGGTAAACTTTAAATCTCTCATTAGTAGTATCGATGCACTGTAGGAATTCATGTGTTTATGCATTGTGTATCTTAGTGATTGCATTTGCTGATCTTGGTTTTGTCTTGGTTTGGGAATGCTCTCTCTACCTTTCTGTAAGTAGGGCTTCATCGAAATGAAAGATGCTTTATTCATTCTAGCTGCATCCTAGGTTTTGATATACATACGGTAAGGCTGGGAAATTGAAACATAATTCAAGATCAACTCTAAAATAAACTGAATGAACATAACAATGCATTGGAACATAATGCACATTATTTAGAGGTCTAGGCTAGAGACATGCTCCGATGTTGTTAAACCTAGTCACTGTTGCTTTGACTTAAGGTTGGGTGATTCTTCCTTTTCTGACTCAATAGTTGCTAGTACGGATTTGCGCTCCCAGTACCATCGAGTATATGTTGGGACACCCCACAAGGTTATCATCCTATATCCTTAGGAAGCCGTTTCTGCCGCCTTGCAAACCGTAACACACCGAACATAGCATTTGGGAAGATTGACTGTCGTACGGAAATTCCTTGGTTTTCATATGATCGCCAAGGTGTATATGCAGTTTTACGGGTTGTTTGGTAAACCTTTTGCCTAGTTCTCCAGAGTAGTCACTTTCATTCCTTTTCAGACTCCTTAAAAGAAAAGGTCCATCTGAGCACTTGTCCTTTCAGGATCATTAAATATTCAAAGGCGACTAGAGTCATCTTTTCGTACTTTTCTCGACTCTCTAAAGATGAAAAGGTCAAGTCTTGTTCCTATGTCTTAAAATTTATTTGGTCGCGTTCACATTTACCTTGTTAGATCTTGTTTTTGTTTTTTTTTGCATAGGGTTCTTTCCTTACTCATTAGTTTTCCTAGGTTTTTTGAATTAAATCATCCTAGCAGAATCACCGATCCTGTCTCCTGTTCTAAATGACCAAGGATCTCCATCTTCTGTCACTTCTGAGGTACCAGTTGTTAGTGATACTCTTCCTGTCATTCCGAGTATCCAACCGCTTAACTCTCGCACTTCAGAGGATGAGTCTTACGATATTCATTGGAACCCCATTTGGGAGCCTTCTGAAGAAGACATTCCCATTACTCCTTCTGGTGTTTCAGTCCCAATGTCTTCCTCCAACATGGATGAGACGAACCCCATCCCGGGTGAAGAAACCTTTATGGCAAGTGGTGAAATCCCTATACCTACAGAAACTTCACCCTTCTGTGTCACCCCTCTTGGTATCACATTGCCTTTATGCTATAATGCTTTGGTGGATATCATGGGTTCTAGATCTCCCCTTACGAGTTCCATGTGGTCTCGTACCGTCACTCTGACTTCGGAGCCTTTTACGCCCTAGATTCACAATGTGACTGTCACATCGGTTCTGACTATTCCAACCATTTGTGTGGCTTCTTCAGCCCCTGTTGTCAGTGCCATCACTGCATCTTCAGTTGTGACCACTATTGTTGGACCTTCACCTGGTCCTACAAATAGTGGTCCGTCAGCATCCACATCTGGAGTTGTTAATCCTACCTTGAGTGCCCCACCTTCTTCTGGTTCCATTCTAGCAAGGGGGACATATGATCAATATTTCCAAGCTCTTCATAATCCAGATCCATAAAATCCATTTCATTACTATGATTCTCGAGGAACTCATAACTATCACCTCAGATCTATGCCATCTCAACCTGCGGTTGAGGTCTCGGTCTCATTATTTATTGCTTGGGGCACCACCACTTATCATGGTGGCCAATCATAGCCTTCAAATATTCAAGGACCACCCTATCAAGGTAAGCCATCTTACGGGCAGCTGCCTCACGGACAACTGTATTATGGACAACCTTATCCAGGGCAACCTGTCGACCCACAAGGACAACCCTTCCAGGGACAACCTTCGGCCTTCAGTAGTTCATCCTTCACATACTTCGGGAAACCTTCTTGTAATTCAGGACAACCTTACATGCAACAAGGCCGACCTGGTATCCAGCAAGGCTACCCTTCTGGGCAAGTTGGTCAGCCTCACGTTCAGCAAGGCCAACCCACTGTCTAGCCTAGTCAACCTTCTGGACAAATTGGTCAGCCTCAAATCCAACAAGGCCAACCGATTGTCTAGTCTGTTCAACCATCTGGTCAGTCGGGGAAACCCTTGGTTGTGCAAGGTCAACCCAATACCCAGCAAGCTCAACCTTTTGGGCAAATGGGTCAACATCAATCTCAACTAGGTCCACCTTCTAGTCAGATAGCTCAGCCTCATCTCTCCCAAGGAAATCCGTCGGGGCCTGCTCAACCTAACAATCAAACGCTCATTGCTTCCTAAGATCCACCCAGTTTTCAGCCCCAGTCTGGGCCCCAGACCCAATTCGGTCTTCGAACTCAAGTTGGGCTTCAAACCCAACCTGCTCATCAAGTGCAACCTGGCCCCCAGGCTCAATTTGGAGCCCAACCGCCTTATGGTTTCCAGCAGCCCCAAGGGAAAACTCAATTTGCCCCATACCAAAATTATCAACAACCACAGGTTAACCCTTATCAGAATTTTCAGCAACCATACGTTGCTCCTATGGGTCAGGTTGGTAATTAGTGGAATGCAGGGGGTCAAATCCAGGGTCAACCATCTAGTTACAGCTATAACCCCTATGGAAAAAATCCCTATGGACAAAACCCTTACAGGCCAACTCCGTCTGGACAAAATCAATGGGGGCAGTTGGGAACTAGATGGAACTCTAGTGTTGTTTCTTATCCGCGGCCTCAGATGTCCTTCAACCCTCAATTACCCTTTTTGGCGACATTGGAATTACTAGATGTGTCCAAACTGACAAATGATCCTATCCTTCATAATCTGTATTGGCCATCGGTTCCAACTAAGATTCCCGGTGATCGTCCCAAATTCAATGGTAAAGCCAGAGAAGATCCCTAAGCTCATGTCATGACCTATCACCTATGGTGTTCATCGAATTCATGGCTTGATGATTCAATTCGCCTCCGCCTATTTCAATGGAATCTCACTGGTTCTGCCGCAAAATGGTATATTGAGTTGGCTTGTGGAACTTTTCTGGACTTTAACTCGTTGGCTATTGCATTTTTAACTCATTTTCAGTTTCCGATTCGATATGAAACGGGCACACACCTCCTATCATCTTTGGAACAGAACATGGCTACACATATCTCTGATCACATTCATGAATGGAGGCAGCATCGTCGTTTAATTAAGTTCTGGATCCCCGACCAGCTTCTGACCGATTGGTTTACGACCTCGTTTGTCGGTCTGATAGCCCGAGACATTGCTATGGGGGATGGTGTCATAGGTTCAGTTAACACGTCCTCTCAAAAAGCTCCTGCCAACCCTACGAAGCAAAAATCTAACGCTCCAAATGAAAATGCTTCTGAGGCTTCATCCAATTGTAGTAAAACTTTCTAGGTTAACACCGTTCAGTCCACCGTAGTGGATAAACCCTCAAAAGGTAAGAAGAAGGGAAAGGGAAAGAATAAAGCTGATCAACCGAAGCAGGATCCCCCTAAGCCTCCGACCGAGGAAGGTGCCAAGCGCAAACCTAAGTATCCTTGTCTTATTTGTGACGAGGATCACTATACTAAAGACTGCCCAAGACGGTATGAAGTTAGTCATTTGTTAAAAGGTGCCCCTAGGACTCCTGCTATGCTCAAAGAACCTTTTCCCTCGTAGTAGACTCAAATGGTGGTTGATCCATCTCAATCCTCTTCCCCCTTCGGCTCTCAAGTTTTTATGGCTGGGACAATTCTCGTCCATATCAGTACACGGTCAAAAGAGTATCCTCCACCCACTAGGAAGGAAACTGAGGTCCCCTCTAGTGTTCCTCTGTCCAGTTCGGGTCTGCTCCATATCGAGTGACCTAGTACTGAGACAGTCATTCGACCTCCTCCTAAAGGAGTGCTTCGGAAGTCTTCTTACAACCCTAATACTCGTGCTGCTCAGCATTATAGCATTGTTGTGGACTTGGCCGAAGCTCCTTCGGCTATGTTCGCATTAGAAGTCATCCAGAGCTGTCCCTCCCAAAGGAAGTCGTTGCTATCAGCCATCGGTGGCATTGACCCGGCTGACTTAGATCTAATCAATTTTACTTGCATCATGTTCGTTGCTTGTTGGAAGGCTATCAGTTATCCAACCCTGAGCCAGTCTCCCAATACCTTGGAAGCCTTCGATGGGAGAGATTCTTGTCCTTCTGGTATACTCCCACATCTGCCTATTACTTTCTAAGGGAAGACAGTCGAAGTTGAGGTTGAAGTTGTTGATGCCAATTTGACTTACAACCTCCTCTTAGGACGAAGCTAGACCTATGCCATGTGAGCCGTGGCTTCATCTCTACTTCGTGTCCTTCGTTTTACCCATCAATGGAAGATTGCCACGGTAGACCAGCTATCTTTCTTCGCTTCCTCTTCTTCTGATGGCAATGTGCCTTTTGTGGAGCATACCTTTGTTCCTTATGAGAGTGTAGGTGCTAGACTTTTTGAAGATCCTACCCTCATGGGCGTTTTTTCACTCCCACCTCCAAACATCGCTCCCATCAATATGATTTCTATTCGTTCTGATCCGTGGGTTCTTCCTCCCACTGATCGGATAGAATCTTGGGGTGATGTCATGCCGTTGAGTCCTGTCGAGCTCAACTACGTCGAAATTGTTTCTGCATCGGCTTCATTTCCTGAACCTGCTCCTTCGAGTAGGGCTCTCGACTCATATGTCCAATCCCCTTGGCTTGGAGATGGAACTTCTTCGAACCCCTTACAGGAAGTCTTTCCTTCTGATGAAGTGATTATCGAGACTATGTCTTTTGAGGAACCCCCTTGGTCTGATCATCACCATCGTTCCTCGTTTCTCCCTACCCATGGGGCTATGCTTACTTGTCTTGAGTAGTTTGCTTCCTATGTCCCCTCCCAACCCCTTCAGACACCTATTCAAATCCATCAAGTTTTCTCTGAGGGCAATATGGGGAACATTAAGCAAACTCAACCTATCGACATCTCTATTAACCCAGGGGTTGTCGAGAATATTCATGTCGGAGTAACCTGTACTCCGGAGGAGATTCAGCTTTATACTAATCCTTTTCGAGAATTTCGTGATGTTTTTTCTTGGTTGTATGAAGAGATACCTGGCATCGACCCTAGCATCATGGTGCATGAAATACCTACATATCTGGGTGCTAAACCTGTTCGACAGCATCTGCACCCCGTGCAGCCCCGAAAGGCTGCAGCTATTAAAGCAGAAGTTGAAAAGATTCTTAAAGCTGGTTTTATTTACCCTATCCTGCTTACTTATTGGGTTTCTAATATTGTCCCTGTGACCAAGAAACAGGGCACTATTAGGGTATGTGTTGATTATCACGAAATTAATCGTGCCTGTCCCAAAGATAATTACCCCACACCTTTCATTAACCAACTCATTGATGAGTTTGCTGGGAGTGAGATTTATTCATTTGTGGATGGCTTCTCTGGTCACAACCAGATCAATATATCGCCTGCAGATCAACACAAGACTACCTTTATCTATCCGTGGGGTACTTATGCCTACAAGAAACATCCTTTCGGTTTAAAAAATGCCAATGCTACCTTCCAACGTGCAATGTCTTACGCGTTCCATGATATTCGACACATTGTATAGCCTTACCTGGATGACCTTCTGGCTCATTCAGTGAAGCACCAAGACCATCCAAATCACCTCCGTGAAATCTTTCTGCACTGTTGACACTATTGTATTCGTCTTAATCCGCATAAATGTGTCTTCTGCGTTGAATCCGACAGACTTTTTGGGTTTTTCATCTCCAAAACGAGCATCCACCTGGATCCCCTTAAGGTTGAAGCTATCTTGAATCTTCCTCCTCCTACTTCTTTGCAGCAATTACAGAGTTCGCAGGGTAAAGCAAATTTTTTACGCCATTTTATTCCAAACTCTGATGAAGTGGCCAAAGGCTATATGCGGTTATTAAAACGGGATACCCCTTTTATTTGGGATACTGTTGCATAAGAGTCAATTGAGTAGCTCAAGGCACTCCTTGTTTCTTCTCTGTTGTTACGTCTGCCTAATTATCACCGTGACTATACTTTTTATTTTTCCACTGCCGATAGCACCATCGGCATGGTTTTGATCCAAGACGATGATGATGGTACTGAGCATGTTGTCTACTATCTCAGCTACAATCTACTTGACACGAAAACTCGTTATGCCTATGTTGAGAAGTTGGCATTGGCCACCGTTCATGCCGTCCAACCTTTCCGTCAATATATATTGTTGTGCACCACGACGGTGATTTTTGACTGCAACTCAATGACGCACATCATGCCACGTTAGTTACTGGGGGGTAAGTACTCAAAGTGGATTGTCATCCTTCAAGAGTTTGACTTGGAGTTCACTATAGCCAAGTCTAAGAAATCCATCATTTTTGCTGATTTGCTCTGCTCCCTACCATCTGCGACCGTGCCGTCTTGATCAGAGGACCATATTTCGGATGAGTCTCTATTCTTGATTAACACCCTCGATCCATGGTACGTGGATATTATTGTCTACCTTCAGACGTCCTCCTTTCGTCCTGATTTATCCAAGGATGCTCGGTGACATATTTGCCATCATTCTCAACCCTATCGCATTATTGGGGACACCCTGTACCATGTCAGCGCTAACTCTGTTCTCCACCGTTGTCTGAAATTCGAGGAAGCCGAACGAGTCTTGAATGACTACCACTTTGGCACTTATGGTGGTCATATGTCTGGGTATGCTATTGCTCAGAAGATCCTCTGTGCTGGTTACCTTTGGTCATCTATTTTCAAGGATTGCATTCTCGCCGTCCACTCTTGTCATGCATGTTAGGTAAACCTGACTCAAGATAGAGTCAAAGTTGACCAGGTTAAATGGTGATGGTTTTTGGGCACATGGTATTGTGCACCCATAGTATTATATGTAATGGAGCCTATAAAATGCTGGAAGGGGACTTGGTTGGATTGGCCAAGGTTTTGGCCAATGCTAATGAGATCTTATTAGGTTGGGTTTTCCCCCAGATTTGGGGTTTTCCCAGATAAACATTTGTGTTTATGTGTTTATGGTTGTTGCTGGTTATTTTCTTATATATATTCCTCTCGGTAATTATTTATGTTATGCAGTAAATTTCTTAACAACTTTTTAACAACTGGTATCAAAGCCAGATATTGGCTTCAAAGGGATTCTTTGATGCCCGGGGTTTATAGTGCCTGATGAGATCAATGCAGCCTTTTTAAAGATCCGGGTCTGGAAAATAATGGTGGAACGATAGTACGCGGAAGAACCTCGAGGAGAATGTGTGAAAGATAGTGCCGTAACTACCAGGGATCGCAGTGCATTTGAAATATTTACCAGTTTGGAACATGTTGACGAATTGTTCGGGTTCATGCGACTTCGAAAATTGTTCGTTTTTTGCTACGTGAGGCCATCGGTGCTGGAATCTATGAGGTTCTTATTGAGCCTCAAACCTGCACCTTCCTATACACCCTCTCAGCCTTATTTTTCCACTTACTTCATCCACCAAGCTGTTAAATCATTGCATTATAGTCTAAAAAGAGCTTCTGTCATGGTTTTCTAACTATGCTTATGACTGTTGTTTGGTTTAGATTTTTGTTCAGGAAGCTGCGGAAACTTGTCAGTTTCCGCAACCAGCACAGGTTTCTGCAGCCAGCACGGGTTTCCGCAACCATTTTGTTAAAGGCTATGCTACAGGTGTCCTATGAAGAAACGAGCGACATGGGCAAGCTACAGGTGACGTGTACATGGAACGTGTCCCTTCAGATCAGCCAAATCATCCATAAACGGTCACGGTCAACAAGGGTCAAAGGCAAAGCCAACCAAGGAATTTAGCGATGGCACGTCTCTGTTTTGAGCACGTGAAGGTTTACATGGCACAGTCCTCAGCTCACGGAGATATCGGCACACCTGGAGATCAACCCCGTAACCTGAATCCGGCAGCTACCACTCCGAGGATTTAATGGACATGATGACCATTACGCTAGATCTCGAGCTGAGGAGATCTACGTGTCTCTGGCAACGCAGTTAACAGCATAGGATTTAGGAGTTAAATACAACACTTTTCATTATAAATAGCGCGTTGATAAATGCTCTATGGTTAAGCTTTTGAGATGTAATTTTTTACTGTTGTTATCACCCCACTGTACTCTGTTTTACGTGTTTTGCTGTTGCTTTAATACATGAGAAGACTACTTTCCTGAGCTCGTTTTTGTGACTGTTCGTTGACTGGCTGAGGTGGCAGAGGGCCCCTGCGCACTAAAGCCCTGTATAGTTCTCATTTGATTTTATTATGTTTCTGCTTTCATAATTATTAGCTTGTATATGACATGCTGTTTTGATGTTTTTAGTTCACTGCTGTTTACATTTTCATTTATGTTTTCTTATAGCTGTCAGCTGATCAGTGCTTTTCTACAGGTTTTCTTAGGCAGCCCGGGCAAATTTTCATCTTTTTGATAACTACTGACATATGAGATCATCTTGTCCTTCCTGCTAATTTTCATTTTCTGAAGTTTAATTCCAGCACTGTCATTTTTCAAACTGTGTTTTGCTTATTTATTTTTCTACTACTTAGACATCATACTACTCATTTGTTTATGGTTTCTTTCTATTGTCAAGTGACTCTATTAGTAAGGAATCAGAATATTACTTATTGTAGTGTGATGTAGTTTGCTTTCTTGCAATTTAGATATCATATTGCTTAACTTGTTCATGATTGCTTCCCATAAGGCAGATTGAGTTGAAGGGTAAAGGATCAGAAGAGTTGAAGTAGTGTGATTAGCTTCCTTTATGCAATTTAATTTCTTGCAATTTAGATATCATATTGCGTAACTTGTTCATGATTGCTTCCCATAAGGCAGATTGAGTTGAAGGGTAAAGGATCAGAAGAGTTGAAGTAGTGTGAATTAGTTGCTTTGCTTTCAGTCTTTGAGTTGCTTTAATTTTAGTTTTTACTTTCTTTTTCATACAACAGTAAGGATACTAGGCCATTGTCATTAGTTCACTGTTTGATACATTTACTTCCTCTTAAGAATTGATTTCATTACAGTTATTTGAGAGCTTTCTTTTTGAACACTTTTAAGTTTGAAAAATCACTGTAGAAATCGCCATTACCATCCATACTTAACTTTCATTTTCACCATCACACACTAGGGAATCCATAAAAGATAAATCCAAAAACAAACTAAAAAAAACTCAAAAACGACAAAAGACTAAGAAAATGGTTATCTTGTACATATAGTACACTTCACTTCGCCAGTTTACGAATCCCAGATTGACATTTTAATCAGCAATTTAGAACACACTAAATTGACCAAACATTTTGGCGCCATTGTCGGGGAAGTGAAATTAGGTAGCCAATTTCTTAAAAAAAAAAATTGAAGGAAGGAAAATTGATAACCTCACAAAGTATGCTCTCCTCTTGCACTTAGTGTGATCTGGAGGATCAGAAAAGAGAAAGTTATTGGTTTAATAGTTTCTTGAGTATGCTCTCTTCTTACACCTAGAGTGACCTGGAAGATCAAAAAGAGAATTATTAGCCTGACTTGAAGAAAAATAAAAATGATATGCATAGAGCAAGAGATTCTAGGGGAAGGTTTTTAGCTAGAGCCAAGAGTTTGATTTTCACAACTCCTTCTACCTCAAGGAATAGACAAGAGACACCTCCATCATCTCCAACCTACACTCCTAGCCCTAGGTTTCCTGGAATTCAAGAGACAGTAGTTGAGTTAGGAGACTCTTCCTCACCATCCATTGAATCTAAATTAGGAAATGATCCTTTCTTTTCTTCTACAGGGAGAAACATTGTAATTGAAGAAGTAGAATCATCTGAGGAAGAAGAGGGAGAAATTCCTCCTCATTCACCATTAGTAGAGGAACCAGAGGACTCTGAAATCTCTGAGAAAACTACAATGACAGAAGAGGGAGTTAACGGATTTGGTAGAGGTAGAGGTAGAGGAGGAGGAGGAAATAATGGAGGAGGTAGAGGTAACAATGGGGGAAATAGGTATGGAGATAACTCATTTGGATTTTCTATAGTCGATGAGGATTCTCGAGCAACAATGAAAAATATTTCACCATCTGTCCTCCCAAACTTTCATGGGTTAAGAAATGAAGATCCTGAAACATTTCTATTTGAGTTTGAGGTCATGTGTCGAACCTATGATTATCTGGAAGACTCTCAAAAACTCAAACTGTTTCCTTCAACATTCAAAGGAGCTGCTTTGAAATGGTTCATGGGAATACTCACTCAATCCATTAGGACTTGGAATGATATGAAACAAACATTTCTGGATAGATACATGGATTATTGTATGCCTACCAACCACAAGGATGAAGTATTTAAAATGGTACAAAGAGAAGATGAAAACTTGCTGGATTTACTTGAAAGATTCCAATACAATCTGAAAAGAGCAAAAATGAGTAACTTAGATGAGGAAACCTTGAAATCCCTTCTATTAAAAGACATTAGAGATGCATGGATAGATATTTTGAACATGATTGGAAAAGGAGACATATCTCAACTTCCACTTCATGATGTAGCAGAACTGTGTGTCCATCTCTCAAGAGGAAAATCTAAAACTGGAAAAGGGCCTAGAGATCTTCTCTCATCAAAGAAAACAAATCTGCAACTGGATCAGTAAGTAGGGTTGAGATTGAGAATATGCTTGATGAATTCAAAACTGATATCTTAGGGAGTCTTAGTAAGCAACTAGACACTCTTAAGATCCACAATAAGTAGAAAGCAGAAGCTGAAGCTTTAGCCATCTTTTGCCCAAAATGTAGAAAAAAACATGCTCTCAGGGAATGTCCCTTGGATGCAAAAGTTGTAGAAACATGTGCGATTTGTTCAGAGAATCATGAGACCAAGGATTGTCCTTCAATTCCTGGGCTCAAAGCTGTCTTCCAAGAAGATCCAAATACAATTGAGTCTCTCTGTTTTGTTGCAAGGAGACCTTGGCAGGGGCAACAAAGCCAAGGGTTTAATAACTCTATGAACTTTCAAACCCCACAAAATTGGAATCCTTGGAAACAACCTTGGTCCCAACCTCAAAATGATTTTCAATCATGGGTACAAGGCATGCAAAATCCTTATGGGAGATTTGCTCAATTTTATCAATATCCTCCATATTTTCAAAACCAACAAGCTCCACAACTTCCAAATCAAAACCCACAACTATCATTGCCATTTCAACAACAACAACCCTCTCAACAGAACCCAAATTCTCAACTCTTGCTTCCATTCCAACAGAAGTCAAATCAACTTCCTTCTCAGCCATTGCCAAACCCCAATAATAAAAACCCTCAAAATTCTTACTTGGTAGAAGGTCAACAATTTCCTACCTATATGATTGTTCCTCTCAATGATGTACAACTCAGATCTGGTAGAGTTCTAGATAAACCTTCTATAGATGTCCAAAATCAAAGCATTTCTGAGGAAGAATCTCTTGAAGCCAATAAGGGTTCTGAAGCATCTCTTGAAAACCCAAACACTCAGAAATAAAAAGAAAAAGAGCTAACCCCCACAACTCCTATAGTTGAGCAACCTGCATCTTCATCCACACCTCCTTTTCCTGAAAGATTACAAATTGACAAAGGGGTGGAAAAAAAAATCTTGTTGCCTAACTATGATTTTCTAGATGAATTGAAGAATGTCTGTATCAAGATTCCCTTGTTACAAGCCATTAGAGAGATTCCTATTCTAGCAAAAACAATAAAGGAGTTGAGTCTTAAAAGACCAGGAAGGAAACCTAGAGACACAAGAAGAATCCACTTGGTAGGGAAAATTGCAGACATCATGATGGCAAAAATTACTATGCAGAAATATGTAGATCCCGGTAGTCCAATTGTCAAAACACATATCAATGGGGTTGAAATTCCAAATACTTTGATTGATTTAGGGGCTACTATCAACATCATGAGTAGACAGACTATGGAACAACTGAAACTTCCTAATCTTCTCTTTACACCTACTTTACTGCAACTTGCAGATCAATCAATTATTAAACCAGATGGTGTATTAGAAGACATTTCAGTCTCCTTAGACTCTTGGGAATATCCAGTAGATTTTATGATTTTAACCCCCAAGAGTAATTTAGGAGGACACCCTCTCATCTTAGGAAGACCTTGGCTAGCCACAGCCGATGCTTTCATCAGTTGTAGGTCCGGGGATATGTATATTTCTGATGGTAATTCGACAAAGAAATTCAATCTGTATCCTCCAGCAAAAGCAATTACAGAAATAGGAGATAATGAGTGGATTGATGATGAAGATACTATAGAACCTGTCTTTACCATTTCTGAAGTTAGTGAAGATAGTCAAATTCTGAACACATTAGAAAACTTTGAAACATCTTCAGAATATGACCACACACAATTTCAGTTAGATTTCGACATTGAGTATTTATCATCTAGACAAATGTCTCTTTTCTCTATGGAAGAGTTTGGTAGTTCCGCCATTGAGATCTTTCCAGGAAAAACATTGAATATCAACAAAAATTTGGAAAGATCACAACAGGAAGAGCTAACCAAAATATTGCAAAAACATTCTACTGCATTTGCATGGGAATATACTGATATGAAAGGTATTGACCCTAAGACTTGCATTCATCAGATCTACATTGAGGAAAACAGTAGACCAATCAGACAACCTCAGAGAAGGATGAATCCAAACCTTAGGGAGATAGTGAAAGAAGAGCTCCAAAAGTTACTTAATGTAAACTTCATTTATCCAATTTCAGATAGCCGATGGGTTTCTCCTTTGGTTATAGTACCTAAAAAGAATGGTAAGTGGAGGGTATGCATTGATTATAGGGAATTGAACAAAGCAACTTTGAAGGATCACTTTCCTTTACCATTTATCGATCAAGTATTAGATACTTTAGCAGGCAAAAAGTATTTTTCATCTTTGGATGGTTTTAGTGGTTACAATCAGATTCAGGTAGCACCTGAAGATCAGGACAAGACCACATTTACCTGTCCATGGGGAACTTTTGCTTACTGAGTACTTCCTTTTGGATTATGTAATGCACCCGCAACATTTCAAAGGGCAGTACTAGGAATCTTTTCCGATCTAATCCATGATTGTGTAGAGGTTTATATGGATGATTTTACAGTTTATGGTAATTCGTTTGAAGAGGCATTAGAGAATTTGGAAAAAGTCCTTATAAGATGTAAAGAAACAAACCTATCATTAAGTCATGAAAAATGCTTTATGATGTTTACTGAAGGGATTGTTTTAGGACATCATATTTCAGGGGATGGGATTAAAGTTGATAGATCAAAAGTTGAAGTCATCTCCAAGTTGCCTATTCCAAATTGTCAAAAAGATGTTAGAATTTTTCTTGGATTTACTAGATACTATAGAAGAATTATTGAAAACTTCACCAAAATAGCATCTCCACTCTTCAAATTACTTACAAAAGACTGTGAATTCAAATGGGATCCCGATTGTCAATCTGCATTTGAAACTTTGAAAACAAGAATATCTGAAGCACCCATTTTGAGAGGGCCGAATTGGAAACTTCTTTTCCATATTTCCACAGATGCTTCAGATACAGCTCTAGGAGCTGTGTTGGGACAAAAGGATTTAGTTCCTTATGCCATTTACTACACCAGTAAAAATTTGACTCCCACTGAGTTAAACTATACTGTGACTGAGAAAGAGTTCTTAGCTGTTGTTCATGCAATCAATAAGTTTAGACACTATATAACTGGCTATAAAAATTTTGTCCATACTGATCATTCTGCAATTAGATATCTCATGAATAAACCTGTTACTAATGGCATAGTTACAAGATGGCTCTTACTTTTACAAGAATTCAATATTACTGTGTTGGATAGACCAGGGAAACAAAATACAGTAGCTGATTTCTTGTCTAGAATCCAAAATACTAATGAAGATTCTCCTGTAGAGGATAAGTTCCCAGATGAGTATTTATTTGCAATAACTACTAAGACTCCTTGGTATGTAGATATTGCTAACTATTTGGCTACAGGAAAGCTACCTCCACATCTATTTCCTGGTGAAAGAAGAAAAATTATTCAGGAGAGTTCAAGTTATTCATGGATTTCTAATGAATTGTTTAAAACAGGGCTAGATTGTGTGATCAGAAGATGTGTTCGAGAAGATGAAATGCCTGACATCCTTAAGGCATATCATGATGAACCATGCGGTGGGCACTTTGCTGACAAAAGGACGGCCTATAAAATCCTTTCTTTAGGATATTATTGGCCTTCCCTTTTCAAAGATGCAAAACAATATGTCAGAAGGTGTGACAGCTGCCAAAGAGTTGGGAGACGACTCTTTCAAATGAAATTCCATTACAACCACAGGTACTCATTGAACCCTTTGAAAAATGGGCTTTAGATTTCATTTGACCTATTAATCCACCATCTAAACAGAAAAAGTATATATTGGTATGCACTGATTATGTCACTAAATGGGTAAAAGCTACTCAATTTCTCAAAATTCAGTTGCTCAATTTCTTTTTGAGGATATTTTTACTCGTTCTGGTGTCCCAAGAGAAATTGTGACAGATTAGGGAAGTCAATTTACATCTAACTTGATGGAGAAGCTGATGGAAGAATACAAAATCAAGCACAGAAAATCTACTCCTTACCATCCGTAAGCAAATGGCCAGGTGGAGTCTACAAACAAAGTTCTTGAAAGCATCATCACCAAAATTGTTCATCTACACAAAAAAGATTGGGCAAAAAGGCTTCCTGAAGCCTTATGGACCTACAGAACTACATGGAGGAACACAACAGGACATTCTCCCTATGAACTTGTTTATGGGAAAGAGGTCCTACTTCCCATTGAGTTTCAAGTCAATACTTTCAAGATGGCAGTCTAGTTGGGGATGAATCTATCAGAAGCCCAAAAGCACAGAATGGAGTAGCTGAATGAGCTAGATGAGATCAGACAAGAAGCAATTTTAAGGACTGATCTAGTTCAACATCAAAGAGCTAAGTGGCATGACAGATACATCAAAGAGAGAAAGTTTCAAGAGGGAGATTGGGCGTTACTGTTTGATTCCAAGTTTAAAGACTTCAAAGGAAAATTTCAGACTCATTGGCTTGGGCCATATGAGATTGACAAAGTCTTTAACAATGGAGTAGTAAGAGTCAAGACCATTGATGAATTTTAGATTTCTTTTCTTGTGAATGGCCACCGATTGAAAATTTATCATAAGCCACTCTCAAAAGAAGAATTTGTCAATATCTTCCAAGAGAATTCTGCAATAAGGCTGGTGGAGAAGAATCCTTCTTCCCCACTAGCCTAGCCTTTTATTCTTTCAGTTAAGAAATAAAAAAAAATAAAAAAAAAATTGTATAAGCCTGAAAACCAATCATAGATTGGCAGTCTTATAAAGAAAATATGGAGTGAAAATGAAGGACACTTGACACTCTATATTTTCTAAAAAACAAATCTCCTCTCCTTCTCTTTCCATCTTCACTCCATCTCATTTGCCATTTCACTTCACCTCCATCTCATTCTCATTTCCATTTCACTTCACTCCACTTCATTTTCATTTCATTCCACTCATTCCATTTCATTTCATCAATAAAAGTCCCTTTCAGGATTATTTTCATTCAGTTACTTCTTCTCTAACTATCTTTGTTCAGCTAAGTGGATGTTGTCTCAGTTTCCGCAGCTGGAAGCCGTTTCCGTAGCCAGAAGCAGTTTCCGCAGCCAGAAACGATTTCCGTAGCCACCATCACTCTGTTTTTCAAATTTACAGTCAACTGTTATTGCAATAATCATGAAATGCAGGTGTAGTTGAGCTGAAGACATGGGGCATCTCCAAGACATCAAGGAAGAGCAATTGGTTAGAAGCCTTGAGCAAGAAATGACAAAGTTTCCAAAGGTATGAGCAAAATTTTTTATCAAATAACAATTCAAGTCATAATTACGCATAGTTATCAAACCATAAAAAGTTCTACTACGTGCAATGATTTGATACGATGGCTCCATTAAACCACTCCTATTCCACAATATCACTCCACACACCTTGCATTCATTTCTCCAACGGTCTCATGATTATTTCGAGTTTAAACTCAAGATTGACTGCACTTTCATTTATTACCTGTACTCTTGAGACGTGACCTATTTTGTTATGGTTCTTCCTAGCCGCATTTTCCGCAGCCGTCCATTGAGACGTGTAACAATTTCATACACAGTCATCCGATTCAAAAGAATCCCGATATTACTCCATTCGTTTACCACTCCATTAATACCATACTCCACGCATGCATCTGCATTTTATTTTATGAACTCGTTTACTGCTGCTCACCCTCTATTCCTCCTGTAATTCAGTTATTTCCATTCCCTGTTCTCCATTTTCGATTGCAGCCACTACAGTTATCCTAAACCCCGATTGCAGCCACTACAGTTATCCTAAACCCCGATTGCAGCCACTACAGTTTATTCTAAACCCCGATTGCAGCCACTACAGTCTATCCTAAACCCTGTAACCGAGCCATTTTTTTTTCTCTGAACCCTCACACGCAGAAGAGCTCTCAGTTGAAATTTAAAACAGAGGATGGGAAAATTACTGAGAGCAGAGCCAGAAGGACCGAAATACTTGGAAGGTTATCCTCAAATTAAAGAATTGCTGAAGAAAGCCAGATGGTTACGATTTATCCAAAAGTTTAAAGAAATAACAAGGAGGTGACCAAAGCTTTTGCACGGTCTTTTGATGGTCAAACAGTGGAGATTGGAGACTTGAAGCTCACGGTGACTGAAACCACAGTAGCAGCTGCCACAGGCCTACCTCAGGAAGGTGAGAGGTGGTTCAAAAATAAAAGTGTGGATGATCAGATATGGAGAATTATGCTACAAAACCAAGGTATGGATACCACCGTGTTTACAAGAGGCATCCATGTTCATGCACTAAAAGAGGAATGGTCTAGTCTGCTGTTAGTTATCCAAAAATTTATGACGTGTGAAGGAAGTTTTGGTTCTATGTATATATATCATGCTAGACTGATGATGAATTTCTTAGAGGGTCACACTCTTAATCTGCCTCAATTTCTGCTGTTGAGTTTGAAAAAGATTAGTATTACAGTTCAAAAACACATAGGCAACATTGAGCCTCATCTATATCATCATGTACTCATAAAAATTCTTATTGAGGACCAGCTGAAGAAAACTAAAGATACTTGGGAGAAATTATTGATAAGAAACTACTTCCAAGAGCCATCTGAGGCCTCTAGAAGTAGTCCACCAAAGATTCCAAGAAAAAGTAGGAGGAAAGAAAAGGATACTACAATCCAAGACTCCCCTACTATAGAAACTCAAGAAGGAAAAGATCACAAAATTAAAGACAAGAAACAGAAAAAAGGGAAAGGAAAAAGGACCATTCAAGAAGTTTACCCCTCTCCTGAGCAATCCATAGAGGAGGATCATCAAACACTGTCAGAGAGATTAGTACATCTTCAAGAACAAGCTGTTATAGCAAAGAAAAAGAAAAAAGGAAAACAGAGTACACAAGAAAAGAGTACTAGTCCATACTTAAGGAGGAGCACTAGGCTAAGAGGAAAGGGGAGTAAAACCCAAGAAAAACAGCCTCACTTTATCAATTTAGGTGAAGAGACACTTGAGAAATCTCCAGCTCAGCCAAGCATTGAATCAAGTCCTCCACATGATGAAAGCCCTTTTCGGCCAGAAATAGAGAGCAGTCCTCCTCCTCCACCAGATTTTGAGCTTAGTCCGAGAAAGACACCTGAGGTAGATCCCAATCAGAAAGAGGTATATAACTACCTGGAATCCTTAGAACAATCAGCTGCAGGTCCGAGTACCACTCTGCCACTAGATGCACAAGTTCAGTCCTTGAAACAGGAGGTATTTGAATTAGAAGTCCTAAATAGGCATATCAAGCAGGAAAATGAAGCACTCAAAGAGTAGAGCAAGGTAGATAATATTATTCATGATAACACTATGCTCCATTTAGGACTGTGGCAAAAGAAAAACAAGAAATTGAAGAAAAAGTGCAAAAAGTTAAGCAGAGCATTGATTAATCTCAAGTTCAAATGTCTAGTCAGGAAACCCAGGATGATGTTAGCACCAAAGAAGAAGAAAAGAGGGCTAGATGTCCTAGTAGAAGCCTCAGAACATATGGATTAGAGGGAAATGACTAAATTTTGGTTGCATGAGGACATGCAACACCTTCACAGTGGGGGTATGTTGAGCCTCAAACCTGCACCTTCCTATACACCCTCTCAGCCTTCTTTTTCCACTTACTTCATCCACCAAGCTGTTAAATCATTGCATTATAGTCTAAAAATAGCTTCTGACATGGTTTTCTAACTATGCTTATGACTGTTGTTTGGTTTAGATTTTTGTTCAAGCAGGCACAGGTTTCCGCAGCCAGCACGGGTTTCCGCAGCCATTTTGTTAAAGGCTATGCTACAGGTGTCCTATGAAGAAACGAGCCACATGGGCAAGCTACAGGTGACATGTACATGGAACGTGTCCCTTCAGATCATGCAAATCATCCATAAACGGTCACGGTCAACAAGGGTCAAAGGCAAAGCCAACCAAGGAATTTAGCGTTGGCACGTCTCTGTTTTGAGCACGTGAAGGTTTACATGGCACAGTCCTCAGCTCACGGAGATATCGGCACACCTGGAGATCAACCCCGTAATCTGAATCCAGCAGCTACCACTCCGAGGATTTAATGGACATGATGACCATTACGCTAGATCTCAGGCTGAGGAGATCTACGTGTCTCTGGCAACGGAGTTAATAGCATAGGATTTAGGAGTTAGTTATAACACTTTTCATTATAAATAGCGCGTTGATAAACGATGTATGGTTAAGCTTTCGAGATGTAATTTTTGACTCTTGTTATCACCCCAGTGTACTCTGTTTTACGTGTTTTGCTGTTGCTTTAATACATGAGAAGACTACTTTCCTGAGCTCATTTTTGTGACTGTTCGTTGATTCGCTGAGAGGGCAGAGGGCCCCTGTGCACTAAAGCCCTGTATAGTTCTCATTTGATTTTATTATGTTTCTGCTTTCATAATTATTAGCTTGTATATAACATGCTGTTTTGATGTTTTTAATTCACTGCTGTTTACATTTTCATTTATGTTTTCTTATAGCTGTCAGCTGATCAGTGCTTTTCTACAGGTTTTATTAGGCAGCCCAGGAAAATTTTCATCTTTTTGATAACTACTGACATATGAGATCATCTTGTCCTTCCTGCTAATTTTCATTTTCTGAAGTTTAATTCCAGCACTGTCATTTTTCAAATTGTGTTTTGCTTATTTATTTTTCTACTACTTAGACATCATACTACTCATTTGTTTATGGTTTCTTTCTATAGTCAAGTGACTCTATTAGTAAGGAATCATAATATTACTTATTGTAGTGTGATTTAGTTTGCTTTCTTGCAATTTAGATATCATATTGCTTAACTTGTTCATGATTGCTTCCCATAAGGCAGATTGAGTTGAAGGGTAAAGGATCAGAAGAGTTGAAGTAGTGTGATTAGTTTCCTTTATGCAATTTAATTTCCTGCAATTTAGATATCATATTGCTGAACTTGTTCATGATTTCTTCCCATAAGGCAGATTGAGTTGAAGGGTAAAGGATCAAAAGAGTTGAAGTAGTGTGAATTAGCTGCTTTGCTTTCAGTCTTTGAGTTGCTTTAAGTTTAGTTTTTACTTTCTTTTTCATACAGCAGTAAGGATACTGGGCCATTGTCATTAGTTCACTGTTTGATACATTTACTTCCTCTTAAGAATTGATTTCATTACAGTTATTTTAGAGCTCTCTTTTTGAACACTTTTAAGTTTGAAAAATCACTGTAGAAATCGCCATTACCATCGATACTTAAATTTCATTTTCGCCATCACACACTAGGGAATCCATAAAAGATAAATCCAAAAACAAACTAAAAAAAACTCAAAAACGATAAAAGACTAAGAAAATGGTTATCTTGTACATATAGTACACTTCACTTCATCAGTTTACGAATCCCGGATTGACATTTTAATCAACAATTTAGAACACACTAAATTGACCAAACAGTTCTCGAGCTCTCATTTGGAGCAGTTTGATAAAAGTTTTTGAGCAAATCAAACTGAGAGAGGATGGATTAGAATCGCAACAACAATAAACAAAAAAAAAAAATCAATGAATTCAAAATTATTGCATGTAAATGGGCATACCACTGTAAGACCTGGTAAGGCATGTGTACCCCTCAGTGATCACCGGTAAAGTCTAGGTTAGACCTAGGTGATAGGGGGGATGTTATGTTAACAATACCTCGGGTAAAAACTCTGAGGGGGGTAAGAGCTAGAGTGAGTGGGATTGTCTCACTTAGCAGGTTTGGTTGGAGTTAGTCAAGGAACCCCAAGTCAATTTTAAGGGGGGAATTGTTAGGTAAACTTGACTCAAGATAGAGTCAAAGTTGACCAGGTTAAATAGTGATGGTTTTGGGGCACATGGTATTGTGCACCCATAATATTCTGCTTGTGATATTATATGTAATGGAGCTTATAAAAGGCTGGAAGGACTTCATTGTAATGTAAGACCTGGAGGTGAGTGGTGAAGGCTCACTTGGTCGGATTGGCCAGGGTTTTGGCCAATGCTAATGAGATCTTATTAGGTTGGGTTTTTCCCTAGATTTGGGGTTTTCCCGAATAAACATTTGTGTTTATGTGTTTATGGTTGTTGCTGGTTATTTTCTTATATATATTCCTCTCGATAATTATTTATGTTATGCAGTAAATTTCTTAACAACTTTTTAACAATGTGTGCCAAATATACCAACAGAAGATGCATGCACCCCCTGCTCCTTTGCACCCTGTCATTACCTTCGGCCCTTTTTCCAAATAGGGCATTGATTATATGACCTGTAAACCTCGCTTGGTGGAGGGGCATGGTTATATCATCGTTTCCGTTGATTATTTCACGAAATGAGCCGAGGCGATGCCTACGCTACCTAATGATGGTAAGACGATGGCGCAATTTTTATTTAATCATGTCATTTCACGTTTCGGAGTCCCTCAGGCTATTGTCACTGATCACGGTTCTCATTTCCGTAATCATATGATGACTGGGTTAACAACCCAGCTGGGCTTGCGACATGATAGTTCAACACCATATTATGCTAAGGCCAATGGCCAGGTAGAAGCTATCAACAAAGTTTTGGTCACGATGCTTCAATGAACCATTGGCATGCACAAGTCCAACTGGCATCTGATGTTCTTTTCCACCTTATGGGCCTACCGAACTTCCATGAAGGATGCCAGGGGGTTCACCCCGTTCCAATTGGTTTACGGTATGGATGCTACGCTTCCAATTGAGTGTGAGATCCCTTTGCTTAAATTAGTTGTCGAATTTCTCCCGAACACTACTCCGGTAGAAGAACGTCTTCTTTACCTAGAGCGGCTAGACGAGACCTGTCGACTAGCCTCTCTAGTCATTGAAGCGCAGAAGAAGAGAGTGAAAACTCACTTCGACCAAGCTGTTCATCCTCGTTCTTTCGTTGAAGGAGATTTAGTCCTGCTTTATGATCAAGCAAATGATAAGCTGGGGGTAGGCAAATTCGAGCCTATGTGGCATGGGCCTTACATTGTGAAACATGTTTTGCAAAAAGGGGCCTATGAGATGATCGATTATGAAGGGAACCCTCTAGATAAGCCCCCAAATGGGCTTTATCTGAAAAAATATTATGCATGAATCTCGTGCATCTGATTTGTACATACGGGTGTCTTTAGCATGTGTGTTTGCTTGTATGGCTTGGTGTGTAGGTGTAATTTCCGCTTATTGTGTCTTTTTACTTCTTTTGCAGATGTCTGCTACACCTTACGTTGGTTTCATTGATGGTGCTTGTCGTAGTACTTGGGACATTTCCTCTGCGGCATGGGTAATCTACAATCCTTACGGTGAGTTAGTAGACCTTCAAGGCATTTGCCTGGGTTGCACCACAAACAATGTCGCTGAATATAGCGCTTTCATTGAATTACTGACCGAGGTTGTTAACCTCGATATTTGTGCATTGGTTGTGAATCTGGATTCTCAACTTGTTGTCCACCAACTTAATGGGCGTTATTCCATCAGAGATCATTGGATTTTAAGGTTGTATTTACGTGTTAAATTATTGGAAAGAAATTTTGATTTTATTACATATCAACACATTCCAAGAAGATTAAACACATTAACTGATGCATTAGCAAATCATGTATTAGACAGACATTTACGCAACATGTAATCAAACATTGTATAAAAGCATTTAGACACAATAATGAACCATAAGATAGCATGTATATATATATATATATATATATATATATATATATATATATATATATATATATATATATATATATATATATATATATATATATATATATATATATATATATATATGTCGTGTGGCGCACCGAGGCGCTCAAAAAATAAGTGTATATGTCAAAAAATAGAGTCTGTGTCCAATACATCTAAGACACATGTCTCTCAAAAAATCAGCAGAAAGTAAAGCCTAGGTATCTACTACCGTGGGTTATGCTCTCTATAGTAGACCACTACCCGTGCGACTTGTCTAAAGAGTCTATGCACCTTAGGTATCACTCTGACTGTATGTATCTGGTACTCTACTGGGACCTCTTTGATCCCCCTGTAATTCGGGATCTTGTCCGTCAGGCCCTCAAGGTTACGGACTATCTCTTCCACTGCATTGCCAGTTGAGGGAACCAAGGCCAGCTCTCTGTTGCCTTGTGGATCCCTCCGTGCCTCGGGATCTAGTCCCACAGGTCTCTCTGGTCCCACTTGTACAAGTAACATAAGGGATGTTGTTAAGACATATGCATGATAAAATCTAAAAACATCATAAAAAACAAAACACAAAAATAGTGTGTTGTTTCGATCAAGTGTTTTACCTCCATCATCCCACTGCTCGCCAGCAGGAAGCATCATGTCGGGGTCTTCATTAAAGTCCATGCCTGCATATGGCCAATGCTCAACAAATATCGTCTCGCAATCTAGCCACCCTTGGAATAGCATCCCCCATGATACTGGTCGACCACCGTCCCCTCGCGGCATAACATGTGCCCAGCGGGTGATGCGGGTTTCCCGTGGTCCAAGCCTGTATAAGTCCATGTCCTACAACTAAAGAGACGACACCCGCTTTAGCATGAGTGGGATCAAAATAGACCCATATCCAAACTTCTTTGCCTCCTCGCAGCGGCACTTTATGAGCTGCCTCTTCATATTAATGGCCACTGCTTCGGCTCAGTTGTACATGGTTGGGTTAAAGCAATCAAGAGCTAATCGAAGGTGAGTCTTCATCAACTCGTGTTGGGCTTGAGAGCCTACTGCTCTCGTCACCATGAATAATACCAAGTGAAGAGTCAAGTCTTCCACTGACAAGATCTGTAGTTTCCCGCTAGTGTTTGATTTGCGTGCCCCTGGGCGCACCCGTGCTATCAGCATGTTTAGTGTCTCACTGGCGACCCATTGACCCTCTAAGATTAGCCTCTTTCTATGACGAGACAACCCAGTTTGGAAATATATATCCATAGCATCAAATTCAATGTCTCTGCCCCAGATGACAAACTTCCCATCCGTCGGGTTCCAAGAGTGGATTAACAACTCTAGCAAATCAGGTTGTGCTCGAAGATGTGGAGTGAGGAAGAATTTCAACAATCCACATGCAATAAAATCTCTTCTGCACCCAGGATCGTTAAATGCTTCTTCTTCGTTGTTATTGTGAGTTATTTCCTACCACACAAATGTCATGTTGCCCTGTGTCAAAGGAAAAATGGATTAGAACCCTTTTCATGAGATTAAATCCATAAATTATAAAAAATTTCAACTTCACAGCACCGTCGCGGCTGTTTTCCAAATAGCGGCGCTGGCTTGAGGTCAATAGTTCATTTTTCCCGAGATCTTCGTGAGAGTACATACATCTCTCGCGACGATCCTGATGGTGGTACGTGTTACCACGCTCGGCCATCGCTAACCTGAGCGGATCTTCCGCGACGACTGAGAGGCAGATTTGAATTTGAAAATCCACCTAAAACCACCTACCTAATACCAAATTGAATGAAAAAGCTACTGAAATGCAACGCAAAGGGAAGATTACTTACTTGATGAAAGTCTCGGGCGAAATCGTGGATCGTTGGTGCCGGAATCGAGCTTGGAACTTCACTCAGGTTTGCACACCAAAACACCAAAGGTAAAAACTCACAATGTAAATGTCAAAATAAAATTACCATACCCTCTTTTTATAGTGTTTTTAAAAAAATTAGAGTTCTACACTATAGGGTTTTGGGTTTTTTTAATTCATGTTGGGTTTTTAATTAGGGTTTTCGCGTTTTGACCTAATTTCCACATGTATAATGTATTTATGTCGAATGGATCTTATAGTGTAATGTTTTGTGCATAAATAGAGATAGTTGGCCCGTGTTATGATCCATATACACTTGGTCTGTATTATCCTCAAAGTCCTCTTTAAGCTCTTTTTTAACTTAAAAGATGAAAAGATTGCTGAGTTATTTCTTTTGACTCGTTAAACGAAATAAAAGGCGGTCCACTTTGAGCTCTTTTCCAACTGTATAAATGTGAAAAGATTGTCAGACTTTTGTCATTTCAAGTTCGATATTGGTTACGAAATGACATGTCTTCAATCGCTTTTCTATTTTTTTGGATCGAGGTCACTAATTACGAAAAGTACTCCTTGATCATAATGGTCAAGCGGTTCTCTCGAGTATTATTTTATACTTTTTTAGGCTCGAGGGACACAAATTTACAAAAAAGGAACCCCCTGGTGTTTTCTTTTCCGTGTCTTTTTCAAACTCTCTAAACATGAAAAAGACTCTGAGTTTTACCTATGTTGGACTCATTAAACCCTGACGACATTGGACTCGTCACCATGGCAAGACTCGAGCTTCTCCTCCCTAGGGCTCGTAAAACTATCACTAGGTTGGATTTGTCCGAAGGTCGAACTTATATTACAAGCATATGCTATCCCCTTCAAGCTTGTTTTCAAAAATAATTGGGGTACTCACCAACAATGGTGGGGGAAATTTGGAAGTCATTGTTGGTTACCTGCGGCAGCTAGTCACTCTTGAACATCAATACTTTTGCTTCTTTTCAGGTTGGGATATCCACACATCATCAGTTGGCCTTCCAGGGTTTTGGGTAGCCATTTTGCCTCATTCCATTTGATCCGTGTTGTCTCCATCAAGCCTCTGATCCCTTGGTACCAAAATGTTGCCACATTCTGGAGTCGTGTCGCTGATATGTTCAAGAGTATAATCCTTCTGCAGTTTACACCCTTACCTCCTCCTCTGATACTCTATTTCACCATCTACCACTTTTTCCTTATCTCATGTCGTTGATGGGGGAAACATTATGGCCCTCCTGCGATGGGTCATCTCCTGTCGACGCCAGCTCATTATCCAGGAGATTGATCTAGAGATCCCCTTCGGTACCTTGGAGCTTGCATGCCTCAATGGCAAGTTCTTCGCGCCTGACGATAGACTTTCATCATTGGTCTTTGATTGGGCGATTCCATGAGTGTTCGACTTCAGCTCATTTTTCACACTTAGCAGATTGTACTGGACAGTACCTTGAGAACCATTGGCATTATTGGTGGTTTCTCTCACGCTTGTTAACGGTTTTCATCATTGATCGGTAATCAAATAACTTTCTATCATGCTCGACCTCAGCACATCTATTCACATGCTTGAATTTGTACTATAAATCGGATGGGTTTCAAGACCCCGAACTAAGATCACATATGTTCGGGCTGCATGGATTTGTTTTTGATTGCATATATGACTTTTTTATGTATGGCTACAACCATGCCTAAGTCTTTCATGGATGGCTGCGACCATACCTTTATCATTTTCATGGTCTTGTCAACTAGATTGCTGCGTCCATACCATAGACCTAGTTTCATATGTCTTTTGGATGGTTGCACCCATGCCTGGACTATATGTATTTCACTATCACAGATATCAGTTGTGCTTGTGCCTGCAGGGTTTTCGAGGCAGTTTTCTAGTTCAGATTGTTTCATAAAGCATTTCACCCCTCCCACTCTCTCGGCTTCATGCTTTAGGGGGGCATCTATTACACAGTAATTTGTCATTGTCCTCATCTCAGTCCCTCTGTTGTGTCATGTGTCAAATAAACATGTTCATATCTTCCAACTAATATAAGGAAATTAAGCATATGCTCTCTAATGCTGCAAATTGACCTTCATTCCCTAAGTTTCTGCCTCGTAATGAGTAAATCTTTAATATATGCGACAATCCCATATCATAAACTATCTCGTCTCGACACTGTTGTAGGTGTACATCTGTTTCCCACGACAGTCGGATTTCTAGACCCGGTGTGAGGTTATGAGCGATATATAGCGATGATGGGTCTGCATGCATTGCCTCCTAGCGATGCTATCGTGGAGACTTAGTTTACGACTAGCGACGATCCAGATTGGGTGAATTTGTTTCAACAATCGACCTTCTGGATGTCTCTAGACCTAGTTGTTGGGTTAGTTTGGGTTTCCCTTTGCCCCTCTGGAATGGTAGTTCTGTCTTTTGTGCTACCTTCCTTGAGGATGAGCTCCTCCTCCCTCACTTCATGGGGACTCCTTCTCCTATTAAAGCACTCACCTTTGCTATGATCTGCTATTTCTTTTGGTTGGTCAGTGCTGCTAGTTCTTTTGAGTTTGATAGATAGCTGGTGTGAGTGTCACAAGTGTGGGAATGTTAATAGCTTGTGAAAGGTTATGGGGTGCCCTTAACTTTGTGAAAGCTTATGAGTGAGAGAGATACATTGTATGTTGGGAGACCCATCCTTGAAGATTTAATGCTTGGAGAAACATACTGGCTGGACCCTCCAAGAAGGCTTGCGACGTCAAGACTTGGTTGTAAACTTTACTCTTGATTCATTATTAATACAATCAATGATGATTTCATATGTCTTGTATGTAATCTACTTGATAGCTCATTATTTCTTGACTTTATGAGTAAATAGATCATTGTTGTTTCCCGGTTACATGTTTTGTTGTTTTCTTGTGTTGTTTCAGGTTGATTGCTCATTAAGGAGAAGGAGACAGAAGCTAGAGTAGTGCAACGGAACTTCATCAACCACCGGTTTGAGGTAGGCCTCCAATGATGATCATTTAAGGGAATCAATTGTTGTTTTTTCCTTGCTATGACTAGACCCACTCTAGGGCTAGAGGGGTTTCCTTTGTCTGCAGAGGGAACACTTCCTTTCATCACACTACGCTAAACTTCACAAAAACCTTTATTGTGGAATGTGATGCCTCAAAAAATGGAATTGGCAGTGTTTTAATGCAAGAAGGAAGACCCATTGCTTTTGAAAGTCATTCAATCAAAGGAAAGTATTTACACAAAGCTATTTAGGAGAAGTAAATGTTGGAAATACTACATGCACTTAAGAAATGGTGACCTTACCTAATGGGAAGACACTTCAAGGTAAAAACAGATCATGATAGTCTTAAATACTTTTTATAACAAAGATTATCTTTAGAATAACAACAGAAATGGGTCACAAAGATGTTAAATTATGACTTTAAAGTCATCTACAAAAAAGGGAAGAAAAATGTTGTTGCAAATGCACTCTCAAGAAAGCATGAGGATGTGAAAGAATTGCTTTGAGTCATCTCTATCATCCAACCAGATTGGATAAACGAAGCAAGGGATGAATGGAAGAATGACGAAGAACTGTGGGCACTCATTCAAAAGTTGCAACAAGATCCTAGTACATCTGATACATTTAGCTCGAAATATGATTTGTTATGGTACAAACATCACTTATACCTCTATAAGAATTCCCAATTCAAACAAAAGATTCTTCTGGAATTGCACACCTCTCCCTTAGGAGGGCACTCAGGACTTTCAAAATCACCATATGGTTAACAAGGATTTTTTTGGGATGGCCTTAAATTCGATATTCAAACGGTTGTGTTGGGCATGGAATCCCCAAACGGCATGTTTTGGGGCTCAAAGCCCAAGTTTTGAGTAATATTGTTGTAAAAACTCCACAAATTGCGGACACGGAGCACAAATTATATGTTAGAGTCATAGGGTTGTCCGCCCTAAGTTTTGAATGTAGTGTCAACTTACCCATGGTCCGTGGACCATGGGATTGTATAAATGAAGCAAGGCTCTAAGATTGTAAAGTAGTAAGTCAAAGAAAGGAATGGATGAAATCTTATAGATAGCGAGCATAGAGCAAGAGTCTAAGTGTCTTGGGTTGCAGTAGTAGTAAGAGGGTTTGTAGCTGAGTGTGCAAAGGCCTAATAGAGTCTGCAGTTGAGTGCATGGACCCCTGCAGCTGAGTGCCTAGGGTAGAGTCGAGTCTGTAACCGAAGGAAGAGAATAATAAAGAGAAGTTTTCTTACCAATTCTGTGTATCTGTTTTATGTTATTACATGTTTGATGTTACTTGCAATTATATTGTTTATTTACTGTGTGCACTTATATGAATGGTGAACATTGTTATGTATAACTAAAAGTGTATAAACAAGTTCACTTAATCGCCTAATATCAGGCTGCGAGTGAGGACTTGGGTAATAATATTGTTCAAGCCTCGAGTAGGCTACGCGAAGGCAAAATCTCAGGCTCCAAGGTACGGGAAAGTGCACGTAGTGACGTGCATGCAGGGTTGAACCGCGGACTGCCTGAAATCATCAAACATCTCCAAGGTGCGGAAACCTGGTTCTAGCACCCTCCCATACTACTTCAGGTGAGACCTCAGTCCCCGCTCCATGGATTATTGCTGAAAGGGCTAGTAGTACAAGGATTTGTTTGGCTACATCATTGCCGAACCTGGGTTAGGCCCCAACAAGCCAACAAATGGTTCCATTGCTAGGACCGGGATGTGCATAAGGGATGTCTGATGTTGTGTTACTGGAATCCGACAAAGAAATAAATTGAAAAGTGGATGGATAGAAAGATTCACGAGTTCACGACGGAGGAAAACAGGGATCCATGAGTATCAAAGCAACAGTGTTTAAAGTTCTACGCATATACATAAATCCACAAGATTTTCTTTGCATCCTTCCCCTCTGAGTTGTATGAGTGGATCGTGAAGCTAGCAAACAATCAAGGGAAGTGTAGGCTCGACAAACCAATTGTGTGGACTCCAGAATTGGTGCACAGATTAGGAGAATTTGAAGATAAGATCACACGTGCTTTGGACCATTGGCTCAATCAGATTATAGGAGGGTTCATCACCAAGTTCGTGGTAGACACATCATTCAGCTACAATGAGGAGGAATGACGTTTCCTCAAAAGACCGCTAGGTAAGTACATTAAATCTTTGAATACATGGATTAAAATGCTACTGTGCAAAAAGCGGGTTATGCGAATAAATTAATGTTTGGGACTATGCCAAGTGGGAAGATCTATAGAAATGGAAGTAGAAAAGAATTAGAGACCAGTCCCTTGATTTCACCCTCGTGAGAGAGTAAGGAGGAGCTCACGAAAGTTTCTTTGAGAAGCATGATCAGTCTGATAAGGCAGCGAATTCCATGCATACCACCCCCACCTACACTGCCACCAGTTTCACCATCGTCACCTCCATCTCTGCCCACACCACCTCCACCACCAACATAGTTTAGTATGCGAGCGCAATAAAATTACAGTATTCAAAGGAGTAGGAAATGAAGACCTAGATCAATTTTTGTTCGTGGTAAAGGCAGCATGGGAAGCACAAGGGTTTACAGATGATAACATAAAGAAGGAAACAATGGTAAGATCTTTGCAGCATCGCGCACTAACGTGGTACATTAAGCACTCTAATGACAATCAAAATGCAGGAATCATAGAAATCCAAGCCATGATGAACACGGAGTTTAGCAGGCCAAAGTGAGAGACACAGTCAATTATTGGGTTTAACGAGATCACGATGCTTCCAGGCGAGATCCCCTGGGAACTAGATCAAAGGCTGAACGGAATGATTCACAAAACCAACATGACCTTGATAGATGCACAACACCATGCATGGTTTGTAGCATCCCTAACGCCGCATCTGAGGACGACACTGTCGCAACAGAAGTTATCCACCCAGGTCAAAGCATTGGAGATTGCAATGAGACTGCACAAGACCCCTATACAAGATCTTGGCCTGGGAGTTCAACAAATCCACACGCAACTGAAAAATTTATGTCTAAAAATACAGAGTTTAAAACAGGACAGGACAACTCGCCCCAAGGTGCATGAGGAGGTATGGTGCATCAAATGCAAGGGACAAGGACATGACAAGTATCACTGTCCAGTATTCGCGAACTATTTGGCAGTAGGAGGGTCGATGCCATTGAGACCGGAGGCAAAAGCATGGCTAAGCGTGGTGCCTGCATTATGGTTCGTGATCTATCAGATACGAGGAAAACATGCTACGGACAATTGTCACCTATTACCGAAGTATACGCAGACGTCCCAACAATTGTTCTGTAATTTGCAGGTCGATAGGCCATGATGAGCACACCTGCGGAAGTTATGAAATAATGATGGATCGGACCCCTGCTTGCAGGGTTCAGACTGAAACATGAGCCCTTGATCAAAATGAAGGAATGGCGTGCACTGGATTTCAGGGTCGCGACTGAGGTTGAGGTGGAATGGGACTAGGAAGGGGTCGCAGATAGTTGATTTGTTACAATTGCAGAGGGCTAGGACACTATGCTCACGATTGTACAAATCCAACAAGAGCATCATGTTTGTGTTTTACTCTGTTCGACCATGAGACGAAGGATTGCCCTACATTGATAGCGAGGCTGCGTGACAAGGGAACAATCCAACCCCCCGCCCAACTCAAAATCTACAAATGATGAGGGCTGAGCCGTGCAAAAAGGACCCGAATGTGAACATTGTGCTTTAGAGCGGTTTCACGATAGGAGATGACAAAGGTAAGCAGCCTGAAGAAAGTGCGTGGGTTCACAAGGCTCCTACAAAGGATCTTGAATTTGATTTAGAGCACACGAAGGAGACATTCATGCAAGATAAGAAGAGCTTCACGGAGCCCTCCACTTCAGGTAGTAAGGATCAACTAGAACTAAATATGGATCCTTCAATGCTCATTAACTTTCTGGAGACATGTATGAAGCTACTACGTGATATCAGGGCTATGAAAGGACTGTAGGAACTTATCCCTAGGTGTGTTGGGTCAGGAGAGCCACACGTAGTACGAAAGATCGAGAAACATACATCGTGATTAGGAAGGGAAATGAGATTGGCTGTGCAAATTGGTGAGTATGAAATGGATCAAGTAATCCTGGATCTAGGATTAGATGTGAATGTATTTCCAAAGCAGACATGGGAGCACATGGGGAGGCTTGCATTTCAGTGGTCTCCTATTCAATTACGAATGGCGAACCAACAAAATATCTTACCCATGGGAAGATTGCAGGGAGCATTGGTGGATATTGAAGGTGTGAGCACGCTAGCGGATTTCAAAGTGATCAAGATTGTCAAAATAGCAATCCCTATCCCATGCTACTAGGCATAGATTAGGCCACTTATAGGAATGAAGTCATAAACTTGAAGAAGCGCAAAATTATTTTTGAGAAAATGTCACTACGCGTAGTAGTACCGCTAGATCCTGCCGAAGGAGCGCGATACATAAAACCAGTGCGCGTTGACGATAGTGATGACAATCTCGATTGCATCTACAAGATAACCGTGCGAGAGCAGGATTGGGTGAATCCAATAGCAGACAGTAGTATTTCGTGGGAGCGTGACAGCTCCTGCACTTCAGATTCAGATGAAGAAGTAGAACGATGGCAGAACTGGTTACACGAGGTAACCACGCTAAACTGCAACATGATGATAAGGTCATTACGCTACATAGAAATAGAGGCAAGGGATCTGCCCATGTATGACAGGTTGACATCAGTGGATGAATTCCTAGACAAATTTTAAAGAGAAGTACCAGAACGACAGCGGTTCGATGCCCTGAAATGGGCACTGTGCGCTACACCCGCAAGGTCGTGGGGTACGCACCAACAGAGTTTCAAGGGTTGGCACGAATGCAGAAGGGTGATGGTTATACGATTTGGAAAACCTTAGCTGTGGATGAGAGTCAGTTTTGAGGGGCAAGCAGCTTGTGCGCCTACCTTTCCAGATGGATACAGGCATATAGTACGCAGCCCACACAAATGCACACCGCTCTCATGATCGAACATAGGAACAACAAGCAGAAGCAGGAAAGACGTAGCGCACCAAAGATTATCTGTAGGGAAGCCTTTAGCAAGGTGTGTGATGTGCTGAACAAGGTCCACTAGGTGAAATGCATTGACTAGGACCTGCGTGTACCAACGATTTGATGGGCCTATAGGACCATGTGCAAAACCCTGACCGCGAGAGCAATTCCAAAGCTGTGGTATGAAGTTGGGACTGAAATCTTTGAGGAGCATGCAAAGCCGAGTCTGCACGTAACATCACCCGTAGATTTGATGGTGCGCGAACCCTGAAATGAAGAAATCACATGGCTACGTGAAGAAGAACATATAAGACTTTAGGAAGAAATTCGACGGGGAAACGTTAGACTTCATGAAATTGAAAAAGACTAGGTACAACTAAGAAAGAAATGTACTTTAATGGACGCAGAGGTCAAAAGGCTGGAAACCGAAATAAGGGAAGAATTTCTCATTGATAACCCAAAGATGGCAAGGCAAGGTCCGTATGATCATTCTGACAAATTGAAGGACTATAGCCGAGAATTGATTAGTCTATTGCCATGGCTAGAACCACATATCTCCAAATGAAGTAACCAAGGAAACACATTGCAAATGATAGAGAGCGTGGTGTCGATCACCACAATGACAGATGAGGATTTTTTGCGTACCATGCTGGAGGATGGGATGGAGTCCCGTACAGGTGGTACGACCACTTGACTAGCCATAGGAAGGACAGTCTTAGCAATCCAGGTAGTTGAAAGGGAGCGCGGTACTATAAATTGTTATGCTTGGGAGCTACGCGCTCTGAGAGGTGTGCGCAGGAGTAGAATGGAATAGGGTTGGAAACCACGCATGGAGGTCTACGCAACTATGTGTGTTGGCTGGGAAGTGACTGTTGGTGTCACTGTTCATGACAGGATGTCTGATTTGAGGCCAAATGGAGCGGGCGACGGGCATTTAAGATGCAATTTATAGGCAAGATTTGGGAAAATCTGTCGCTAAGAGAGCATTGATGGCCCAGAATTTGGGGGGAAGGATCAAATTTGAATTCAAAAGGTGTTATAAAACTCAAAGGGCTAGCTAGCGGATAGCACTTGGTCATTTTAGAATTGAGCTATTGAGCAGAGCACAGAGTGTTGAGAGCCGAGCGATAATAGAGCCCTTGAGTTTGCAAAAAATAGGATATAGAGTAGAGATGATGACAGCCACTAAGGATGGGTTGGGAATTGAAGAAGGAACCATTGGCAAGGCTCCATAGACCCCCATGGTACAGGATGTTCCCGAAGGTCTTGGGGTTGTGATAGAAATCCCCAAATCACCGCAGATGTTGAGGTCGAAGAACGGTAAGCAGGAAATGGCACCAGTACACATGTCCTTGATGAATCCGCGACACAACAAGTTATCAATGGAAGAAAAAGGGAAGGTAGTCACAATTGAAACAGATGAGGAGGAATAAAAATTTCAGGCCCTGATTGCCGCCCTAAAGGAGGAAGAAGACGTGGAGGGGGACATCCAACCATTACACTCTACAGCAAAACTGCCCGCATATGTCCCTCTACGAAAAGGGAAGACCAAAGTACCGAAGATCTGGACACAACGAAGAGTTCACTCCAGACCCCGCTCCTCCCCAATGGCATTGTATTTGAGGGCCCACACCTAGGCCGCGTGCCCACCATGAATTTGAAGACTGGGACCTTACGTACAACGAGAAGTTCCAGCACCTAGAGACGGAAAACCTGATGAAGCAGAATACTGAGGGGGCAGTGATAACGTTAGATCCATGAAAATGGTTAAGCGATGTGGAAAAGTCCAGGTTGCTGCATTTGTTATGGATACCTCATTTCCACCGTGCGCCCATCACCATTTTCATCATCAGGTAGCTGCTCTGCCTGGCACATGATGGGTACCTATAGCTGGAGGAGCCTATTCCCATCATGGCAGATCTCATCCACTATATTTCTCGGCTCCCCTATAAAGGAAAAGACCCTATAACTATAGTTGGAAGAAGTAGTGATTTGTCTCTCGTAGAAGCTATGAAGGCAAAGTATAAACTGGAGAAAAAGAAGAGGGGCTACGCCATCTCCAACGTCAAGGACAAGGGGGTGTGCATAGCAACTCAACTCCTGGCTGGTAAAGTGATGAGAAAATGCCGCGCTGATGAGGTACCAGTGTCGGTGGATGCATTGGCTGAACAGTGAGCGGAAGGGGTCTAGTTCAACTGGGCCGAGTTCCTCTGCGAGGAGTTTTTGTTAAAATGTTGCGAGGCCCAAGAGCAGGGTAAGACCTTCCACTACGTGTGGTTTCTGTTATCCATATTACTGGTAGTGGGAGAATTGTCGGAGGATAATCAGTTCCCGAACATTGACCTAGACTTACCAGAGGCCCCGAAGTACGCTTCACTCTGGGCCACCAGGGACGCGAACGAATTTGCGATACAAGAATTTTCTGGGTGCTCATGGAGGTGAGCATCTGAATGTGGATCAATAGGAGGCCACGCTTGTCACCTATGGTGCACAATAGTGTGCAGCGTTTTGTAGACTTCAAGGAAGATATGCACAACATATACATCAAGGCATGAAAAAATCGAACACAATAGTGGATGAAGCTACCATTTGTAGCCATTGACGACACAATCTTCACTGTATTAGAGACATGGCCTCCCGAGTGGCGTGCCCTAAATTTGGCGGAACTGGGGAAAGCAGCAGCATAGAAAAATAAGGATGATGCTAACCTGCACATCATCTAACTAGTAGAGAGAAGGTGGAACGAAAAAGTAGTAGCTGAGGTATGGGTAGTGCGTGAAGCGGAACAGAAAGCCATAGAGCAAAAGAAGGCTGCAGAAGTAGCAGCAGTAGCATAGGCAGCAACGACACAGGCAGAGGAGGGCTAAGAAATGTCCTCAGGCCAGGAGGCAGAGGACACATAAATAGCAGAAGGGAGCGCGGACCTATGGACCGTATCCACACAGCTCATGTGTCAGCGCATTGAAGAGAGATCGGGCCCAAGGAAGAAGATCAAGGCCTTGAAATTTACCATTGACCCGATCACCTTAACTGAAGGTGATCTCCATGACATCGGCGAGATGATATGTGATGTCACCAGTGAAGTGCTTCAAGATTTAATGACAGAGAACCAAAATGTGTTGGGGGCCCTCATGATGCAAATGCAGGAGTTACAGGTGTAGCCCCCTCAAGAAGGTACCCTATCCACACACGTCACAGTAGGCACTTCAACAGCAGAGCAGATGCTGTGCACACGGAGGGCCAACATAATAATGTGGCTAGAGGAAGTGTTAATCTCACCAAATGCGATGGATCAGATGTCACTTAGCACAATGAAAGACCTTGACCTTAACTTGGCTACCCTTCCCTGGGAAATTCTATATCAGTTACACGACGGGATAATGGCAGAGCTGCGTGCTAGGGAGAGACATGCGATCCAGGTTCTCAGTGAGCATAAAATTAACATAGCACAGCTCAACTTGTAGCGCGATGAGTTGGTGTCATAGAACCAACATTTGGTGCACACAGTAGATGATGCTTGCCGACGCGTCGCAGAGCTAGCCATCGCAACAGATATACTGGTGGAAGTACGGATCCATAGTTTGGCACGTGGGGTCCATGACGAAAGAGAAGAGACAACAAGGGTGCAACTGGAGCTGAATCTCTAGATCGATGAGCTATGGGTGAAGGCACAACCTTCCACTCCTCTGGAAATCAAAGAATAGCGCGCCAACGCTATTACAGCGGGGTTGGAAGAGATTGGAGGTACAGTGCCCGACTGTACCAACATGTTGAAATAGGCACTTGAGGTCCTCACGACATTGCAGGAGGACCCAAACATCTAGTGGCTGGAGATAGAGGTACGCGAACTCCAACAACAGTACGACAGCATCAGAAGGACTACACGGACAGTAGTCCTTACTCAGCGGCTTGCAAGGATGCAGTAAGCCAAGGCGTTAAAGGAGCAGGTGGACACGGAGTGCCATAAGGAAGAAGTTCTCAAAGAGCGCATTCAGCCATGGATTAACGAAGCTTTCACAATCACAACAGATATTTAAGGAAATCTCACGTAGATTCAGGGGATGCATGCACAGATCCAACACAAAATGCTAACAATAGAGGTCTTAGAAGAGAGAATGCAGCAGGTTCAATAAGCAGTAGCTCGGTGTGCTGCAGAAATCATGATCGTTCGGGACCAGCTAGAGGGACTCCGCACCAAGATCACCGTGCCGATAGAGTGACTCGAGGGTGAGTCATGATGTTTGTGTTGGGGGCCTGTTTGGCATGGAATCCCCACACATCATGTTTTGGGGCTCAAAGCCCAAGTTTTGAGTGATATTGTTGTAAAGACTCTGTGAATTGCGGAAGTGGAGTGAAAATTGTATGTTAGAGTCATAGTGTTGTCTGCCTAAGTTATGAATGTAATATCGGCTTACCCATGGTCCGCGGACCATGGGATTGTATAAATAGAGTGAGGCTCTAAGATTGTAAAGTAGTAAGTTAAAGCAAGGAATAGATGAAATATGATAGATAGAGAGCATAGAGCAAGATTCTAAGTGTCTTGGGTTGTAGTAGTAGGAAGAGGCTCTGTATTTGAGTGCGTAGAGGCATAGTAGAGTCCGCAGCTAAGTGCACGGATCCTTGCAGCTAAGTGCGCAGGGTAGAGTCGAGTCTATAACCGAAGGAAGAGAATAATAAAGAGAATTTCTTTTCCCAATTTTGTGTATCCACTTTAAGTTATTACATGTTTGATGTGACTTGCAAGTATATTGTTTATGTACTATGCACACTTATATGAATGGTGAACATTGTTAAGTATAACTAAAAGTGTAGAAATAAGTTCACTTAATCAACTAATATCGGGCTGCGAGTGAGCACTTGGGCAATAACATAGTTCGATCCCTGAGTAGGGCTGCGCGAAGGCAACATCTTAGGCTACAAGGTATGGGTAAGTGCGCATAGCGACGTGCGCGCAGGGTCGAAACGTGGACCACTTGAAATCATCAAACATCTCCAAGGTGCGGAAACCTGGTTCTAGCACCCTCTCATACTACTTCGAGTGAGACCTCAGTCTGCACTCCACGGACTGTTGCTGAAAGGGATAGTAGTATAGGGATTTGTTAGGATAAATCATCTTTAAACCTGGGTCAGGCCCGAACAAGCCAATAGGTTGTGGAAAATTTTTGGTTTGCCAACAAAATAAATTTGAGACAATTAATACCTTGGGTCTGTTATAACCTTTATCCATTCCAAGTCAATGTTGGGAGGAGGTTTAAATGGATTTTATCACAGGTTTACCCAAGTCTAAAGGAAAGAGTGTCATCATGGTGGAAGGTGATATACTTACCAAGCATGCACACTTTTTTGCATTATCTCATCCATTTAAAGCTTGTAAAGCTGCAACTGCATTTATGGAAATAATTCCAAAGCTACATGTAAACTTAAAGATTATTGTAAGCGACAGAGATCACATTTTCATCGGAAATTTTTAAACTGAGTTATTTTCTTGTCTGGCTACTCAGTTAGCTCATAGTTCATATTATCATCCTCAATGTGATGGGAAAACTGAGATAGTGAAAAAATGTTTGGAAGGATATCTTCATTTCTTTGTATATGATAATCAAACACAATGGGTCAAGTGGTTGCCTATGGATGAATGGTGGTATAAAACTTATTCCATAATGCAGCAAAAATGGCCCCATTTATGGCACTTTATGGATATCATCCACCGTCCATCATAACATATTTAAGAGAATATTTTAAGGTTCAAGTAATGGAAGATCACATCGAGAATCAACAACAGGTTCTCCAACTCTTAAAGGATAACCTCACTTTGGCACATAATGGAATGAAACAATAGGAATATCAAAACCACAGCGAAATAGATTTTGATGTTGGTCACTGGGTATTTCTACGACTACAACCATACAAACACATGTCCCTCAAGCAAGCTAAGAAGGATAATAAATTATCACCAAAGTATTATGGTCTGTACAAGGTGTTGCAAAAGATTGGTTCTATGGCATACAAATTGGAGCTTTGTGCATCTTCCCGAGTGCACCTAGTTTTCCATGTTTCATGCCTAAAGAAGGTTATAGGTGATAAGATCCCAATTCAAACAATATTTCCAGTACTTGATGAGGAAGGAAAAATCATATTGGAACCTAAAGCAGTCACAAAAACAATGACTCAACAGCTATGAAATCAATCAATTTCATAGTATCTCATCAAGTGGAAGAACTTACCTGCTAAAGATTTCACATGGGAGGATGAGAATTTTATATAGAAGCATCCAAAACTACTCAAGCGTTGAGGACAACACTTTTTTGAAGGAGAGGGGCATGTTCGGTCCCTATAATACTAGTGATTACCCCATTACTCTTGTCATTGTAACCCCTTATTGTTATTGTTGTGCTCGTGTTGTCCCCAGATTGTTATTATTGTGCCCCATACAAGCCCACTATTGTTATTGTTGTGCCATTATATTACTATTGTTATGTTGGCTTTGATTATATTGTGACCCCTCAGACTCCTATATATAGAAAGGAGATTTTGTAATTTTAATCATCCAAGAATTGTTCATTTGTGTAATGTAAAGGAGGCTTCCCCCTCAAAGAGGTTTATTTTGAAGTCGTTGATCTATCTTTTCTTCTAATTTGTGAGTTGGTTGCATAACACAACTTCTATTTGAATTATATATAAATTAGTTAGAAAGTTGAATCATAAAGAATAAAAGAAGTATACATATAAGAAGTCATGCTTTGTTATTGTTAATTTACATGGATGATTTTGTGTTATTAACAAATGGTAAAGATACTTTTGATAAAAATATAATTGTTTCATATAATAGAGACATTTTCTTCTTAGTAACAACAACAAATTTATTTGGTTGTTGTTTGAGCTACAAAGTTAGTTAAAAGATCCTCAAAGAACATTATATGTTCTATAAATAATAAATGAAAAAATAAATAGTAACAACAACAATTTTTATAGTTGTTGTATGGGTTTATAGAAAAATGTTGAAAAGATTGACAAAATGTATTTAGTAAATCAATTATATATTAAAATAAAAATTGGCTAGAGAAGCATTAATTTATTTTATATATTATCAATTTTAATTATATAAATATAAATAAATAAAAATACAAATTATTTAGTCAAATAAAAGTTAAACAAAGGTTATGTATCTCACATAGAATGGTAGGAAATCCATAAATAAATGGAAAGGAAAACTTATGTACATAAAAATATGTACTTTACAAAAAAAAATGAGAACGAAGTACATGTAACAAAAATGATAGTATTCATGAAAAATAAAATGAAAATACAAACATTTTTTGTTCTCAATCCCATATAACTTTATTTTATACATTCAGAGTGTTTATTCCACTCTATTACCTTATAAAATTACTTGTGAACATAGTCAGATTGGAAATTGATAATATTTTTTGCACATAAAGTAAAGATGGATTAAAATGTCTATGAGTCATTGTAGCTAAAGTACTTGATTCAAACACTCTTCTTCATCCTCATTTTTTTCGCACCTCTTTTTCTTGCCTGATGTTTGGACTTTTTTTCATTCCCTAACTACAATGTTTAAAATCAAAGCCAAGGCAAGACAACTAAAATAGGGAAAAAGAATCAGAAACAATCCAATAAATATTTATTACTATGAAATGTTCATATTAAAAGGTGGGTATACCTTTCTTTAGTAAAGACTTGCTCAAAACACTATTTCCAAAAGCATGATTTAAAACTTTTAATCCATTTCTAAAATGTTTTAATTTTTTTCTTCTCATTAAAAACAATAAATCATATACTATTTCATATAAAAAATAAATTAATATATCATCATAAAGGAAAAAATATATAATAATTAAAAAACAAAAATCTCTATTTTGTATATAAAATAGTAAGGAATTTTTAAATACCCAAATTAATAATTAAATTTTTCATTTCAAAATAGATACACACTTGTTTAACCCAGTAGGAATCAATACATAATCAACATCAAAAACTTACCCCATGGTATGTCCTCATTCTCTATATTAAAAATATCATTAAAAAACACTAAATTATAGCTTTATTTTAAATTATTATTATTAGCAATTATAAAAACAATTTATATATGAGTTAAGCATATATACATTTTAAAAAGCACGCAAGATTCACCCCACTTTATCATGGAACACCTTAAATTGTAATTAGCTCTTGTTACAATACCATGGGCCAATACCATGGCTTATCAATACCACATGTCGAATATGATATGTCTTGATATGACTTCTACTTTAATTAATCAATTTTAAATTAATTAATTAAAAGAGAATAACTAACTTGGAGATAAATCTTAAGCTTTCATTTATAAACAATACTACGAATATTTTGACATATTTCATTGATGTGAAAACTCTCCCATCTATTTAATAATTACTCAATTAAATAAAAAATTATGTAAAAGTTATTATAAAATAAACACACCTATTTGTATAATTAATTAAATTAAATTTGATAATTAATTAAAAAAATTAGGAGCGGGACGGGTAATCCATTGCCCCGAAGTACAAACATAGTATAGTTTTGCTTGAGGCCTAAGATTGACAACTAATAGTCCACCCATGGTATAGGTTTAATGCGAGTACAGACACAATGGTCAGAGTAAATTCTTAGAAGCTTCACTGGTGAGCTGAAGACAGGCGTCTCTAGCAAGAGAGGGAGTTGATAAATAGGGAGAGACATGAAGCATTTGAGCTCATCGGGTGGCTCTCTTATTTGAATTCTTTATTAAGGAACTAGTGAGTGGTAGTAATGGAGAGCCAAGAAGCTTCCGGGGAATTAGCTCGGTGGAAGAGATAGTAGAAAAGCTCTTCATTGTTGGCTAGGAGATTGGACTTCATTGAGAAGAAGCGAGATGATTGGGAAAAGATGCAGGGTGGCATGGAACGAAGGTTCATCAACATGGAAACGAAAATCCTTCTTCTCAAGACCAAGAATCAAGATTATGCATGGATCTCTTACGATAAAGTAAGGCAGGGTCTCCCGGACCTAGCAACGATGATGCAAGTTGTAGTCGCTCCAAAACCAGTGGAAGGCATTGGAATAGATCGTAGTAATAGGACAAGCGAGACCCTAACCCCTTTGGAGAAAATTAGATAATTATGTTGTATGCATTGTAAGTATGACTTATGTTTGGGGCCATTTTGTAGAATATATGGACATTATCAGTGTACCATTGTAATACAGAGAGCCGGTAATACCAAAAAAACTAGGTTATGGGTGTATTGAAATTTCAAAGCTAATAATGTTAGAGAAGCATGTAAATGATAAAGGTCATGAAAACCAATGCTTTTAACATAATATAATAGTGACTTTGTTTAAAAAATAATAATTAAAACAATTAAATATTTTAAATTACATATACAATTCTATTTAATTTGGTGTATTAATTAATATCGTTAAATGTTTTGAATTTTATACATTGGTACAATAAATTTGAGAAATTGATTATATTTTTTCACATTTCTTTAGATAATTATCTTACTAGGAATTTTCTCCTCTATGGCATTTATATAATTTTAACTTTATAATATACATTTACAATTTAAGATTTTTTGCTATATATTTATGTTTGGTTTTATTGATATCATGTTTTAATTATTTGAAAATGGTGATTCATATTTATGGAATAAAAATTATATTTGTTGAATAAATTAATATATATTAATATAATTTTTTAAATGATAATTTGTTGGGATTAATATTAATTTATTGTTATTTATATTAATTAATAATCCATTCTCATCCATAAATATTAAAAATGGAAAATGTATTATTTGTTTTTTATTTGAAGAAAAAAAAACCTTACTATTAATACTTATTATAAACTAATGCCTATTAATATTTACTTAATATTTAATTTACACAATTACCTTAATAATATTTAATTTTTATAATAAATATCCAAATATCTTACACTCAAAGCATTCTGATTTCAAATTATTGAGTTGTTTACGTTATCATGCTTTCCTATTCATCTAATCATGAAATTTTTTTATGATATGCAATGATGTGATTTTCATCTCCAAATTTTGTGCTTGTATTTTCATTTAAAGTATTTATAAAGTGACTTTGAATTTTATGTTTATATTTTCATATATAAACCATTCATATATTTCCGTTTAATGATTGAGTCTTTCATTAAACTTTTCTTGATGTACAACGGTGCCATTTTTATATATTTATATTTGGTCATGAATTTTGTGTTTATCTTTCACTTTATGATGTTATTGTAGGATTTCATACGTTTAAATTTTATGATAATTTTATTTTTTATATATTTTTAAAATTAGTTGAAATAAAAGAATAAGTTGAGATGTTTAGTATTTAGACGTAGTTTAATTTATAAGTATTAAGAAAATAAAGTGTAATATAAAAATAGGTTGAAGGAAAAAAGACCGGAGCAAGTGGCGACGGTCCAGAGGATAGCAGAGACGATTGCTGATGGAGGGAAGCAAAGGAGGGAGCTTGACTCCTTCCTACAAGGATGCGGTTTCCAACAGAGGCAAAACAATGGAAGGTAACAACAAAGGTTTGGTTGGGGAAAAGACAGAGATAATGCTAAGGGTACAAAGGGGACTAAGACCAGGAAAAATGGCAACATAAAGGATAAGGAGGAAGAAGACAAAAATCTTGGTTCACGAGAACACAGGCAAAAGGGACCTTGCAAGCCTAAAGCGGAAATCACTCTCAGAGTAATATTAAATGGTCCTGCTCTGCAAGCACACAGAGAACACATGGGGAACTATGCCATTATTTGTAAATTCATGGGACTATGGCCCACTGAAAAAGCTTTGAAAACGTGGATCAAGTATCACTGGAAGCCCAAAGGAAGCATTAACCTACATCTTGGGTCAAAGGGATTCTTCAGAGTGGTGTTCTCAAACATCGAAGACAAAGACAGAATATTTGAAGGAGGACCCTACTTCTATGTAGCGGCTGGTCTCTATATGAGGCCTTGGATGATAAACTTCGTCCCAGAGCAGGAGACCTTCAGCTCGGTTCCAGTATGGGTAAGGCTATATTCTCTACCTCTTGATTATTGGCAAACGAAATCATTCGCAGCTATTGGTAATAAACTAGGACGTTTTGTCAAAGTTTCTGAAGCCACGAAGCTCTCCCGAATGAAGTTATTCTGGAAGTTTATGATGAGGAGTGGGTGCAGATCGTGGACTACGAGCATATCCCATTCAGATGCCGTAGATGCCATGAACATGGACATCTGTTCAGAGATTTCACTCTCGGTAAAGAATATAACAAAGAATACCTCAATACCTTGAAGTATATAGAGAGCTTTCAGAAAGTGGCAGGAAGAAGTAAAGGGGGAAAAGGAGGAATGAAACAACAACAGAATGAAAGGCAGAAGGTCAGTCAAAACAAGTTTCAAGTGCTAGACTAGAACGAGGATAACATGAAGGACGATCAATCTCATGAGAAAGATCTCAAGGAAAAAGAAACGAAAGAAAACATAAAACAATCTCAAGATATGGTTCTTCAAAATGAGACTGTTATGAGTGAGACAGAAATGGAGATGGACCAGGAAATGACCCAAAGCGAACTAGATCTGGAAGATCATGAATTACAGGAAATTTTAGACAAGGAAAACTTGGATCTGGAAGGATTCTTGAGGCAGGGATCCAAGGAAGGAATAGAATCAATACCTCCAGAAGAATGCTCTAGAATACAACAGTTATTTTTATGGAAAACCCAGGAAAGAGGATTGGATAAAGGTAAAAGTATTCACAAGCAGGAAAACAGAGGGGTGAAAACTATGAAATCAACTCCAGGATTAGCAACTAGAAATCCAGGAAAGAAGAGGGGCAGGAAAAAGCAAAATGAGCTCTTGATGGAGTGTGGAAAGCTAATGATAGATTCGGGCAAGATGAAAGACCTAACCAGTTACTCTTTCACCAATCTTTAATTATGAATATCATATCTTGGAATATTAGAGGTCTAGGCAGTAAAAGAAAACAAATAATGTTAAGTCACAGAATGAAACTAGCTACACCAGATATCATCCTTCTTCAGGAAACAAAATGTTCCATTCAAAAGTTAAATCGGATCCATAGCAAATGGATGAACAACTTTGAGTTTCTTGAAGTGAAAGCGAAAAACACAGCGGGAGGCATCCTCACTCTATGGAACCCCCAAAGAGTTAGTATTTTGGATGCAGAGGCATCAAGAAATTATTTATCTGTAATTATTCAACTAGTGGGAGTTGTGGACACTTTCCTCGCCACAAATGTCTATGGGCCACAAAGAATATATGAAAAACTAAAACTATTAAACTCCTTGGCACAACTCAAGTGTAGACATGAAGGAATACCTTGGGTCTTGGGAGGAGATTTTAATACGATTAAAACACTTTCGGAAAAAAAGGAGGCACCAGATTGCTAAATAAGGACTCAGAACTGTTCCAAACCTTTACTGATGACATGAATCTGGTTGACTCGGCAACACATAATGGCCTTTATACTTGGAACAATAAAAGAGGAGGTGAGGCTCAGGTCTCCTCCAAGTTAGACAGATTTTTGACCTCAGAGGAGCTTATGCTAGCAAATAGATCAATAACAGCTAAGGTTCTTCCCTTTGGAGGTTCTGATCACTGGCCGATACAATTAGAACTTGAGGGGTTTGATTCTCCCAAGAACAGGCCCTTCAGGTTTGAGAATATCTGGCTCTCCCACCTAGATTTCATTAACAACATTGAAAAATGGTGGGCAGAAGATCTGCAAATCTAGGGCACGAATATGTTCATCCTACACAAAAGACTTCAGCACATTAAATTCAGACTCAAAGAATGGAACAAGGAGGTTTTTGGCAACATTTTTGTGGAGAAAAAGGCAATGGAAGCCAAACTACAGGAACTCAATCAAGCATTGACCACAGTGGGTTTTGATAAAGAAAAAAGTCAGCAAGCGGATAAACACCATCAAGAATGGGAGAATTTATGCAAACAAGAGGAAATATTTTGGAGACAAAAGTCTTGTATTCAATGGCTCAAAGAAGGGGATCGTAATACAAATTTTTTTCATAGATCCACCATAGCCAATAGGGCTCACAACAGAATCTCTGTGATTTTGAATAACAAAGGGCAGCTCCAAACCTCTCACAAGAATATCGAAGAAGTGTTGGTTCAACATTTCAGAAGTATCACTAAGGAGAATAATCCAAATAGGGAGCAATGCATCAGAGAAATCACAAAGAACATCCCTAAGATGGTGACTATAGAGGACAATTTCAACCCAAACAATCCAGTCACTGAAGAGGAAATCAGTGAGATTATGAAGGACATGCAGAAAGGCAAAGCTCCAGGTCCAGATGGTTTCAATGTGGATTTTTTTAAGGCCTGCTGCAACATTTTCAAGAAAGACATCCTGAATGTTGTGGAGGATTCCAGAAGAAATAGGACTATTCTGAAAGCCCTCAACACCTCCTTCATCTCTCTGATCCCCAAACAGGATTCAGCCCTAACTGTTGACAAGTTTAGACCCATTGCCTAATGTAATGTGGTTTACAAGATCATATCCAAGGTATTGGCTAGCAGACTCAAACCTCTTCTTCCTTCTTTAATGTCAGGTGAACAATCTGGTTATGTGGAAGGCAGACAAATTCTTAATAATATTATTCTAGCACATGAGACAATCCACACGCTAACCAGTAAAAAGTAGGCCGGTATGATCATGCAATTAGATATTGCCAAAGTTTATGACAAAGTCTACTGGACCTATATCAAGAGGATCCTTACTGCGTTTGGGTTTGATCATAAATGGATCAGATGGGTTATGGCTCTCGTAACTTCTTCCAACTTTTCTATTCTGGTGAATGGATCTCCCTCAGCTATCTTCACTCCTTCTAGAGGTCTCAGGCAGGGCGACCCACTCTCTCCCTTTCTTTTTATCATCATGATGGAAGGATTGGGAAGAGCCATTAAGCAGGCTAAAAGCTTGGGAAAAGTTAAGGGACTTCAATTAACCGAGAATGGCCAAACAATGACTCATCAACAATTTGTGGATGACACAATGTTGCATGGAATTCATACTGTCAAAGAAGCTTCAGAGTACAAACAAATCCTAAATAATTTTGCCTTGGCCACAGGTATGGAAGTAAATCTCTCCAAATCATTTTTTTTTTTTAATACTAACATTGCAATTCAGAGAAACATCTCAAGAATTCTAAGCTTCCAAAGGGATTCCCTCCCTTCAAAGTATTTTGGAATTCCCCTTACAGATAGACCCCTTCAGAAGAACATTTGGGAACCGGTACCCAATAAGATGCAATACAAAGTTAAAAAATGGACCATCAGATCTTTGAACCTGGCTCACAGGCTGATTCTAAAAAAGACTATCCTATAGTCAATCCTAGTGTTCCTTTTATCAGCTCTCCTAGGCCCCAAAGGGGTCCTACAGTAATTTAGGAATATCCAGAGTGACTTCCTCTGGGGCAAGGAAGAGACAAGGAAAAAATGGGCACTTGTTTCTTGGGACAAAATCTGAAAACCGAAGAGTCACGGGGGACTAGGTTTAGATGATCTGGGAATCTTAAGTAGTGTACTAGGATCCAAACTCTGGTGGAGATGGGTCAAAGAACTAGAGGCTCAATGGGCTAAAACTTGGAAAGAAAAATATGCAAGCTCTTGGCAAACTAATGATCTTATTAGAATGTCTGGTAACATAAAGGGCTCTTACATCTAGAATAAAGCCTGGGAAAATAGATGCCTAGTACAAGACCACAGTTTCTGGGAACTCAGAGCAGGGGATCTTGCTCTCTTTTGGGAGGAAAAATGGAAACAGGAACCAATGCTACTAAAAGAAGACTATAAAGACCTCAAGCTAAAAACAGATTCCCAGGGACTAACTAGAGTTAAAGATTCCTGGAATCCTCCTTACAGCTCTGAAAAATGGAGAAATTGGAGAAGCATAGAATGTAGTGATGACAATCCTCTAAAAATAAAAGCCGAGAAAATTATGAGCACACTAAATCAAAGGAAAATCTTGGTAACAGAGGGGCAAGATCAGTTAAGATGGGGCCTCAATAAAGAAGGCTCCTTTAATCTTAAGGAAGCTACGAAGATTCTCTTGAACTTGGATTCCAACACTGCAACGAATTCTTGGAAACAACTTTGGAGCCAACAAGGATGGATTAAGATCAAGCTTTTCATGTGGTTAGTTCACCACAAGAAAATCTTAACTTAGGACAACATTAGGAAAAAAGGGATTATTGGGCCATCTAGATGTCAGTTATGTGAAGCTCAAGAGGAAACAATGGAGCATATTCTTAATAGTTGCACCTTTACCACTTGGGTGTGGGACTCTTTTGCAACCATTTTTCAACAGATAGATCAAGATAAAGAAAGCATCACAAATACCCTAATCAAGTGGAGAAGAAACTTTTTAGAAAATGAGATTCCCAATCTGGCATGGGCCTTTACACCTAGCTTCATCATCTGGAATGTTTGGAAAGAAAGGAATAGAAGAATTTTCAAGGATGAAAAATCCAATCCTCTTCGCCTATTGGATCTGATCTTGAAGAAAATTAGAGAGACAGTTGGTACAACTGTCCACAATTTTCCCAAAAACTCGCCCACTACAAATGAGATGAGAACGCTCAGGCAACTGGGATTACAAGAGACCATTATCAATGGACTCAGAAGAAAAGCAGGAAATTTGGGAACGGATAAGGATCTCTGGTTAAGAGATGAGGAAGGAATTATAAGCTTCATTTTCCACTGCCACTTAGGTAAAGCCACAAATAACATGGCTGAATTAATGGCCTTGGAACAATGCTTGGAACTACTAAGTCAAAATCAAAACTCAAATGTCATCATAGAGGTAGACTTAGAAATCTCTATAAAAGCTGTGAGAAGAATCAGTTGTGGAGCAGCGCCGGAGAATGTCTAAAAACATTGGAGACTAATTCAAGTGTATCAAAGAATACAAAAACATCTCCTGAGTCTAAGAACTGTTAGTTTCAGGCATATTAGACGAGAAGCCAACAAACTAGCAGATACTCTTGCCAATGAAGGAGTGTTTAATACAAAAAACAGATTTGAGGTGAAATGGAAGGAAATGTCTCTCGGAAGAGTAAAAGCTCTTTGTGAGGAACAAGTGGCTGAAGATAGAGAACTTTTCAAACATTGGGCCTGAAGGAAAGCAAAGGTATGATGATGTCTAATCAAGTTCGATCTCAGTTCTCGGGGAGGCTATGGGAAGACGGACAGGTTCAAAGTTGTCTTGTTTCTCCCTGGTGGAAGGTGATTAGGCCCCTTCCTCTTCAGATTGCTCAACAGGTTCTATCCATAGTCAACGAAGGTCTCTGTGGCTTGTTCTATTTCTCGACGATGAAGATTCCCCTTCATTCCTCTTCCCGGTCGGAAAACCAGGATAAAACGGTTTACGAGTGATCACGCTGATTTGGGATGGTAAGTGGTTTAGTTTTTTTGGGAGTGATACCATTAGACTACCGCCACGTGGCAAGAGTGACGTGTTGATACCACCCTCCATCGCGAGTTAAGTTCCGCACATTTTAGGTGGTGCGATACTTCGGGGTGCCGTCCGATTTCATGGGGTTGTGTTAACCGTCAGATCTGTGGATGCTTTTTGGTGGGCCACGAGTCTTGACGAGCTTATTGCATGAGTGACGTGGATGTTTGTTTGTCGTAGATCAGACTTTAGTTTTGTATGGTTCATCCTAAAGTATGTAATGGAATATTTTGTTGTCTGTTGTAGTGGGGTGATGCTTTACTTTGGCATCATGCCCTTGGTTTCCCTGTCGCCTCTTGGAGTTCAGGGTTTTTGTATATTCTGTAATTTTATTCTCAATATAATGAAATAGAAGGAACTACTCTTGCTTAAGCAAAAAAAAAGAAAGTGTAATATAAAAATAGATGTGAGATTCAAATTTTTTAATTTATTTATGTTTATGGATTTAAATTTTTTTCACTCACTTGTGTTTGTAAAAAGGACATATGTAAGTACCTAGTGATTATAGTGGTAATAGTATAAATCGACCTTGTATCATACAAATATGAAACAACCTTACTTGTCAATTCCTCTAATCACACAAAATAATAAAAAATATCTAAAAATTATATAGTAAAATATTCTTAAAATTATATATGAATAAAAATGGAAAAATATAAAAATAATGTAACGCATATAGATGATTGAATATCTATTTTTTTTAATACTAAAAAAATTAAAAAAATTGAGTCTGACTCATATTTACTCATATTTAAATTGTATGAAAATGATTCTAATCACCGCCATTATACCCTTAAGTGTAATTACATTATCCATAAAACATCATACATAACTCACCTACCTTTACATAATAAAATCAACCAAATAAACTAATCTTGAAAGCAATTCCCAATTAATTTTCTAATTATTATTATTATTTACCTTCTATTTTATTTATATATAAATATGATGGCTTTATTGATTAATATGTTTGATTTATATAAATTGTTATGGTGTGAATAGGAAGTTAAATACAAAATATACGGAATTTTAGAGTATATACAAAATTGTTATAAAATATATGATAGCCAACTGGTATAACAAAATAGGCTTTATCAACATGGAAACACTTCTCACTTATCCCATTTCACATACAAGAAATGTCCCTTAAACTTGATAGGACGCATTGTGCACCCAAATCTTGGATTGATGAAATAATGTGAAAGTAATATGAACTGAAAAACCTAGGTCAGAAAATAAACGCCTTCTAGTACGTATAAGGTTAAATGCCACTGATTATAAATCACCAAATAAATTAAAATATTAATCTAAAAGTTCCGAATTTTGCCAACAAGGAAAAAAAACCTTATACACATGAATTCGTATTTCAATGGTAATAATGATAAGTAAAACATTTTATCATAGTTATGTTTATATATATATATATAATTGTGTTCCAAATAATCTTAACAATTATATATATGATTCTCTCATTACAGAGTTTATGGAGAATAAGGACATTGAAGACGATATAAAATAATCAGACAAATAACTATTCAGAAGTTTTAAGTAGTTATAATAAGAGATGGTGGTGAAGATTATCATAAGAAAAGTGATGAATATCACACTATAATGTTTTAGTTGGATGTATTTCATTTACAAATTATTTAAATTGGATTATTATATTGTTTTCCATCCATGTTGATGTTTTAGAATAAAAAAAGTGGAGGAATCAACTCATATAGCCATATTTACTGACATGATTTAGTTTGGCAAATTGGGATCTCCAACCTTTGGGGAGTATTTTGAGGTATCAGATGATTTTTTTTGGGGTTAAAATTTTTCACCCCATTTTTTTTAATTCTACATGCAGAGACCTTTCCAACAACACAAAAATTGCTTCAATTGGAGTTTGTATGCAAATTTTATGCCATTCAAAAGTTGAATTTCCTATTTTTTTCCACCATAATTTGAGAGGATGCTATGTCAACATCCATTACTCACAGAAAAGGAGCTAGCCACGTGATCATAATGAAAAATACTCTAGAAAAGTTCATATTGTAACTCTATTTAAGAGTTGAAGGAGCCACACCTAACCACTAGTAGGCTACTGGGTTATGTTATAACCGAGCCACTACAAGGAGAAATGGTTCCATTCTTTTCTAGTGAATTTTTTTCAATAGACGAACATAGTAGTTAAGAGGGATAGGAAGAGAATACACAAAGAGGATTTGTGCATTATAGTAACTCATGGGGCACGAACCTTCTTTGTACATATAGCCATTTTCTATTTAGAGAAAAAGAGTAGAACGACCTCACCTTCTCGCTAGGTTTTCTCTCAAAAAAAATTATTTGTGAGTTTTCATTTTCCACATAATTATAATTTTTCATACACACAATAAATAATAATTTACATATCCATAAATTTAATTTACATATCCATAAATTTAAAGAGAAATAAATCAACCAATTAAATAAATATGCTATAAATTCACTACCTAAAAAAATAAATAAAAATATTTATACCCCAATATGATCGACTACTTATATCTCAATCATTCTCTCAAAAAACATTACCCCATATTTAAATTATGTTATGGTCTAGTTGCGTTATTTTTTCACTATTTTTTACTGGAAAATACTGCTAACCCCTTAATTAGCTGCAAGCGTATAGAGCATCTAAATTCAAGAAACGATATCTATAATTTTTATTCTTATTTTTAGATTAATAGTGTCACGTGACAAAAAAACAAATTCAGTCTATTTTTGCTGCTAATCTTATTTCTCTAATAATAAGATAAAACCTTTATTTATATACTTCTAATTTTCTTAGTTAATATAAATACTTTACATAACTTAAAAAAGGCTTAAAACAATCCTTTAATGCCATATTATTCTTAAAAATTTAATGAACTTTAATGATTTAATATCACATTATTTTAAAAATGTAATATCATTTATAACTTATCTATATTTTATAATAAAGAAAAGATGGTATTTCTAACTCTTTAGAAATGGCATATAAAATAGTATACTTTAATCGTTTAATGATTCATATTATTCCAGTATACTTTATCACCTATTGATATTTTATAATAATTAAAAGATGATATGTCTAACTCATTAGAGGTAGCACATAAAGTTTTGTAAGATTATAACAGTGAGAACATGCATTTATATATAAAAAAACATAAAACCAATATTGCAGGGAAATATATATATATATATATATATATCTTAATTTTGAGTGGGACTAATAACAAATGCTCATTCAAAAATAATGTGTAAAAGATTATTGATAAAGTGCTGTAAGAAGAAAAAAAATGAAATAATTTCAAGTAATTCTGAATTTTTAATTTAATTAAGTTTTTTATATTTTTTTACATTGAATAATAAATGTTATAGGTAGTGTAATCCTTGTCATTAAAATTAAAGATTATATTATTAAAAAAAATTTATATAGAAGTTGGTAGCATTATACATATAAAGTGTATTATAAAATATTTAAATTAATATTAATATAATATAGAGAAGATTAATATATATCTTCTATATCTGCAAGATAACATAAAATGATTATTTTATGAAATGCTTTTACAAAGCACGGTTCTATTCATAGTTATATAACAAAGTTTTACAATTTATATTTTCCAAGAAAACAAAACAAAAAAACGAAATCTTGTCATTCAATTACAAAGTTGTAATCATAGCAGGACTAGCTGAAATCATGCATATACAACTAAATGGATGTCACATTCCTACAGATCTAAATTAACAAAAAATTAGTACAATGCACAATTACATAGTGTTGGTCAATTTGGTATAACGCTTAACATGATGCTAGAGTTTTGTCAAGGCTAATAATATGAAAATTGTGATGGACTTTTCTTGGGTTTCTTTTGGCCTAAGCATTCAACCATTCACCATCCCATATCTTTTCATTGATGTTTTGAGAAGGAAATGAAGAAACAATACTTATTAATTCTTATTTGGTTTTTCTAAAAATGATCGTATTATGTCTAATAAATTTGAAAAATAATGGAGAAATGATGCCAGCCTAAGCTGACACCCACATTATGCAAATAAAACTGCATTTCAATGGTCCCATGCCTTAATCACCTGATCTATGGTGAAAATCTTCACAAATTAAGGTTTAGGCTCTTAATTAAGTCTATGCAGAAACGTTACTTTTGACAATCCAAGTCTAACCCTCAATTAACCTTTGACTCGTACTTTACTCAACCTTTAATAAACTTTGGTTAATTCTATACCCCACACATATTAACCAAACCCCACTCTTTAACTTTGGTTATATTCAACATAACCCATAAAACCTTTATCTGCTTTATTTCTATTATAATTCTTATATAATAGAAATACTCCATAAAGCACACATAAACCTTACCTTTCCGCCAATCCATGACCTTTGCACATTTTCCGATGCTCACCTTTATCGGGTTCAACCTCCACCATTGATTTCACTCCATCAGATCAACGGCTGTCGTGTCATATCTCATTCACCCTCCGGAACTCAAACAAACTTAACCCGCATTGATAAACTTCTCAGGTCCACTCTTTCCCAAGCCTTTATCGGCTTCAACCTCCGCCGTTGATCAAAGCACACTTGATCCAACGGTTAACAACGATATCAGACGAAAATCATGCACGACGTTTAACCGCCCTTACGGAGCCGATAAGGAATATAAATCCTTGAACTATAAATGTTCGGGTCCAATTTCGAAATTAAAGTTCGATCACTTTATGACCCGATATCCGTTGAATATAAGAGGCCATCAAATCTATGGTTTGCGGGACTTCAACTAGCACACAGATTAAAACGGCCTTAACCCCCGCAGTTGACTGTGATCTAAGAGTTTGAACATGAGATCGACGGCTAGGAGCGAGTGTGGGACTTCAACCACGATAAAGAAAATCCGTACTCTCCTACCCCTGCAGTTACTGATCACCATCGATCTAACAGATCTATCGGTCTGACGATCCAGATCTATTCCTCCGCCATTCTTCTTCCACTAACACTTAAGTTAATCTTCGTCATTCATTTCTTTTACTTTATGTTGCACGACTTAATCTTGATCGCCCATCTCCTTCAACCTCATTCGTTGATCTCATAGATCCAACGACTCCTGTGCATGTTTAATTCCTTCCTTCCTGCCTTTACTTTCTTCAGTTTTATGCCATTGCTTTAGTGTTCTTCTGTGGTTTCAGTTTTTGGTTGTTTTGCAACACAACTCCCTCTTGAGCTTAACTCCGTGTACTCTTCTTCACTGCCATCCTTGAACTTCACTTGGATCCTTTGATCGGATTCAACGATCAAACCCTGATCCTACATACTCCCCTTCTTCTCTGTGTTCTGCTCGAACTTCACCTGCATACATATACTATGCAGAAATTTCTAATTCACACACAATTCATAACTCCACTAATCAATACACACCACAAAATTCAGAATCGAGTTCTCTGTATTGATAAATAAATATTTACATACGAGTCTCTCTCTCTCTGGCCTGATATTCTAATCAATGGCCTCTATTTTCCTACCTGCCCGTAGGCTTACAGTCAAACCTCTAACTCACAACCTCTAACTAGTTAACTAGCTAACTCTTTCTATGCCTTTTAGGCTTACATTTATACAAAAGGCTCTGTGAACCAATTCTGGTTCAGATCCTTAATAATTTCAAATAAAACCTAAGAATGTCCTCAATCCTATAAATCATGAACTAATTCCTAATTCAAGATCTACAATTAATTTCCAAAGCTATAAATCCATATGAACTCTTAACTATCCTGATTCTCTCATGTTCTCCAACATTCGAGAACATTTACAATATGCCTCACAATACTTAATTAATTCGTATTCTCATTAAAATCACTCAAAATCCTAAATAATTACATTAATTTAACACTTAGGAAACCAACTTCCTTAAAATACAAGACCCCCTATGTCTACTAAAGTATAATGATAATTCTGAGTTGAATGCTCCTGCATCAGACCCCCAAGGTAGAAAATATTCATGATCTCCTGTTCATGTGTCTTCATATGTTGATAGAAAACCTCCAGGGTCCCAAACTTTATTTTGTAACTGCCCAAATGCCTTGCACTTTTTCTGCTCCTGTATATCTATTGTCTTTTGATTCATCTTCCTCTCCTTGTCAATCAGGTTCAAATTCTAACTGATCACACTTCCTATTGTCATTTTCCTTAGCCTGGACTGTTTCATCATCAATTGCCATAGTTCTTCAATCTCCATTTCTAGCACATCCTTGGGCTGGTTCATACTCTTCCATTTTCTTCTATCTCTTTCTCTCTGCTTCAGGTTGTTGTTGTTGTCCACTAACTTCGGTACCTTCACATTCTACATCTCACTGCACATTGTCCATTCATAGTCAAAATGTTGATTACGTTTCTCAGCCTTTTCTACTTCAACTTCTGCTATTACTCTTGATATTGCTCTAGGTACTGCTGTAGATATTGCTTCCACCCAAGCTTTTGAATATCCTTGAAGATATCTCCCTCTGCAACATCTAATTTCTTATCCTTGTCTGCAACAAAACCTGTAATCATAAAACAATTGTTAAAATGAAAATCATAAGGCTTTTATGCCTTTTCTTCCTTTGGAAACAATTCAGCTTGCTGCTCTAATTCTTCCTCCTCTGTCAGCACATCAGTATGCTGATTTGAATTCTCAAAAGAATTCACGAGACTGTCATCTAGTCTCTCCTCCACACCATATGTTTCAATGATGTCTTCCTGTCCTTGTCTACTGTAGTGAACTTCTTCATTCTCATTCAGTTCTGATTTTACATCCTTAACACTTACTTTTTGGTTTAATAGCCTTTTCTCCAAAAGATTTCATTCATGCCATAAATTTGCCATCTCACTTGCAATTTCTCCTAAAAGCTCTGTATAATCCTCACTATCTTCTTCTTTGTCACAAGTATAGCTTCTTGTTGACACTACTTCTTCATTCTTGATTAGAATAAAATTATGATCCTCCATCTTTGTGATAGTTTTAGATGTCTGTCCATCACTCTCCCTTTGGACATTTAAGAAAATCAATTCTTTGTTGTTCTTACCAATAGAAAATTTCTTATCATAAAACATAATTGTCTCATCTCTACTAAAGATATTTCCTCCACTAAGCAAGGAATTTATGAATTCCTTCTGTTGTAATAACTAAACTTGATCTTCATTTGAAAGACATTCATCATCATACTTTTCTTGGAAACTTTCAGCTTCATTCAAGACAGTTCCATAAGATGGTTTGTCTTCTGCAGTACCTGCATTCACACACAACTTGTCAATTGTAAAACCACAAGACCTCATGATCTCATTTGATGATTCAATCACCAAGTCTTCCTATTGTTCCAAGTCCTTTACATGACTCATAAATATTTCAATGGTCTTCTCTTCAATCTCATCAAGCCCTTCACTTGATTGCTTGATATCCTTCTCTACTTCTTCTTGATTTTGGCCATCCTCAAGAGTCCAACTTCCTCTATTTTATGTCTGTTGGGTCCCCATAATACTAGTGATTACCCCATTACTATTGTAGTTATACCCCTTATTTATATTGTTGTGCCCCTATTACCCCCATATTGTTATTTCTGTGCCCCATAGAATCCCTCTATTGTTATTTTTGTGGCTTTATATTATTATTGTTAGGTCGGCTGGATTATATTGTGACTCCTTAGACTCCTATATATAGAAAGGAGGTTTTGTCATTTGTATCATCCAAGAATTGTTCATTTATGTAATGTAAAGGAGGTTGCCCCCTCGAAGAGGCTGAATTCTAAGGCGTTGATCTTTCTTTTCTATCTTTTCTTGAGCTGGTTTCATAACATTTGGTATCAGAGCTTTGGATTCTAGGGTTTCGCTGCTCCAAACAGGTCATCGTGGCATTTTCGCTATAACTTTTTTTCTGTGACGTTTCAGAAGTCGCAAAAAAAACCCATTTGAGAAGAAATCGCGCTGAACCTTGGGTCCGAATTTCAGATCTTTTCGCGCGATATTTGCGGAGATATGATCTGAGGAAGTTGGTCTTTTTGCAGACTCCTGAATTACATTCAAAACAGGTGACCTAGGGAAAATCGTCATAACTTTCTCTCTTGGGATCAGATTGAAATTTCGTAAGAAGGTACAGAAAGAGGACGGACTGTAGTTTCTTGTATATCGTTTTCAGAACCAAAGGTCGAAAATTGTACACGTGGCACTTCATACAAGTTCGCTCTACTGAAAGTCTATAATCAGGTCATCTTGGGAGATTGTGCATAACTCTTTCTTGGAGAATCCAATTTGGATCAGACTGGTGGCATTGGAAAGAGGACATAGAGAGCTACTACAGGTCACAAATTCAGAACTAGATGATTGGAAAGTACAGAGATACATCAGAGGCAATATCAAGCTCCTACAAAGTGAAAAAAGGTGTGTAGATTTTTTTTAATTTTTGCTTAAGCTTGGTTTGAAAATTTATTTTGAAGGAATTCAAAGGGCATAGTAGAGCATTATTATCGGTAACTGATGCCCCGAGGAAAGAAAATGCAAACACCTAGTAAGGAACCTGAAAGCTCTAGCATGACTCATGAAGAAGAGGAAGAAATGCTACATGATATATCAAAATTACAAGACCAAGTGCAACAAATGTCCCTTGCACAAAAAGGAACAGAATCTAAGATGGATGGTTTAAAGAAAGGTGTAGAAGCTAAGATGGATGTTTAAAGAAAGGCGTAGAAGCTAAGATGGATGGCATGGAAGCTAAGGTGAATGGCATGGATGCTAAAATTGATGGCATGGATGATAAGATGGAAGAATTGAAGATAAATGTGAATAAGTTGCTACAAGAAATGGTCACTAATGGTGAAAGAGTAGTAAAGGAAACTCATGATGAGAACAAAAGAAATGTTAATCATGATTCCATAGACTCTAATGTTGGATCGAAGACTCACCATATTCCAAAAATCGATATGAGGAAGTTTGATGGCAAGGATCCCGCCACATGGATATTACAGATGGAGCAATTCTTCGATCTCAATAATGTGCAAAACACACAAAAGGTACGTATGGCAACTTTATATTTGGAACCAAATCAGTTTGTATGGTATCAATGGCTTTGTTCTCGTAAACAATTTATCACTTGGGCAATTTTTACGGAAGAATTGATAGCACATTATGAGGATACAAAAAGCAACACTTTTTTTAGCCAATTGATAAGTCTCAAACAAAAGGGTTCAATAATGGAGCACATTGAGGAGTTCCAAAAATTGAACATAAGGGTAAAAGATATTCCAGAGGAGCATAGGATTGATGTGTTCATAGGGTCTTTAAAGGATAATATCCAACATGATGTGCGCCTTTGGGAACCTGATTCATTAGAGAAGGCATTCAGGTTAGCAAGAAAAATGGAAAGCAAAATTATGGCAACTAGGAAGCATACCATTCACAACTATAAAGACGGAAGTGTTGTTGCCCATAGTCTTCCACAACCTACAAGGTTGACACCACAACAATTGGAAGAAAAAAGAGCAAAAGGGCTTTGTTACAATTGTGATAGCAAATACACAAAAGGTCATAAGTGTGCTGAGAAGAAATTATTCTACATAGATTGTGAAGAGGAAGAAGAAAAGGAGCAAGAAAGGTCAAAAGAAGAGGATATATTCCAGGAACAAAGCCTAGATGAAGAACAAATAAATCCGACCATATCTTGTAATGCATTGGCGGGAATTACCACTCCTCAAACCATCAAGATAGAAGGACAAATCAAGAAGAAAAAGGTAATAGTGTTGATTGATTCAGGAAGCACCCACAATTTTATTCATTGTAGGGTAGCAAAAGAATTGAATTGCTTCCTATATCCAGCACCAGAGTGTCAAGTGATGATTGCAAATGGAGGAACAATAAATTGTTCTGGAAAGTGCCATAATATCAAGCTATCCATGGGAGAATATGTATTGACTAGCCCAATGCTTTCCATTCCAATGGGAGGTGCTGATGTTGTACTAGGAGTCCAATGGCTACAATCCTTGGGTACAATAGCTTTTAATTTTCAAGAACTTTTCATGAAATTTTCTGTGGAAGGAAAGGAAGTTGAATTAAGGGGTATTGCAGGGAAACCAGGAAAGATAATCAGCTCTAATGGCATGACAAAGCTTCTAAAAAAGGAGCAAAGAGGTGTAATTGCACAATTATGTTCGCTAGATGTTTCCACATTGGAATCATCTATTTCTCCAGATCTCCAAAAAGTCCTGGACAATCATTCCAAGGTATTTGAGACTCCCAAAGGTCTCCCACCTATGCGTGATCATGATCATGCTATTCATCTGATTCCAGGAAGTGTTCCTCCAAACATCAGGCCGTACAGATATCCCTATGTCCAAAAAGTGAAATTGAACGTATGGTTGCAGAAATGCTAGAGGCTGGTATAATTCAACCGAGTCAAAGTTCTTTCTCAGCTCCAGTAGTATTGGTGCACAAGAAGGATGGATCATGGCGCATGTGTCCAGATTATAGGGAGCTCAACAAGCTCACTATTAAAGATAAGTTCCCCATTCCTGTCATTGATGAATTACTGGATGAATTGCATGGATCAATTTACTTCACCAAGTTGGATCTTCGTTCGGGATATCATCAAATCAGAATGAAGATTGAAGACATTCCGAAAACGGCATTTAGAACTCATGAGGGTCATTATGAATTTTTGGTCATGCCTTTTGGCCTTACCAATGCACCTTCAACATTTCAAGGTTTGATGAATTCAATTTTCAAACCATTCCTTAGAAAATTTGTGTTAGTATTTTTTGATGATATACTAATCTACAGCAAGTCTTGGAAGGATCATGTTGAACATGTTGACAGGGTGCTACAACTATTGGAGGAGAAACAATTATATGCAAAAAGATCCAAATGTTTCTTTGGAGTCCAGGAGGTGGAATATTTGGGTCATATTGTATCTCATGAAGGAGTTAAGGTAGACCCTAGCAAAATTAAAGCCATTAAGGAATGGAAAATCCCCACATCCATAAAGCATCTGCGAGGATTTCTTGGGTTGACAGGGTATTATCGCAAGTTTGTTAAGAATTATGGGAGAATAGCAGCACCTCTAACAACATTATTGAAGAAAGATTCATTTTCATGGACTCCGGAAGCAACAAAGGCCTTTGAACATCTTAAAGAGGCAATGTGCCAAGCACCGGTCTTAGCTACACCGGACTTCACAAAAACCTTTATTGTGGAATGTGATGCTTCAGGAAATGGAATTGGTGCTGTTCTAATGCAAGATGAAAGACCCATTGCTTTTGAAAGTCGTCCAATCAAGGGAAAGTTTTTAAGCAAAGCTATTTATGAGAAGGAAATGTTGGCAATACTCCATGCACTTAAGAAATGGCGACCCTACCTAATGGGAAGACACTTCAAGGTAAAAACGGATCATGATAGCCTTAAATACTTTTTAGAACAAAGATTATCCTCTGAAGAGCAACAAAAGTGGGTCACAAAGATGTTGGGTTATGACTTTGAAATCATCTACAAAAAAGGGAAGCAAAATGTGGTGGCAGATGCACTCTCAAGAAAGGATGAGGATGTGGAAGCATTGTTGTGTGCCATTTCTATTATCCAACCAGATTGGATAAACGAAGCAAGGGAGGAATGGAAGAATGACGAAGAAGTGTGGGCACTTATTCGAAAGCTACAACAAGATTCCAGTACTTCTGATACATTTAGCTGGCAAAATGATTCGTTATGGTACAAAGATCGCTTATACCTCTGTAAGAATTCCCAGCTAAAACAAAAGATTCTTATGGAATTGCACACTTCTCCCTTAGGAGGGCACTCAGGATTTTTAAAAACTTACCACAGGGTTAAGAAGGAATTTTTTTGGGATGGCCTTAAATCAGATATTCAAAAGTTTGTGGCGGAATGTTTGGTTTGCCAACAAAATAAAGTTGAAACAATTAAGACACCGGGTCTATTACAACCTTTATCCATTCCAAGCCAACGTTGGGAGGAGGTTTCAATGGATTTTATCACAGGTTTACCCAAGTCTGAGGGAAAGAGTGTCATCATGGTGGTAGTTGACAGACTTACCAAGTATGCACACTTTTGTGCATTATCACATCCATTTAAAGCCAGTACAGTTTCTACTGCATTTATGGAAACAGTTCAAAAGCTACATGGAAACCCAAAGATTATTGTAAGTGACAGAGATCCCATTTTCACTGGAAATTTTTGGACAGAATTATTTTCTTGTCTTGGTACTCAGTTAGCTCATAGCTCATCTTATCATCCTCAATCTGATGGGCAAACTGAGATAGTAAACAAATGTTTGGAAGGATATCTTCGTTGCTTTGTATCTGATAAACAGACACAATGGGTCAAATGGTTGCCTCTGGCTGAATGGTGGTATAACACTTCCTTCCATACAGCAACAAAAATGACCCCATTTATGGCACTTTATGGGTATCAACCACCATCCATCACATCATATTTAAGAGAAAATTCTAAGGTTCAGGCAGTGGAACATCACATCGAACATCAACAACAAGTCCTCCAACTCTTAAAGGATAACCTCGTGTTGGCACAAAATAGAATGAAACAACAGGCAGATCAACATCGCAGTGAAAGAAGTTTTGATGTAGGTGATTGGGTATTCCTACGGCTACAACCATATAAGCAAATGTCCCTAAAGCAAGCTAAGAAGGATAATAAATTATCACCAAAGTATTATGGTCCGTACAAGGTGTTGCAAAAGATTGGTACTATGGCATACAAATTGGAGCTTCCTGCAGCTTCTCGATTGCACCCAGTTTTCCATGTTTCATGTTTAAAGAAGGTTATAGGCGACAAGCTCCCAGTTCAAACAATATTGCCAGAACTTGACGAGGAAGGAAAAATTATATTGGAACCGGAAGCAGTCACAGAAACAAGAACTCGACAGCTACGAAATCGATCAATTTCAGAGTATCTTATCAAGTGGAAGAACTTATCCGCTGAAGATTCCACATGGGAGGATGAGAATTTTATGCAGAAGTATCCAGAACTACTCAAGCGTTGAGGACAACACTTTTTTGAAGGAGAGGGGCATGTTGGGTCCCTATAATACTAGTGATTACCCCATTACTATTGTAGTTATACCCCTTATTTATATTGTTGTGCCCCTATTACCCCCATATTGTTATTTCTGTGCCCCATAGAATCCCTCTATTGTTATTTTTGTGGCTTTATATTATTTATTGTTAGGTCGGCTGGATTATATTGTGACTCCTTAGACTCCTATATATAGAAAGGAGGTTTTGTCATTTGTATCATCCAAGAATTGTTCATTTATGTAATGTAAAGGAGGTTGCCCCCTCGAAGAGGATGAATTCTAAGGCGTTGATCTTTCTTTTCTATCTTTTCTTGAGCTAGTTTCATAACACTGTCTTTGCAATATGCTGAAGAGTAAAACCTTTTCCCAACTGTGTACATGTATTTACATGGGACCTATCTATCCCATCTTCTTTCATAACGAAATTTAGATTTGGCCTTTCTTCTTCCTCCTTTACGTCAATATCATCAAATTGTCCTTCTTCACATGTTTCACTTGCAAACATACACAAATTATCATATTTAAAATCATGTGACCCTTTGGTCTCACTTGAAGTTTTAGTCTTCAAGTCTTCATCTTCACCCTGTTCTGCTTCAAAAATGGAAACTTCCATTTCCAACTCAGCTTCTCTGAGTTCTTCCACCAGGCCCTTCACTTGCCTCTGTTGTAGCCTTCTCTGTAACTTAGGCCACTTCACTGGCTTTTTCTTCAAGACCCAACCTAATCTTTGGCTTTCCTCAAGTATCATACTCAATACATTGAGTTGTTCTTTCATCTCAACAATCTCTTTGTCAATTTCCTCTTGACTCATTCTCTTACCATTTGCCTTGGCATTCTCTTTCTTCACTTTTCTTCTGTTTTGGTCTTCCTCAGAACCTCTGCTATGACTATCAGTAGTCATCTTATTTTGCATCTCTACGAGTTCTTCACTCACTCACCATGAGCTGCATTAAAGCCTTTGCAATAGCAAGTCCTCCCTGTTGCCACTTACCTCACCAAGCTTTCCTCTGTACTTGGTTTTTTTTGGCAAGCACTTGGTTCTCTGTCTCTGGAACCTCTTTGATAATTTCTCTCTACTCCTTAAAGGCTTCAACTCATCTACACCTTTCAAGAACAAAACTACCCTCTTTATCCAACCTCTGTTGGAATTCATCAAGGTTTTGCCACATTCTGCTTTCATTCAGAAACTTTTATTAGCTTCTTTTATCCCTTAGCAATTCTTCCCACATCCTCCGTGGAATTTCCTTTGTGAGCTGCAACAATACCTCTGTAGTAACAAGTCCCCTTCTTGCTACATATGCCTCACTAAGCTTCTCTCCTTTGAGCTCAGTCTTTTGGCATGTCTCTAGTTCTTTCCTCTAGAACCAATTGAGCACTCCTTGCTCTAGGTTGCTGCAATCTTCTCACCTTCTTATGCTGCTACCTTCAAGATCTCTGCATGATCTTGTTCTACCATTCTCCTACACTTTGAATGGATTGTTCTCTGTTTCTTGCATCTGTAAATTCTACTACACTTTATTCATGTGTGCCTACTGCTTGTCAGATTAAAATTGATCTCTTCTTGCGTGCATACACATCTTAAAACATAAATCTGTTCTAAATTTCTCAAACACCTTTTACACAGAATTTCCTTATTCTGGTATGATACCAAATGATGCTAGCCTAAGCTGAAAATACCCACATTATGCAAATAAAATTGCATATCACTGGTCCCAGGCCTTAATCACCTAATCTATGGTGAAAACCTTCACAAATTAAGGTTTAGGCTCTTAATTAAGTTTATGCGGAAACGTTACTTTTGACCATCCAAGTCTGACCCTCAATTAACCTTTGAGTGGTACTTTACTCAACCTTCAATAAAATTTGGTTAATTCTATACCCCACGCATATTAACCAAACCCCACTCTTTAACTTTGGTTATATTCAACTTAACCCATAAAACCTTTATCCACTTTTTTCTATTATAATTCTTATATAATAGAAAGACTCCATAAAGCACACGTAAACCTTACCTTTCCACCAATCCATGACCTTTGCACATTTTCCAATGCTCACCTTTATTGGGTTCAACCTCCACCGTTGGTTTCACTCCATCAGATCAACGACTATCGTGTCGTATCTCATTCACTCTCCAGAACTCAAACAAACTTAACCCTCGTTGATAAACTTCTCGAGTCCGCTCTTTCCCAAGCCTTTATCAACTTCAACCTCCGTCGTTGATCAAAGCACACTTGATCCAACGGTTAACAATGATATCGGACGAAGATCATGCATGACGTTTAACCGCCATTACAGAGCCGATAAGGAATATAAATCCTTGATCTATAAATGTTCGGGTCCGATTTCGAAATTAAAGTTTGATCACTTTATGACCCGATATCCATTGGATATAAGAGACCATCAAAACTACGGTTTGTAGGACTTCAACTAGCACACGAATTAAAACGGCCTTAACCCCCGCAATTGAATGTGATCTAAGAGTTTGAACATGAGATTGATGGCTAGGAGTGAGTGCGGGACTTCAACCATGATCAAGAAAATCTGTACTCTCCTACCCCCATAGTTGCTGATCACCATCGATCTAACAGATCTGTCGATCTGACGATCCAAATCTATTCCTCCGCCATTCTTCTTCCGCTAACACTTAAGTTAATCTCCGCCGTTCATTTATTTTACTTTATGCTATGTGACTTAATCTTGATCGCCCATCTCCTTCAACCTCGTTCGTTGATCTCATAGATCCAACAACTCCTGTGCATGTTTACTTCCTTCCTTCATGCCTTTACTTTCTTCGGTTTTATGCCATTGCTTCAGTGTTCTTCTGTGGTTTCAGTTTTTGGTTGTTCTGCAACACAACACCATCCTAAGCTTAACTCAGTGTACTCTTATTCAATGCCATCCTTGAACTTCACTTGGATCCTTTGATTGGATTTAATGATCAAACCCTGATCCTACATACTCCCCTTCTTCTCTATGTTTTGCTCAAACTTCCCCTGCATACATATACTATGCAAAAATTTCTAATTCACGCACAATTCAAAACTCCACTAATCAATACACACCGCACAATTCATAATCGTGTTCTCTATATTGGTAGATAAATATTTACATATGAGTCTCTCTCTCTCTGGACTGATATTCTAATCAGTGGCTTACAGTCAAACCTCTAACTCACAACCTCTAACTAGCTAACCAGCTAACTCTTTCTATGCCTTTTAGGCTTACATTTATACAAAAGGCTCTGTGAACCAATTCTGGTTTAGATCCTTAATAATTTCAACTAAAAGCTAAGAATCCTCTCAATCCTATAAATCATGAACTAATTCCTAATTCAATATCTACAATTAATTTCCAAAGCTATCAATCCCTATGAACTCTTAACTATCTTGATTCTCGCATGTTCTCCAACATTCAAGAACATTTACAATATGCCTCACAATACTTAATTAATTCGTATTCTCATTAAAATCACTCAAAATCCTAAATAATTACATTAATTTAACACTTAGGAAACCAACTCGCTTAAAATACAAGACCCCCTATATCTACTAAAGTATAATGATAATTCTAAGCTGAATGCTCCTGCATCAAGAAAGTGGGAATTTAAGTAAAGTGGAGAAGAGATCATTTCTAATTATATGAAAATTTTATTGTAAAAAAGAGGATTTCAATAAATGATGAAATTAGAAGGACTAGTCGAAATCAAGAGTAAAATAAAAATGAAATAAGAATGCAACATGTTAGGTCCCTATAATACTAGTGACTCCCCCATTACTATTGTCATTGTAGCCCCTTATTGTTATTGTTCTACCCTTATTGTCCCCACATTGTTATTATTGTGCCCCATAGAAACCCACTATTGCTATTGTTGTGCCCTTATATTATTATTGTTATGTTGGCTTTGATTATATTCTAACCCCTTAGACTCCTATATATAGAAAGGATGTTTTGCCATTTAAATCATCCAATAATTGTTCATTTGTGTAATTTAAAGGAGGTTTCCCCCTCGAAGAGGCTTATTTTGAAGTCATTGATCTATCTTTTCTTCTATTTTGTGATATGGTTGCATAACATTTGGTATCAGAGCTTTGGATTCTAGGGTTTCGCTGCTCCAAACAAGTCATTGAGGAATTTTCACTATAACTTTTTTTATATGACGTTTCAGAAGCTGAAAAAAAAACATTTGATCTGAAATCGTGATGACCCTCGGGTCCTAATTTCAGAGCTTGTCCCGCTATATTTTTGGAGATATGATCCAAGGAAGTTAGAGTTTTTGCAGGATCCTAAATTACATCCCAAACAAGTGACCTTGCGAAAATTGTCAAAAAATTCTCTCTGAGTATCAGATTGAAATTTTGGAAGAAGGTATAGAAAGAGGATGGAAGGCCAAAGGTTGAAACAGTGACACGTGTCACTTTGTACAAGTTAGCTCTACTGAAAACGTGTATAATTAGGTCATCTTGGGAGATTGGGCATAACTCTTCCTTGGAGAATCTAATTTTGATAAGACTGGTGGCATGGGAAAGAGGACTCAGAGGGCTACCACAATTCACAATTTCAGACCTTGGAGATCCAAAATTTCAGAGATATATCAGATTCAATATCAAGCTCTTACAAATAAAAAAAAAGTGTGTAGTCTTTTTAAAAATTTGCATAAGTTTTTTTTGAAAAAATAGTTTAAAGTGATTAAAAGGGAATCATGAAGAAAATAATCATTATTTAATGCCTGGAAGAAATAAAATGACAACACCTAGTAAGAACCCTGAAAGCTCTACTATGACACGTGAAGAAGAGGAAAAAATGCAACATGATATATCAAAATTACGAGACCAAGTGCAACAAATTTCTCTCTCACAAAAAGTAATAGAAGCTAAGATGTATGGTTTGAAGAATGACATCAATGATGTGAAAGGAAACATTGAAGATTGGAAGAAATACATGGAAGGTTGGAAGGAAGGTTTGACAAAGTTGCTACAAGAAAGGCTTCCTAATGGCGAAAAGTTACTAGAGAAAACTCATAATGAGAAAAAAAGAAATGTTAATCATGATTTGAAGAATGACAACATTGAAGTTTTGAAGAAATACATGGAAGGTTTGAAGGAAGGCTTGACAAATTTGCTTCAAGAAAGGCTTCCTAATGGAAAAAAGGTAGTAGAGGAAACTCATGACGAGAACAAAAGAAATTTTAATCATGATTTCGTAGACTCTAACATTGGAATAAAGACCCACCACATTCAAAAGATTTATATGAGGAAGTTTGATGGAAAGGATCCCGTAACATGTATACTATAGATGAAAAAATATTTCGATCTCCATAATGTGCAAAACACACAAAAGGTATGCATTGCAACTTTATATTTGGAAGCCAATTAGTTTGTATGGTATCGATGGCTTTTCTCTTGTAAAAAAATTGTCACTTGGTCAATTTTTACAGACGAAATGATAGCACATTATGAGGATACAAAGAGAAACACCTTCTTTAGCAAATTGATAAATCTCAAACAAAATGGTTCAATGGTGGAGCACATTGAGGACTTCCAAAACTTGAATATAAGGGTAAATGATATTCTAGAGGAGCATAGGATTGATGTGTTCATAGGGACTTTAAAGGATACCATACATCGTGAGGTTCGCCTTTGGGAACCCGATTCATTGGAGAAGGCATTCAGGTTGCCAAGAAAAATTGAAAGAAAAATTACGACAACAAGGAAGCCTACCACTGACAACTATAAATATGGAAGCGTTGTTGCCCCTAGCCTTCGAAAACTTACAAGGTTGACACCACAAAAATTGGAAGAAAAAAGAGAAAAGGGGCTTTGTTAAAATTGTGATAGAAAATACACTAAAGGTCATAAGTGTGCTGAGAAGAAAATATTTTACATATATTGTGAAGAGGAGGAAGAAAAGGAATAAGAAACATCAAAAGAAGAGGATATACATAAGGAATCAACCCTAGAGAAAGAAGAAATGAATCAAACCATATATTGTAATGCATTGGTAGGAATTATTACTCTTCAAACTCTCGAGATAAAAAGACATATCAAGAAGAAAGAGGTAATGGTGTTGATTGATTCGGGTAGTACCCATAATTTTATTCATTATAAGATAGCCAAGGAATTGAATTGCTTCCTATATCCAACGCTAGAGTGTCAAGTGATGGTTGCAAATGGAGGAACCATAAATTTCTCTCGAAAGTGCCATAATATCAAACTCTCCATGGGAGAATATGTATTGAATAGTCCTATTCTATATATTCCAATGGGCGATGATGATGTTGTACTATGATTCCAATGACTACATTAATTGGGTACGATTGCTTTTAATTTTCAAGAAATTTTCATGAAATTTTGTTGGGAAGGAAAACAATTTCAATTAAGGGGTACTGTAGGGAAACTGGGAAAGATAATCATCTCTAACGGCATTATAGAGCTTCTAAAGAAAGAACAATGGGGCGTAATTGCACAATGATGTTCACTAGAAGTTCCCACATTGAAATCATCTATTTCTCCAGATCTCCAAAAAGTCTTGGATGATCATTCCAAGGTGTTTGAGACTCCGAAAGGCCTCCCTCCTATTTGTGATCATTATCATGATATTCATTTGATTCCAATAAGTGTTCCCCCAAACATTAGGCCTTACAGATATCCCTATTCCCAAAAGAGTGAAATTTAACGTATGGTTGTAGAAATTCTAGAGGCTATTATAATTCAACCGAGTAAAAGTTCTTTCTCTCCTCAAGTAGTATTGGTGCACAAGAAGGATGGATCATGGCACATGTATCCAGATTATAGCGAGCCCAACAAGCTCACTATTAAATATAAATTTCCCATTCCTGTCATTGATGAATTATTGGATGAATTACATGGAGCAATTTACTTCACGAAGTTGGATCTTTGTTCAAGATATCATCAAACAAGAATGAAGACTGAAGACATTCCGAAAGCCTCATTTAGAACTCATGAGGGTCATTATGAATTTTTGGTCATGCCTTTTGGACTTACCAATGCACTTTCTACATTTCAAGGTTTGATGACTTCCATTTTCAAACCCTTCCTTAGAAAATTTGTGTTAGTATTTTTTGATGATAATAATCTAAAACGAATATTATAAGGATCATGTTCAACATGTTGACATGGTGCTCAAACTATTGGAGGAGAAGTAATTATATGCAAAAACCTCAAAGTGTTTCTTTGGAGTACAGGAGTTGGAATATCTGGGTCATATTGTATCTCATGAGTCATGGAGGTGTTAAGGTAGACCCTAGAAAAATTAAATCCTTTAAGGAATGGGAAATCCCCACATCAATAAAGCATCTGTGAGGATTTCTCGGGTTGACAGGGTATTATCACAAGTTTGTTAAGAATTATGGGAAAATAACAACACCTCTAACAACATTACTGGAGAAAGATGCATTTTCTTGGACTCCAGAAGCAATGAAGGCCTTTGAAATTTTCCAAGCACTGGTCTTAGCTATGCCAGACTTCACAAAAACATTTATTGTGGAATGTGATGCCTCAGGAAATGGAATTGGCGTTGTTTTAATGCAAGAAGGAAGACTCATTTCTTTTGAAAGTCATTCAATCAAAGGAAAGTATTTACACAAAGCTATTTATGAAAAGGAAATGTTAGAAATACTACATGCACTTAAGAAATGGTGATCTTACCTAATGGGAAGACACTTCAAGGTAAAAACGGATCATGATAGTCTTAAATAATTTTTAGAACAAAGATTATCTTCAGAAGAGAACCAAAAATGGGTCATAAAGATGTTAAATTATGACTTTAAAACCATCTACAAAAAAGGGAAGAAAAATGTTGTTGTAGATGAACTCTCAAGAAAGGATGAGTATGTGAAAGCATTGCTTGGTGCCATCTCTATCATCCAACTCGATTGGATAAATGAAGCAAGGGATGAATGGAAGAATGACGAAGAAGTGTGGGCACTCATTCAAAAGTTGCAATAAGATCTGAGTACATCTGATACATTTAGCTAGAAATATGATTCATTACGGCACAAAGATTGCTTATACCTCTGTAAGAATTCCCAACTCAAACAAAATATTCTTCTGGAATTGCACACCTCTCCCTTAGGAGGGCACTCAAGATTTTAAAAAATTTACCATATGGTTCAGAAGGATTTTTTTGAGGGTGGCCTTAAATATGATATTAAAATGTTATGGTGAAATGTTTGGTTTGCCAACAAAATAAAGCTGAGACAATTAAGACCCCAGGTCTGTTACAACCTTTATCCATTCCAAGTCAACGTTGGGAGGAGGTTTCAATGGATTTTATCACAGGTTTACCCAAGTCCGAAGGAAAGAGTGTCATCATGGTGGAAGTTGATAGACTTACCGAGTATGCACACTTTTGTGTATTATCTCATCCATTTAAAGCCCGTATAGTTGCTACTGCATTTATGGAAATAATTCAAACGCTACATGGAAACCCAAAGATTGTTGTAAGCGACAGAGTCCCATTTTCATTGGAAATTTTTGGGATGAATTATTTTCTTGTCTGGGTACTCAATTAGCTCATAGTTCATCTTATCATCCTCAATTTGATGGGAAAACTGAGATAGTGAACAAATGTTTGGAAGGATATCTTTGTTTCTTTGTATTTGATAAACAAACACAATGGGTCAAGTGGTTTCCTCTGGATGAATGGTGGTATAAAATTTCCTTCCATACTGCAACAAAAATGACCCCATTTATGACACTTTATGGATATCATCTACCGTCCATCACAACATCTCTAAGAGAAAATTATATGGTTGAAGCAGTGGAAGATCACATCGAGCATCAACAATAGGGTCTCCAACCCTTAAAGGATAACCACACTTTCGTGCATAATAGAATGAAACAAAAGGAAGATCAACCTCGCAGTGAAGGAAGTTTTGATGTAGGTGACTGGGTATTTCTACGACTACAACCATACAAACAAATGTCCCTCAAGCAAGCTAAGAAGGATAATAAATTATCACCAAAGTATTATGGTCCGTACAAGGTGTTGCAAAAGAGTGGTTCTATGGCATACAAATTGGAGCTTCCTGGATCTTCCCGAGTGCACCCATTTTTCCATGTTTCATGCTTAAAGAAGGTTATATGTGACAAGCTCCTAGTTCAAACAATATTTCCAGAACTTGATGAGGAAGGAAAAATGATATTGGAACCTGAAGCAATCACAAAAACAAGAACTCGACAGCTACGAAATCGATCAATTTCAGAGTATCTCATCAAGTGGAAGAACTTACCCGCTGAAGATTCCACATGGGGGGATGAGAATTTTATACATAAGCATCCAGAACTACTCAAGCATTGAGGACAACACTTTTTTTGAAGGAGAGGGGCATGTTAGGTCCCTATAATATTGGTGATTCCCCCATTACTATTGTGATTGTATCCCCTCATTGTTATTGTTATGCCCCATAGAAGCCCACTATTGTTATTGTTGTGCCCCTATTTTCCCCACATTATTATTATTGTGCTCCATAGAAGCCCACTATTGTTATTCTTGTTCCCTTATATTATTACTGTTATGTCGGCTTTGATTATATTGTGACCCCTTAGACTCCTATATATAGAAAGAGGGGTTTGTCATTTTAATCATCTAAGAATTGTTCATGTGTGTAATGTAAAGGATGTTTCCCCCTCAAAGAGGCTTATTATGAAGTTGTTGACCTATCTTTTCTTTTATTTTCTGAGTTGGTTACATAACACAACCTCTATTTGACTTATATATGAATTAGTTATAAAATTAAATCACAAAGAATACAAGAAGTATACATATAAGAATTCACAATTTGTTATTGTTAATTTACATGGATTATGTTGTGTTATTAACAAATGGTAAAGATACTCGTGATAAAAATATAAATGTTTCATATAATAGTGCCATTTTCTTGTTAGTAGCAACAACAAATTTATATGGGTGTCGTTTGAGCTACAAACTTAGTTAAAGGATCCTCAAAGAACATTATATATTCTATAAATAATAAATGAAAAAAACAAATAGTAACAACAACAATTTTATAGTTGTTGTATGGGTTTATAGAACACTATTGAAAATATTGACAAAATGTATTTGCACCTTTGGCTTTGTTATGTTATCTTTTTTTCACATAGGAAAATCTGGGCAGATCAACCCCGAAGGGAATCAACTGGTCGAGTCCTGTTGTTAAGTGCCTTGCCGATCGGAAGGTCACAGGGTCAATTCTCCTCGATGCCCTTGGGATTAGGCCCTCATAGTCAGGTAGGCGGGATTTGATTCCCTTCAGGGTTGATCTGCCCAGATTTTCGTATGTGGAAAAATGTATTTAGTAAAATAATTATATATTAAAATAAAAATTGGTTAGAGAAACATTAATTTATTATATATATTATCAAATTTAATTATAAAAATATAAATAAAAGCATATACAAATTATTTAGTCAAATAACATTTAGACAAAGGTTATGTGTCTCACATAGAACATTAGGAAATCCATAAATAAATGGAAAGGAAAACTTATGTCCATAAAAATATGTACTTTACAAAAAAAATTGAGAAAGGAGTACATGTAACAAAAGATGATAGTATTCATGAAAAATAAAATGAAAATACTTAATGAAAATATAAACATTTTTTGTTCTTAATCCCATATAGCTTTATTTTATACATCCATATTGTTTATTCCACTCTATAACCTTATAACCTTATAACCTTATTTGTGGATATAGTCTTATTGGAAATTGATAATGTATTTTTCACATAAAGTAAATATGGATTAAAATGTTTGATTCATTGTAGCTAAAGTACTATGATTCAAACACTCTTCTTCATCCTTGTTTTTTCGCACGTCTTTTTGTTACCTGATGTTTGGACTTCTTTGTCATTCCGTAACTACAGTGTTTAAAATGAAAGCAAGGGCAAGACAACTGAAACACAAAAAAGAATCAGAAACAAACAAACAAATATTTCTTAATATGAAATGTTCGTATTGAAAAGTGGGTATACCTTTCTTTAGTAAAGACTTGCTCAAAACACTATTTCCAAAAGCATGATTTAAAACTTTTCATCCATTTCTAAAAATTCTAATTTTTCTCTTTCAATTATTTAAATATTAAGTAATTGTTTATAAAAAATAACGAGTTCATGTTGTTCCAAATAAAAAGATAATTATTAGGGATCTAACAAAAATCAGTGTATAAAATTTTCTCTATAAAAGTAACAATATCATTTCTAATAAACATATAATATAATAAAAAAATAGAATTTATAGTTAAGCTAGATTAAATTGAAGCTATATAAAACATGGTGTTGACACATCAAAGAATTAAAGTTTTGATGTTTAAATTTTTGGAACTTAAATATTATTGTTTGATGTTCCTATTCAAAAGTGACTTCTAAATGTATATATAATTTTTTTATGATCATATTTGAATCCACTACTGTGCATTTTGAGGCACACCATCACCAAAAATAATTTATTTTTAAAAATGTTTTATTTTAAATTAGATTTATTTACAAAATTACAAAATATCTTTAAAAAGATAGAACTAATGGAGGTACTAGTTAATGTGATGATAAAATTAAACTCACCTTACCTATATAAAACCAGTGAATCGTCAGCGTTTCCATTGTCCATTGTCCATTGTCTTGATAGTTTTCACAAAGATAAACTACAACAAAATATTGACTAGCATTATTACATTATATACAATTATTTCATAAATGTAAAAAAATAATAATTACAACATGTTTCCAAAAACTTCAACATACATTCCTAAAAAAAATAAAATCATTTACCAAACAATTAAAACTAAAATCTTTTAACATTATTATATATAAAATAATTTATAATTAAAAATAAGCAAAATTAATGTTGTCTATTAATTATTTTATTCTTTATATAACTAAAATTAAACTCTATTTAAAAATATATTTAAAAAAATCATAACTCCATGACATTAATCCAAATATCAATGCAAAACACCAATGTACATAACTTTATCATGTAATAATGTTGGGGATTATTGATTGGTAAGTCCAAAAATTAAATTATATGTATAATTATATTTCTAGCAAATAAGAACTTTATGAGATGATCGTGACAAGATTGGTTTGACAACGTATTGATATACAATATATAGCCAAATGTCTTACAGTTTGAAATGTGCCCTAAACTAGATTTTCCATATTATATTTCATAGAAAATAAAGAAAAGTAAAGTAAAAAGAATATTAACTGTAAGAGTAACATGGATTTTCGATATCAATAGAAAGAGTAATATGGATTTTCGATATCAATAGCCCTATAACCAAAAGTTTTTGTTAATTTTCAAATTTACAAGTTATATGTTTCAGATGGAAGCATTGCAAAAATGGTCACTATCATACAAACTAACACAAAGAACTGAAAAATAGTTACATTGAAAAATAGTTACATTACCGTAGTGATGAAATTGTATTATTATTTTTATTCAGTTTTAAGTAATATGATTATAATTTACTTAATTATAGTTTTAGTTTAGTTCTAAATGTTGTTTATTTATTACTTTAGTTTTATTTTAATTACTTTTAATTTTTAATTTATTTTTGTGATTTTAATTTTTTCAATAATTTAGCTTAGTTTAAATTCATAACTTTGTTTTGATTCTTAATTAATATAATTTTATATTATTACATTTAAGTTATATTATTATATTTAAGTTTCTATTTTAGTTTGAATGATTGATTTTTTTATTCTAGTCTGATTGTATTATTAATTTCATTTATGTAATATGATTATAATTCACTTAAATATAATTTTAGTTTTAGTTTTATTTTGATAACGACATACAAAACACATCCTCATGAAATTTGGTAAATTCTTAAGGTAACATGGCACACATGTCAAGAAAGTTGGAGTAAGACAAACAAACTTTTAAGCCAATTACATGTTAATAAATTATTTTTTTAATTAAACTAAAAAATAATTTAATGATTTATAAATTTAAACAGTAGAGTTTGTCGTGATCAATGGTAAACTATTAACGATGAACATGCAAGTTGATTGCTGTAGTCCTACTTTGGCAATGACTAATAATAATGACTTGATATATATTAACTAATCACAACTAATAATATTGATGATGATGATGATGGTGGTGGTGGTGGTTAATGTCCACTGAGACCAAACTTTGGCCTATCGGACCTAAAGAAACAAATTATTTAGTTTGATTTAAGATTTTATTCCTATGCTCAAAAAGCTTGGAGAGAAGCCTCTCGAGCTCACTGTAATCTTGACAACGTAAAAGGCTAGGAAGGTCAGTATTGCAACAAAGATTTTGAAACTGAGATCTAATGTGGTTGTACGCGGGGCACTGTAAGAGGAAGTGATTTTCATCCTCGATGTTTGTATTCTCACAGATATGGTAGAACCTTTCCATCCATGGTGTTTTAGGAACTGCCCAACGACCCGTTTCACTGTGGAGCTCATGAGAGTTCGTTCTAATCTTGGCTATATTAATTTTCTTCTTTGAGCTAGTTAAAACAGAGAGATACTTTTGATCTTCTAGGGTGGGGTTGATGACCTCCTTATAATATCTTAATTTTCTTTTAGCTATTAAATATTTCTCACACCACATTTTTTCTTTGAACTTAGAAGTAACAATATTTTTAATGTTATTAATGTTTTGCAATGCAACATTCTCGTCGATCTCCCAATGGTTTAACCAGGCCCTGGTGTCTTTATACCAACCTCATTTGAGCCTTAGGTGGTTTTGGCTGGAATTTAAAGCTAGTTTAGGAAGTATACGGTCTCCTATGTTATTGAGTTTGTGCTTGTACAACAAAAGCCTAGTCATAGTTAGGCTCTCGATAGGGGAAAGACCCAATTCTATAAGGAGAATAGGATAGGGTGTGTTGCTTTTAATTTTGAGGTTATACATTATAAAACACTTCTGGATTTGCTCAATCTTTCTCCAGGATTCTCTAGAGATGATACAACCCCAAACCTCACATCCATATAAGATAACCAGAGTGACTAAAGTTTCAAAGAGGAACTTCTTTCTATCCCACATTACGAGGTTTGTCGTTTTACAATTATTTTCAAGACCAAAATAAGCTTTCCATTTCCCATTAATCCTTTTCCCAATGCTATAGTTCCAGTTGAGCTTGTGATGAATATCAATTACTAGGTACTTGTAGGAAGACACTTCCTCCAAGTTACTATTGTCATACATAAAATTAGTGTAAGTGTCCTTCTTGGATTTGATAATCATAAATTTTGTTTTGTCAGTGTTAATAATCATACCCATGGTAGAGCAGTAATCCTTAAGAAGTATAAGTTGCTTATCAATATCATATGGGCACCTTGCGAGAATAACAATATCGTCAGTGTAGAGAAGAAGGATGATGACTATCCCAGCTAAGATCGTGCCATCACATCCTGCTTCCTCTAAACAACCTTCTAGCTTGTAGATGTAAATGCCAAATAAGGTAGGGGAGAGGGGGCAACCTTGTTTAACTCCAATATTACACTTAATATCTTTTGACCACCCCTAATTTCTCTTTAATTTGGAAATTACATTCTCGTATAACCTTATAGCGGCAGCTCTCAACTCAAAAGGAACCTTTAGCTCTTGTAATTTGTTCCAAAGGTTGTTTCTAGGAACCGTATCGAAAGCCTTTCTAAATTCCACAAAGAAACAAAAGAGATTGGATTTATCATTGTGGCATTCCTCCACAATGAACCTAAGTGTAACGACGTGGTCTGTTGTTGAGTGTTGCTTTCTAAAACCTGCTTGGCCTTTAGCCTGCTTACCTTCACTTTCAAGCCATATGCTCAACTTCCTTTCCAAAATAATACCATATAACTTGGCTAGGAGAGGGCTGATCATAATTGTCTTAAAATTAGAGGGGTTATTTATATCCCCACTTTTAAAAATGGGGATAATGAGGCTTTGAATCCATGGTTTACGGAACCCTTGCTTGACAATAAAATTACATTAATTATCAAAACTAATAATATCAATTATTAATTAACAAAAAAAATGACACATATATTGAAACAGTATCCAAAAATCATGGCATGAAAGTGCTAATGACTCTTCAATATGCACGACAATTAATTTGAGACAAATATAATTGACTTTGTATAAGTTAAAATTAAATTAAAAATTAAAAAAATTATCAATTGCCATGGTATTGCTTTCATCGGGATCAATAACTATAAGAAAAATATTTCATTTTTACTAAAACTTTTAAAGGAGTTTAATAACACTAGTGGATACAGAATTTTTAATTAATTTAATTGAAATGAAAAGTAAAAGGCATAACTACTTTTAAGATAAATCGCAATGCTAGAGCTTCACTACTACTAAAAATATTATCTAGATATTTCATGGAAGTTGAATACCTACCATCCATCTAATATATATTACTAATTAAATAAAAATTCTCAAATTCGTATTCCAAGACATGCATACCTCTAGATGTTTCGTTTCAAAATAGATACACACTTGAGTAACTTAAAAATAATAATTATATCTTTATTTTAAGCTATTATTATTATCATTTATAAAAACAATTTATATATGAGTTAAACATATATACATTTTAAAAAACATGCAAGATTCGCCCCACTTTATCATGGAATGCCTTAAATTGTAATTAGCTCTTGTTACAATACCATGGGCCAATACCATGGCTTATCAATACCACATGTCCAATATGACATGTGTTGATGTGACATTTACTTTAATTAATTAAATTTTAAATTAATTAATTAAAATAGAATAATTAACTTGAAATAAATCTTAATCTTTGATTTGTAAATATTACTATGAATATTTTGACATATTTCATAGATGTTAAAGCTCTACCATCTCTTTAATAATTAGTCATAATTAAATTAAAAATTATGTAAAAATTATATGAAATAAACACACCTATCTACATAATTAATTAAATTTAATTTGATAATTAATTAAAGCAATTAAGGGCAGCGGGAGGGGTAATCTATTGCCTCGGAAGACAAAGGGAGTATAGTTTTCTTGGGGCCTAAGTGGTGCAACCCTAAGGCTGCCACAACCAATATACCTTATCGAGACTTAAATTCCCCTTAATGGCCCTTATAAAACTTTATACCTCCATGCCCACATATATATGTATCGGAAGCATTTTATACAGTTAAAACCCTGGGACCATACCTTTTATTGAAATACATAGAAACACAGAGATTACCCAGGAAATTCTGCCCTGCTATGCTTAACCGGGCTTCAATAAACACTATACTTGTGTTCATAACCCTATCGGGTTCACACATCACCCCTGTACCATTGTTTTATCATAATATCGCTATCGCAAACCATCGTAGGCTCATATATATCGGGATATCTGAATATGCGGAAATACATTGCAAACTACACAAAACATTGGTTTTTACCTCTTTGCACCAACACGCTTATCATATGCCGAAGTCAATGCATGAAGCATTTGTGACCGTTGATTTGGAGCGATGAGATCTGATGGTCCAGATCAAATCGCCTTATCGGCGATTGCAGTCCTATTGGTTTGCAATATCAGCGCAATCTTTTGGTGAGGTTCGATGCGATATCACTATTGGCTATCAACGATTACAATGATGCTTAACAACATATAACCCCTCTTCAAAAACCTCTGATGTGATAACCTTGCGGACCTGACAAGCTATCTAATCTTTCATATACTGTTTTGGGTCCGGTTGGGTCGCGATATCAAGATTCTCCAATCTCCCACACCGATTCCCTTCCTCCGATGTGATGCAATTATTATATCGGACCTGATAAGGCCCAAAAGCAATATTTTTAATATTTCAAGTCCACTTTTCCAAATTCGCTAAGTGTTTCATGTTGTTTCTTTGTGTAAATGGGTTTTCCGGCTGCGGACCCAAATTACACTATGTTTTCCTTAATCATGGAGATTTATATGGTAATGTATGAAAACACAGATCCAATGCCTAAATCATCCACATACAGAGAAAAACAAGCCTTCAGGGCCTCCGCGGGCTAGTTAATAATTATACATGCAACACTGGTTTTATTCACAGTAAACAACTAACAGAGCCTCGTCTTGCTTAGATTATAACATCAAAGATCTTTCTCTCAAGAGAAATGCAATCAATTACACAATTCCACACTCAAAGTCAATTCTCTGGGTACAAATATAAATACAAAACTATATTTGAGGCTCTCTCCCTTCTCTGGCATGATTAATCTAATTAATTTCCTCTTTCTCCCATGTTTCCTGTAGGCTTACAAAATGCTTTCGAATCCTCTCTCTGTCTCTCCCTCCCGCATCTACCTCAGAAAACAAAGGAAATTGCATATATGTCATGCCTAACAGTTTCCTTCCACAAATGAAGGAATAGACTATACATTTAGGAATCAAATCCTATCCTAATCTAACAAACTAGACTGCTTGGCTTGATCTCCATGCAGGGAGGATCATTTGCCATTTTATTCCCAATTCTGTTCAAAATTAGGCCACTCTTAACTACTTACATTTATTTGAAATTAATACAAATTTAACAACCAAGTCTTCTTCTAAACTTGTATTCGCCACAACATGTGACCATTCCATCACATTGCTGGCTAGGTCTAGATGCTCCTACATCAGACTTCCAAGGTTTAAATTAATCATGATCTCCTGATCATGCACTTCTGATCTGTGTCCTTTTGGATCCCATACTTGGTTTGGTAGTCTGTCCTTAGTTACTGTTGTTGTTTGTTGTCCTTTAGGTCTCCCTCCTTTATGTTGTATTGTCCCATTAGCCATGCTCCCACTGTCTGTTGTTGTCCTTTTCATATATGTTACTGTTGTTTTTCTCATCTTAATTCGCAGTTTTCCATTCCCTTCACCTATCCCATCCTTTTCAGGCAATCTTCCTTTCTTCTTTTCTCCTGTATTTGTTTTATTGGAATGTTGTTGTATGAGTTTCCACAACTCATCCAATTCTTTGTCCATTTCACTTCTCATATGTTGAATACTATTCTCCTGCATCTGATTGTGTTCTTGAATAAGAACATCATAATCTTTGTGCCCATATTTTCCCATATACATTTCTGAAATGTACAAATGCCTTCTCCATTGATCCTCTGCAATGACTTCACTACTTCTTACTTCAATTCTCAGCATACCTGTAACTTCACAAATTTCTTGAAATCTCAGAATTCTTCCTGCTTGTTTAGCTACTTGGAATATTTCTTCTTCCAGTAACTTCATTTCTGCACTCTTAAGGATTATGGCATTATATTTGTCTACTCCTGAAATGTCACTTCCAGCCTCTTCTTCATCAATAAATCCTTGTAGCATAATAGTAATCCTATTACTATCATCTCTTGAACTCATTTCTAGTTCAACACTCCCATACTGTAGATTCAACACCATTTTTGTTGGCATTATGAGACAAGTGTTGTCCTTGATGGCAAATCACACAGATGATAAATTATAGTGCAGCAAAGTTATTTTCAAGTTCTCGCACTTTCATGCAGAGAAAAGTTTCTTTCATGTAGAGAAAAGTTCACACACTTTCATGCAGAGAAAAGTTTCTTTCATGTAGAGAAAAGTTCACGCACTTTCATGGTTGCTTCATGGTATTAGTCCGACAATTTTTGATCCTATGGTTTTGGTCCGTGGTATTGCATCCAAAAGTGTTGAGCCCAAGTATTCGGTCCATGGTATTGAATTGTTATGGTTTTTGGTCCGTGGTATTGTGAAAGGCCTAAGGCTATAAAATAGGAAGGAGATCATTTGGCAAGGCATCTTCTGATTAATTGAATATCTGATAAAGTGCTAGATCTAGAATATGGTGATTGGGTTATGGTGCAGATCTAGATTTGAATAAATAAGGAACCTAAGTGCAAGGAGAAGGATAAGTTTTATTGATGGGTCAAAATCTTAAGGCTGGAATAGTGGTATCTCTATATGATTTTGATTTGTAATATTTGGCGCACGCTTGATCTATAAATCTGATAATCTGGGTTAACTAATATCTGAATGTTTGAAAGAATGAATTTATAGATCTATACGCAGGTTTCTGTTGGTGAAGTTGCAGAATTTACTTGAAATATGTTTTAGCTGTTTTTATCTATTACTGTGGTGTTCAAGGTTCTAATTTGATATCTGGTTGTTGTGTGCTAAGAAAGTATTAATTCAGTTTATGCACAAGGAAGTTGGTTGATTGCAGATCTATTTGATACTTGATGGATCGGGATCTTAAGGATTGGAATGTTTATCATTATCTGGTTTGATAGACTAGATCTGAATTATTGACATATGTTTTAGGAATGGTATGATCTGTGTATGTCTGATGTATGAAATAGCTGCAAAGTTATAAGGAAATATTTGCAGATCTGTATGCGGGTTGGCTTTGGTGAAAGCATTGATTTAGTATTGGGTAATTCAGAGATTGATGATGCTAGTATTGATTGATTATGAGCTTCAATGGTATTAATGGGTCTAGTATGAAAATTGGATGAAACATGGCCTTTCAGATTATGATGTTGTGCTTCAGTGTATCCAGTCTGAAAATTGATGAAACGTGGTACCTGGAGGAAGAAAGAGAAGGTTGTAGCCTTCGGTAGGTCGGCACCTATGTAATAGTACATCAGCTAGTACAAGAGCCAAGGGGGTGGTAGCTCCCTTCTAGTAGCAGCTGGAAAACAAGTAAAGGTTGGAGCATCTCAGCAGGTAGCAGCCTGCGCAAAGGGGGTTGTAGCTCCCTTCCAGGAGAGTCTGGAGAACGAGAGAAGGTTGTAGCCTTCTACAAGTAGAAGCCTGTGTACTGGTATAAGTCTGCACCAGTACAAAACTATTGTAAAAGGTATTTCTTATTAAAGAAGATTGAGACGAGTTGCAGCAGGTGCTTTTCACCCACATTGGGTTTCCACCTTAAATCATGGTGTTCATGTGTGCTTCTTGTGTGTGATGATCTTTTCTATTTTACTACTTCGGTTTACTGCTCATATGGTTAATAATGTTCTGATGCACTCATTAGAGATCAACTAACTGAATCATATGTTTAATGGATATATACTTGTTGCATCACATATGAATCTTAATATGGAAAGAGAAAAAGTTATATTGATATGATAATACTGATTCACCCGCCCCCCCTCAGTATTATTTCCAACAATTGGTATCAGAGCAGGTCCATTGGTAGAAGCTTGATCGCTTGAAGGAGATCCGTTGAACAATGGGAAAGAAGCTTAAGAAGAAAGCACCTAAGCAGAAGAAGACATCTCAGAAGAACTATGACAGTGGGAGAATCGATTGGGGATTATGTGGAAGAAGCACTTCAAATTCAGAATCAGATTCAGAATCATTTCAGAATGAAGATGAACTATCAGGTATGAATTTGTTATCCTCTGATGTTCCAGCTATCTATCCATTTGAAGGTGATGTAAGTGATAACGAAACAACTGAATGTGCTCTTATGGGTGAGAAAGAAGGATATCAAATAGAGGAAGAATTTAAGAGGTTGATGGACAAAATTAGAGATCAAGAAGATCTATTGAACATAAAGGATGGTGCCTTCAAAGAAGTAGCTACCAGACTAAAGGCTCAACAAGAGGAAGGAAGCAAGGTAAGGAAGTTATTCAAGGACAAATATCAAAAGTTGCAGGATGAAGTAACATCACTAAGAAATGAAGTCAATGAAAAGAGCACAACAATCAAGAAACTCAGAGATAGATCCAGTTATTATGAAAGGCTTGAAGCTATGATCCTCTCACTAAAAGAAGATCTTGAAGAATCAAAGAAGCAGAATAAAGATCTACTCCAAGCTATTGAAAAACAGGAAAATGAAGTTATCAGCTTAAAATCTCCGTTGGAATGTGCCTTTAGAATTCGTCAAATGTAGCTGGATCTGAATGAAGAACAAGAAAAGGAGATTCTCAAACTAAGGCAACAAATGGAAGAAGGAAGAAAGTCTGAAGAAATTTTGAAGAAGCAATGTCTGGAAAAGGAAGAACAACTTCAGATTGAGGTAAATATCTTAAAAGAAGAAAAGGATAAACTGTTACGATTTCAAGATAGTACTAAAGTCTTGGATGATATTCTTAGTAGTCAAAGGTCTCCTGCTATAAAAACTGGTCTTGATTTTCATGAATCTGTTGAAGGTGAATCTAGTTCATAAGGTGAGGCAAGGGACTCTAAAGAGAAATGTAAAATGATCAACAAGGAGAGGAGAGGTCAACCCCATCAACAATCAAGGAAAGAGATTCTTCAAAGAAAACCTTTTACTCCTAACTATGGAAGTAATAGTCGTCCATTTACTCAGATGAATAATATTGAATGTTATGAATGTCATAATATTGGACATGTTGCAGCTAGATGCAGAAGAAGAATGGTTGAAGATCATCACACAGAAAGATCATCGCATTCCAGGTACTTTAATGAATATTGCTTTGCTTGCAATATGTTTGGTCACAAAGTTACTGATTGCTACAGAAGGAATATGAAACCTGTAAGATGTTATGCATGCAACAAACTTGGACATATAGCCAAGGAATGCAGGAACAAGGTACGGGCACCACACCAAAAGGAGAAAACATAATCATACTTGAAGATATGGAAGAAAAAGGAAGTACAGTCAGAAAAATGTGGCACAACACAATGTACAGGCACAACAGACTCAGAAGGAGCTGAAAGTGTGAAACTTCAGTATCCTAAATTTCATACGCAAGTTTCATAAAGGAAAGTCACGTATATACGCGAGTTGGTCACTGCACAGTCACATATATGATTGTTTGAGGAAAAGCAGTAGGGACAGGCTCAAGAAAGAGGGTCTGATATGATTTGGTCCATTATTTAACATGTCTGATAATGGTTACAATCTGTTAATGATGTGTGGAAATGTCTTGATCCTAACTTGATGATGATGATGTCTTGATACTTCTTGTTGATATATGTGTGATCAGATTTGACAGTAAACAGATGGCACAGGTTCAGGGGGAGCAGATACTTTTAATAATGCATTGTTGGCATTATGGTTAGTGGTACTTGGTGATGATGCTTAGGATACATCTTGCTATGAAATGATTGAGTTTTCCATGACAAAATCTCATATGATGTTTGGGGTTACATAGTTGATGATCAGATCAGATTTGTGGTTGATTCTCTGATATAGTGCTTACATGGTGATCTTTATAAGGATAAGGAAAAGTACAAAGCTTGTATACACATCTTCATTACTTGATGATGAGTCTATCATATGCTGCTGTCGTCATATGCATAAAGATCATATAATATAGTTGATGCAAGTCTCCTATAGTTCTTGGCTCTCATGTGGATGAGGATTGCTGCGGTTGATGATCTTGAGCTAAAGATACATAGTACTATATACAATATGCTGGATACATGAATGATTACTCAAAATTGCATTGTTGGAGACATGATGATGATAAAATGATAGATTGATACTTACATATGTTGATTGATACAGATGTCCCTGATTGATGATACATGGATGATATATAAGATCATGCAGATCTTGATGTTGATGAGATGGCTATGATGTCTTTCGAAAGGATGAGTTAATATCTATAGGCAGACATACCTTGCTACAAGACATTTACAAGTTGCTGATCTGAATAGTGATTGACAGATGCTGCTGATATTAGTTATTGATAACTTTCATGGTCTTGCTCTAGATATTTCATCTCTATGTCATATATGTCTTTTGTTATCAAGGTCATGTAACGACCTTTTTTTGGTTTCCCCACTATGCCTGGGATGAATGATGTAATGTAATTGTTTATCATGAGTAAACTTCTGGTGTAAGCCCACTTGGATGGGTGGATGAGTCAATATTTGTATATCCTCACTTGGTTGAGAGATGGATGTATGCATGAGTCAGGAAGGTCATTTAAGATAGAGTCATGTTCTTCTTGTAGAACATCTTTTTGCAGATCTCGCCTACAGTCAGGGGGAGCATGAGCATCACACTTCAACAGTGTAGAGACTCAGCATGTACTCAAGGGGAGCATGGACAGATTGGTACACCTTGGCATATACAAAGGGGGAGCTCATTCAAAAATTTCAGTAGACACTTAGGGGGAGTATGGACAGCAAAGGAAGAGAATATCTTCATCCGCCCTTTGCCCTTGATGTCAAAGGGGGAGAGTGATTTGGTATTGTTGCCATCAAGTCCAAAGGGGGAGATTGTTGGCATTATGATGCATGTGTTGTACTTGATGGCAACCCACTCGTAGAAGAACATCTCACTTATTTATAACTAGATGAATCTACAGAAGAGATATCAAATGTGACTGAATGCATGGGATGTCAGACAACTCAAAGGAATCAGATGATAGTTCTTAGTATGACAAGTTAGCTTTGCCATCAAGTCCAAAGGGGGAGATTGTGGGCATTATGAGACAAGTGTTTTCCTTGATGGAAAATCACACAGATGATAAATTATAGTGCAGCAAAGTTATTTTCAAGTTCTCGCACTTTCATGCAGAGAAAAGTTTCTTTCATGTAGAGAAAAGTTCACACACTTTCATGCAGAGAAAAGTTTCTTTCATGTAGAGAAAAGTTCACGCACTTTCATGCAGAGAAAAGTTTCTTTCATGTAGAGAAACGTTCACGCACTTTCATGCAGAGAAAAGTTCCTTTCATGAAGAGAAAAGTTCACGCACTTTCGTGCAGAGAAAAGTTCACGCACTTTCATGGTTGGTTCATGGTATTAGTCCGACAGTTTTTGATCCTATAGTTTTGGTCTGCAGTATTGCATCAAAAAGTGTTGATCCCAAGTATTGGGTCCATGGTATTGAATTGTTATGGTTTTTGGTCCGTGGTATTGTGAAAGGCCTAAGGCTATAAAAGAGGAAGGAGATCATTTGGCAAGGCATCTTCTGATTAATTGAATATCTAATAAAGTGCTAGATCTAGAATACGGCGATTGGGTTATGGTGAAGATCTAGATCTGAATAAAGAAGGAACCTGAGCGCAAGGAGAAGGATAAGTTCTATTGATGGGTCAAAATCTTAAGGCTGGAATAGTGGTATCTCTATATGATTTTGATCTGTGATATTTGGCGCACGCTTGATCTATAAATCTGATAATCTGGGTTAACTAATATCTGAATGTTTGAAAGAATGAATTTATAGATCTATACGCAGGTTTCGGTTGGTGAAGTTGTGGAATTTACTTGAAATATGTTTTAGCTGTTTTTATCTATTACTGCGGTGTTCAAGGTTCTGATTTGATATCTAGTTGCTGTGTGCTGAGAAAGTATTAATCAGTTTATGCACAAGGAAGTTGGTTGATTACAAATCTATTTGATAATTGATGGATCGGGATCTTAAGGATTGGAATGTTTATCATTATCTGGTTTGATAGACTAGATTTGAATTATTGACGTATGTTTTATGAATGGTATGATTTGGGTATGATCTGGTTTTGCAGATCTGTATGCGGGTTGGCTTTGGTGAAAGCATTGATTTAGTATTGGGTAATTCAGAGATTGATGATGCTAGTATTGATTAATTATGAGCTTCAATGATATTAATGGGTCCAATATGAAAATTGGATGAAATGTGGCCTTTTAGATTATGATGTTGTGCTTCAGTGTATCCAATCTGAATATTGATGAAACGTGGTACCTGGAGGAAGAAAGAGAAGGTTGTAGCCTTTGGTAGGTCGGCACCTACATACTAGTACATCAACTAGTACAGGAGCCAAGGGGGTGGTAGCTCCCTTCTAGTAGCAGCTGGAAAACATGTAAAGGTTGGAGCATCTCAGCAGGTAGCAGCCTGCGCAAAGGGGGTTGTAGCTCCCTTCCAGGAGAGTCTGGAGAACGAGAGAAGTTTGTAGCCTTCTGTAGGTAGAAGCCTGTGTACTGGTATAAGTCTGCACCAATACAAAACTATTGTAAAAGGTATTTCGTACTAAAGAAGATTGAGACAAGTTGCAGCAGGTGGTTTTCACCCACATTGGGTTTCCACCTTACATCATCGTGTTCATGTGTGCTTCTTGTGTGTGATGATCTGTTCTATTTTACTACTCCGGTTTACTGCTCATATGGTTAATGATGTTCTGATGCACTCATTAGAGATCAATTGACTGAATCATATGTTTAATGGATATATACTTGTTGAGTCACATATGAATCTTAATATGGAAAGAGAAAACGTTATATTGATCTGATAATACTGATTCACCCCCCTCCTCTCAGTATTATTTCCAACAATTTCTTCTTTCTGAGGCATTTTGATCTCACCCTTCATTAATTCGATCTGTTCTTTAGAATTAAATCCTTGGTTCAGATTGAATTCACATTGCCTTCTTCCTGCATATAAATCTTCATTAGATTCAAGCAATTCATTAAACACAAATACTTTACCTTGCTTCCTCATTATGCCAACACTTCTGACAACTTCTTTCTCATATTTGTCATCCATGATAACTTCTTCATTCTTATTCAATTCTGGTTGTACAATTTGATCATTTGTATTTTGGTTTCCTTGCCTCTTATCTAAGGGACTTGATTCATGCCACAAATCTGCCATTTCATTTGGAATCCCTCCCAAGAGTTCTGCACAATCTTCACTAACTGTGTTGTTTGCAATATCTATCCTTAATCCTTCTTCACTTTGGCTTCCTTCAAGCCCAATAATCTTCAATGAATGTTTAACATCTACAAGGTTTTCTATAGCAACTTTCAGTAGTTGCTCTCCTTTGGCTTCAGTCTTCAATAGTTGTCTAAAATCTACATAATTTACTACAGCTACATTTAACAGTTTCTCTTCCCTCTACATCACATGATTATGTGAGTTTCCTTCCTTTAACTTCTGAAAAATCATATCTGCGTTGTTCCCTTCACTTATGAAAACACTAAATAGTTGCCTTACTTCAGTGTATCCTTTGATCTCAATAATTATTTTGCCATCCTCCTTTTGAATTATCCTTTGGATTTCATCTGACTGGACATCTTCTTTCACTTGGCTATAATTTTTCTCCTTATTCTGCATATGATTGTGAGTAGTCATCTCTTAATATGTTAATATAATAGTTCCCAATAATTGCTTGTATTTCCTCAAGTCTATAAGACCTGCAAACACACACCAACTTTTAGTTTTCAAAATACAATACCTTTCATCTCCTTTTGATGCTTCAAGCACCAATCCTCTATCATAGATCTTTTGTATTTCAGCAGATCCTTCTTGCTGTGACTCTATTTCTCTGATTCTTTCCTTCTTTAACAAATCAATATGAATTTGTTCAAGTTCTTTGAACTCATTTATCAGCTTGCCATTCCACCTCTGTTGCAATAGCTTCCACTTGACTCTTTTCTTCATTCTCCATCTGTATCTTTGGTCTTCACTTGTCTTTCTTTGTACTGCCAAACTAATCTCTGGTTCTTCATTCTACTACCAGTTGTTATACTGCTGCAATCTAATGCCTTCCTCAAATTCATTCTCTTGTTGCTGATCATTTCCTTTAAATTGTTCATTCCTTCCATATTCATCTTGCTGGATTAATACTTCTGTCTCCTTCATGTCTTTGATGACATAACTTCCTTGTTGCTCCTGATCTTTCATCTCACCTTCAAATAATCTCTGCTCAATTTCTCTGATTTTAGCATCATATTTATTAACATTGTCTTCCACACCTACAATCACATCATTAATTGAAGAGTCTAAATATTTACTTAACTCTATAAATGTTAGAGATAGTTCATCATTATCATGCATAGTAATCATATCCTTTTCTCCATCAGGTTCTGAAAGCTTCATTTCTTCTTCAGGTTCCTTGAGCAGTCTGTCTAAGAATTCTATTTCCATATGAAATCTCTCCAGCAGTTCATCACAACTTCCATTATCAGCTTCATTCTTTTCCTGGCAATCCTCTTGAGTTATCATGTCTTCTACACTATCATATTGCAAAGTTCTTTCATCAATTTCATTAAACAAATTCATTTGTTTACCTTCTTGTAGTACCACTATGGTATTGTCATTAGACTTCTGGTCCATATCTGACTGTTTCACACCAAACAAAATTTCATCTATAAACTCCTTTTGTTGCAATAAATTAGCACCTTCTTCCTTGAAAAGGCATTCTCCATCATACTTCACCTCAAGAGCTTCATTCTTGCTTGTGACAATTTCACCAGATTGTCCATCATCCTCTACATATCCTGCAAACATACACAAACTATGAGAATTAAAATCACAAGGCTTCATTTCCTTATCTGCTTCCATTTTCATCATATCTTCGAATCGTTCTGAACTATGCCAATAGTCCATGAGATCTTCAGCTGATCTCCCATTATCCTCTTCACCCAACATTTCACCTTGTTCTGGTCTACAAATGGAAACTTCCATTTCTTCTTCTGCTTCTCTGAGTTCCTCTGGTTCCTCTTGAGCACTCAATATATACTCAATCTTTCTCAGCTCTTCTGCTATCTCTAAGTTCACTTATTGATTTCTATTCTCTTATAGCCTCTGCCACTTTACTCTTCTTCTCATGGTCCAACCATGCTTCTAGTCTTCATCACTTCTCTGCAGCATCTCCATCAATATTCCAATCTGGAAATCTATCTCAGCTCTCTCTCTGTCAAAATCTTCTTGACTCATCCTCATGCCATTTACTTTGGCATCTTTCCTTCTGATGTGGCTTCTTTCCAAACCTCTGCTATGACTATCTGTAGTCATCTTCTTCTCCTCTTTTTCCATGAGCTCCTCACTCTTCTGCAACAAGCTTCTGCAACAGAAAGTCCTCCTTACTGTGATCTTACCTCACTAAGCTCTCCTCACTCAGTATTTTGGTAAGCACGGTCCTCTATCTGGAACCTCCTCTTGAGCAACACCTTTGCTCCTTCTAGGCTTCTGCAATCTCTCACTCTCTCTTGAGAATAGTTTAGCTGTCCTTTTTGTCCAATCTCTTGTTGGATTCTTCAGGTTCACTGCCACTTCAGAGTGCTTTCCACATCTGGTTCTTCTCTTACAGCTTCTCTTGTTCTATCTTGCTGCAGTCTTCACACTTTCTTATGCTATCGCCTGTGTTTTGAATGGATTTCCTCTGTCAGATTAGAATCTTATCCTTCCTCTTACCCGCATAAACACTTTAGCACATAACTCTATTTTTAATTCCTTCACACGGACTTTCTCTGTTCTGTTTCACCCAATTGGTTCTAAATACAATTCTGCTCTGCTATCAGTTATTTCAATCACAAATCTACTTTGATACCAAAATGGTGCAACCCTAAGGCTGCCACAACCAATATACCTTATCGGGACTTAAATTCCCCTTAATGGCCCTTATAAAACTTTATACCTCCATGCCAACATATATATGTATCGGAAGTGTTTTATACAGTTAAAACCCCAGGACCATACCTTTTATTGAAATACACAGAAACACAGAGATTACCCTTGAAATTCCACCCTGCTATGCCTAATCAGGCTTCAATAAACACTATACTTATGTTCATAACCCTATCGGGTTCACACATCACCCCTGTACCATTGTTTTATCATAATATCGCTATCGCAAACCATCGCAGGCTCATATATACTGGGATATCTGAATACGTGGAAATACATTGGAAACAACACAAAAACATTGGTTTTTACCTCTTTGCATCAGCGCACTTATCGTACACCGAAGTCAACACACGAAGCATTTGTGACCGTTGATCTAGAGCGATGAGATCTGACAGTCCAAATCAAATCGCCTTATCAGCGATCGCAGTCCTATTGGTTTGCAATATCGGTGCAATCTTTTGGCGAGGTCCAATGTGATATCGCTATCAGCTATTGGCGATTACAATGGCGCTTAACAATATATAACCCCCGCTTCAAAAACCTTCGATGCGATAACCTTGCGGACCCGACAGGCTATCCAATCTTTCATATACTGTTTTAGGTCTGGTTGGGTCGCGATATTGGGATTTGCCGATCTTCCACGCCGATTCCCTTCCTCCGATGCGATGTGATTATTATATCGGACCTGATAAGGCCCAAAAGAAATATTTATAATATTTCAAGTCCGCTTTGCCAAATTCGCTAAGTGTTTCACGCCGTTTCTCTGTGTAAATGGGTTTTCCGCCTACGGACCCAAATTACACTAAGTTTGCCTTAATCATGGGGATTTCTATGGTAATGTATGAAAACACGGAGCCAATGCCTAAATCATCCACATATAGAGGAAAACAGGCCTTCAGAGCCTCCGCGGGCTGATTATATAATTATACATGCAAAACTAGTTTTATTCGCAGTAAACAACTAACAGAGCCTCGCCTTGCTCAGATTATAACATCAAAGATCCCTGTCTCAAGAGAAATGCAATCAATTACACAATTCCACACTCAAAGTCAATTCTCTGGGTACAAATATAAATACAAAACTATATTTGAGGCTCTCTCCCTTCTCTAGCCTGATTAATCTAATTAATGGCCTCTTTCTCCCATGCTACCCGTAGGCTTACAAAATGCTTTCAAATCCTCTCTCTGTCTCTCCCTCTCGCATCTACCTCAGAAAACAAAGGAAATTGCATATATGTCATACCTAATAGTTTCCTTCCACAAATGAAGGAACAGACTATACATTTAGGAATCAAATCCTATCATAATCTAACAAACTAGGCTACTTGGCTTGATCTCCATGCAGGGAGGATCATTTGCCATTTTATTCCCAATTCTGTTCTGAATTAGGCCACTCTTAACTACTTACATTTATTTGAAATTAATGCAAATTAACAACCAAGTCTTCCTCCAAACTTGTATTAGCCACAACATGTGACCATTCTATCACATTGCTGGCTAGGTCTAGATGCTCGTGCATCACTAAGATTAACCACTAATAGTCAAGCCAAGTTTTAGGTGATCTGGAAATGACTTGACATAGTCAAGGACAAAGGAATTAAAAGTTCTAAGCGACTTTATGATAGTAATAAGGAAAATAACTCAGGCATTAGCAGAAAGCTCCTCTTATTACCCCCATGTGTCTGTTTACTTGCCATGTTGGCATCAAAATCGGAGGAAATCACACTTTAGTGTATCCTTAGATCTCTAAATGTTGACGTAGAAAACCTCCCCAAGCTAGGTTCACAACTCTAATAAGGAGAAGTTGAGCTCCATTATGGAGCAAGGCTTACGAAGTTATTACCGTAATCAAATCATATTAAATAAGAATTTCTTGGAGATCGAACAAGTCGAATCTCATGACATTTCAATTAACGAGAATAATTATAAGTTGCCACTTGGAATTACACTTCCATGGGATGGATGGCGAAGGAGGATAGATGTGTGTCAGGTTTATCACCCACACGTTACATATCATGCATGATGAAGATCACACTTGGAGAATCAACGATGAGGGACGACGTGATTTAAATGCTCAACGTCCTTCAAACACTGCCAAGGATTGTTGGAGTTATTCAAGGATCAACTCTTGAATGGCTCCGTGTGAAATCTCTATTCAGAGTTAATTAATGCTTACCTCAGGGGAGAGGCGTTTCTAGCAAGAGAGGGAGTTGATAAATAGGGAGAGACATAAAGCATTCGAGCTCACTGGGTTGCTTTCTTATTTGAATTCTTTACTAAGGAACTAGTCATTAGTAGTGATGGAGAGCCAATCATTAGTAGTGATGGAGAGCCAAGAAGTTTATGGGGAATTAGCTTGCTGGAAGAGATTAGTAGAAAAGCTCTTCAAAATTTTGATAGACATGTATGAGTTGTTGGGTAGGAGATTAGACTTCATTAACAAGAAGTGAGATGATAGTGGACCACAAACTCAAATTGATGCAGGCTCGCAAGTGAAGCTTCAACATGGGAATGGAAATCCTTCTTCTGAAGACCAAGAATCAAGAAAGGCAGGGTCTCTCGGACCTAGCAACGATGATGCATGTTGTACTCGCTCCAAAACCAGCGGAAGGCATTGGAATAGATCGTAGTAAGTAGGGGACATCCAAGGACAAGCTAGACCCTCACCCCTTTGGTGAAAATTTGATAATTATGTTGCATCCATTGTAAATATGACTTATTTTTAGGGCATTTTGTAGAATATATGGACATTATCAATATAACATTGTATTTTAGAGCCCGTGATACCAAAAAACTAAGTTATGGTTGTATTGAAATTTCAAAACTAATAATGTTATAGAAGAATGTATATGATATAGGTTATGAAAATCGATGTTTTTAATATAATATAATAGTGATTTTGTTTAAAAAATAACAATTAAAATAATTACATTTTTTTTGTAAGTGTGATAGGACTTTCTGATTTTTGAGTTTACATGTCCATTATTCATTCTGCTATGGAGGAGGGTAACACAAGATTCAAACTCAAAATCTCCAGTTTGAAGAAACTTCATTCCACGACTATCAACACCCTACAAACAAAGAAACTATTACAAACAATTAAATATTTTAAATTATATACACAATTCAATTTAATGTATTACTTATATCATTAAATGTTTTGAATTTTATAAATAATCCTATAGATTTGAAAAATTGACTATATTTTTTCACATTTCCTTAGATAATTGTCTATACTAAGGATTTTCTCCTCTATGATATCTATATAATTTTAAATTTATAATATACATTCATAACTTAGATAATGGTCTTACTCTCACGTACTTTCTCCTCTATGATATTTATATAATTTTAACTTTAGAGTATACATTTACCATTTAAGATTTTTTTCTATATATTTATGTTTGGTATGTTTGGTTTTATTGATATCATGTTTTAATTATTTGAAAATGGTGATTCTTATTTTTATTTATCGAATAAAAATTATATTTGTTAAATGAATTAATATCTATTAACATAATTTTTTAAATAATAATTTGTTGGGATTGATATTAATTTATTGTCATTTATATTAATTAATAATTAATTCTTATTCATAAATATAAAAGAAAATGTGAAAATACATTATTTATTTTTTTATTTGAAAAGGAAAAAAAACTTTACTTAAGTAGCCATATTGGTAAATCAAATATTTAGTTCCACTCATAAAATCATATATTGTATAAAAACCAAACTTTAAAGTTGAGGGTATATAAAATAGAGTAGTTTAATGTACTTTTGCCAAAGTCTAGTATAAATTTTAGAAATCTGAATTATAGCGGTCAAACTTTAGGATTTTGGGTGCCTAGTGAGATTTTGATGGTGATGAATCCATTTCCACCATCAAAAAACAATTCAAACACTCTTATCATTAGATTTTTTGAAAAAAAATTCCTGGTGAATTTGTGCCTCCATAGACAACACCATATAAAATATTTTTCTTCCATTTTTAACAATGGATTTTCATTTTTTATTACTTAATAGTGTTCAAAATCCAACATATTTTTTATTTTTTTTAATTAATATTCAAGAATAAATTAACTTTACTTTCCACTTTTTCATAACAAGTGGATTTAAGTGCGATTTTTTTTTTTCTCTGGTTTATTTTCCTATTTAATTTGTCTAGAATCCAGTGATTCATTGAAATCACAAGTTTGACAGGTGAATTTTATACAATCGAAGTTCCCCAGGGTTTTGATGGTGTTGAATCCATATATCTAGTCAAAAAACCAATTTAAACAAAAAAAATCAAGATTTGGCAACAATTTTTTGCATCTTTGACCAGAAATCTGCGAGAAACTCCAAAAAGTTGCACTTAAATAGTACTCCCATTTCATAATATTAGAATATAACAAAATTAAATAAAACCCTTATCATTGTGTACGAAAGTTTGGCCAACACGCTATTAAACAAAACCCTTATCATTATATACGAAAGTTGGGCCAAAATGCTAATGAGTGTATGAAAGTTCCACATGATGGATTAATTGTGTACAAAAGTTTGGCTTGATGTGTGCTCACTAATTCTTCATTATTAACAACAACAAAAAAAATACGTTCTTTCAATAATTAGCTTATAGGATACTATATTTAACATTCTCCTAAATTCTCTACTAAAAATTGAAAGAAGAGACAGAGGGGCCTCTTTCCAACAAGAGTTGTGGAGGTGTTGTAGTGGCTACAACCACCCTCCAAACTTTTTTCATGCACCCAAATTCAGAGCCTCGCTTGAGAGTTTCACTTGATGGTTGCATACACTCATGTTCACTTCGTGAGCTCGTGTGAGCCTTCGCACCAACCTTGCTTGTTCATTCCACCCAAGTTTCTACATGTTGATGTCAATGTCTTACTTGCGACCATGTTCTGGTCATGCTGAAGGTCTTCTCTTCGTGTGTACATGTTATGTTCGGTATAAAAACATCTATCGCACTTGCACACAGAGTCACATTCACCGTCACGCAAGCATCATCATGGTCGATCAACGATCAATCATGAGTTTCGCGCTTGTCGCTTGCACCGTTGGTCAATCATGTTGAACGTGTGCGCCTATTTGGTTTGATTCGTCTCGTCGTCAAGTCATGAGGGTGTGTGTTTGTAATATCACATTTGCATCTTTCACTCGTTCACACACTTAGTCATTTTCCTGAAGTTCTGATGACCAGACTCCCCTTTGATAGTCGGACCATCACCCGGCCATCAACTCGATCGATTGTCACCCAAAACAGCGTAGCAGCACCAAGCAAGTATTTTCAAGTTGCCCTACTCGCAAGCAATTCACTTAACCTTTATGCTAGCCACCCGGAGAGTCGGACCTGGTAGCCACCCCGAGACTGACTCCCATAAAAAATTGCGTAGAGGCTACTGACCTTGCCCATTCTTTTGACTAAAGAAATTTTGTAGACAAGCTGGACAGACAATCAGTGCTTGTCCTTGTCTCCCTCAGAAAATTGCTAAGTTTTTCGAGCCATTCCTCCTAACGGTCGACTAGCTGCTCATCTAGAAAATTGTGTAGTTTTCATGAGTAGACCTTTTGTTGCCCAGCAGTCTGCTCAACTTAGAAATTACGCAGAGATGATCAGTAGGCCGACCTCCCAGCCTCAATATAGTTTCCCATGCTAGCAGCTCCCAACAGCAGATTGCTAGTTCCCTCTAGGAATTGCGCATTTTCTGGTGCCAAGGTCGCGACAGATTGCTTGCCTGTTCCCCTTGGGAATTGTGCAGTTTCTGCTGCTAGTGGCCAAGTAGCTAGCTGCTAGTTCCCTCCAGGAATTGTGCAGTTTTGGCTCAGAGGCTCCTGACCAGTTCCTCCAAAAAAAACTGCACAATTTCTGCTTGTTAATCCTCCATGCAACCCAACCTATTCCTCAAAAAAATTACGCAAATTTTGATATTAAGCCCTTACTGCCCACTCGTTCGAGAAAATGAACAGATCCTTTTTGCCTTGCCTTCCTGCAGCCTAGAATGTCCCTCACAAAATTTGCACAATTTTTCCATCCAGCCGAGCCAGACCTTGCGGACAGTCACTGTCGACTCAGATTGCCCATCATCATCACATAATGACTCTTGTGCAATTTTCATCAGTAGTGCCCGGAGCCATTATCTCGCTTCCAAACCTTTCTGCCTCTCCCGGTCACTTGCATCCAAAATGATCATGTGTCATGGTTTTATGAAACTAGCTCACAAAAAGATAGAAAAGATAGATCAACGCCTTAGAAATAAGCCTCTTCGAGGGGGCAACCTCCTTTACATTACACAAATGAACAATTCTTAGATGATTCAAATGAAAAACCCTGCTTTCTCTATATAGGAGTCTAAGGGGTAACAATATAACCAAAGCCAACCTAATAATAATAATATAAAGCAACAAAAATAACAATAGTGGGATTTTATGGGGCACAATAATAATAATATGGGGACAATAGCGGCACAAAAATAACAATAAGGGATACAACGACAATAGTAATGGGGGAATCACTAGTGTTATAGGGACCTAACATGTCCCTCTCATTCAAAAACTTTTTGTCCTCAATGCTTGAGTAGTTCTAGATGCTTCTATATAAAATTCTCATCCTCCCATGTGGAATCTTCAATCGGTAAGTTCTTCCACTTGATGAGATAATCTGAAATTGATCGATTTCGTAGCTATCGAGTTCTTGTTTCTTTGATTGCTTCAAGTTCCAATATGACTTTTCCATCCTCATGAAGTTCAGGAAATATTGTTTGAACTGGAAGATTGTCACCTATAACCTTCTTTAAGCATGAAACATGGAAAAATAGCTGCACTCAAGAAGCTGCGAGAAGCTCCAATTTGTATTCCATAGTACCTATCTTTTGCAACACCTTGTACCGACCATAATACTTTGGTGATAATTTATTATCCTTCTTATCTTTCTTGAGGGACATTTGTTTATATGGTTGTAGCCGTAGGAATACCCAAACCTACGTCAAAACTTCTTTTGTTGTGATGTTGATCTGCCTGCTGTTTCATTCTATTTTGCACCAAGGTGAGGTTATCCTTTAAGAGTTGGAGAACTTGTTGTTGCTACTCGATGTGATGTTCCACTGCTTGAACCTTAGAATTTTCTCTTAAATATGATGTCATGGATGGTGGATGATATCCATAAAGTGCCATAAATGGGGTCATTTTTGTTGCAGTATGGAAGGAAGTGTTATACCACCATTCAGCTAGAGGCAACCATTTGACCCATTGTGTCTGTTTATCATATACAAAGCAACGAAGATATCCTTCCAAACATTTTTTTACTATCTCAAATTTCCCATCAGATTGAGGATGATAAGATGAGTTATGAGCTAACTGAGTACCAAGACAAGAAAATAATTATGTCCAAAAAATTCCAGTGAAAATGGGATCTCTGTCGCTTACAATAATCTTTGGGTTTCCATTTAGCTTTTGAATTGTTTCCATAAATGAAGTAGAAACTGTATTCGCCTTAAATGGATGAGATAATGCATAAAAGTGTGCATAATTATTAAGTCTGTCAACTACCACCATGATAACACTCTTTCCTTCCGACTTGGGTAAACCTGTCATAAAATCCATTGAAACCTCCTCCCAATGTTGGCTTGGAATGGATAAAGTTTGTAATAGTCTTGGGGTCTTAATTGTTTCAAATTTATTTTGTTGGCAAACCAAACATTCCGCCACAAACTTTTCAATATCCGACTAAGGCCATCCCCAAAAAAATCCTTTTGACCCCTGTGGTAGGTTTTTAGAAATCCTGAGTGCCCTCCTAAGGGAGAGGTACACAATTTCCTAAGAATATTTTGTTTGAGTTGGGAATTCTTACATAGGTATAACTGATCCTTGTACCATAACGAATAATTTTCCAGCTAAATGTATCAGATGTACTGGGATCTTGTTGTATCTTTTGAATGAGTGCCCACACTTCCTCATCATTCTTCCATTCATCCCTTGATTCGTTTATCCAATATGGTTGGATAATAGAAATGGTGCAAAGAAATGCTTCCACATCTTCATCCTTTCTTGAGAGTGCATCTGCCACAACATTTTGCTTCCCTTTTTTGTAGATGATTTCAAAGTCATAACCCAACATCTTTGTGACCCATTTTTTCTTCTCTTCCGAAGATAATCTTTGTTCTAAAAAGTATTTAATTCTATCATGATTTGTTTCTACCTCGAAGTGTCTTCCCATTAGGCAGGGTCACCATTTATTAAGTGCATGTAGTATTGCCAACATTTCCTTCTCATAAATAGCTTTGTGTAAATACCTTCCTTTGATTGGACGAATTTCAAAAGTAATGGGCCTTTATTCTTGCATTAAAACAACACCAATTCCATTTCCTGAGGCATCACATTCCACAATAAAAGTTTTTGTGAAGTCTGGTGTTGCTAAGACTGGTTCTTGGAACATTATCTCTTTAAGATGTTCAAAGGCCTTCATTGCTTCTGGAGTCCATGAAAATGCATCTTTCTTCAATAATGTTGTTAGAGGTGCTGCTATTCTCCCATAATTCTTAACAAACTTGCGATAATACCCTGTCAACCCGAGAAATCCTTGTAGATGCTTTATGGATGTGGGGACTTTCCATTCGTTAATGGTTTTAATTTTGCTAGGGTCGACCTTAACACCTTCATGAGATACAATATAACCCAGATATTCCACCTCTTGTACTCCAAAGAAACATTTGGAGCTTTTTGCATATAATTGTTTCTCCTCCAATAGTTTGAGCACCATGTCAACATGTTGGACATGATCCTTCCAAACTTGTTGTAGATTAGTATATCATCAAAAACTACTAACAAAAATGTTCTAAGGAAGGGTTTGAAAATGGAATTAATCAAACCTTGAAATGTAGAAGGTGCATTAGTAAGGCCAAAAGGCATGACCAAAAATTCATAATGACCCTCATGAGTTCTAAATGTTGTTTTTGGAATGTCTTCAGTCTTCATTCTGATTTGATGATATCTTGAACGAATATCCAACTTGGTGAAGTAAATTGATCCATGCAAATCATCCAATAATTCATCAATGACAAGAATGGGAAATTTATCATTAATAGTGAGCTTGTTGATCTCCCTATAATTTGGACACATGCACCATGATCCATCCTTCTTGTGAACCAATACTACTAGAGCAGAGAAAGAACTTTGACTAGGTCAAATTATACCAGCCTCTAGCATTTCTGCAACCATACGGTCAGTTTCGCTCTTTTGGAAATAGGGATATCTGTACGGCCTGATGTTTGGAGGAACACTTCCTGGAATCAAATTAATAGCATGATCATGATCACAAAACCTCCTTTCTATATATAGGATTCTAAGGTGTCACAATATAACCAAAGCCGACCTAACAATAATAATATAAAGGCACAAAAATAACAATAGTGGGACTCTATGGGGCACAATAATAACAATATGGGGACAACAGGGGCACAACAATAACAACAAGGGATACAAAAACAATATTAATGGGGGAATCACTAGTATTATAGGGACCTAACACATGGTAGACTAGGAGGTTTTTGGATTTGATGTCATCTCGTCATGAGTAGCTGCAGGTACAGGTACACCAACAAACATGGTGCGACAACGAATGGGATGAATGAAGGGAACACATACAGAAGGAAAGGTTCACCACCGGACGAGTGAACGATGCATGCGAAGAGATGTGCTCGCGAATGGATGATCATGAAAATATGTGTTCGCGGATGAACAGATGAGCAAACATGCAAGATGTGCTCATAGATGGATGAACGGAAAAACATGCACCTTTCGCGAACAGATGAGCCTGTCAAGCCTTCCAACATACAAACAAGGAACAACGTGCCAAAGCAATATCAAGCGAAGCGATGACCATCAAAGACTCCGCGCACTTTTCCATGCGGAGGTGAAGCTATGACACACCATGAAGACATCCATCACCCAATAGTACTATAGCTTGACATGCACTCTAGCAACAACACGGATGTACCAACATTGTCATGTCGAGTCATGTTGTCCACATCTCCACTGTGGGCCATGTTGCCAAATCAATTTAATGTAATGTGGATGTCCAAGAGACCCACTTGTTGAACAAAGAGTCATGTAAAGTCAAAAATTCATGGAAGTCCAACAGTCATGAGGGTAGTAGAACAACCACAAGGGTCAGTTTCACCATTGGATATAAATACCCCCTCATTTGTACATGCAAAGGACTTTTCACCTCAGCTCCTCCCACATAGCCAAGAGAGTCTATTATCTTTTCTTTGAGGAGTAAGCAGTGGCTCCAATGCCCCTCACACGGGGTTAGTGATGTATAGTGTAACGATGTGTCTTGGAACTTTCGCTTAATTAAAAAGTCGGCTAATAGGCCAGCACATTTTGACACATGTATTGTATCTTTTGTAAGACTAATCTTTAACACTTGTAATGCATGTTTCTTGAACCTGTGTTTAACACTTGAACTAATTCACTTGTTGGAATATATATATGTTAATGAAAATGTGTTGTATATGATGTTAGCGATGTATCGCCCATGTAGACTACTCTCCCAGACTTCAGATAGACCTTTCACATAAAACTTTCTATAACAGTCGTTGCGCTTGTGCAGATTAATCCACTGAGTGTTATACATGTTATCTTCCCTTGTGTTTTATGACTGCCGCATCCGTGTGGACTATTCTACTAGAAGCTGTGTATATCCTGTTGTGTTGTGTGTTCCTAGCAGAGTTGGGACTTCTCCCAACTGACTTGGGGCTCACTCTCACCCTCGCTCCCTCTACAGTGAAACAACCATTGACACAAGTAACACATTCACTCAGCAGGCACATGAACCTCACTTCTCAAAGACAAAGAATACCACTCTCCTCTGCTGACAAGCAAGAGTTGAGGAAATCCTTAAGATAATGGCAACCAGGCCATCATACCGGATGGGACTCCCACACCAAACGGTGTGAGGTCTAGTTGGGACATCATACCGGGGTGATCCCCTGAATGTTGGTGGGTCCAACACTATCAACATTTCTGGCGCTAGAAGGAGGGAAGCCAATTGTATATGGTTGAACATCCTCTCACACTCATTCATCAACCATTTGGTCAAGGCAGTAACTCGCACTACCTCTCACCTACACGCGACTCTGCAGTTGGTTACTCTTCACCGCCCAAGATTGAGCATGAGATTCTATATCATCAACTTTGCTCCATCCTTCCCATCACTCAACTGATCGCGAAAGCAGTCAGACTAATCCCAGGCATACAACATCTTCCATATGCATCAAGGAAGCCAAAATCCACTCCTACAGGGGTTGTTGTACCATCAGTGGAAGAAGAAGTCCTTGCCACACTCGAAGGTCTGGAAGAAGCTATTTAAGATGGAGAGGAACCTCCAATCTTCCGTCATGGTGAACAAGACACTCTTGTGATATTGAGATCAAACTCTGTTACAAGAGGCGGAGGGGAAGGCAGCAAAGGAGGTGGAGGCAGAGACAAACCAACGGACTTAGAGTTGGAACCATCTGATTCTGAAAGAGAGGAGGAGGATGAAGAAGAAGAGATGGCTAACCCAAATCTAGAATGGATGACTCAAAGACCATTGGCTCTCCCGAATTTTTTGCACAAGATGCCGAAGCGGGCAGAGAGAATGAACAGAAAGTTCGACCCTGACAGTGCAGTGGAGGTTGAATATCATTTGGATAACTTCTACTTGCAACTGTAGACCCTTGAGGTACGACATGACGACATAGCTTGTATATTTTTCCCATGTTCCTTGGATGGTCAGGTAGCTGCATGGTATCACAACCTTCCACCAAACTCCATACAGAACTGGGGTGCATTCAAACGCATGTTCCTTGAAATTTTTGCTGATGACAAGACCCCAGCTATGTTACTAAAATAATTGGGAAGCCTGAAGATGGAGGGGAAAGAAAAGGTAAAAGACTTCAACCAGAGGTTTACACACATATTGAACAAATTTGCAGCGGAAACCAAACCTCGTGACTCCATCACTGTTGATTACTACACATCTGTACTGCCAACTAGCATTGTGTAGTTCATCAAGCGAGCTGCGAAACAAAAACTTTTGGAAAAATGCGAAGAGGCTATTTCTATAGAGAAATACATGCACGTGATTGTAGTTATTAAGGATGATGAACCAACAAAAGACTCCAAAGATGCGAGCATGAAGTTCCAAGCGGTGGCTAGAAGGGGTAGAAACTGTCACTTGCCTCATCAAGAACTTGAAAATAGAAGTGTCTGATCTTAAACAACAGAAAACAAACACATATGCAAGCAGCGATCATCCCATATAGAGATAGGGAAGCAACTCATCAAGCAGCAACCACTTCACTCAAAAAACTATGCAGGAGCAGCGCATGCCATAGATAGTGATGAAGGTATTGCACTTAAGGAAGACTCAAGTTCTGGGCGTGTGGTGAATGCATATTAGTTCTTGCAAGTGATGTCGAAGACGAACACCGAGAAGCATCCCTAAAAGAAAAAATGACCGTTACAATCTTAGGAGTAAAGGGGATCCCCCTACACTTGGGGAGATGCAAGAAAAGGTAAGACTACTAATGAGGAAGGCTGACCCACCGGCCGCACCAAAGCAGAAAACACAAAAGAAGTTTGGGAAGACAGTGGCAGAGAAGAGTACATCCATGAGTAGCAAGACGCAAAAGACTCCATCGGACAACACGAACATCTGTTCTACCCTAGACACCTCGGTGAGTCTACTACCTCTGGAATACAACATTGTAGATGTCATCAAGAAAACTTGGGAAAACATGAGTTTGTTCAATTTAGCTAAGATGCAGAGTCAGCAAGACATCTTGCTACGTGCATTGGGACAAACAACAACGGACAACACAGCCTCTACTAGCAAGGGAGCAAGCACACCTCCATAATCACTTTCCACCATGCTCAACACACTCCAGATGGAAGAAGCAAACTGAGGTTTCCCTCCATTCCTACTATCATTTGAAATTTTTAACTGCAATGTTCACAACTCCTTGGTTGATTCTGGCGTGGCATCCAACGTCATGCCGCTATCCATTACAAAAAGGATCAATGAACAATGGAGCGAGACATTCGTGCCGATCATCCAACTTGATAGAACATCGGTACCAACCATTGGTGAACTACGAGATGTGATCATCTGAGTATCTCAAGACGGTTGAGTCCTCCAATGCATCAACATAGTTGTTATGGACATCTCGTAAGCATACGGTCTACTACTCAACAAAGACTGGTCCAACAAGCTAGACATATAGTTTTCTATAGACTGGTTGCACACGTACCTTCCATACAAGGGAAAATACAACCAAATTTGGGTACTTTCTGAGAGGTATATGAAGCACAATGTCACTCCCCTTAACGGCGTGAATGAACTGTTGGCCTTCGAAGAAATCATGCTTAGCAATTGTCTCCTAGAAACAACATTCGGGTGTTATCCTACACAGCCAACTCCAACCCCACCAGACATGCAGTTGGGACTCCTTCCTTGCCCAACTGATGGTAATGAAACATGTACAATGCATTGTACCAATAGTAGCAGTAGCATTAGAAACAGTAGCAGCAGCAGTACTAGCATGCCAAACGGTCCGTGTACAAACAAGTCGTGGGCCATTGATTTTGACGAATCAAAGACACATGATAGCTCAAGGTCTGGGTGTATCTCATTCACCCAAAATAACAAAAAATGCATGATTTCAAGCTTCTTGAAGTTTGAGTGCACAAAAAACATTTTTGAGTATGAAGCACTCATATTGAGGTTACAAAGGACCGTCAGCCACAACGCGGTCACACTCAAAGTGATACTACACCTCGCGAACAATGTTGAGGCTTTCAAGGACATAACAATTGATGAAGGTAAGCACGAGTAGCCCTTGAAAACTACAGCTGAGGGCAAGAAAGGAAACCCCACCCCCAAGGGTGTGATTTCCCTCAACAAGCTCAATGATTCGCAGAACTTCTATTGAGGGCCAAGAAATAGCAGAAGCCATAGGTCCACCACTACGAATGAACAAAGCAACCTGGGGACCAATCATGATCCGAAGATAGCTATTCTTGGTACAAACGACACACTGTAATAGTGGCAAATCTTTGACCGCTTGATCAAATAGTGTCGGGATGTATCTATATGGACAGATGATGACCTGAGTACACAATATACGTGAGAAATCCAACACGAGATTCCAGGTAAAGGAGCAGTCAAGTCGTTGCATCAAAGGTCAAGTAAAACACATATGTCGTTTGAACTCCTTATACAAAAAAAATTGACTAAGATTTTAGATGATTGGATTACTTGCAAAGTTTGTCATCATACTTGGGTTTCTAATTTAAATCCCACATGTAGGAAATCTAGGGAAATCCACTTATGCATTTATTTTAGGAACTTGAACCGCTCCCGAAATAAAAGAAACTACCTTGTGCCATCATCTGAGCCTATGTTGCACGCAGTATCTGAAGTAGTGGTGTCATCTTCACTTAAAGGTCTTTTGGAATACCACCAGGTTTCGGTAACGGAGCCCAGTGGACTTACACTAGTCCATGAGAAACTTGGCACATACACATGTCATCTGAAATTACTCGACGGGAGTGTTGAAAACCTTCCTATCAATAGCCAAGATCTTAGGCATTACATCAAGTAGGTCGAGCCACACCCTGTTCCATGTACACGGTCTGCTTGATTCTTGTTGTTTTCACCTTGTTTGCTTTGCTTACTATCATTGTTTTCACTTTGCTTGTTCTATTTGCTAGTTTTGTTTACATTTGTTTTGTTTACTTGATATTACTATTTTTGTTTCTGGAAATAAGTGCTACCAACTACTACGTTCTGGATTTCGAATAGAGTATGTGGCTGAAATATGAAGAGACTTGTGGCACTACAGCACTTCGCAAATCTTGTGTTCGTCTTCTCTGTGCTTGGTTACAACCTTCAGCCGATGAAGTCTTGACAAAAAATACGAGCCATTTGCAAGGGAATTTTTGGTCCAACCACAAGCCTATGTCCACATTGGGAAGCCTCATTCCTACACTCAACCTTCTACTATGTGTGTTCAAGCTCATCCAACTAGTAGAAATGGAGAAGGGGAAAATCTAAATGAGTAAACCTATGTCAGAGGTCTTACATGCTTCTCTAAAGGAACAACCTCTTCTGATCTCAACAATTCAGGATCGCTCTTTTTCCCCAAAAATAAATAAGTGCCTATGCACAATCCTCTTGAAAAATACAAAGCCGAAAGAAGAGAAAGGCTTCCTGGCAGAGAGGTGAAGCATGCAACTCCATTGGGGTACTGATCAAGTTCGTTGGAAGTGGAGCAATGTATGTGTTCCCGCATGACTCCACCAGGGCACTGTCCAGGCCTACTGGCAGTGGAACAACACTAAAGATGAAAACTTATACTTTGAATATCTTCAGCTCGTGAGCTAAACCACCCTTCCCGGATTCAAAACATTGTGATCAAGCTGAACTTTTGATTTTGTATGTCCATGGGGTAAGTGGGGAAGTTGAAGTAACCCACACAATGATTCAATACTCCACGAAAGACCAAGGCCCTGTGCTATCAACGAACCAAAATAGAGAAGTTGGAGTTCTACTAGTGTGTCACCAAGTGTGTTAGTGGCTACAACCACCCTCCAAAATTTTGGCCTGCACCCAAATTCAGAGCCTCCCTTGAGAGTTTCACTTGATGGTTTCATACACTCAGGTTCACTCTGTGAGCTCATGTGAGCCTTTGCACCCACCTTGCTTGTTCATTCTACCCAAGCTTCTGCATGTTGATATCCCTATCTTTCTTGCGAACATGTTCTGGTCATGCTCAAGGTCTTTGCTTCGTGTGTACATGTTATGTTTGCTATGAAAACATCTATCCCACTCGCACATGGTGTTACATTCATTGTCATGCAAGCCTCGTCATATTCGATCAACGAATAATCACGAGTATCGTGCTTGTCGCTTGCAACATCGGTCAGTCATGTTGAACATGTGTGTCTCGTTGGTTTGAGTCATCTCGTCGTCAAGTAATAAGGGTGTGTGTTTGTAAGATCACATTTTCATCTTTCATTCGTTCACACACATTCATTTTGCTAAAGTTCCGACGACCAGACTCCCTATTGGGCCGTGAAACAGGTATAAATTTACCCTTGATTACATTACCTTTTTCCTCCTTTTTATGCATTTGTGCCATGATATAATAATATTTTGATAGAATTTCGATAGAAAGTGAATGAAATCCCTTTTGATATGAATTGGCTGTCAAAAATAACTTTCGTTGCTTTTTATGCAGAGATTAGTGAATGGGACAACTATTGTTCAAACTATTGAAGAACAAAGGCTAATCAGGGAGAAAAGAGTGCGTCTTGTGTGGTCAAGTTGAGAAGAGAATAAGGAGGATCAACTCAAGATGGAAGATTGTTTGATAATAGTATTTAGTTGTGAATTCCTCAGGATCTCCTGATCTCGAGGAATCACATTTATCTCTTTTCCTCTTTGACTATAAGAGGGGAAAAACGAATAGAGTAGAACAACTTTTCACCTTTTTACTCCAATTGTAATTTTAATATACAGAGCGTTATTCTGAAGGATACATTGTGCTGTAATGACATTTGGATTTGATGAATAATATATAATTCGTGTTGCTATTTATTCGCAATATTTTGAAGTAATTAAGCAGTAATCATTGGTGGCTTGGGCCCGGTCACTGGTGGATTTCACTGTTGTTCCTTGTTTTATAGTTTTACCTTTCTTTTACTACAAGTTTAATTACTTTGTTTTATAGCTTTACGATTGATTTACTTTCACTAGTGTTGAGTTCGTGTATTCACTGCATTAATTCTTATTTCTATTGATTGGCTTCATTCATTTATGTCGTAGGATTGATTTAATTATTAGGTAAGAATAATTTCTTGTTAATTGAAAGTCAGAGTTTTATTGGTTAGATCAGGTGTGTTACTTTTATGCAGAAGTTTAGATTCAACTAAAAGAGCTCTATTATCACTACGGTGCACTCGGTTGATGTAATTGCAATTAGAGTTTTTGATTAAGATTGAGTTTTGATGTTTGACTAAGTTAATTTCCTTGAAGTTACAAGTTTGATAGTTTATGGTTTGATCCGTTTACTCTTGTATTGAAATCAATAAGATATCTTGAAGGAATACTCTCTGTTGATATAATAATTTTCATCACTTGCACATATTGTGTACACTCTTGAAACAAAAAGACTTACCTAGGTCGATAATTAATGTGAGGCATTTAGGAGTTCTAAAAGACACCTTATATGCGCCCAACATTTTGGCACCGTTGTCGGGGAGAGTGTTTCCATTTCATAGAAGGTGATGTTTGTTTGATAATTGTTCACTGTGAAAGAATTGGATATTAAAAATGAAAGGTAAGAACCTGCATATGAGCAATTAAAGTGCTTGCTCCCTTGCCCGCTTTTCAACACAATTTCGTAGGAATTGAAGTGGAAATAGATGTTTGATGTTTGTTTGTTGTGAAAGAACTAGGTATTAAAAATGGAAGGTAAGAACCTGTGTACGAGCAAGTAAAGTTCTTTCTCCTTTGCCCATTTTTCAGCAGAATTGCGTAGGGATTGAAGTAGAAATAAATGTTTGTATTTCTGTATGAATGACTAAGAAGAAAAGAGTAGAAAAAGATATAATTCCTCCACCCAAATCTAAAAAATATAAGGGATCGGTGCCCCTTGGACGATCAACCTTCATTGATGAAATCATCAGGAAAGCTAAGTCTCAGTCATCAGTACGACCCCAAACCGTTTCTACAAGAAATCCTACTGTAACCCTTCAGGCCACAGGATCACCATCTGTAGCTGATGTTGAGATTCATAACAAGACTGAAGGGTCTGAACAGAGTTTTCAGAACACTGAAAACTTATAGCCTAACCCTTTACAAGAAGGGAATTCTTGCAACCTCCATGAAGGAGAAGGAGAAACAGGTAGTGCTGAAAAGATTAAATCATCAGAACCCAAATCTCCTGAAGTAGTAGTTGAACAGAGGACACCCAGTATTCCGGACCAAGGTAGTGCTATTAAAACCATTCTAAAAGTCTCTTCTGAATCCCCTAGGAACAAATCTCCAGCTTCGAAAATCCCTGAAGAATATTGGCATATTTTTTATCAAATGGCTAATAATCAACAACAACCTCAGACCTCTACATTACAATACCCTATTGTTGATATAGCTGTCAATGCTCCCATGAAAGCTATTCCATTACAGAATATTCCTACCTTTCATGGGCTAACTTCAGAGGATCTTGATGCATTCCTTTTCGAATTCGATGTTTTATGTAGGGGATATGATTACACTACCGACCAGTAGAAGCTAAAGTTGTTCCCCTCTACTCTGAAGGGAGCAGCTCTGCATTGGTTTATGGGGCTTGGTGGAGGTACCATTAATGACTGGGACCAAATGAAAACAACCTTTCTAAAAAAATACCAAGATTATTGCCGAACTAGAGAATTGAAGGATGAAATCTTTCAAATCATAGCTAGGACTAATGAGACTCTTGAAGAATATGTAGAACATTTTCAATATAATCTGCAAAGATCTCCTTATGAAAATTTGCCTCCTGAAGTTCTTAAAACTACGATGATCAAATGTATGAAATACCAATGGCTAGAAACACTAAATTTAATGGGGAAGGGTGATATTTATCAAGAAGATTATGACAATATTATACAATTGTGCATCAGGTGTTCCAGAGGTAGTACAAGGCTGAAACCAACCAGGCGTGATACAATCACCAAAGACACAAAAGCCTCGGGGGGAAGCATTACACGAGTTGAAATCAACAATCTGCTAGAAGATTTCAAGACTGATATATTGGGGACCCTGACAACACAATTGGATATCATGCATGCCAAACAAAAGCAGGTTGAAATAGAACAAAATGTGGCTATTTTCTTTCCACATTGCAGAAAGAAACACAATCATAGATAATTTCGATAAGATATGATACAAACATGCACCATTTGCACTAAGGATCATGCTACAGAAAGTTGTCCATCACTTCCTGGATTAAAAGTAGTTTTCAAGGAAGGAGAAGATGAATTGGAACCAATATATCTGCTGAACCAGCACCGTCAATGGAAAATACGTCTGACAGGTATGCCTAGAGAACCATCTTCATTCTTTCCTTCTTCACAATTTAATTCTCAGCAGTATTCAGGAGTAGCATGGCAGAACCAGCAACCTTTCTCTACCTGGACACTTCAAGCATTTTTTATTCCACCATGGCCCAACCAATCAAATCCAAACAATAATTGGCCAAATTCCTCTTACCCTCCACCATTCTGGTAGAACACCCTCTAGTCCTCTCAATGGTCTCCTTCTACCTCACAAAATTGGAACTGGAAACCGAATTGGCAACGAATCGTAAACTAGCTTATGGGAATAGTTCCTTTGCCTCAACCAACCTTACCAGCACCTTACACGTTGCAGCAAAATCCTCAACCTAATATACAACCGCAACTCCCAGCTCAACCCAACCCAAATCCTAACAACAGACCAATCCAGTCAGTACAAATTATTGAGAGTCTGGACCCTGAAGTTGAGTTGAGAGAATGTAATGAACTTAAGCTAAGATCTAGACGCGTAATTTCTCTAGACGAGGACAAAATTCTACAACCTGAAGTTAAAGAAATGCATCTGAATAAGCCTTCAACTGTAGATGACCAGCAAATAAAACAGGGAGAAGATACAGTCAGGTAGAAAGATCCCGAGCAAATTATAATTACTTCTCCCCCGTTCCCAGAAAGATTGATAATACCTCGACCAATTGAATATCCTGACTTTGATCTTCTGGGTGAACTAAAAAATATCTGTATAAAAATACCCCTCCTCCAGGCCATTCAAGATATTCCGATATATGATAAAACCATGTGTGCAAAGAAGTCTGTGAGGAAAACAAAAGTAACACCAACTGTCCATGTCATTAGAACTTTGTCTGATTTATTACTAGGCAAAGAGACACCTGTAAAATATGAAGACCCGGGGAATCCCATTGTCACAGTCCAAATAAATGGTCAGTCTTTTCCCAATTCTTTAGTTGACTTAGGGGCAGCCATTAACATTCTTACAATAGAAACTTGCGAAGTGCTTGGCATCAGAGTGTTAGAACCAACCACTACCTTGCTGGAACTAGCTAAGCATTTAGTCATTAGGCTAGAAGGTACATTACAAGATGTGATGGTTTCTGTGGACTCTTGGGAATATCCGACATACTTTTTTATTATTAACCCTAGAAATCAGCTAGATGGACATCCATTAATACTAGGAAGGCCTTGCCTAGCAAAAACCAATGCTTATATAGGCTGCCGATAAGGCAGTATGACCATAACTAGAGGAAATGTTGTTAAGAATCTAGCTTTATACCCTCCTGCACAGCCAAGCCTGACCATTGTAAAAACTAGGAAACAACCAACAACATATTTAAAAGAAAATATTCGTTTACCATTGACTGTGGCATATGCACTTGAATTCAAAAATCAAACAGAAGATGATGTCATTAACACCTTTATCAATCACCTTGTTGCAGTGTCTAATTTGAGATGTCACATGATTGAAGCAGTCCTTGATAATGAGATTGAAGAAGATTCCTTGAGAGACGTTAATAACCAATCGATACCAACAACCACTGTCTATAATAGCAAGCCTATTGAAATCAAACAAGGGAAAATCCCGAACATTAACAATGATCTGAGTAATGACCAGCAACGGAAACTCATCCAAGTCCTTAGGAAATAAAAAGGGGTTTTTGCATGTGACTACCTAGACATGAAGGGGATTGACCCTCAGTTATGCATGCATCACATCTACACTGAAAAGATGCAAGACCCATTTGATAGCCACAACGTAGATTAAATCATCATCTAAATGATATTGTGAAAGAAGAGCTTCAAAAACTATTAGATGTGAATTTTATTTATCCTATATCTGACAATAAATGGGTTTCTCCATTAGTCGTTGTCCCCAAAAATAATGGGAAATGGCGGATATGCGTTAACTACAGAGAACTCAACAAAGCAACACAAAAATACCATTTTCCCCTTCCATTTATCGACCTGGTCCTAGATACACTAGCAGGAACAAAATTCTTCTCTTTCCTGGATGGCTTCAGTGGCTACAACCAAATTCAAATTGCCCCTAAAGACCAAGATAAAACTACTTTCACCTGCCCTTGGGGAACATTTGCTTACAAAGTATTTCCTTTCAGATTGTGCAACACACCTACTACATTCCAAAGATCCATACTCAATATTTTTGCAGACTTGATAAATGAAGGGTTGGAGGTGTACATGGATGATTTCACACCCTATGGAGATGACTTTGATCAGGCATTAAAAACATTGGAGAAAGTCCTAGAATGGTGTATTGCTACTATGCTATGCTTAAGTCATGAGAAATGTCATATGATAATGACAGAAGGCCTGATTCTGGGTTATTACATTTCAGCAGCTGGAATTCAGGTAGATCTAGCAAAGATATAGGTAATCCTCTTATTAGCTACTCTCTGCACTTAAACAGAGGTACATAGTTTTTTGGGGTTTGTTGGATACTATTGTAGATTTATAAAGAACTTTTCACAAATTTTTGCACCTTTATATGCCTTGACAGGAAATGTTGATTTTATATGGACTGATAAATGTGAGTCTTCCTTCACAGATTTGAAATAGTTAGTATCGATAGAACCAGTATTACGAGGCCCGAATTGGTATATACCTTTCCAGATTTCATCAGATGCATCAGATACAGGTATTGGAGCTGTTCTTGGCCAAGAAGAAGACAAGAAACCCTACGCTATATATTACATCAGCGAAAATCTAACTTATGCTGAGTTGAATTACACAGTAACAGAAAAGGAGTTTCTAGCTATTATTTATGCTATCAACAAATTTAGACACTATATAACTAGATACCCTGTATTTCTATATATTGATCACTCTGCCATTAAATATTTAGCCAATAAACCAATTACAAATGGAAGAGTGACTCGTTGGTTACTACTTTTGCAGGAATTTGACATAACTATAAGGGATTGACTAGGGAAGTAGAACCTCGTGGCAGACTTCCTCTCCTGAGTGCCAAGAACAGACGATAGAGTGGCAGTAGAGGATTAGTTCCTGGATGAAAATTTGTTTTTTGTGGCCGTAAAAATGCCATGGTATGCAAATGTAGTGAATTACTTAGCAGCGGGAAAATTGCCCAAACATCTGACACCTAGAGAAAGGAAATTGATTGTGCAGTGTAGCAATTGTTTCTCCAAGATTGGAGGATACCTTTTCCACATAGGAGCTGATATGCACATCTGCCGATGCATTAGGGAGGACGAAATTTATGATATCTTAAAAGCCTACCACAATGGACCTTGCGGTGGACATTTTGCAGATTGCAGAACTGGACATAAAATTCTACTACTAGCCCACTATTTTTAAATATGTTAGGAAATTTGTGATCCAGGTGGATATTGGTGGCCATCTGCCAAGTCCACTTGGACCCCCACCATTATTTCTTTCAGCTTTTCAGTTTCCTTAATTATAGCACAATTTAGTATTTTTAGCAGTTTTTCGGGTCCTGAACTTCTGAAGCCGTTTTGAGGCCCTAAACGATGTTTTTTGGGAAAACTGGGAGCAACATGGGTCCACGGACCGATGTTGCTCTTCCAAAAGTTGTAGTTCTCAGATAGATCTTTCTAACAAGATATTGTGCGTATCAAATGGAGATCATATGCCAAAGTTACGACCCTGAGAAGTTGATGTATCAATTTACCCAAACAGGGCCCACAGTTTGGCGTTTCATATTCTAGTGTTAGGTTTTTATATGTTTAGGGTTTTCCATTGTTTCTCAACAATAAATAGGCCTTCGAGCCTCATTGTAACATAGTTCAAAGGCATGTAGCCGACACATCTCTTCTCAGAGATAAGCTACCATTGCCCTAGGTGGTTTATTTCCATTGTTGTTTGTAAGCATATTTCAGTATTTTACATTAATGAAATGAAGTATTATTTCTGCTACATCTCTGTGTTTATGGTTACCTCTGTAATTTGTTGCATTCCTATTTAAATCCGGATCAGTGGTATCAGAGCGGTCTGCTTTTTCTCCGTTTTTCTTTGCATGTCCCCATCGAGGTCGGGATATAAGAAGTTAGGGCTTGAACTAGTCGAACCTTAGCAAGACCAACCTCGCAAATCCCGATGGCCTCCCATGGTGGATGAAAAGAAAGATGAGGGGGTAGGAGATTCTATCAAAATCTTGCTCCAAGAAGCCCTCGAGCGACAAAGGAACGCGATGATGGACAACTTTGCCTAGATCCTTCAGCGGCTACCTAGGGGCGACGCATCGGCTTCCAACAGCTACTCTGGAAACACCACATCGTTTAAGGTACAAGTTAATTTTTAAATCCCCATATTTGAAGGTCAGATAGACGCAGATGTTGTTGATAAATGGTTAAATCTGCTAGAGGATTATTTTTTTGTTCATGATTTTTCCAGTCGGGAAAAGATTATTTTCGCTCTTCTCAAAGCAGCCCCCCACGTCAAGGAGTGGTGGGAAACCTACTGCGAGCAGAAGGATGAAAGTACGGGCTTAGTATTTTCAGTTGCACCCATTTGGGATTTATTCCAGGATGCCATCAAGGAGTAGTACTACCCTATCAGAAGCTATGAGGATCAATACATAAAGTGGACCACGTTGCGGGAGGGGAGGGACCAAGACGTGCCTGAGTTTACCAATATTTTCCATACCCTTCACACAAAGTTATGTATCAAGGATTTAGAGAAGCATTTGGTACTCAAATACTGCGGCTACCTGCACAAGTACATCCAGGAAGAAATAGAATTCCTGAACACCCCCTCGCTCAGCAGGGCATACTGATATGCTATCAAGGTTGAGCAAAAATTTAAACAGAAGAAGCGAGACTTTGGATCTTCGAATCTGAAGCAAGGGAAAGGTGCCCCCCAATTGTAGAACAAAGGACAAAGCCAACGCGTGATGGCCCAAGACAACCCACCAAAGCTGCAAGCAAGGAACAACACCGTGAAGCTAAAAAAGGACACGGGAAAGTTGTGTGAGTTCCATAAGAGCTCCACTCACAACACAAGTGAGTGTCGGCCCAAGCAATCACTGGTGGCTGAGCTAAAGGTTTTAGAATCAGATGTATGTTCCGACTCTGAGTTAGAACCCGATAAGGGGAATGACAAAGGGAAGCAAATTATCGATGTGGTGCCGAATGCCACTGTTGCCACCATGAAGATACAGACGGAGGAACCCAAAGATCCGGAGGAGGAGGAGCGTCTCTTCCACTCCCAGATGTGGCTAAATGGCTCCCCACTAAAGTTCATTGTCAACAACGAGAGCCAAAAGAACCTCATTTCGGCAGAGGTCATGAAGCGGTTGGGCTTACTGACCACAGCACATCCACAACCGTACACCATCGGGTGGCCTCACCAAGGATGGGATCTTCGCGTGGGCCAACAGTGTCGCCTTCCATACAACATCAAGCCTTTCACGGATGAGGTATTGTGTGACATTGCTTCCCTTGAAGTTTGTGATGTATTATTAGGACAAACATACTTGTGAAAGCGACATTTTGTGTATGAATCAAGGCCCCATGTTGTTATTGTTACTTTGGGAAATAAGTTGTACAAGATACCAGAGGTAGCACCACCTACCGCCATCTCTTTGGTTACTACAAAACAATGCAGTAAGCTCATTTCCAATACTGGGAAATTTGTTTTCCTGATGATACACCCTCAAGGAAAGAGGAAGAAGGTAGCCACGACCTCCAGACAGGGCCCCTTTGCACGACAACTACAAATGGACAAGGTCGTGGAGGAGTATGAGGACATATTCACCTCCCCCGCAGCGGTTCCTCTGCACTATCAGGTCAAGCACTCCATCGATCTGACCCCAGGTGTGTCACTGCCCAATGGACCAATCTATCAGCGCTTTGTTCTGGAGAATGATGAAATCAAGAGGCAGATTCAGGGGCTGCTATAGAAAGGTCACATCCGTCCGAGTTCATCGCCCTGTGGGAGCCCGATTGTGTTGGTACATAAGAAGGATGGGACTTGGAGACTCTGTATTGACTATCGGGCGCTGAACAAGATCACTGTCCGTAATAGGTACCTGATCCCATGGATTGATGACCTCTTGGACGAACTGAAGGGGGTAAAATATTTCAGCAAGATCGATTTGAAGTTAGGATATCACCAAGTACTAATCGAACCCTCCGATGTATGGAAGACTGCCTTCAAAGCTAAGGAGGTCCTTTTCGAATGGTTGGTTATGCCTTTCGGATTGACGAATTCTCCTACAACCTTCACGAGGCTAATGGATGACGTCTTGTGGCCATTCACCAACTCATTTGTAGTGGTATACTTGGATGACATCTTGATCTTCAGCAAGAGTTGGGAAGAGCACCTCCACCACATCTGACAAGTTCTCCAAACATTGCAGCAACACAAGTTATGTGCCAATTTGGAGAAATGCACTTTTGGCATGACCCAAGTTCAGTATCTGGGATACATTATTGATGAATAGGTTGTGCACATAGAGCCAGCCAAGATCCAAGTCATTCAAGATTGGCCATCTCTAACCGCTCTGATAGAGCTCTGCAGCTTTCTAGGTCTTGCCAACTTCTACCGCAGGTTCGTGTTGGGATTTTCTCATATCACTTGGCCCTTGAGTCAAGTCACCAAGCGAGGAGCGAAATCAAAATTCTTTTGGTTTGAATCTCAATACAAGGCATTCATAGAGTTGAAAGATCGCCTCTGCATGGCACCAGTGCTCGCATTACCAGACTTGCAACAACCATTTGAGGTCGAGACAGATGCCTCTGACTATGCTATTGGGGCAGTCCTTACTCAACATGGGCATCTAGTGGCATATCATAGTGAGACACTTTCAGACACAGTCTGGAAGTATCCCACTTATGACAAAGAGATGTATTCCATTGTGTAGGCCTGCCGACAATGGAAGCATTACATTTTGGGGAAGGAAACGGTCATCCACACAGACCACCAACCCTTGCAGTTCATACAGACCCAAGGGAAATTGTAGAATGATTTCCATTAGAAGTGGTCCACATACTTGCAACAGTTCCATTTGAATATGAAGTATAAGAAGGGCAGCACCAATAATGTTGCAAATTGCCTCAATCGACCACCAATCATGGTGTTAACCACTGTGCTCAACTCTTATGGGCACAAGACTTTTGCTTGGCCAATTCTCTACAAAAGCGACCCAGAATTCAGCCACACATACCAGACACTCTTGGAGCGTCAGCGTGTTCTAGATTTTCACCTCCAGGATGCCCTGTTATTCCACCTAGGTCACCTTTGTGTTCCTTCAAGAGAGCATGCCAAGATGATTTGGGAAGCACACTACAGTCGGGCTGCTAGGCATTTTGGGGTCGAGAAAATGGTGGTAGTACTGTAGAAGTATTTCTATTTGTCGAATCTTCGACAGGATGTTGGGAAGTACATCAGATCATGCACTGCCTGTGTCATTGCCAAACTTGTTAGAAAACTATATATTATGGAGCAATGGAACACATAAAATATTGCAGAAATATAAACATAGAAAGCGCATAAAACAAGAGAGACACAGATATACATGGTTCACCCAGTTTTGGCTACGTCCACCCCGAACAGCCAGTCCTTCCTTTCTATTATCCAGCAAAATGAAGAGACACAACCTACAGCAGATCCGCTGTAATATCCTCTGTTTTCTCTCACAGTCTCACTCTATATTTCCCGCTCACCGAATACACATCTATCACACAGCCTCAAATACAATGCCCTCATACAAAGAGAGGGCTTCCCTTCTAGGGAAAAAAACCCTAAACTAAACATAAGTTCTACCGTCAGATTATTCACCTAATGAACGGCCCAGATTGACTAGAAATTACTATACTTTTACAAGGCAATTTTACAGTTGTTTTTAGCTTCGGGGCGCTAACCCCCCGCCAGGGGGGGCTCCCAAAGGTCACAGCCGCCCCCCCTGGACCCCTCCTGCAGCGAATATTTTATGGGCGACGTTGCCGCCCCCATTTCAAACTAGGGTCCAATGTGGCGATACCTTTGAATATAGAAGATAATCAGGTTCCACACCCAACAATCTCCCACTTGGAGACTGATTGTAGCAACTCCACCGCTGCTCCATTTTCTGGACAATGACTCCTCTTTGGACCTGGCTGTTTCTCATCTTCATCGTCATCCTTGAAGACCAATTGAAACTGATCATATTCTCAGTTTCTCCCTGGTTACAACTTTTGTTAGCATATCTGCAGGATTCTGGCTAGTGTGTATCTTTTCCAGCTTCAACTCTCCATCTTCCAACACTAATCGTATGAAATGGTACTTGAGCTGTATGTGTTTAGTCCTTGAATGAAATGTTGAGTTCTTTGCAAGATGAATGGCACTTTGGCTATCACTGTATAACGTGCCCATATCATGCTCCTTACCCAATTCACCCATAAACCTTTGTAACCAAATCATTTCTTTACTAGCCTCTGTAGCAACAACATACTCTGCTTCTGTTGTTCAAAGTGCAACAACATTTTGGATTTTTGAAATCCAACTAACAGTTGTTCCACCAACAGTAAATACATAACCTGTAGTGCTCCTCCTGTTATCCCTGTCACCTGCCATATCTGCATCAACATAACCCTGTAGAGAAATGTTTTCACCACCAAAGCATAATGCTTGATTTGTGGTACCTTTCAAATATCTGAGAATCCATTTCACTACCATCCGATGTTCCTTTCCTGGATTGTTCATGTACTTGCTTACAACTCCCATTGCATGTGCAATATCAGGCCTTGTGCAGACCATTGCATACATTAAGCTTCCAACTGCTGACGCATATGGAACTTTAGACATATAATCCATGTCTTCTTGGGTCTTTGGGCACATTTCCTTACTAAGTTTGAAATGGCTAGTAAAAGGTGTACTAACTGGTTTTTCATTGTGCATATTAAATCTTTTCAACACCTTTTGTATGTACTCGTTCTGAGACAATGTTAATTTTCGATTTTTCCTGTCTCTAGTGATTCTCATACCAAGGATTTGTTTTGCAGCTCCCAAATCCTTCATTGCAAATGAATTTGCCAATTTTCTTTTGAGTACATTTATTTCCTGCATGTTAGATCCTGCAACAAGCATGTCATCCACATACAATAACAATATAATATAGCTGCCATCATTTTGCTTTTTCAGATAAACACAATGATCAGGGTGACATCTAGTATAACCTTGTTCAGACATAAACTTGTCAAATTTTAGATACCACTGCCTTGGAGCCTATTTTAAGCCATACAAGCTCTTCTTCAACCTGCACACTAGTTTCTCCTTCCCTTTCACCTCATATCCTTGTGGCTGCTGCATATATATCTCTTCCTCCAAATCCCCATGGAGAAAGGTTGTCTTTACATCTAACTGCTCAAGATGCAAATCTTCAGTTACTACAAGACTTAAAATAGTTCTGATTGAAGTCATTTTAACAACATGAGAAAATATTTCAGCAAAATCAATACCTTTCTTCTGTGCAAACCCCTTCACCACAAGTCTAGCTTTATACCTCTGTTTTCCTCCATCTTCTTCCTTCAGCCTGTAAACTCATTTATTATTCAATGTAGTTTTTCCTACAGGCAACCTGACTAAATCCCAAGTCTGGTTATGCATTAAGGAGTCCATCTCTTCTTCCATGGCTACCTCCCACTTCTTCCTGCTTTCAACGTGCACTGCTTCTTCATAACATTCGGGTTCACCGGAATCAGTCAACGATAAATAATATAATGAAGGAGAGTATCATTCAGGGGGTCTACTTATCCCGGTAGATCTTCTAACACCACTTTCAGGTGTTTCGGGTGCCTGTTGTTGTTTTGGTGGTTGCTGTTGTTGTGGTTGTTGATTATTATTATTTTCAGGCACCTTTACTTTTTCAGTGATTTCATCAAGAACTCCGTATTCCTTGTTTTCCTTTTCCTGTTTCTTTTCGTGCAACTGATTCTTATACAAGACCTTTTCATTGAATATTACATCTCTTCTCCTAATGATTTTGTGATTTTCGTAATCATATAAGCGACAACCAAAATCATTAACACCATATCCAATAAAGGTACATTTCTTTGACTTTGCCTCAAGCTTTGTTCTATTTTCTTTATCAATATGGAGAAAGGCCTCACAACCAAAAGGCTTTAAAATAGAGTAGTTTACCTTTTACCTGTCCATGCTTCCTCTGGAACACCACCATCCAAGGAACTTGAAGGCCCTCTGTTTATTAGATAAACAGCAGTATCTACAGCATCTGCCCAAAACTGTAAAGGCAATCCTGCATGCAATCTCATGCACCTTGCACGCTCCATGATTGTTCTGTTCATCCTTTCTGACACACCATTTTCTTGTGGTGTTCTTGGAACTGTCTTCTCTCTGTGAATTCCATGCTCTGAAGAGTACCTATCAAACTCTTTGCTGCAATATTCACCTCCATTGTCTGATCTAAGACACTTCAATTTCTTTCCTATCTCAATCTCAACCAAAGCTTTCCATTTCTTGAAAGTATCAAATACATCAGATTTATTCTTAATACAATAAATCCAAGTTTTTCTAGTTGCATCATCAATAAAGTAACATAATAACGAGAGCCATCGAGAGATGATACCTGAGCAGGTCCCCATACATCTGTATGCACAAGCTCTAATTTTTCATTCTTCTTTTCTTTCCCAACTTTGAGAAATCTGACTCTCTTCTGTTTTCCATAAATGCAATTCTCACAGAAGTCCAAATCAACATTCTTCAAACCCGGCAACAAATTCCTTGAATGAAGAATCTTCATCCCCTTTTCACTCATGTGTCCGAGCCTATGATGCCATAATGCTGCATCTGCTCCTTTGGAAGTTAAAGCATTAACAGAGTTAGAAATACCATTGCATAAATACAATGTACCAACCTTTTTGCCTTTCGCTATTACCAAGGCTCCTTTGATGACCTTCCAAGATTTATCTGTGAAAGTTGTCACACAACCTTCACTTCCTAACTGCCCTGTTGAAATCAGATTTTTCTTTAGATCTGGAACATGCCTTACCTCCTTTAATAACCATTGGTTTCCATTCTGCTGTTTTACAAGAACCTTACCCATTCCAACGATTTTACAGGGTTTATCATCACCCAGACGAACTTGTCCAAAATCTCGTTGAACATAGTCATGAAAGTATTTCTTATCAGGTGTGGCATGGAATGAAGCCCCTGAATCTACCACCCAGGAATCAGTAATATTTTCGAAAGAAAGAATCAAAGCATCTTGTAACACCTCACCTGTCACATTTGCTTCATGATTGTTTTCTTGCTATGCATCTCCTTCTTTTCCCTTTCGAGATCTACAGTCTTTCTTTAGGTGTCCTTTCTTTCCACATTCCAGCACACTATCCGCGATCTGGACTTGGATCTGCCTTTCCTTGATTTACTGCGATATCCTGAGCTCTTTCCTCTTTCCATTTTTCTTCCTCTAGACTCAGCACTCAAAGCATTTCCCGATGTCTCACCAGAGATTTTCCGTCGCATTTCCTCGCTAAGGATAACACAGACAACATCATCAAACTTTAAAGTACTAGATCCAGAAACGGAGTTACTAATGGCCATTACCAAACCATTCCAACTTTTTGGTAATGAGCACAAGAATAATAGAGCTCTAACTTCATCATCAAAGTTTACCCCTACAGAACTTAACTGACTTGTAACTGTATTAAAATCATTTAAATGGTTTACAATAGATCCACCTTCCGACATATTCATATTAAATAATTGTTTCATAAGAAATACCTTGTTTGAGGCCGAGGGTTTTTCATATAGTTTCGACAACGTCTGCATCAAACCCTCTGTCGTGGCTTCCTTCGAAATGTTGAAGGCGACTGACGCAGCAAGGCACAACCATATTGTTTCGAGTGCCTTTCTATCGATAAGGTTCCATTCTTCGTCTTTCATACCCATCGGCATCTTTGTTTTTTTGCCCAATGGTAGGTGTAGATCTTTCTGATACAGATAATCTTCCATCTGCATCTTCCACAGCGAGAATTTTTGGCCGTTAAATTTTTCGACCCTAAACTTACCATCTTCTGCCATTGCTCCCACTCGAATCAGGAACCCTTCTTTCCTGCGAGTTTATCAGCCAAATAGACCTTCGGCTCTGATACCAGTTGTTAGAAAATTATATATTATGGAGCAATGGAACACATAAAATATTGCAGAAATATAAACACAGAAAGCGCATAAAACAAGAGAGACACAGATATACATGGTTCACCCAGTTTGGGCTACGTCCACCCCGAACAGCCAGTCCTTCCTTTCTATTATCCAGCAAAATGAAGAGACACAACCTACAGCAGATCTGCTGTAATATCCTCTGTTTTCTCTCACAGTCTCACTCTCTATTTCCCGCTCACCGAATACACATCTATCACACAGCCTCAAATACAATGCCCTCATACAAAGAGAGGGGTTGCCTTCTAGGGCAAAAAACCCTACACTAAACATAAGTTCTACCGTCAGATCATCCGCCTAATGAACGGCCTAGATTGACTAGAAATTACTATACTTTTACAAGGCAATTTTACAGCTGTTTTTAGCTTCTGGGGCGCTACCCCCGAAACCCCCCGCCAGGAGGGGGCTCCCAAAGGTCGCAACCACCACCCCTGGACCCCCCTTGCAGTGAATATTTTATGGGTGACGTTGCTGCCCCCATTTCGAACTAGGGTCCAATGTGGCGATACCTTTGAATATAGAAGATAATCAGGCTCCGCACCCAACAAAACTGACCATTAAGAAGCAAGGCCTCTATATCCCGCTGCCTACCCCTAGTCGACCTCGGGAATGAATCTCCATGGATTACATCTCAAGCCTTCCTTCCACTAAGCATGGAAATGACTGTGCTTTTGTGGTCGTTGACAGGTTCTCGAAGATGGCCATTATGGTGGCATGCAAGAAGAATATCACATTAGAAGCCACTGCTAAACTCTTCTTTGAACGAGTGTGGGTACACTTTGGGATCCCACAGTATATCATCTCAGATCGGGACAGCAGGTTCCTCAGTACATTTTGGTCCAGTCTTTGGTAGATGCTGGACACCAAACTCAATAAGTCCACAGCCTTCCATCCTCAAACTGATGGCCAGACAGAGGTTGTCAACAGGATGATCGTACACATTTTGTGCATGTACAACTCAAAGCATCCATGCACATGGGACAAGAGCCTCCCCTATGTTCAAAAAAGCTACAACCGAGCTCTTCACAGCTTGACTGGCCACAACCCTTTTCAAGTGGGCTTGGGATTCCAGCCACTATGTCCCATTGATGTGGCCATGCCATTTGCAGCTACTCACGCAGATTCGGCTCATGTCCAATCCGAAACAGATAAGGTAACCAGCTTCATTTATCACATCCAACATATTCGCCAGCAGGTCCATGACATTCTAGAGAAATAAAATGCCAAGTACAAGTTGAGACATGATCAACATCAGGTGCCACACAAGTTTCAGGTGGGCGACAAAGTTTGGTTGCATTTGCCAAAGGAACGCCTTATCAGAGCCTATCGGAAACTCAAACCACTTTGATATGGTCCTTACACCATTACCAAGGCTGTGGGAGACAATGCATTTTAGCTCACCATTCCCCTATTCCTTGGCCTGCACCCAGTGTTCAATGTGGACCGCCTTCGGCCATACTTTCCACCATTATTAGACACATCCGACATTGTAGAATAGCTCACACCCACAGAGTTAAATCCAGATTGCATGGAACAAGCTGCAACTCATCAGAATATGGACACATAGATCAAGCACACTCGCCAACAGAATATCCAACTGTATCGAATTGTCAAAGCAGGTCAACTCCTTCACCAGGGAAAGTGGCTCACTAGGGACCAAGTTGAGCAGAAGTTTCCTCATCTCATGGAGGAACTCAACACAATGGGGACCATTTCTTCCTAAGGGGGGAGGAATGATCGAGGTGGATATTGGTGGCCACCTGCCAAGTCCAATTAGACCCCCAACATTGTTTCTTTCAGCTTTTCAGTTTCCTTAATTATAGCACAGTTTACTATTTTTAGTAGTTTTTCGGGTCCTAAACTTCCGAAGCCGTTTTGAGTCCCTAAACGATGTATTTTTGGAAAATTGGGAGAAACATGGGTCCATGGACCAATGTTGCTCTTCCCAAAGTTGTAGTTCTTGGATAGATATTTCTAACGAGATATTGTGCACGTCAAACGAAGATCATATGCCAAAGTTACGACCCCAGGAAGTTGATGTACCAATTTACCCAAACAGGGCCCATAGTTCGGCGTTTCATCTTCTAGGGTTAGGTTTTTGGATGTTCAGGGTTTTCCATTGCTTCTCAATAATAAATAGGCCTTAGAGCCTCATTGTAACACAGTTCATAGGCATGTAGCCGCCACATCTCTTCTTAGAGATAAGCTACCATCGCCCTAGCTGGTTTATTTCCATTGTTGTTTGTAAGCAGATTTCAGTATTTTACATTAATGAAATGAAGTATTATTTCTGTTGCATCTCTGTGTTTATGGTTATCTCTGTAATTTGTTGTGTTCCTGTTTAAATCCGGATCAATTTGTCCAGGCATGTGATAGTTTCCAAAGGATGGGCCGCCCTGGCCAATCTGATGAAATGCCCCTGCATCCACAGCTAGTAATAGAACCCTTTGAGTGTTGGGCATTAGATTTCATTGGGCCATTCAAACCACCATCTAACCAAAAATCGTATATATTGGTTGCAACAGATTATGTAACTAAGTGGGTGGAAGTAGTAGCATTACCAATAACAACAAAGGAAACTGTTATTAATTTTCTTTTTGAAATTTTTGTGCGGTATGGCTTACCCAGTAAAGTAATTAATGATGGGGGGCCAAAATTTGTGGGTCACAAGATTGCTGCTACACTGAAAAATCATCACATCACACACATAATTACTTCTCCGTATCTCTTGTAGGCGAACGAGCAGGTGAAGAGCACCAACAATGTTATCGAAGCTATTCTGACAAAGACAGTCTCATCACATTGACGAGACTGGACTGCTCGACTGCCAGAGGCCTTGTGGGAATATCGCACAACTTGGAGAAGCACTACTAGATACTCTCCATATCAACTAGTATTTGGTAAGGAACCCATTTTTCCCATAGAATTTGAAATACAAACACTAAGGACAACCCAGGAAGTGGGACTGGATTTAACTGAAGCCCAAGTTAACAGGCTACAGCAAATGAACGAATTAGATGAAATTCGGCTACTGGCTCTACAACATACGACACTTATTCAACAGCAAATAGCCAAATGGCATGATGCCCTGATTAATAAAAATATATTTCATGAGGGTGATTGGGCACTTCTTTATGATTCTAGGTTTCAAGACTTTCCTAGAAAACTATAGACTAGGTGGTTAGGCCCCTATGAAATAAAGCAAGTAAACGACAATGGCACTCTTACGCTAACCACGATTAATGGGCCTGGTTCTTCTCTTAAAGAAAATTGGCATTGGGTGCACCTCTACCAAAAACCACTTACTAGAGAATCTTTCTACCAATAGATACATGAGGACCCCACCATGCAAATTTTAGCTGCAGAAGGCAATCCTTTGGCAGCTTCATCTTTATAAATTTTATTTCTTCTCTGTAAAATATGTAAATATGATTGCTGATTTGATTTGATTTGATTTTTTCCTTTTTCTCTTCTTGTTTTGTTGTTCAGTTAATTGAACAACTGCTATTCAATCTATTGAACAGCTGTTTTTCAATCTATTGAACAGCCGCTGCTCAATCGAATTGAACAATGCTTTCTTTCTTTTCATTGTTTTGCTATTTAGTTAATTGAACAATCACTGTTCAATCTATTGAACAACAATTTCTTTCTTTTAATTTTTTTTTTGTTCAATCTATTGAAAAACACTTCTTTCCTTTTTGTGTTGTTTCACTGTTCAGTTATTGAACAACTGCTGTTCAATCTATTGAATAGTTGTTGTTCAATCTATTGAACAACTGTTGTTCAATTGAATTGAACAACACTTCTTTTCTTTTTTCGTTGTTTTTTTGTTCATTTAATTGAACAGCTATTGTTCAATCTATTGAACAACTCTTCTTTTCTTCTTGCATTGTTTTGCTTTTCAATCTATTGAACAGTTGTTGTTCAATCTACTGAACAACACTTATTTTCTTTTTTCATTGTTTTGTTGTTCATTTAATTGAACAACTGCTGTTCAATCTATTGAACAACACTTATTTTCTTTTTGCGTTGTTTTGATGTTCATTTAATTGAACAGCTGTTGTTCAATCTATTGAACAGCTGTTGTTCAATCTATTGAACAACACTTCTTTTATTTTTGTTGTTCAATCTATTGAACAACACTTCTTTTATTTTTTCATTGTTTTGCTGTTCATTTAATTGAACAGCTGTTGTTCAATCTATTGAACAGTTGTTGTTCAATAGATTGAACAACACTTCTTTTCTTTTCACGTTGTTTTGTTGTTCATTTAATTGAACAGTTGTTGTTCAATCTATTGAAAAACTTCTATTCAATCTATTGAAAAACACTTCTTCTTCTTTTTTTGCATTCTTTTGTCGTTCATTTAATTAAACAACTACTGCTCAATATTTTGAACAGTTGTTGTTCAACCCAATTGAAGAGTCGTTGTTCAACCCAATTGAACAACAAAATTTTTCTTTTGTGTGATTTCTTTTTGCTTATCTCAACCCCATTTTTCTTTTGTTTTATTTTCATGGCATGAAGTACACTAATTTTATGAGGACAAGAATGTATGGATTCTATTGAAGGGATTTAATACCATTAACGTTATGATCTTTAACTAGATAGCTTCTTGATGATAGATTCTTTCCAAGAAAAGGGACACAATTATTTATATACCACTTTACTGCATTGTTTTCTGCTGTACATGATACTGATTGATCATCTTAATACCATGTTGGTTGCACCCTTCCTGGTTATAATCTTGTATGTCTATAATAAATAAGATTATGGGTATACTTTTTCTATTGACATGTTCAACTTCTTCCACCATCCCTACTCTTAAGGAGTATTGAGCCTCCCTCTATTTATCATAAAAATGTGTAATAACAGAAAAATTTTGTTCTCAGATGGAGGATACGGGGTCTCATTAAGAGCCAGCCTACCATGTTCATAAGACTGTAGAAAAGTGGCATTCCCACTATGGCCACCACATCAGGGTTATGATCCATTGGATAGCCAAAATATCCTTGGAACAGGAGGTCTCATCACAAGCCGGCCTGATCAATTTTGCTACATCCCAGTGAATGGTAGTGTGGTCATTTGGTTACCACACCAGCACACTAATCTCTTCTGTAGAACAGCACTAGAATTCTCCATTTATAAATTGAGGATCTTAGCTCATATGCGTTAAAAAGAAACCCTACCAAGGCTATGGACGCCTGCTGGCAGCAGAGGCTCTGCTTATGGTATTGAAGTTATATATTATAGTCAATTATTACTATAATACCCTCTTCTTATTATTTCTTTTTATCAGAGAAATTATTTCCTTAATTTTTCCTTGTTTAGAACCTTTATGCATGAGATACTGCTCTTCAATCAATCATATCATTCTCGGCTAGAATATCGTCAACAGAGAATATTTTTAGCATATTGCTGTCCTTTCTTTCTCGCATAACTTATCATCAATCCAAAGCATCCTATCCCTTATTCATAACTATCTTTACACACTTTGCTCTCATTATAACCATACCTCTTGTTGTCCTATAATTTATATGCGTACTCTGTTTCATTCAATGTCGTACTATTCTTTCCCTTGCCTTGCCGTTAGAACAACACTTTCCCTGTCTACTCGGTCGTAGGTGACCTCTCTTTTTAAGGAAGGGGAGGATTCCCATTACACCTTTGTATGCGCTATATTTATTCCGCTTATTGGACTTGATATGTTGCTATGATATCCCATGATTAAATGACATGTGGTAGTATTATTAATTATCATGGAAATTTTGCTTGACATTATGGAATTTAGTTGTTACGTCTACTTGCTGTTCCATTTTACCAAAGAAATTGTTGTTCTTTGCTGTGTTTTTTTGCTGTGTTAATCTTTGAAAATTGTAGGGCGAATATTGGAAGAATTCAAGCATTATGGGTGGAAAATTGGTTCGCCGAGAACCCTTGTTGTTGGAAATTTCTGATAGAGCCAGGGAAATTCTGGTATGCGCTGGATAGATTTCATATTTCACCAGGCTTCAGGCCCCTAGGAGTGAAATCACTCTTGAATTTTTATAGCACTTACAGAATGGGTGGTCCACAGTAAAACGTGTAAGAATAATAGTATCAAAAGTTGTGATAGCTGAAGTTTCTGGGTTGTCGGCAGAAGGAGTAGTATGGCCTAAAAATCATGTAATGTTTCATGACGTAGTGGAGATTTTCAAAGACGTAGGTGAAGAGCTAACCCGAAAAGGCAAGGGAATTCAATCGTCCTCTCTAGGAGAACCATTGTGCGAATTGGTAAGTGTCATCCAGAAGTACATAACCTGTGATGGTCGACGAGATGTGTTAAAACCAGGACAACTTAAACTCTTAGCCGTTTTAAAGCAAAAACTTACTGTCAATTTTCCATTTTTCTTAAATTCATTATTGCATGATACAGCTGATAGAGTAAGATGGGCTAAACATCCTGATACTATAGTCAGTCATCATGGTTTGATCAAGCTGATTGTTAGTCACAGTCTTGCTCAACAAAATTTAACTTGGGATAATTTTATAGCGCCACTAGAGATTAGGCCAGACCCTGTAGTCCAAAATTCTACAATCTTGGAAATTGGACAACAGAACTCTATTCCGAAGAGGAGAAGGACTCCTCATACAGTAATAGGAACTCATAAGTGTAGGCATTTTGCGAGGCTAAACCTAGTTCAGAGGACTTTTGTAGATCCTCAAGGTAGCACTGAATGCCCGACAGAGCCATCTAGTCCAATTATTGTACAGGACTCTGAACTAGAACTGAAGGAAGAATGTAATTCTGAACTAGAACCAGAGGAAGAATGTAATTATTAACTAGAACCGGAGGAAGAATGTAATTCTGAATCAGAACTGAAGGAAGAATGCAATTTTGAACCAGAACAGGGGGAAGAACATGATTCTGACCCAGAACAAAGGAAAGCACAATATTTTTTTCAAAATGATGGTGAACCAGAAAATGAAGCAGGGCCTTCTCAAACACCACCTATGAGCCCCCGAGATGATTTCTTGTAGGACTTTGAGGAAGGGATGGCCCAAGTTCTTTCAAATTTGAATGCATATATGCAACCTGGAGGATCACTTTACCAGAACCTGAATAAAGTTCAATCCTCAAGAGATTCTAGTCACATGAAAATTTTTCCTTCCCTAGAAGCTGGAGACTGAGAAGAGGAAGTGGACACAGAAATAATTCATGAATCTGATAACCAATCAGGTGACACAATTATAGTGGAACATAGCCAAGATGAGCACCAAGAACCCTTAGATACAAAGGGTATTGATAAACCTGTTCCTACAAAAGATGCTTCTCAGAAGAAGAGGGTAGCCGAAATAAAGTTAAGGAAGCTGAGGAAGAAATATCAAAAGCTTCATAAGACGGTTAAGTGGCTATGTAGGAAATTAAAAGAAACTACAAATAGGAAAGCTCAGAGCACTACTCCTGAATTAGTCACTGTGGCCACAGAAACAGAAATATGTGAAGGTAAGGAAATAGGAACCCAGACCGAATCTATTTCTACTCAGACGGTTGCCACACAAACAATCTCTCATATAGATTTAATAGATATGGCTATTCAGACGGAGGGTTTATCCTCTCACAATAAAGGCACCCAGACAGAAGAGATAGTCAATGACGCCCCATCAAGCAATGATCCTATTCTTCTAGAGTTACAGGAGGAGTTGGTACAGGCCTGACTTGCTTTAACGCAATATAATAAGGAGACGGTTCCTCTGCAAAAGTATCAAGAGCTGCAAAAACAATTCAATGACTTGACCATAATTGAGAGTGAAACTTTTGATAAGTCAAGGCAAGAGGAATAAAAGCCAAGGAAAGTAAAAGCCAAGATAGATAAGGTCGTGGGTCAGATTGATGCTATTTTCTCTTTATAATCTAATGTCTTAGCTTGCAGGTCTCCTGCTACAAATTATGCTATGTTTTTGTTGGAACGATATTTACTATTGAAGATTAACGTGGTTAGGGCCGTCAATTCAATTGAATTGAAGAAAATTGAAGAATTTATAAAATGTTGTAAGGAGCATGGGATTAAAGTCCAAAGACTTCTCTGTGAACTTTATTTGCATAATCTTTTACTAGAAGGGGAGGTGGATAATAATCCTAGCCCTTTTGTTGGGGACATTCAGCTCTAGGCCTTCATTTCCTTCACAGCGAACCAAATCAAATGGTCCATGGCTTATAACACCTTTTTGAGGAAAGAACATGGACTGGATTTTTGGGTAAGGGGTGAGCCTACTCAACCCTTGCATCTTTTTGTTAGACACAAGAGGCTCATGAAACAGGAGGGAGTAATTAAGACTCTAGGGCCTATACATAATAAAATCGTGCAAGTAGGAAGGATGTATTTCTTATCCATATAGGAAAGGTCCTTACTTGCATCCAAATAGAGATGGATGGTCTCTACCAATAGTGTCAGGAACAGAGAACCATTTGGATACAGGAATTTTAAAGCTGCCACAAGCCGTTTTGTCACATATAGCAATATTATCTTGAAGGAAGGACCATATGGGATAGGATGTCGATTTAGGAGCCCTATTATTTGGTACCCTTCTGAAGGATACCATTCCAATTACGAGTTTCCTGAAGGTCATGAAGGGATAGCCTTTCCAAATTTAATACAAAATCACAGTTTTAAGTTGTATAAAGAAAAGGCCTTTCCTGCTTACTCTTTAACTGCATTACATAATAACTACTTATTTTCATGGGGACATGAAACAAGGTAAGAAGGGGAGTATGTTGGGTCATGCAACAGGTATAAATTTACCCTTGATTACATTACCTTTTTCCTCCTTTTTATGCATTTGTGCCATGATATAATAATATTTTGATAGAATTTCAATAGAAAGTGAATGAAATTGATTTTCATATGAATTGGATGTCAAAACTAACTTTCGTTGCATTTTATGCAGATATTAGCGAATGGGACAGCTATTGTTCAAACTATTGAACAACAAAGGCTAAACAGGGAGAAAAGAGCACATCTTGTGCGGTCAAGTTGAGAAGAGAATCAGGAGGATCAACAAAAGATGGAAGATTGTCTGATAATATTATTTGGTTGTGAATTCCTCAGGATCTCCTGATCCTGAGGAATCACATTTATCTCTTTTCCTCTTTGAATATAAGAGGGGAAAAATGAATAAAGTAGAACAACTTTTCACCTTTTTACTCCAATTGTAATTTTAATATACAAAGCGTTATTCTGAAGGATACATCGTGTTGTAATGACATTTGGATTTCATGAATAATATATAATTTGTGTTGTTGTTTATTCGCAATATTCTGAAGTAATTAAGCAGTAATCACTCGCGGCTTGGGCCCGGTCATTGGTGGATTTCACTGTTGTTCCCTATTTTATAGTTTTACCTTTCTTTTGCTGCAAGTTTAATTAATCTGTTTTATAGCTTTACGATTGATTTACTTTCACTAGTGTTGAGTTTGTGTATTCACTGCATTAATTCTTATTTCTGTTGATTGGCTTCATTCATTTATGTCATAGGATTGATTTAATTATTAGGTAAGAATCATTTCTTGTTAATTGAAAGTCAGAGTGTTCTTGGTTAGATCAGGTGTGTTACTTTTATGCAGAAGTTTAGATTCAGCTGAAAGAGCTCTCTTATCACTACGATGCACTCGGTTGATGTAATTGCAATTAGAGTTTTTGTTTAAGATTGAGTTTTGATGTTTGAATAAGTTAATTTTCTTTAAGTTACAAGTTTGATAGTTTATGCTTTGATCTGTTTACTATTGTATTGAAATCAATAAGATATCTTAAAGCATTACTCTCTTTAGATACAATGATTTTCATCACTTGCACATATTGTGTACACTCTTGAAACAAAAAGACTTACCCAGGTAGATAATTAATGTGAGGCATTTAGGAGTTCTAAAAGACACTGCCCAACACTCCCCTCTGACAGCCAGACCATCACCCAACCATCGATTTGATTGAATGTCACCTAGAACAGTGTAGAATCACAAAGCAAGTCTTTTCAAGCTACGTTGCTCGCAAGAAATTCACTTAACCTTCATGTTGGCCACCCGGAGAGTCAGACCCAACAGCCACCCTGAGACTGACTCCCCTAAAAAATTGCGTAGAGGCTACTGACCTTGCCTGTTTTGCTAACTAAATAAATTGCACTGACTGGCTAGATAGACACCCAGTGCCCATCCCTGTCTCCCTCATAAAATTGTGCAGTTTTTCCAGTTAGTCCTCCCGATAGTCGACCGACTGCTCATCTAGAAAATTGTGCAGTTTTCATGAGCATGCCTTCTGCTGCCCAGCAATCCGCTCAGCTCAGAAATTGTGCAAAGATGATTAGCAGGCCTTCCTCCCAACCTCAGTACAGTTTCCCTTACCAGCAGCTCCCAGCAGCAGACTACCAGTTCCCTCCAAGAATTGTGCAGTTTCTGCTGCCAAGCTCCCGACAGACTGACTGCTTGTTCCCCTTGGGAATTGTGCAGTTTCTACTGTGAGTAACCAAGCATCCAGCTACCAGTTCCCTCCAGGAATTGCGTAGTTTTGGCTATCAGGATCACAGTCAGTTCCTCCAAAAAAAGACTACGCAATTTCTTCCTAGTGATCCTCCATGCATCCCAGCTTGTTCCTCTAGAAAATTGTGCAAATTTTGCTGTCAATCCCTTGGTGCCCACTCGTTCCGGAAAATGTGCAGATTATTTCTGCCTTGCCTTCCTACAACCTAGACTGTCCCTCCCAAAATTTGTGCATTTTTTCCTTCCAACTAAGCCAGACCTCGTGGACAGTCACTGTTGACTCAGATTGCCCATCTTCATCACCTAGTGACTCTTGCGATGTTTTCATCAACAGTGCCCGAAGCCATAATCCTGCCTCCCAACCTTGTTGCCTCTCCCAGTCACCTGCATCCGAGATGATCATGTTTCATGGTAGACTAGGAGTTTTTTGGATTTGACTTCATCTCATCATGAGTGACTACAGGTATAGGTACACCAAAAAATATGGCGAGACGATGAATGGGATGAACAAAGGGAGCACATGTAGAAGGACAAGTTCACCAACAGATGAATGAACAATGCATGTGAAGATATGTGCTCGCGAATAGATGATCATGCAAAGATGTGTTCAAGGACGGGCAGATGAGGAAACATGCAAGATGTACTCACGAATGGATGAACGGAAAAAAATGCACCTTTTGCAAACAGATGAGCCTATAAAGCCTTCCAACATACAAGCAAGGAGCAATGTGCCAAAGCAACATCAAGTGAACCAATGACCATCGAAGTCTCTACACATTTTTCCATGCAGAGGTGAAGCTATGACACACCATGAAGACATCCATCACCCAGTAGCACTACAGCTTGACATGCACTCCATCAGCAACATGAATGTACTAGCATTGTCATGTCGAGTCATGTCATGAGTCATGTTGTCCATATCTCCAGTGTGGGCCATGTTGTCAAATCAATGTAATGTAACATGGAAGTCCAAGAGACCAACTTGTTGAACAAAGAGTCATGTAAAGTTGAAAAGTCATGGAAGTCAAACAGTCATGAGGGTAGTCGAACAACCACAAGGGTCAGTTTCACCATTGGCTATAAATATCCCCTCATTTGTACATGTAAGGACTTTTCACCTCAGCTCCTCCCACATAGCCAAGGGAGTTGGTTATCTTTTCTTTGAGGAGTAAGCAGTGGATCGAATGCCCCTCACACAAGGTTAGTGATGTATGGTGTAACGATCTGTCTTGGAAATTTCACTTAATTTAGAATCTTGCTAACAAGGCAACACATTTTCACACATTTATTGTATTTGTTGTAAGACTAATCTTTAACACTTGTAATGAATGTTGCTTGAACCCATCTTTAACACTTTAACTAATTCACTTCTTGTAATACACATATGTTAATGAAATGTGTTGTATATGTTGTTAACATTGTCTCACCCATGTAGACTACTGTCCCATACATCAGACAGACCTTTCACATAAAACTTGCGATAACAATTGTTGCACTCATGTAGACTAATCCATTGAGTGTTATACATGTTATCTTCCCTTGTGTGTTATGACTGTCGCATCCGTGTGGACTGTTCCGATAGAATTTGTGCATTTCCTATTGTGTTGTGTGTTCCTGGTAGAGTTGGGACTTCTCCCAACTGACTTGGGGCCCACTCTCACCCTCTCTCCCTCTACAGTGAAAGAACCATTTACACAAGTAACACTCACACTTAGCAGGAACACAAACCTCACTTCTCGAAGACAAAGAAAACCACTCTCTTGTGCTGACAAGCAAGAGTTGAGGCAAATCCTTAAGATTATGGCAGCTGGGCCATCATACCGGATGGGACTCCCACACCAAACGGTGTAAGGTCTAGTTGGGACTTCAAACCGGGGTGATCCCCTGAATGTTTGTGGGTCAAGCACCGTCAACAAGAGGTTAATTCACACAATTTGATTTCATAACTAAAAATAATTAAAAACTCAAATTTTACACACAACAAAACATAGTTAAAATAGAGTAGATGGATGCAACCAAAAAAAACTTTGATTACTTATTTTAATACATTGAGAAAAATTCATATGGAATATATGACTCCTTCACAAAGTAATGCATCTCCTTTTCTTGCGTAGTTGATCCAAAAATGGATCCTGGATAAAGCTCTAAGTCTAAGAGACTTCATATAAGAGGTAAAAGGTGCCAAATGGCACAAATCCTTTGTAAATCAGAGGAAAATGAAAATCACAGGATGCTTTGAGAAAAAGTCTCATTTCATAGATCTCTTCATTTTGAATCTAACACAATTTGAATGGGTGAAAACGAACTTCGGATGAAGGAGTTATTGTGAAAAGAAATTTTCCCATTGTCCTTTGAAAAGGAGGCAATTTCTTCTAAATGGGATTTGAGGGCTTCTTAGAGGAAATCGCATCGGAGAAGCCAAGTGGAGTGTTTAAAGGACCGTGGCCTTAGGGGATTGCGATTAGTGATCAGCGCGATATAACATGGACCGTGGATTGAGCGTGTGGATCAACGGTGGATATGTTTATTAAATATCGCATCGCATATAACCAAAGGGAAGGACTTAACCACAGGCATGAGGACTTGCGATATGCGATTGTGCTTTATCGCATCGCTTAAATCCAAAGGAAAAAGGACCAAGACCCATGACCAGGTGACTTGCCGATGTGCGATGGGCCGATTAAGCGGAGATCGGAGATCGACGATCAGAGGAGCGGAGCACCCAGACCCTTGTGACATGCGATAAGCGATGGGCCGATAGCGTCGATTAGCGATCGACGATGGGTGAATCAGGATGCCATAATACAAAGGGACCATATGACATGCGATATGCGATATGCAATCGGAAATCTGCGATCGGATCGCAACAATGCAAAGGGGAGAACAGGCCTTACTGACATGAGATATGCGATATGCGTGGACTCGAAATATTTTATATGTGGATCTATATCCCTTTGAGATCCAACTTAAGTCTTTTCGCTCATATTTTCTTGTGCAATTCTGAATACCTCTGTGTATTGGAATTTTGTTCTGTTTTCGGGAATTTGTCTGAAACAAAGGGTGCCTATGTACTTTCCATTGTAAAAATGGCTTCCATTCCTCGTGCCACACTATAAGCGGGCGTTATATTACAATGATACGTTTTTTAATAGGGATGCATTATGCAAGATGAAAACCTACAGAGGAATGATTGCATAAAGAGGAACGGACAGAGAACAAAGAGCCACAGAGACTGTAAAGAATGATTCCTCATGATTGCAAGAGGAGGAATGGACAGGAAGCGGCAGAGCCAAAAGCTCACATAAAAGGAGGCACAAAGAGCTCAATGGAGAGGCAGTGTATTGTTGCTGAGGGCTGCTAAGTTGAGCGTGGATTGCTGTTGTTGACCCTCGAGGTTTTGCTACTGAAAGTGAAGCCAAGGCAAAGGAGGCAGCACAGAAGCAAAAGAGAAGCCTACGAGGTCACTTGGAAGCCAAGTGAAAAGCAAAGAGGTTTGTGAACTGATAGAGGGCTAAAGAAGCCAAATCTGAAGAGCCAAGAGCGAAAGAGTCAGAGCCAAGAGCCAAAACCAAGAGCCAAAGAGCCAGAGTCAGAGCTAAGAGCCAAAACCAAGAGCTAGAGAGCCAAGAGCTAGAGCTTCAAGTGCTAAGGGATAAAATGGTGTCTGAACCCACTGATTATGTGTAGAACAGCAGCAGTTGAGCTGAAGAGCTTGTAAAAATACTTATACCATAATCCCAGAGAGCCTAGTTGAGTTGACTAGAGCTCACAGAGATGTAGCCCAAGAAGTGTGGATGAACTCCTAATTAAATTTCTGTTTCTGTATGTGTTTTATTGCTGCATTATCTCTGTTGTTTTATTTATTTTTATATGTGTTTATACATCAGTGTCAGCACACTAATTTACAGCACAACAATAGAAATTAAAGCAAGTAATCAATTTAAAACAAATACAAGCATACACCCATATTTTCAAGCATTTCTTAATTCTGCATTGGTTAATCCATAAGACTTGGGAAAATTTAAAGCTTTGGAAGTGGGAGAGGTTCTTGTAAGTTAGACAAGAAGCCTTAAGAGCCCCATTTTCAGATCAGGTGGTATCAAAGCTTAAGTTTGATTAACCCCACCTTCAAAGAAGGTTATATTAGAATTCTTGATTGACAAAGCAAAGACTGCTTGTCTGAAAGGTGTTTGAACAACAAGAGGCTAATTGTATGCTTGTTTTGCAGACTGACTATTTTCTAAGTTTACAGAGGTAAAGGGAAAGCTGTTGATAGCTCAGTCCAGGAAGGACAAATAAGAAGAAGGGCTGAAGGCATTCTTCTATCCCAAGGACCTCAAGGTGATCCAAAGCACAAGAGGTTTGTTGCAAGAGATTGCTTAAATAAGCTCTTTATTTATCTTGTTGGAGTTTTTTTGTTCATTGGCATAATGACAACTTCTACAAGTGGGTCCTCAAATTCAGCGTTCTTCACAAGATTCCTTGATGAAGACATGAAGCAAGAATTGTCCACCATGATGGATATGGTGAGAGAAATGTATGAGGATGGAAGAAAGAGAAGCATGCTTAGAAAGCCACTGAATTCCATGATGAAAGATTAGTTGCTTGCTGACAAATTGCAGGAAATGGAGAGGCAACTTCATATTACAAATATGAACCTAAAAAGGATGCATGAGTTGGAAACACAACTCTTTGTTGCCCAAGAAGCCTTAGTCAAGTATCAACTTGAAGAAGAGGTAAACCATTCCAATTTTTCTTCAAATTATTTTAAGAATGCTTATATTGGTTCCTTTGAAAAACATACTAAAAGCATAGGTTCCAAGCTAATGTCAAACATGGGCTATGAAGGAAAGGGCTTGGGAAAGCATGCACAAGGTATTGTTGAACCAATAATGGTTGAGGAAAGGCCTAAGTATTTGGGTCTTGGCTATGGATAGTCTTATGGAGAAAGTTCCAAAGCTGCCATGAAGGCCATTGAAACAATCCCAAGAAGGAGTTTCATTTCATGTCCTCTACCTCAGAAGTGTGAAGGTTGCATTCAAGAGGAATGCAATGGCTTGAAACATCATTTGCAGAATGCAGGTGTTCAGGAGCACACACTTGAACCAAAGAGTTGGGGAGACTCCAACAACATTGAAGATATTGATGGTGTTCCAAAGGGAGCCACTTCTTCATTTGCTTCACCTCCACATGAAGGCAATAAAGGTGAAAGAGAAAGGTATAAATCTGGTTCTAAACATATTCCTTTTGATTTTGCAAAGCATGATGAATTTCCACATATGTATGGGAAAAGAATTGCATGTTCCTTTTGTGGTTTGGATAACCATGATGTTTCTAGATGTTGGAAGAGAATGGCCACATACAAGAAGCAGAAGAAGGAAAAGAAGCAAGAAGCCAAAGGTCCATTGGACAAGGCAAATCATGTTGTCAAGAGGATGCACATGCAGTGCACTTACTGCCATAAGCAAGGACATATTTCTGCAAAATTTTGGACACTGAATCCAACAATTCTTCCACAGAAGCTGAAGAAAGTAGAAAGAGAAGATGACAGAAATGGAAGTGAAGATTCCATGAATGATGTGTCTCAGAATGATCCACATGATGATGTTGATGTGTAGAAAAAGGTAGTACCTTTGAGATGAATTGGTAAGGAATGGTTAGAGTTCTTATCCAATTGAGATCACATCTCTATTGATGCATCTACATTATATTTCATTTCAGCTTCAAAAGTATAGTGTGCTTAAGCGAAAGTTGAAGGATGAAATGCATGCATAAGCTTGATATGCATGAACACAGGGATGCTGATGATTTCCTTGTTTCTAAACATGTATGTGTAATTAACTTGCAGGGTTGATTGCTTTGACATGCATGTGATGCCATGTTGACTTGGAAGAAGTTAACTTGGTCTCCAAATGGAGATAATGATGACGTATTTCATCTTTTGGAAAAGAGTCCTAATGGTCTTTTTCTACATGCTTAACTTGAAAGGTCATTTATTCAAAGGCATGTTTTGTGGGCTTGTATCTAGTCCATCATTTGTATGTAGATGTAATACATGGAGGTGTTCACAAGATGTGAAATCTATTTCTTTTGTTGAAGCAGGAGTTTAGGCCATCCAAGTTGTTGTCTGTATGCCTGTTGTTGTTAATAGTTTTTGTTGGTAGCTTGTCAAATAGGTACAAATGAAAGTTTGTGGAGCAGATGTACTTAAAATTTTTTGAGCCACCTTGGATCAATGATCAACGCAAAGAAGCTCAAAACTACCTTCTATAACCATTTCAGTAGGAGTTTTGCAAAAAGGCAAGGAGGAAGACAGCTCTTCCCAGGAAGACCAGCCCATCCAAGAAGGGAAGTGGTCAGAAACCTTGGTTCAGAGGCACTATGCAAGGGAAAGTGTAGGGAGGATGAAAGAAGAGGGTGAGTCACTCTCATTTATTGTTCAGATTAGTATATCAGTCTTTGGAGACCAAAAGTTCTCTTAGTGGGAAGGCGTGATACAAAAATGGATCCTGGATAAACCTCTAAGTCTAAAAGACTTCATATAAGAGGTAAAAGGTGCCAAATGGCACAAATCCTTTGTAAATCAGAGGAAAATGAAAATCGCATGCTACTCTCGGAAAAGGTCTCATTTCATAGATCTCTTCATTCTGAATCTAACGCAATTTGAATGGGTGAAAACGGACTTCGGATGAAGGAGTTATTGTGAAAAGAAATTTGCACACTGTCCTTTGAAAAGGAGGTAATTTATTCTAATTGGGACTTGAGGGCTCCTTAGAGGAAATCGCATCGGAGAAGCCAAGCAAAGTGTTTAAAGGACCGTGGCCTTAGGGGATTGCGATTAGCGATCAATGCGATATAACATGGACCGTGGATCGGGCACATGGATCAACGATGGATATGTTTATTAAATATCGCATCGCATATAACCAAAGGTAAGGACTTAACCACAGGCATGAGGACTTGCGATATGCAATTGCGCTTTATTGCATCACTTAAATCCAAAGGAAAAAGGACCAAGACCCATGACCAGGTGACTTGCCGATGTGCGATGGGCTGATCAAACGGAGATCTGAGATTGGCGATCGGAGGAATGGAGCACCTAGACCCCTGTGACATGCGATAAGCGATGGGCTAATAGCACCGATTACAAATAAAAAATCAGTGAATCAGGATGCCATAATACAAAGGGACCATGCGACATGCGATATGCGATCGATAATCAGCGATCGGATTGCAAAAATGCAAAAGGGAGAACCAAGCCTTAGCGACATGCAATATGCGATATGCGTAGACCCAAAATATTATATATGTGGATCTATATCCCTTTGAGATCCGACTTAAGTCTTTTCACTCATATTTTCCTGTGTAATTTCGAATGTCTTTGTGTATTGGAATTCTGTTCCGTTTTCAGGAATTTGTCTAAAACAAAGGCTGCCTGTGTATTTTCCACTGTAAAAACGACTTCCATTCCTTGTGCCACGCTGTAAGCAGGTGTTATATTACAATGATGCATTTTGTAACAGGGATGCGTTATGCAAGACGCAGAGCCACAGAGGAATGATTGCACAGAGAGGAACGGACAGATAATAGAGAGCCACAAAGACGGAAAAGAATGATTCCTCATGATTACAAGAGGAGGAACGGACTGGAAGTGGCAAAGCTGGAAGCTCACCTCAAAGGAGGCACATAGAGCTCAATGGAGAGGTAGTGTATCATTGTTGAGGGTTGTTGAGTTGAGCGGGGGTTGTTGTTGTTGATCCTCGAGGTTTTTTTGTTGAAAGTGAAGCCAAGGCAGGAAGCCAAGGTGAAGGAGGCAGCACAAAAGCAAAAGAGCAACCTACAGGGTCACTTGGAAGCCAAGTGAAAAGCCAAGAGGGCTGGGAACTGATAGAGGGCCAAAGAAGCCAGAGCTGAAGAGCCAAGAGCCAATGAGTCAGAGCCAAGAGCCAAAACCAAGAGCCAAAGAGCCAGAGTCAAAGCCAAGAGCCAGAGAGCCAAGAGCCACAGCTTCAAGTGCCAAGGGATAAAATGGTGTCTAAAAACACTTTTTATGTGTAGAACAACAAGACTTGAGCCAAAGGGCTTGTAAAAAAACTTATACCATAATCCCAGAGAGCCTAGTTGAGTTGACTAGTGCTCTTGGAGATGTAGCCCAAGAAGTGTGGGTGAACTCCTAATTAAATTTCCGTTTCTGTGTGTGTTTTATTGCTGCATTATCTCTGTTGTTTTATTTACTATTATATGTATTTATACATCAATGTCAGCACACAAATTTATAGCACAACAACATAAATTAAAGCAAGTAATCAGTTTAAAACAAATACAAGCATACACCCATTTTTTCAAGCATTTCTTAATTCCACATTGGTTAATCAATAAGACTTGGGAAAATTTAAAGCTTTGGAAGTGGGAGAGGTTCTTGTAAGTTAGACAAGAAGCCTTAAGAAGCCCATTTTCTGATCAATAGTAACTCACAGTAAAACACAGTAATAGGTTGTTTTACACGTCTACCACAAATAGGTCCATAATTTTCTCTAGACTTCTCAAACTTGCCTTCGCCGCTATGAAAATGACTTTCTACTTCCTTGCATATTCAAACATGCATTTTAATACATTAATTCATGACAAGTCACATTATTAAAAACATAGCATGGGTGATTGTACAAAAAAAAGTAGTTGTTTGAGCCTATAGATGTTGCAGAGTACAAATATCATATGCAAAATAAAACTCTAGACCGTACTTTTACCAACCAAAAATTAAATTTTCATTCATTCGTAATTGTATGATTTGGTGCTGGAATGGGATGTTTGTACTCCCATTGAGAACTGAATTTAATCCATTTCCTTCAGCCTGCAAATAAACTCTGCAACCTGCAATAAAAATCTACTTGCTTGATTTACTAGTGTACCACAAGGATGTCTGTTATCAGTTTATTTAATGTGGTGCTTGGGATTAATTTTCCAACACTCCCCCTTAATCAGAACCAATTGCATTAATAATTCCCAAACAATCTCTCAAATTGACAAAATTTTCACATGTCAATGGCTTGTGAAGATGTCTGCAAATTGTTCCTACGACCTACAATGCTGCAACATGATTTCATCACTATTAATAAATTCTCTAATAAAATCATATTTAGTGTCAATTTGCTTGCTCCTCTTGTGAAAAAAATTAATTCTTTGATAGTTCAATTTCAAAAGTGTTGTCGCAATAAATAGTTGTCATTCCCTCTTGTTCCTACCACAAATCCTTCAACATTCTTCTCATCCAAATTTCTTGACACGTTGTTGCTATTGTTGTGATATATTCAGATTCTATTATTGACAATGACACTATCAATTGCTTTTTGGAGGCCCATGAAATGACCCATGAACCCAAATGAAAAACATATCCTCACTATCATCAACACTTCCTACCCCGTCACTCTTAGTGTAACCAAAGAGCCTAAAATCATTTGTTGTGGTGTACAAAATACCCTACTCCTTTGTTCCATTGACATACTTTAAAATCCTTTTGGTGGTTTGCTAATGTGTCTCTTTGGGTGTCTCCATGAACCTTGACACCAAGCTTATTGCATACATTATATCCGACCTAGTTGCTATCAAATACATCAAACATCCTACCATACTTTTGTATAATGTTGGATTGACCTCGCTGCTACAATATTCTTTGCTTAATTTCAATCCCATGACACTTGGAGTTGGTGTAGGCTTGTTATTATGCATAGTAAACTTGTCCAACATGTCTTCTAAATGTTGTGATCGAGAAATAAAAATACCAGTTTCTATTTTCTTGTAACAACCCTCATGAAAATTCCATGCAATAGAAGTTAATAAATGAAAAATAATAACCATGGATGACGGGACACTTATTCCAAGCTGAATGTTGGGCAAAATCCCAATGATGGGGATCACTTGTGATTGTTTATGGCTAAGGAAATTGGCAAAGGAAATAGCTAAGGCTTTCAAAAGGCAAAATGACATTTTTGGAATATTTATTTATGAAAATAATGGAAATTAGGCGAAAAGGGAGGTGAAATGTTATAGGTTGCATGTGAGGAGGAAGATAAAGGAAAATAATGAAAAATGAAGAAAATAAAGGCCTCATTCATAAAAAGGCTTCTGAGGATCAGTGGGTAACCTTTTGTGAGTCTAGTTTTAGAGCTTTCTCATTATTCTCTCTCTCCCACATACTCTTGGACACTTAAGGTTTCCTTGGAGCACTCTTGTGGTGTGTGGCATACTTGGATTCTTGGAGCAAGAAGGCAAAGGAAGTGCAGGAAAGCACAAGAGGACATCTGGATCAACAACTACATCAGATTTGCTTGCAGGTATCGAGTTTTATGTCTGTTTTCTTCACTAGTTCTAGCATGAATGGCATATGCATGTGGATTATTGGTCATGATTTGTCATTTGCATGGAGGATTTCCTGGAATGACAGTGGATTGCCTAGCCTTTTCATTTCTTGGATAGCCATGGTGATTGTGGGCTTACTTTCATTATTTGTTTTTGGTTGGTTCTCGTGTTTCCTTAGCTTTTGTTGAGTTATTAGTTCCTGTAAGACCAAGGTGGAAAAACACTCTAGAAGCCCTATAATAGATTGGGTTGAGTTATGAGTCTTGGAATCCTTGGTTGGACAAATTCTCTGGAAGCTCAGCAACAACTGTGGGTTGAGTTACTAGTCTTGGAATCCTTGGTTGGAACAAACACTCTAGAAGTCGTGTAAGGCTTGGATGGAGACCAATCTGATGATGGTTTTGTGATGTCCAACCATGAGGTGGAATCACTATTTGATGGGTTGAGGTGGATTACCTCTGGAAGCCCTGGATGAGTTTTGATTGATGTGTTCTATGAGATCCCACATTCATGCTTGGAATATGGCATGGGGGTGAATTGTTGAAGAGAGATTTGTCTGAGCCATTCTATGGTCAGGTGGAACGTGGAAGTCCCATACTGGGTTTGGATTTTGAATCATCAATGAAAAGTTATTTCTCCTTGTATTTCTATGAGCATTTTTATGGATTATATGTGGTCTATATGGCTATATTTTCATGAGTATTTTTTATGCTATTATGTTGGCTATGTATGTCTTTTATCACAACAACCATGTATGGTTTTCATCATCTTTTTACTTGTAATTGTATGATCAATGTATCTATGACCTAATGGATGGACTATGTGTTGGTCATACATGCATGTCAGTTGCATGTGTGTCTCTCACCCTTGCATTCCATGTGCTTGTTGAATTTGCATGATGTTGTTCACGGTTGTAGTGATATTGTCATGTGAAATTTGAGGTTATTATTGTGAAATGCATAGTTGTGTGTGTATGACTGGTTACATGTCGATTTATGTCGCTTACATGTATCATTGTAGTATGCTTGGTTACATTCTTGCATGTTTGGTTAAATTCTTGCATGTTTGGTTACATTCTTGTATGCTTGGTTGCATGTATCTTTCTTGCAGGTTTGACTTCAAGTATCATTCACTCATGTTCGATCATATGTGCTTATGCATATGTGTAGTTGGTTACGCATTTCTTATGCATGTTCATGTTTGCACGTGGTCAAGAGTACAATGATGTAGTGGTTGTTGTCATGCATGAGGTTGTGGTGTGTGATGTTGTTAAGGTCATGCATTGATGACTGGACCCTAGCTAGAATGACAGTTGCATGGTTATATGCTTATGTATTAAGTTTCTATATACTGTCATGATTATGTTATACATGTATCACGGTGATTTTTTGATCTTGCAGACAAGATATCCTCTGCAAGCTATGCTAAGGTACGTTGGTTTATTGTGATTTGGTTTAGTTGACATGATATACCTTGCAGGAAGAAATATCAAATGGCTAGCGAGATGGTTGACTACAAAGACTCTCCCTATGAATTCGAAGAGTAGTATGGTGTTGGGAACTCTTATGATCTGGGAGTTGCACTCGGAATCTTAAAGGAAGAAATAAGGAGTTGTAATACAGATAATGATAGAATCATGCAGGCACAAGAGAAACAAGCATTGGTAGATGCAATGACACTTCAAAGTTTGTCAGATTTTCAATGATAGGGACCATGTTGGATCAGCTATGAGTAGGAGGATAGAACTAATGGGGCATATGGTAGTCGGTCGCATGGTGGTCAGAGTTTAGATAGAGATGGCACAATTACAGACATCAGAGTGTTGGACACTATGGATAGGAGAGGGGATAGACACAGGTATCATTCTAGTTCTGATTCAAATAGGCATCATGATCACCATTGTTATCATCCTTATAAGAGGAGTGATAGGGGACATTTACCAGATGAGTTTATGAAAGGAAAGCCACCAACAATTGATGAAGAGATGAAGAAACCATAGGACGTAGAGGCATGGTTGCTTAGCATGTGGAAATTCTTCAGATTGCATGACTATTGAGAGAACATGAAAGCTAGAGTGGCTACATTCAGTCTCAAAGGTAAAACAGACATTTGGTGGGAAGTTGTGAAGAATGTCATATGCATTCGTGAGGAGGATTTGACTTGGAGTTAGTTTGAGATGCTATTTAAGAAGAGGTATTTTCAGAGATATACTTTGATGACAGGGCGAAAGAATTTTATGAGCTAAAGATGGTTTCCATGACAGATGATGAGTAAACTAGGAGATTCTTGGAGTTGTTGAGGTATGTGCCTTATCTCACAAAGGAAAAGGAAAGATTGAAAGGTTCATTAGTGGGTTACTGGTTGCATTTAAAGACAGGATTGAGTTCGATGAGCCTAGATCATTGGAGGAGGCCATTTGGAAGCTAAGGCATTGCTATCAACAATCAATGCATAGAACTGAGACTAAGACACACTAGAGAGGTGATGCAAAGATCAAAGGAAAATGGGACAGAAAGAGAGCAAGGCCTCATGATACAGGTAACAAGGAGAATGTTGCAAAACCTAAGAAGTTCAATGCATCTGATAGAGGATAGGGATTCCGTTCAGGAGAACAAAATAAGGAGACAGGATGGAAGCCTATAGAGTGTTGGATTTGTGGAAACGATGATCACACGAGACATTTTCCGCAGAATCAGGATAGTAGATCTCATATATAGAGTGTGCCGGAGGCATAGACTATTGGGGATTTTGGTCAAGGTATTCCATGTATCTATGCAACATGGATAACAAACAGGCAGATCATTAGGTATCTGTCATTGATATGGACGGTATGCTTTGTGATCAAGTTATTTATATTTTGATTGACCTTGGATCTAATTATAGCTATGATAGTCTTGACTTGGTGGATAAGTGTGGTTTGTGTAAGGAATTTCATGAAAAGTGTTACACTAAAATTTGTCACCATGACTATTTGCAGTTAGTATGGCTCCATCAACTATCATACTATCCTCCTTAGCAAGCCTCATACCTCTGCTCTCCATGTCAAACTTCAGGAAAGAGAGAAAGTCATTAAAAATCTATATATCTCTGGGTACGCAGTTTCTCTTAGCCTTACCTGCGTGTACGCACTCCAAGTTCACAATACCTGCGTACTTGTACGCTCTGTATGTAAAGCAATGGGTGCGTACTCCTGTAAAGGTTAAAAGGCGCAAGTTTCACTCCAAAAAGTTACTTGTGGTCATTTATAGAGCCTTCTAGAAGCTTGTTTGACGTGTATGGAGCGCCTCCAGATGGTTCATGTATCCCTACCAAAGAGGAACTTATCCCATCAAGAGGGGAGCTATCCCATCCAGAGAGGGGCTTATCCCATTGATGGTGGACCTGAATAACTTCCTCTAGAGCACTATAAATACAGGCATTGGGCCAAAGGGAGGGGAGGTTGAAAGCTGAACATTCCTAAGGGTAGATGCTGCTGGAATTAGGACTCCCTTGTAAAGCTTGAGAGGAGAGATTCCCATCCTTTCCTAGCCTTATTTGAGAGTGGGTGAGCTGATCAAAGTAAAGGAAAACTCTTGCTGGACCCTAGGAGGGACTTGCACAACACCAAGGCTCAGGTTGTAATGGTTCCTTTTGTTACCTTTTAATGCAAATGAACTTATTTTTCTCAACAGATTGTTATTCATGGTTTGTTTCATATACTCCTTGGTCCATATGATAGATATGTATTGTTATATGAGTTTATCAGGTGCTATTTAATCTTTTGGCTTTTCAGTGAATGCAGGTTTCGAAGAGAAGGAGGAGCTCATCCGGATCGGCGAGGCTGGACTACTACAAAGCGTTGGACTAGAGGTATGTTAAAGATCCCCTGATTACTTGTAATGGCAATGCATGTTTAGAGAAAAGTAGTTTTATTTGTCTTGTTTGTCACTAGAAAGCTTTTGCTTCTAGGGAGGTCGGTTGTGTCCGCACTAACGACTCTTTCCGCATGACAAAATGGCGACTCCATTGGGGAATCCATTAATGTGAATGTTTTTTCCTTTGTATGAACTTTTGATCTGAGAAAAGTTATTTGTTTTCTAATTTTTGGCTGTCTGACTGTGTGTTTGGGTGGGCTAGCTTAGGGTTAAATTAGTTTTTAGTTTTTCTTTGTTTTGCTTGAAGTACGCAGCCTCTGAGTGTAGCACAGTGCGTACCTGTACGCACTGTCACTTTGTGCACAGAGCGTACCCGCACCTGTACAAACAGGTCGCCTGCGTACCCCTGTCAAAACTAAGAAAATTTCATTTTCCTTCTTTTTTGCCTTTTACTTTTTGTTTTTTAATTTGTTTTTTTGCCCAGATCCATTAGTTTTCTGCCATAGATCTTCACCTAATCTTGTTCCGTTAGTGTCGAGGGTTTTAGTAAAATTCATAGGGATTTTGCCTTAGGGTTTGATTTTTAACTGGTCCTGTAGTGACTTTGGCGTTAGAGGTTGTCAAACTTTGGATCTCCCTGGTTTTGTTCAGTCCTCTTAGGAGTCGGGCTTGTCATAAAAATCACCCTTGTGAGAGACCTACCTTTGTGTCTTCTCTTTGCAAATCTCGAAAAGTTTGTTATTTGAACTTTGAATTTTATTCTTGAAAAAAGAACAAAAAGATTTTGATTTTTTGTTTTGACTAGTTTTTGGTTCTGCATTCACTAGTCCTTAGTTACATTTTGACTGAGTAAAACATCCAGGAATCATCTTTAGTAAGCTTTTAACTTGATAGATTTACTTTTATATTTATTTCTCTTAGATTTGCTTTTGAGTGAAATTGAGTTGATTTGATTGCCATAGCTTTTTTAAATTTGATTTTTGTTAAAGTAAGTTTTACATGCTTTATTAATTAGGGAAAAATACAAAAATATCTTTTGGAAGAAAGTTTGCTTTGGTAGCATTTGTGTCTTTGAAAGAAAAGGAATTTTCGTGAAGTGAATAGTGGTCATGTGTCGTATGTTTTGAAAAGAAAAAGAGTTTGTTTCTTTGTTTTCCTTGCCAAGAAAGTTGTTTTTATTTCGAATATGCATTCTCCAACTCTCTTAGCTAGGAAATTCATTGAAAAAGGAAAAATTAGTGTAAATCATCCTAAGTGCATCTTTTTAGTGGATTTCGGTCGAGTCTACACACCACCAGTTTCATCTCCACTACCTTTTGTCTTAAAAAAGCCATAAAATTAACGCTTAAAGTAAAATCAACTTAGTAACTTTTATTTACTAAGGCTCTGAAACACCAATATAGATCAGGCTAGTATCTTGGAGTAGGAGAGTAATTAACTCTCCAAGACAGCAAAACCAAACAAGTAGCTCATCTTGTGGTAGGATAAATCCAAATGTTTCATTTGTACTCTCGGAAAGCTCCTCTTACAGGAGAAGCACGAGCTCGTGTCCGAACCAGTGAGGGGATCAATCCTCCCTCATTGGGAACGACGCTAGACACGCACGTATTACAAACGGTAAACCTCATATTAACCATTGTCGAGGAGCCAGGGGTCACTTGTCGGTAAACCTTGAATTATTGTCAAGGAGCCGGCAAGGGGATTGAGCTTGATACTCTGCCCTTGCATGCTGTCGGAGTGTAGATTGTTCCCCCAGGCGCATTTGTTGCTGTTGGTAACCTTAGTGACCATTATCTTTAGGATTCTACCGAGGTGACGGTGGAGGGAAGATCCCACTGTACCTGGAGTAGACGTCGGCTAGACTCACTTGGATTTTTCGGGGGGTTCACTTCACTCGAGACGGTTAAAGTGGAGGAACTTGTGCTGGTCTATTCATTAAGCAGGTTGCCGGGGTAACTGTTCCACCCTCCACTTCTGTACTGAATTCGACGATGTTGGGTTTCATCTCCAACTAGTGTTTTCGGTCCGGAAGGCTACTGTTTGTGCATGGTTTGACGCCCTAGATTCTTTAGGTGTGTGATTCAAATTTGTTTGGTTATTTAGAGACTTTAGGTGGTTTGCTTTGAGATTTTACTTTGTTTGCGTGTGCAGTAGTTAAAAGTTTTTAACTGTGGCGGAATTACCGAGACAGTCCCGTCGACTTCGGGGCAAGTCTCTTGAGGTTGTTTCCGTGGCCGAATTGTTGAGGAAATCCCGTAGACTTCGGGGTGAACCTCCTCAAGATGTCCTAAGTCATTACGAAGGTTTAAAGGTCCTTGTAACTCCTAGTGGCAGTAAAGTAGGTTCACCTGAAGAAGGAGAATCGTCGTTGGTAGTCCATCCAGATTACCAAGGTCTAGAAACAGGTTATAATCCTGAAGCAGTTGCAGTTTCCGAGCTTGCTCGTAGTTTTTCATCTACTAGTGATATAGGCGAAGAACTTGAAGTATCTGAACCTGAAGTATCTGAACCTGTTACTCCAACTTCTAGTGCACCAAATTCACCTAGGGTAGAAAGAGTCATCACCGAAAATCTTCCTGCTGGTTTGATAGCTATTGAAGAACTTGCTCCAGAGGAAGAATTAGGCATATCTATCCTTGAAGATCAACCTACTATTGATCTAAGGGAGCGTGAATCTATCTTTTACAGTCCTCCTAGAAGTACTACTTGGTACCTTTCGTTAACCAATTATTTAGACAACTCAGGGATAAGTTTTTCTCCACCTCAAACTCCTTTTCCACCCAGAGGTATTTATACTCCTATAAATATGTCTGGTCAGTCGTCTGTATTCACTCAATCTCCTGAATCTTTCTTGTATGGCGGTCCTTCTGTTCCCTCCGGGTATCAGTCACTTTCTGGTACCTTTGCGGGGGCATCTCCTCAACCCATTGATCATGGGTTATTAGCTGGAAATAATGGTAATAAACCGTTGGGTGTAGGGGACATTTACATGATGTCAGGTTGCGTTCCCGTTTCTCAACCTCAAGGTGGCCAATTACCGCCTGGGGGGCAGCCTCAATTAACGCCTGGGGGGCAACCTCAAGGTACACAACTTGTGTCTGGGGGGCAACCTCAAGGACAGTATGTACCCATAGTACAATACATTCCTCAAGGTCAACCCCAGCCTCAATATGTACCCCAGGGTCAACCTCAGTATCAATATTTACCTCAAGGGTATCAACCTCAGGGTCAAGGTCAACCCCAGTATCAGTATTTACCTCAAGGTTATCAACCTCAAGGTCAATACTTGAGTCAAGGTTATCAACCACCTCAAGGTCAGTCATATGTTCAAGGTACGGGAACTGTGCCTTTCAGTTATCAATCCTATCCTCAATCCGGTTATGGATCTCAGTATCCTCAACCTGTCATGGGTCAATACCCTGGAATGAACATAGTGTGGAATCCATCGCAAGGTCAACAAGTGTTGTAGCCAAACATACAGTTGTCATCTCAAGCTGGACAATCCTTAGTTGCTGGTCCATCCCAGCAACCAGTCCAGTCTAATGTTCAAACTTTTGTACCTTCGGTAGTTACTCAATCGCCAATTGCACCTAGTACTCCATCTCAAACGACTGCTGCATCTACCGCAACATCTGCTCCTTCCACCACACTTACTTCTGGAGTATCGACAGCTCCGGTTTCTACTGTCTCTGCAACTACTCCTCAGACATCTTTACCATTGTCTGGATCTACGATTCAAACTACGGTTCAGATGCCTGTAGGATAGCCTGGTTTAAGTACGGTTGTCACTAGTCAACCACAATTCGGTTATCAACCGTACCAGGGACAGTACAAATACGGGCCTGCTGTCCAACAGCCGGTTCACCAGTATCAACCGTATCCTGGGTACACTTATCAACAACCTCAGCAACCCCAGTACGGTCCGGTTAATCCTGGTTTTCCAGGAGGATATAATATCCCGAATGCGATTCCTGTTCCAAGTTATCCTGGATATCCTCCTCCTGGGACTGGTCTTGTGACCCAAAGTTTTAGGGATCCTAATCGGCAATTACCGTTTATCGCAACTTTGGATTTACCAGACTTGTCGCGCCTAACGAACGATCCAATACAATATCTTCCGTTATGGCCGCCAATGCCAAATAAGTTGCCCAGCGATATACCCAAGTTCGAAGGTAAGTCTGGAGAGGATCCGTCCAATCATGTGATGACTTACCACCTCTGGTGCGCTTCAAATTCCATCTCGGATGATTCGATCCGCTTACGTCTTTTCCAGCGTACGCTCATTGGTCTCGCGGCCAAGTGGTACATTGAGTTACCACGGGCCTCTTTTTACAATTTTAGTCAGTTAGCTACCTCGTTCCTAACTCATTTTCAGTTGCCGTTCAGATACGATAACGGCACGGAGCTATTAACTTCATTAAAATAGTCGACCTCCACTTATATTTCCGATCATATACATGAATGGAGACGTCGACGGCGATTAGTGAAAGTTTTTATTCCGGACCAAATCTTAGCTGAATGGTTTGTTAAATCATTATTACCGAAGATTACTGAAGATGTAGCTAAGGACGGAGTAGTTACTGAGGAGCAAGTAATTGCTCAAGCGCAGTACCTTGACTTAGTTTACACTCAGTCAGGTACGTTACATGAAAAGATCCTAGATCTTCCAAAGTCAAATCAAATTGCTGCTGCTCCTTCGGGATCTCATGCTGCTGATGGCATGATTGGTTCGGTAAATACTAAAAGTAAGAAGAAATCTTCAAAGAATTCTTCGCCCATTATAACCTTACCAGATTCCCCGACAGGAGAGTCTTCTCCTGAAATTTCCGCCGATATTCACGCTGTAGAGTCATCTACGGCTAAATCAAAAAACGGTGGGAAGAAGAAGGGTAAGAAGAAGGGTAAAGCAAACAAGACTCCAAAGGAGAAAACAGAAAAGTCAGAATCCAATGACAAAAAACACAAACCTCGATATCCTTGTCTTATCTGTGAAGAGGATCATTTTACAAGAGATTGCCCCCATCGGGCCGAGGTTGTGAAAATTGTCAAAGGTTCCTCAACTCCTGCTGTTTTGAAAGATCCATTTCTAAAGCAGGAGAGTAAGATGATAGGTTCTTCCTCGAGTGCCACTGACGAACCCATATTGATGATGTCTCATGTAAGGATTGTGACTCGATCTCACGATTATGGTAGTAAAATTCCTGTTGATGGATCGAAAGAAGCAGAATCTTCTCGTTCAAATCCATCAACCTCAGCTCCCGGTTCCGATCCACTACAGATCGAGAAACCTAACCCTGACTTAGTAATAAAACCGCCCGCCAAGGGTGTACTTCGAAGGTCTACTTTCAATCCACATGTGAGAGCGGCTCAGAATTATAACATTGTTGAGGATCTAGCTGTTTCACCCTCAGCAATGTCGGCTTTGGAAGTGTTGCAATCATGTCCAGCACAACGAAAATTACTCTTGTCGGCTATAGGAGCTGTTGATATTCAGGACCCGAACCTGATAATCTTTGATCTAGAAAATAGTAGACCGCGTCTCCCTCATCAGATGGCTTTCCAGATCCCAGTGATAGTAAAAAACAGGTCTATTCATCGGACTGTAATTGATGAAGGAGCTTCTACGTGTATTATGTCGATTCAGTGTTGGAGATCGCTTGGTTCTCCTTCACTGAACCAATCCCCGACCATTCTTAAGGCCTTTGATGGCCGTGGGTTCCATCCGTTTGGCATTCTACAGGATTTGCCTATAGGGGTTGAAGGAAAAACCGTTAGTCTGGATGTGGAGGTGGTTGATGCCCCTCTAGACTACAACCTTCTTTTGGGTCGCAGTTGGTCTTACGCTATGACCGCGGTCGTGTCATCGGTCTTCAGAGTTATAAAGTTTCCACACAATGGTAAGATCGTGACGATAGACCAGTTGGTTTAGTTTTCATCCGACCCAGCCTCCTCAGAGAGTATCCAGCATGTCGGTAAAACGACTATCCCTTACAAGGATGTTGGTGTAGGATTAGTTAAAGATTCCGGTTTACTGGGAACTTTTCCTTTCCCTCCAATCAACGCAGACCCTTCATTTGCTTTCATTCATATGATTACTTCAGACACTATTATTTACGATGATCCTTGGATTGTCCCATCTGAATCTGAGATAGACTCATTCGGTGATGCCATGCCTTTGAGTCCATATGAAATTGCTTATGAAGCCGTGCAGTCTTTTACCGACTCGCGTTCAACCCAAATCGACCAAATGAATGTGGTCCGTGAGGAATCACTTTTCACATCAACCTTAGAACGGATAACGATTCCTGAAGTTGTGTCATCTGACGAACAGCTTCGCGAAGTCCTAAGTGTAGACGATCTACCATGGGAAGATCTTCATCATAGAGCTTCGTTTTTACCTGAGGATGATGACTTTGAAAATGATTTTTCATCAATTTTTACAACTGAATATATCAAGGACGCTCAGAATCCCATGAAACATCCTGATTCAGAGTTGAATTTGGGAAACATTTCCCAAACTATTGCCATTGACATTTCAGTCAAAACCAGAATTATTGAGAACATTCATATAGGTGCCTCGTGTACAGATGACGAAATTAAAACATACAAGGTCCTATTTCAAGAATTCCGCGACGTGCTTGCCTGGTCCTATGAGGAAATGCCAGGAATTGATCCCTCCATTGTTGTTCATGAGATCAAGACTTACCTAGACGCTAAACCCATTCGGCAACATCTGCGTCAGATCCACCCTCGAAAAGAGGCTGCAATTAAAGCAGAAGTTGAGAAGCTGTTGAAAGCAGGTTTCATTTATCCGATCCCGTTAACGGATTGGGTATCGAATATTGTTCCAGTTAACAAGAAGCAGGGAACAATAAGAATATGTATCGACTATAGGGATATCAATCGTGCTTGTCCCAAAGACAACTATCCAACGCCCTATATCGATCAAATAATTGATGATTGTGCCGGCAGTGAAATATTTTCCTTTATGGACGGTTTTTCCGGTTACAACCAAATCAATATTCTACCTGCCGATCAACCAAAAACGACTTTCATTTGTCCATGGGGGACATTTGCTTATTGCAAACTACCTTTTGGGCTTAAGAATGCCGGAGCCACTTTTCAAAGGGCGATGTCTTATGCATTTCATGACATCAAGCACAATGTGCAACCGTATCTCGATGACTTGCCCGCTCACTCTTTACGTCGAGCTGATCACCTTGTCCATTTACGAGCAATTTTTATGAGGTGTAGGCATTATCGTATACGGTTGAACCCACACAAATGTGTCTTCTGCATAGAAGTGGGACAATTGTTGGGATTTGTAGTTTCAAAAGCCGGCATTCGCGTCGATCCCTCAAAGGTCGAAGCTATCATCAAATTGCCTCCTCCTTCGAGTTTGCGCCAACACCAAAGTTTGCAAGGGAAAGCGAACTTTTTACGCCGATTCATTCCTAACTACGCCGAGATTACCAAGGGTTTTACCTGGTTGTTGAAACAAAATACTCAATTCTCTTGGGATGAGATAGCTCAGAAATCTTTTGATGCGCTAAAGCACACGTTGACCCATGCACCGTTGCTGCATCCTCCCAACTACAACCAGGATTACTTTTTGTACCTCGCCGCCGCTCATTCCACTATTGGAATGGTCTTAGTACAAGAAGATGAATTCGACACGGAACATGTGATATATTATCTTAGTAGGACGTTAAATCCCACTGAGCTAAAATATTCTCATGTGGAGAAATTGGCACTGGCAGCTGTTCAGGCTGTCCAGCGTTTTCGTCATTACATTCTTCTCCGTAAAACTACAGTTATTTCGGATTGCAACCCTATGATCTATATTTTGACTAAACAATTGCTAGGGGGCAAGTACTCTAAATGGATTGTTATCTTGCAAGAGTTCGACTTGGAGTTTGAAAAATCCAAGTCTAAGAAATCTTTAGTTTTTGCGGAATTGATGTGTGACTTCCCGCGTGCTGACACGGAAACTGTGGTAGAGGAACCCATTGCGGACGAATCTCTGTTTCTCATCAGCACTTTAGATCCGTGGTATGGGGATATAATTGTCTATCTCCAAACCCAATCCTTTCGGCTCGAAATCTCAAAGTCGGAGCGTCGGAAAATTCGATTCCAGTCTCAACAATACAAAATCATTGGAGATACTCTTTATCGTCGTGGGGCGGATTTGATTTTTCGACGTTGCTTAACTCATGAGGAAGCTGAGAGGGTTTTGAATGACTGTCACTCTGGAGCGTGTGGCGGTCATATGTCTGGGTATGCCACAGCCCAAAAGATATTGCGCGCTGGCTATTTTTGGCCGTCCTTGTTTAAAGACTGTATTATTGCGGTCCGAAAATGCCACAACTGTCAGGTGTTTGATTGAAAGATGCACGCGCCACCTGCTCCTCTCCACCCTATAATTTCCGTTGGTCCTTTCGCCAAATGGGGTATCGAATTTATTACTTGTAACCCTCACTCGGCTGGGGGGCATGCATATATCATCCTTGCGGTTGATTATTTTACTAAGTGGGTCGAGATGATGCCTACATTCGAGGCAGACGGCAAGACAGCAGCAATTTTCGTATTCAATCACATTATTTCTAGGTTTGGTGTCCCACAAGCGATAATCACTGACCATGGGCGCCATTTTCGAAACATTATGATGACAGAACTTACAGGCCAGCTTGGTTTACGTCATGATAGTTCTACTCCTTATTATCCCCAAGCGAATGGTCTGGTTGAGTCTATCAACAAAGTTCTAGTTATCATGATCCGACGGATCATTGGTATTCATCGGTCAAATTGGCACAACATGTTATTTTCAGCGCTTTGGGCATACCGAACCTCAGTGAAAACATCAACAGGGTTCACTCCTTTCCAACTAGTTTATGGTTTGGAAGCCGTGCTACCCATTGAATGCGAAATCTCGTCACTGCAAATGGCCATCGAATTACTTCCAGCTACTTCCGAAGAGGAGAAACGTCTGTTATACTTAGCTAAATTAGATGAGACTCGATGTGAAGCTGCTTTAGCAATCGAGACTCACGCGAAACGAATGAAAGCTCAGTATGATCGGAATGTGACCCCTCGAAATTTTTCGGAAGGAGACCTAGTGTTGTTATATGATCAAGCTAATGATAAGTTAGGTGCTGGAAAATTCGTTCCTATGTGGCATGGGCCCTACATTGTCAAGCGCAAGCTAGCAAAAGGAGCCTATGAGCTGGTAGACTTTGACGGGGACTCTTTGGGTAAACCCAGAAATGGACTTTACCTAAAGAGGTATTATGCTTAAATGTCGGGTATGGAGATTTTAGTTAGGTTAGTTTTTCTTTCTAGCTAGTATGTGTGCTTAGTTTAGACTGTGTGTTTGGTTTAGACAAGTGTGCTTAGTTTAGAGAGTGTGTTTTTCGTCGTTATTTTGGCTTATCTTGGTTTTACTCTTGATATTGCAGATGTCGACGCCTCTCCAAACGTACATTGGATTTGCTGATGGTGCTTGTCGTAGTACATGGAATATCTCTTCCGCAGCTTGGGTTATCTATTCGCCCTCTGACGAGTTAGTTTCTATGCATGGGGTGAGCCTCGGTCAAACAACAAACAACATTGCAGAATACAGTGCAGTGATTGAATTATTATCTGAATCTATTTCATTTGGGATTCGGAGTTTGATAGTGAGGTTAGATTCTGAACTCGTTGTATTACAGCTTAATAGAGTCTATGCCATTAGAAATCCAGTGTTATTAAGATTGTTTTTGAGGGTGCGTCTCTTGGAACGTGAATTTGATTACATTAAATATCAGCATATTCCAAGGTCTTTAAACACATTAGCAGATGCAATGGCGTCTCGAATGTTAAATAGACATTTGCAACAATCATAAATGTAAATTTATAAACATTTCATCACACATGTTTAACAAAATAAGCCGGTAATAATGATATATATAGATAGGAGTGTGTCAAAAAATATACATCGTCTTCGATCATAGGTTGAAAAACACCTTATGATCGGCAAAAATGATAAGTACAAAAAATCAAAAATGTCACATGTGTCTACAAAAAGTGACTAGCCAATCACTCGTGGTGCTCTCTGTACGAGACCACTGCCCGCGCTACCCTACACAGGAACCTCCTGAAAGGTCCTGGGACTGCGACCACATAGCGCTGAAGTCGGATAGGAATATCGTCTCTAGTCGTCTCTGGTATGTCCGCCATGAGACGCTCTAGGTCCTGTTCCAGCTCGGCTAAGGTCTCTGTGGCCGCATCCTGTGGGGCCGGTGCTGGTGCAACTGGTACTCTCCTCTCGAATGGCCAGAGATTGCTGTAGAGTGATAACTAGGTCTCTCACACCACCAATTATTCCACATTATTAAGTCAATCCGGGATCGTTTTGTTCTTTCAAGGAGTAACTCAATCCGAGGCTGTTCTGTCCAAGTAGTGCTCGGTAGTATAGCGTTCTAATGACTTGAAAGGAAACAAACACTAAGCTGTAACTAAACCAATTCAAAAAATGGAATCACACAAGGCAAATGATCAGTCAAGGGTACGGAACCAATAACCCTTCCCTTTAGAAACTGATAAAGAAAGGAAACCAAAGCATGGGCTTATAGGTCAGGGATCTAGGCAGCGTCTTGCTGGGCTCACGACAGCCTTAGGCCTGCTATCACGCGAAAGCAATAAAGGCAGATTAACGAAAGTAAAATGGAACAGCAATTCTTAAAATGGAACAGCAGTAATGAAATGGAACAGCAAACCCAAAAGGAACAGCAAATCCAAATGGAACAGCAACCCAAATGGAACAGCAAACCACGAAGTATGTACACGGTCTATACTACTGTAGCGATCCGAGAGTAATGTATGATGCGACTATGTTTCTGAACAAAGTGATATTATCTTCAAGCCTCACAAATACTTATTTCATATGAATCCAATAATGATAACATTCATACCAATAACTTGTTGTAGAAATGGATGCAATTCGAATAGATTCAGTTTGTGTAATACAGAGACATGAATTAAAGAACTTATTCAGATTCAAGTATTAATTAAGAAGCATAGTCTATCATAGCAAGGATATATCGGATTACTGTAATAAAAGAAATAAGCAAACCACACAAATCACCGTATGATACAACAGCAAGTGACCGTCGGAGCTGGGCCCTTGGCTACGATGGTACACTGCTTAGAGTTACTTCAGATGCAGAAACGAAGTGAACACCAAATCCTTTATATTGATTGCATTAACAAAAGTGTACAAAATCAGATCTTACAAAAGCTCAGTGATCAAAATCGTTCTGAGTTTATAATTATAATAACAGTCGTCCTTTTTTTCTCCCCCCCACGCTCGATGGCGTGGTACCTTTATATAACAGAAATGACGGAGATGTCTAGATACAAAAGATAAGCTTAAAGCAGCGATCCCTCAGGATCGAAGATCCTGAGGGATTCACTAATCGTTCGGGTCTCCTCTTTCCTTCTTGCGCTCTCCGTCACAGTGCCCTGTGTTCTTTTCCTGGATTATTCGGCTCCAATTTTACTTGATCTTGTCCGCATCCGGTTCCCTGTCGACGGGGCAGCAGTTACTTTCCTTGCGCTTCTTGTGTTTACTCGATAATTCCCTATTTCCGCGTCCTTCTGCATAGAAAACATCGATTATTAGTGATTGAGCTTCGTTTGTCCAATTTCACACAATTTACCAAAACCCTTATATTTTTAGGCTCATAATGCAGAAAAGATTAGAAATAGTATTGAAAAACCGCTAGATTACTTATCAAAAAGCATACCTTCCAGGTGCTCCACACACCCCCCTGCTTACCCTGTTTCATGTCCTCATGAAAACGTTGTAATTGACATGCAGGGATGTGAGAGAGTAGGCCGGAGAAGGGATCTCACGAAGAGGCCGACATCCATGATTAGCAACTAGATGGTCAAAGAACTGGTCTAACTGATCTGCAGGCATCTCATATAGGGCCTGATATCCAGGTGCAGGATGCCAAACAATTGGGCTGTGAAACCGATACCCCAACCACAATGGTCCTGCTCGCAGAATCCGTTCCCCATAGAGACTCAATCGACTGGCAGCCAATTCAAAATTCTCAAAGTTAAAGGGTTCCCTGAGCTGGATGTTTGGGTTAGAGGTTCGGTAGCAAAACTTTGCAGCATGGAAGGCCTGGTCTTTAATAGTCAGGAAATACTCCAGACCATTTCGGATCAAGACTCCATGCATGGGACCTAATATCTTCATGACACCTGGGATCCTCATCATACTCCTATGCTCTCTTCATAATGCTGCTGGGTCCCTAGGTTCAGCTCGTACCCAAAGGTCTAAACTATTTTCTTGCCTCTGGAAGATGTTGTAAGCTTTAAGCCATTTTAACTGATTCTCCCCAAATGAGATAAAGGCTTGAAATTGTATATCGCCAACGAAAGGGCCAGGATTCAAATCAGTTTCTTGGTCTAAGACAAGATTGTGCAAGTAGAATTCACATAACAACCTTTGAACTTTAACTCCATAGTGCTTGCAGCAATCTATAAAATCATTAACAATGTTGATATGGATGGGTGCTCCTGCCCTAACAACTTTTATTTTTAATCTCAAATAACGTTCAAGCAAAAACAAAGCATAATTTTTAGCAGGGGCTCTACAAGTCAAAACATCAGTATACAAGGAACACAAGGTGTCCATCTGTTTAGCAACCCTATCTAGTCGACGAGTTACCTTAGCAACCTTTTCCTGCTCATTCTGCCATCCTTCAAAGGCCTGGCTCTCAGACTGACTGATGTTTCGAAGTTGCTGTTGGAGCTCCTCATATCTTTCCTTGGGGACCGTCTGTTCTCGTAACTACTCGGCCTCCTGCTGGGTTTCCTTCATCATTTTATGCAAGGTTCTGGTTTTCGGGTCTTTCTTCCAGGCAGCCGTAGAAGCTGGAAGTTTAACCTGGACCTTCCTATTGCGTTGTTTGGAATTTTGGACCCGAATTACACCCGAGGGGGGTGCTTTCGTTTGAACCTCTTTGCTATCCGTCTCCTTTTTGATGCGAACAAAGGGTTGGTACGGTCTTCCTACCACCGGAGCCTCTTGCTGTTCCATTGGAATGTCCATTCGTTCCTCCGGGCCAGATGGAACAGCAGTTTCTATTGGAACAGCACCCTGTTCCTCATTATCATTCGGAACAGCGGACTGTTCCTCCACAGTAGGTCTCCTGATGGGGTTTCGTCCATCAAAACGAACCCTAACCCTCGGGGTTCTTGCTGCCGTGGTCCTTTTCCTTTGCCTTGCAGTTTTCTGTATTCTCAGACTGGCTTTCAACATTCTGATTTGTTGCCGAAGTCTGGCTATCGTGCCCAGCATCCTCTGGTGCTTCTTCCTCAATTTTGCAATTTCCCTAGCCTCGGCAGAGGGTTTGGCCTTCAATCTTACTTCTTCTTCCTCTCCTGGAACATCTTCCGGCGCCCTGGGGACAGATTGCCCTGAATTGATGTCTTCTGCTTCATTACCAAAGACAGGCAGGTTTTCTTCCCCTGCCTCTTCTGCATGCCCTTCCTTAGGTAATTCTTCTTCTGCGGGACTGTCAAGGATGCCTCTTGGACTGGAGGCTTGGCCGTATTCTCCCATATTGGCCAGAACTGCTGCCAATTCCTCTTCTCCTGGATGGTCTTGCAATGGGCTCCCCATGGATTGTGCGTTTTCTTCCTCAATTCCTTCTTCTGGCTGGTTAGTTCCAGCCTCTAGTTGCTCAGCATTTCCTTTGGGTAATTCACCTTCCTCTTCCGAAGGTTCGTCCTCGATTTCAATTGGTTGGGCCGCAGTTTTCTGAATCTTTTCCAACCTTCCCCGTATTCGAACCAATCGAGCTGACTTCCTGGGTCTTTCAGGCAGGTTGGGAGTGCCAACAGGTTCTCTAGGTTCCTCTGGTCGTTCCGGTGTATCGGAGGATCGCTTCCGTTTCGAAACAGCATGCTTTTCTGCCGCCGGCTTCTTACATTTCTCTGATTGTTCCGGTGTGCTAGAGGACTGCTTTCGTTTTGAAACAGCATGCTTTTCTGCTGTTGGCTCCTTGTGTTCTTCTGAACGTTCCAGTGTGCTGGAGGTTCGAGGTAACGCCAGTCCCATTTTAACTGTTTCGACCAATTCCTCCCAGGTGTCTTGTTGTTGGGCAAGACTGTGGCTTATTATTAGCCGAATCAGTCTGTGGTGGCTAACAACCATCTCTGTGTGCTGAGCCTTCTTCAAACTTCGGGCCGCATCATGTAATAATGAATTTAAAAAGGCAGGGAGATTTACAGAGCATTTTCCCTTCAAAACAGCTAGAAGTTTTAAGTGACGAGCCCTTACCACATCTTTTCTCCCTTCGCAGGTGATATAGCTCTGCACTATCTTTGCCAGCTCGGTCCAGGGTTCCCCCAGTGTTGTCGGCAGAACTCCTTTCCCTTTGACTGTCAGACTTTGGCCTTCGCTTTGGAAAATTTCCATTGCTTTCTGCAGTCTTTCCTTCTTCAGCTCCCATCTGGGTCCAACAGCTGGTAATCCTGAGGTTTCTACAATAATGTCCTCCGTAACTTCTATCCGCTTTCCTCTGACTATAGAGTGGTTTTCCTGCAAGTTTTGTAGGAATTCCAACGCTACAGCCTCGTTCGATTCTTGCAGGCGGTTGAAGTAATTCAACCATCCTGCATTTTCCAGAATTTCGCGGGTAGCAGCAAACGCGGTCAGCTTGTGTGGTTCACTTCGGATTGTTTCCCCGCCCATAGCTTACTCTCAGGAATGAATTCGGGAATGACACAACAACTGTCCGCGGTATTTACCGAACAGAGAGGGTACTTTATGCTATTTTTAGGAAGGATTTTCGCAGAGCATGCAGCAAAGAGAAAGACCGTGGGTGGCAGTCCGTGGAATGAGATCATCATACCATTAAATCGTGTTATTATTTTGCCCGAATGGTGTGCAGCCACGTAACCATTGGAGTAATGAGGTCACCTCCCCCCCCCCCCCCCCCCGATCTGATAGGCTGCCCCCAGCCGTCAAAGAGAGGAGCAGCAGCCAGTCGGGAGTCAAATCATAAAGTACAGCAGGTGGAAATTATGCCATGTTGTAAAAGGACAATGAAGTACCGAAACCGAGGCAGAAAAATGGATCGCTTTTAAGATAAGCCAGTGTGATATAATGAGGAACCGAGGATTGGACGTCTGTCAACTGTACCAAGTCTCCAGTAGTCATTGTCAATTCCGTTGCCATGATTGGTGATAATGCTCATGCGATAATTATATCAGGCTGTGACATATGATACATGCAAAGGATAAAAAAGACAAATAGACTTAATATCATACCTGTTGGTGTAAATATTACGACTCCAATGCCATTAACAGAGCTCTGCTGCCAACAAGTGTTCATAACCTTGGCAAAATTGTTTATCTCACCCTCCGGAACCATTATCCTTTGTGTATCTACTGAAGAGTGCTTTGTCAAAATGCAGGCCATTATGCTGGCTTGGTGACCAGATAACCATAATGCCATTCACAAGGTAGGCACGAAACGTGGTCAGGCCGGCTCGTGATGAGACCTCTTGTTCCAAGGTTTGCTTGTTATTTTACCTTTGGACCATATCCCTGGTGTGGTGGCCGTAATGGGAATGCCACTTCGCTTCCATCCTTATCATCATGGTAGGCTGGCTCTGAATGAGACCCCCTATCCTACATTTGACGATTTCATGTCTTGTTCTTATTTTTTCTTTTATTCTTCTTTTGCAGCACACTTCTTTTTTCTTTGTTCAATTACACATAAGGGTGGTTCCGCACTCCTTAAGAGCGGGGAATGGTGGAAGAAGTCTTACAATCCCAACAGACAGATATAAATTGTTTGCTCATATTCCTCAGTAATGATCAAGAAAGTTTTTAGGAAGATCGACATGATAAAAATTTCCAAACCATGGTTCAGGAACAAGATAATGACAGTAAAGACGAAAGTTAATGTCCTTCCTCTTGACTTCTTATATATACTGACTGTTAAAATAATAGCGATTTATGATATGCAGGTTTCGGTATATCATGCTTTTATGTTCATTGCATAATGTCATTGCTATATCTGAAGGATTTAGGAGAGTATAATCGCAAAGCGTCCAAATAGAAGCAGAAAGGTTCTGATGGTGTCTTCTCTGCACTAAGCATGTGGATGACTCGTCTTGCGGAAAATAGCGGAATTAACCAAATTCTGCATCTAAAAAAAGAAATATGCGAGTGCTGTTCCTTTTCGCAAAGGAACAGCAAAGCACAAAGAGTGCTGTTCCTTTTCGCAAAGGAACAGCAAAAATCCACACGGGCTGTTCCTTTTCGCAAAGGAACGGCAAAAATCCACACGGGCGGTTCCTTTTCGCAAAGGAACAGCAAAAATCCACACGGGCTGTTCCTTTTCGCAAAGGAACAGCAAAATCAAAAAGTGTTGTTCCTTTTCGCAAAGGAACAGCAAAACAAAAAGTGCTGTTCCTTTTTCCAAAGGAACAACAAAAATTCCAAAACGCCAAAGTGCTGTTCCTTTTCGCAAAGGAACAGCAAAAATTCCAAAACACAAACGTGCTGTTCCTTTTCGCAAAGGAACAACAAAAATTCCAAAACGCAAAAGTGTTGTTCCTTTTCGCAAAGGAACAGCAAAAATAAAAAGTGTTGTTCCTTTTCGCAAAGGAACAGCAAAACAACAAGTGTTGTTCCTTTTTGCAAAGGAACAGCAAAACACCAAAAGCGCTATTCCTTTTGAAAAGGAACAGCAGAATCACACGAGTGCTGTTCCTTTTTTAAAAAGGAACAGCAAAATCAAACGAGTGTTGTTCCTTTTGAAAAGAAACAGCAAAATCAAACGAGTGCTGTTCCTTTTGAAAAGGAAAAGCAAAACGAGTGCTGTTCCTTTTGAAAAGGAACAGCAAAATCAAACCAGTGCTGTGCAAAATAAAGTAACCAAAATACTACAAAACAAAGATGAAAAGAACATATATACAGGATGTTATGTACAAATTATGAAAAACAAATTGCTTAAGTTATGGGTGAGGAAGATTTCACTTCCTCTGCTAGGATCTCCAAATCAGTATCTTGCTGAAGCTGTTGACAAAAGGATTCCCGAGTAAGAGGTCTTCGATAGAGACGAACTCGGTGGCCATTTACTTTGAACGTATGTCCAGAACCGTCAATCGTGATCAGAGTGAGGGTCCCATTGTCGTGCACCTTCTGGATCTCATATGGTCCTAGCCAGCGAGTCTGGAGTTTCCCCGGGAAGTCCTGGAACCGAGAATCGTATAACAGAGCCCAGTCTCCTTCATGGAAGACTTTATTCTTTATAAGTGCATCGTGCCACTTAGCTCGCTGCTGTTGGATTAATGCTGTGTTTTGTAATGCAGAGAGCCTAATCTCATCCAATTCGTTGATTTGTCGTAGTCGATTGATCTGTGCCTCATTCAGATCTAGGCCAACCTCTTGTGCAGTTCGTAGTGTTTGGATCTCGAATTCGATAGGAAAGATTGGTTGTTTCCCAAACACCAATTGATAAGGTGAATAGCCTGTCGTACTTCTCCATGTGGTTCTATAAGCCCACAGTGCTTCAGGTAGCCGAGCAGCCCAATCACGCCTGTGTGATGCGACGGTCTTTGTTAAGATTGACTCAATTATCTTGTTACTGTTTTCTACTTGTCCATTTGCCTGCGGATGGTAGGGGGTAGTAATCTTATGTTGGATATGATAATTGTTAAATGTTGCAGCTAGTTTGTTTCCAACAAATTGTGGTCCACCATCTGTAATTACTTCTCTCGGAAGTCCATAACGTACAAACAAATGGAACAAAAATTGTATTACCGAATCTTCTGTAGCCCTAGCTAATGATTCAGCCTCAACCCATTTAGTAACATAGTCTGTTGCTACCAGGATGTATGTCCTTTGGTTTGATGGTGGATTAATGGGCCCGACGAAATCGAGAGCCCATCGTTCAAATGGCTCAATAACCACTTGTGGTCTCAGAGGCATTTCATCAGCTTGACCAGGTTTTCCTGCTCGCTGGCAGCTATCACAGGCCTGCACAAACTTTTTCGCGTCCTTAAAGATTGTAGGCCAATAGTATCCTGCCTGTAGTATTTTATGTGTTGTTCTCTTGTCGGCAAAGTGCCCCCCGCATGGTCCACTGTGACAAGCCTTTAAGATGTCTAGGATCTCATCCTCTCGAATACACCTTCTGATTTGCATGTCTGCCCCTGTATGGAATAAATGGTCTCCAATCCACGAAAATCGTGTGCTTTTTTGAACAATTTGCTTTCGTTCCTGAGGGGTTAGGTGTTTTGGTAACTTACCCACTGCAAGGTAATTGGCGACGTCAGCATACCAGGGTGTTCAAATGGCAATGGCAAACAGATGTTCGTCAGGGAATTGATCTTCCACGGCTGCTGCTTCGATTGATTTGGGTATTCTTGAGAGGAAGTCGGCTACAGGGTTCTCCTTGCCAGGTCGATCCTTAATTGTGATGTCAAACTCCTGCAACAGGATCAACCATCGAGTTACTCTAGCATTCGTGACAGGTTTGTTTGCTAGATATTTAATAGCAGAATGATCTGTATATAACACAACAGGGTAACCTGTAATATAATGCCTAAATTTATTAACAGCATGAATTACAGCGAGAAATTCCTTTTCAGTAACAGTATAATTGAGTTCGGCAGAGGATAAATTTTTGCTAATATAGTAAATAGCGTATGGCTTCTTATCCTCTTCTTGTCCTAGGACTGCACCGATTGCTGTATCCGAGGCATCCGATGAGATCTGGAATGGCAGATTCCAGTTTGGTCCTCGAAGGACTGGAGCTATTGACAGCAACTTTTTCAATTCTTTAAAAGCCTGGTCGCATTTATCTGTCCACAAAAAATTGACATTACCTGTCAGAGCATATAGAGGTGCTGCAATTCGTGAATAATGTTCTATAAAGCGTCTGTAATATCCGGAAAATCCAAGGAAACTACGTACCTCTGTTTGAGTAGTGGGGGTAGGGATGAGCAAAAGAATCTGAATTTTAGCAGGGTCTACCTGGATGCCAGCTGCTGAAATGTAGTGCCCTAGAATGAGCCCTTCCGTCATCATCATGTAGCACTTCTCGTGGCTCAGGCAGAGTCTGGTAGCAATGCAGCGTTGTAGAACTTTTTCCAGGGTATCCAGAGCTGGATCAAATTCATCCCCATACGGTGTGAAGTCGTCCATATACACCTCAAGTCCATCGTTTATTAGATCTGCAAAAATACTGAGAATAGCCCTTTGAAATGTAGCAGGGGTGTTACATAGGCCGAAGGGTAATACACGATAGGCAAACGTTCCCCAAGGGCACGTAAAGGTAGTTTTATCCTGGTCTTCAGGGGCAATTTGGATTTGGTTATATCCACTGAAGCCATCCAAAAAGGAGAAAAATTTCTTCCCTGCTAACGTGTCCAATACTTGATCTATAAATGGGAGGGGAAAGTGATCCTTTTGTGTAGCCTTGTTTAACTCCCTGTAATCGACGCAAATCCTCCATTTTCCATTTTTCTTGGGTACCACCACAAGGGGAGAGACCCATTTACTGTCAGAGATAGGGTAAATAAAGTTAACATCTAAAAGCTTCTGAAGTTCATCTTTCACTATCTCCTTTAGGTGAGGGTTGAGTCTTCTTTGTGGCTGACGGACAGGTCTTGCATCTTTCTCTATATAGATGTGATGGGTGCATAATTGAGGATCAATCCCCTTCATGTCGGGGTAATCCCACGCAAATGCATCCTTGTATTTTTGTAACAGACTAACAAGTTTTGTCTCTTGATCTGGTGTAAGATTGGCGTTAATATTCAGAGTTTTACCAGGTTCAATTTCCACTACTTTACTATTAGCAACAACAGTTACTGGTATTGTCTGATCATGCGGATCTTTTAAGGGATCTTCTTCTAGCTCACTGTCAAATGTTGCCTCTATCATAAGACACTGCATATGTTTTCTAGCTTCAGTTTGACTAATAAAATTGTTAATGGCGTCGTCTTCTGTTTCATCCTTGAAGTCTAACGCCTTCTGTATAGTTAATGGAGATCTGATGTTGTTAGCAAGATATGATACAGGATAAGAGTTAGTTTTAATCATTGGCAGGCTTGGCTGAGCTGGTGGATATAAAATTAAATTTTTAACATCGGGTCCTTTAGCTATAGTCATGTTTCCCTGCCAACAGCCTATGTAGGCATCGGCAGTAGCAAGCCAGGTTCTGCCTAGGATTAACGGATGTCCATCTAGTCGGGTTTTAGGATTAATTACCAGGAAATCTGTGGGATACTCCCATGAATCTACGGAAACCATGACATCATTCAGAGTACCTTCTGGTCGAACTACAGATCGATTTGCCAATTCTAACAGAGTAGAGGTAGGTTCTACTGACGTAATGCCAAGCTTTTGGCAGGTGGAGGTTGTCAAAATGTTGATTGCAGCTCCCAGATCGACTAGAGCGTTAGTCAGGGTTTGGCCATAGATTTGAACGGTTACAATTGGGTTCCCGGGATCTTCATATTTGATAGGTGTCTCCTTTCCTGATAATAGGTCGGATAAAGTACCAACTACTTGGACTCTAGGGTTAGTATTTGTATTCCTCCTTGATTTTTTTATGCATAATTCCTTTATGGTTTTCGCATATATAGGAATATCTTGTATAGCTTGGAGGAATGGAATCTTTATATACAAATTTTGTAATTCTCCCAAAATGTCAAAGTCTGGAGGTTGTATAGGTCGAGATATGACTAATCGTTCTGGGAAAGGAGGAGAGGATGTACTTGCTTGTTTATTGTTTTGCTCTTTGTTTTCATCCTCCCGTTGTGGGGTTGTTCTACTGGTAACTGATTTTCAATATGAATCATTTTGTCTCCCTCTGTTTCTATTATTCGTCCCGATCTTAACTGAAGATCGTTGCACTCCCTTAGGTCAGACTCAATCTCTGATGTGTCTATGATTTGGATAGATTGGACTGGCTATTATTAGGGTTGGGATTGGGTTGGGCTGGGAGTTGCGGTCTCAGATTAGACTGGGGATTTTGTTGTAAGGCTGGCAGAGTTGGTTGAGGGAGTGGGATTGATCCTGCTGGCTGATATGTCGATCTTGGCCAGCTTGTCTGCCAGGATGAACCTTGCGAAGTGGAAGGGGTCCACTGTGGAGGATAGGAACTATTCTGCCAATATGGTGGAGGATAAGGGTAGTTTGGCCAACCAAATTGGGACATCCAAGTATTCGGAGTAGGAAACATTTGAGGTGACCAATTTGAAAACGGGGGTTGGGACTGATTTTGCCACATGTTCTGTTGCTGTGTACTGAACTGCGGGGGTTGAAAAGAAGAGGAGGGATCTGAAAACATACCTGGTTGCCTAGGCTGCCATTGACGACGTTGGTTAACAAAATATGCTGGTTCTGACTCCTCTTCTGCTTCTTTGTATACTGCCTTCAAACCAGGCAGTGAAGGGCAGCTTTCGGTCGGGTGTTCCTTGGTGCAGATAGCACATATTCGGACTGTATCCAGCGGGCATTCCTTATGGCTGTGTTTCTTCCTGCATCGTGGGCAAAAAATGGCTAGATTCTGCTCTGCCTCAGCTTGCTTCTGTTTAGCCTGCACAATGTCAAGTTGTGTAGTTAATGTTCCCAGGATATCAGTTTTAAAATTTTCTAGCAAATTTCCAAGTTCCACCTGTGTTACTCCCTCTGTTAATGTTCTGTTATCTCTGGGGAAGCGATCATATTCCGCTGGTTTTATCCTCGTGCTGCCTCTTGAGCTCCTGATACACAGATCAATGATATCAGCAAAATTTTCCTGATAAATGTCTCATTTCCCCATGATGTTTAACGTTTCGATCCATTGCTCTCTCATACCTCTAATTAATGCAGTTTTCAACACGTTATCAGGTAGAGGTAGTGATGCATAAGGGGATCTTTGCAAGTTATATTGGAAACGTTCCACATATTCTTCTAAGGTTTCGTTTGGTCTGGCTGACATTTGAAAGATTTCATCTTTTAATTCCCTCGATCTACAGTAATCTTGGTATTTCTTTAAAAAGGCTTCTTTCATTTGATCCCAATTGTTAATAACCCCACCACCTAAGCCCATAAACCATCTCAACGCAGCCCCTTTTAATGTAGAGGGGAACAATTTCAGTTTCTGGGGATCGGTGGTGTAATCGTATCCTCTACATAATACATCAAATTCGAACAAGAAGGCGTCCGGATCTTCTGATGTGAGGCCATGAAATGTGGGAATATGTTGGAGAGGAATGGCTTTCATGGGCGCATTTGCTACATAATCTACTATCGGATATTGCAATGTGGAGGTCTGGGTGTTTGGCTGATTCTGCGCCATGGGATCGAATATATGCCAGTAATCTTCAGGAATTTCCAAGAGAGTGTTCCTTGGTTGAGGAGGGGTAGTCTTAACAGGGATTGTCTTGACACCACTCCCTTGATCAGGGATGATAATGGCCCCAACTGTCTGCGGTGAATGAATTCCTTCAACAAGGATTTTCACAGCGCTTCCCTTGTCCGGGCTATTCAAAGGCTGGTTTAATTCAATAGGAGATCTAGGTTCCTCAATTTCCCCTGTTTCTCCTTCTCCTTCACAAAGGTTACTTTGGTTCCCTTCGTGCAATGGTCCAGGAGTCAAATTTTCAATTTCTTGAAAATCCTGCTCCTCTGTTCGACTGTGCACCTCAACAAAGGCTTCAGATGGTGATCCCGAGCCCTGAAGGGAACTAGTAGGCTATTTAGAATTGACTTTCTTATAACCTACTGATGGCTGAGAGTCGGCTTTCTTATAGATTTCGTCTATAAAGGTCGTTCGTCCAAGGGCCACCGGCCCCTTGGCTTTGGATGGAGGTTTTTGATCTTTTTCTAACTTTTTCTGCTTAGTCATGCACTTCAATTAAACTGCTAAATCCTATTTAACCAGCAATTCTACTAAGAGAGCGGACGGTGGAGCAGGGCTTTTACATGCTCCGTACGCAGGTTCTTACCTTCCGTTTTTAAAATCCAACTCCCTCCTAGCAGATTTGCGCACTACTCTATAAAGGACAAATGGCTATTACCCCTTCCCCGGCAACGACGCCAAAATGTAGAGCGATAACTAGGGTCTCTCACACCACCAATTATTCCACATTATTAAGTCAATCCGGGATCGTTTTGTTCTTTCAAGGAGTAACTCAATCCGAGGCTGTTCTGTCCAAGTAGTGCTCGGTAGTATAGCATTCTAATGACTTGAAAGGAAACAAACACTAAGCTGTAACTAAACCAATTCAGAAAATGGAATCACACAAGGCAAATGATCAGTCAAGGGTACGGAACCAATAACCCTTCCCTTTAGAAACTGATAAAGAAAGGAAACCAAAGCATGGGCTTATAGGTCAGGGAGCTAGGCAGCGTCTTGCTGGGCTCATGACAGCCTTAGGCCTGCTATCACGCGAAAGCAATAAAGGCAGATTAACGAAAGTAAAATGGAACAGCAATTCTTAAAATGGAACATCAGTAATGAAATGGAACAACAGTAATGAAATGGAACAGCAAACTATCATAAACAGGAAACGTCAATCATATAAAATGGAACAGCAAACCCAAATGGAACAGCAAATCCAAATGGAACAGCAAACCCAAAAGGAACAGCAAATCCAAATGGAACAGCAACCCAAATGGAACAGCAAACCACGAAGTATGTACACGGTCTATACTACTGTAGCGATCCGAGAGTAATGTATGATGCGACTATGTTTCTGAACAAAGTGATATTATCTTCAAGCCTCACAAATACTTATTTCATATGAATCCAATAATGATAACATTCATACAAATAACTTGCTATAGAAATGGATGCAATTCGAATAGATTCAGTTTGTGTAATACAGAGACATGAATTAAAGAACTTATTCAGATTCAAGTATTAATTAAGAAGCATAGTCTATCATAGCAAGGATATATCGGATTACTGTAATAAAAGAAATAAGCAAACCACACAAATCACTGTATGATACAACAACAAGTGACCGTCGGAGCTGGGCCCTTGGCTACGATGGTACACTGCTTAGAGTTACTTCAGATGCAGAAATGAAGTGAACACCAAATCCTTTATATTGATTGCATTAACAAAAGTGTACAAAATCAGATCTTACAAAAGCTCAGTGATCAAAATCGTTCTGAGTTTATAATTATAATAACAGTCATCCTTTTTTTCTCCCCCCACGCTCGATGGCGTGGTACCTTTATATGACAGAAATGACGGAGATGTCTAGATACAAAAGATAAGCTTAAAGCAGTGATCCCTCAGGATCGAAGATCCTGAGGGATTCGCTAATCGTTCGGGTCTCCTCTTTCCTTCTTGCGCTCTCCGTCACGGTGCCCTGTGTTCTTTTCCTGGATTATTCGGCTCCAATTTTACTTGATCTTGTCCGCATCCGGTTCCCTGTCGACGGGGCAGCAGTTACATTCCTTGCGCTTCTTGTGTTTACTCGATAATTCCCTATTTCCGCGTCCTTCTGCATAGAAAACATCGATTATTGGTGATTGAGCTTCGTTTGTCCAATTTCACACAATTTACCAAAACCCTTATATTTTTAGGCTCATAATGCAGAAAAGATTAGAAATAGTATTGAAAAACCGCTAGATTACTTATCAAAAAGCATACCTTCCAGGTGCTCCACAATTGGCCAAACGCTGTGGACCTACATCTGCATTTTGAAAATTGTCACTGTCAGTTTTGAGACGATATAAAAAACAAATAAAAAGTAAATAATTTAAAAAACTTGTGAAAATGAAATACCTCTGTCGTCCCATTGTTCTCCCTGTGGAAGAACCATGTCCCGATCACCGCGAAAATCTACTCTGTCATAAGGAAAGTCCTGAATCGCAAAGACCTGGTCCTCCAACTAGTGAAAGTAACCCGCAGGAAATCGAACAACTCCCGCTCCCTCATCAAGATGCCGGGCCATCACCGTAACCCATCGCATCAACTTTGGCTCCCGAGGAGGCCCAGCTGGAACAGTGAGATGCTGTGGGATCAGCATCGGAACCCTCTCTAGGGCAAAGCTCACAACTAGAGGCCCATACCCAAAGGTCTTTAGTTGTCCGTTCTTTGCCCTAGTCAGTTGGCCCTTCATATTGGCCAACACAGCGTCACACCAATTGAAAATGGTGCCTCGGTAGCAATCTATCGCCATCCGCATTTGGGACTCGGTGGCATTGTGCAAGGCGGCTGCGCCGCAGAGTCTGGTAACTGTAAAGGCAATCACCATAAGTTCGGGCAGGGATATGTATTTGATTTCTATCCCTTTCTCCTGGTTTTGATTGTTGCACCACTCTAGCCGGAGGCTAGCAAGGGATTGGCCACCCGGCCTAGTCCCGGACAGAGTCAGTTGCTCGCCCCTATTAGGCAAGCCAGTGAGAAAATATATGTCAGAGGGCTCTATCTCGAGCTGGTGCCCTCCGATGTAGAAGCATTGATCCTGGACGTTCCACCTTTCAACCAGCCATTCTAAGAATTGCACCTGGGCCCTCATGCCAGGTATGGCCCAGTATTTGTAGAGACCGCATGCCTTCAAAGCATCAATGGAGGGTTGATGATCTATTGCGGCCAAATCGACATCTTCGTGTTCTCTTTCGCGCCAATCAAGCATGGTGGGCAATCTACACACCAGAAAACATTCATTAGAATTCATTAAATCAAAATTTGATGGTTAGGTTTTGAGATTTGGGGTTTTGAAATCGCTTTGCGCGGGGTACGCACCCCGCGTTCAGAAACAGAGCGTCTGGACGCAGCTGTTCTGAAGGCAGGCTGCGTACTCCCACCATTTTCCCATAAACGAAAATGTCGGGGTACGCAGGTCGCCCATGGGGCACCTGCGTACCCCGAAAGGCGGATCCTAAAACCCCAAAGCCCTCAAAAAATCAAAACAGGGCTTGAAATGAAATTCTAAACGGATGAAAACAAAGAGGAGGATGTTGTGAAATACCTGAAAGAGATGGCACTCGATTCCGACGGTCGGATTCTCCGCAAAGTCCACGGGAAGTTTCTTGCCAAAAGCCCTTTTCTCTCCTTCAACAGTAAAATGGTAAAAATGACATGGTAAAAAGTCTTTTTATAGGTTTTTTGGATAAATGAATGTTAAATTTGTTTATTTTTCACCATGGAAAGATAATTCTCAATGCATTTTTGCTTATCTTAAACAAGTATGAGTAATGTGTCGTTTTTGTGCAGGACAATAGGACTTTCAAGGAAAATTATCATTTTTCACGAACCAAAACATCAGAGTCATCTTTTAAGCCCTTTTCTGACTCCTAAAACATGAAAAGATTGCCGAGCATTTCTTTTACACTCGTTAAAACGGAATTAAAAGACGGTCCTCTTATAGCTCTTTTCTGACCGTAAAAACAGGAAAAGATTGTCGGGTTTTTGTCGTTTCAAACTCGATATGGAAATAAAACGACATGTCCTTGATCGCTTTTTACTTTTCAGGTCAGAGGCACTAATCATGAAAGTACTCCTTGGTCACAAGACTAAGCGGTTCTCTCAAGTATTATTTTATACTTTTTTGGGCTTGGGAGACACAACTTTACGAAAAAGTTCAACCTGGAGTCTTCTTTAGTTTTTTCAGACTCTCTAAAAATGAAAAACGCCGAGTTTCTCCTATACTGGACTCGTTAAAATTTCACAGTGAAGGACCTGTTCGATTACAAACAGGAACGGACCGCTCCTTCTTAGGGTTCGAATCAAAACTAAGTTGGACTCATCCGAAGGATGAGCTTATAATCAAGCATATGTTATCCTCCTCAAGCTTGTAAAAAATAAAGAGGTACTTGCCAGAAATGGTGGGGGAAAAGAGAGAAAAATGAGCCCATTTGTTATCCTTTATCTCAAAAGAAGCCTTATTACCACTCTTGAACACGACACTTTCATTTCACCTGGGTTGGGAAATCCTTTGCCTCACAGTTGATCAAACCACATTGAAAGTCTTTAGTCGGGTATTAACTTTGGGTCAAATGTCACCAAGCCATCTGTCGTGTCGTTATGTGTTCAAGAGGTCTCTGCAATAAACATTCATCTGCAAAATACTCGTCATCCATTTTGACCATCCCTGAGTCAGTCCTTACAGCTATATTTCTTCAACTTGATCTATGATTTCGTGTTGTGGGCTTGCCTGCAACGGGTCGCTTTCTATTGACATCAGCACATTATCTAGAAAGATGACCTAGGAATCATCAGTACCTTGAAGTCTGCATGCATCAATGGCAGGTTTCTCGCCTTTGACGACAATTTACATCATTGACTTTCGATCGAAGGATTCTGTGAAATGTTCGACTTCAACTCATTCATTCACATCTCATGGATTGTACTGGGTACTTTGAGAACCATTGACATCACTGGTGGTCTCTCTCACGCTTGTTAACAGTTTACATCATTGACTGGTAATCAAGTGGTTTCTACCATGTTCGACATCAACTCATTTATTCGCATGGATAGAATCGTACCTGTCGGGAAGTAGAAATGAAGACCCTGGATCTAGTTTCCACCATCCAGGCTGTGAGGAGTTTTGTATACATTATACAGTAGACTAATCATAAACAAATGGCTGCGTCCATACTGTGTCTATAAAAGTCTATGATTATGATGTACTGCAAAATCATTCCTGTATCAGAGCAGTAGATAGTCAATTAGTTAAAGTTTTCAATCTGAGTATGGGAATGCCTACCTCAGCGATGATATGATCATATATATGTATTTTGTGTTGAATTCTTGCAGGTTCCGACTGGGCTCTCCACAAGATAATCCTTGAAATGATAAAGTACTTCACCCTTCCTAAAAAATATGAAACCCTTATCTACTACAGGCTTCGCACTTTAGGGGGCAATCTGTTACACTAAAATTTGTCACCATGACTATTTGCAGTTAGTACGGCTCCATCAACTGTCATACTATCCTCCTTGGCAAGCCTCATACCTCTGCTCTCCATGTCAAACTTCAGGAAAGAGAGAAAGTCATTAAAAATCTATATATCTCTGGGTACGCAGTTTCTTTTAGCCTTACCTGCGTGTACGCACTCCAAGTTCACAATACATGCGTACTTGTATGCTCTGTATGTAAAGCAATGGGTGCGTACTCCTGTAAAGGTCAAAAGGTGCAAGTTTCACTCCAAAAAGTTACTTGTGGTCATTTCTAGAGCCTTCTAGAAGCTTGTTTGACGTGTATGGAGCGCCTCCAGATGGTTCATGTATCCCTACCAAAGAGGAACTTATCCCATCAAGAGGGGAGCTATCCCATCCAAAGAGGGGCTTATCCCATTGATGGTGGACCTGAATAACTTCCTCTAGAGCACTATAAATACAGGCATTGGGCCAAAGGGAGGGGAGGTTGAAAGCTGAACATTCCTAAGGGTAGATGCTGCTGGAATTAGGACTCCCTTGTAAAGCTTGAGAGGAAAGATTCCCATCCTTTCCTAGCCTTATTTGAGAGTGGGTGAGCTGATCAAAGTAAAGGAAAACTCTTGCTGGACCCTAGGAGGGACTTGCACAACATCAAGGCTCAGGTTGTAATGGTTCCTTTTGTTACCTTTTAATGCAAATGAACTTATTTTTCTCAACAGATTGTTATTCATGGTTTGTTTCATATACTCCTTGGTCCATTGGTCCATATGATAGATATGTATTGTTATATGAGTTTATCAAGTGCTATTTAATCTTTTGGCTTTTGAGTGAATGCAGGTTTCGAAGAGAAGGAGGAGCTCATTCGGATCGGCGAGGCTAGACTACTACAAAGCGTTGGACTAGAGGTATGTTAAAGATCCCCTGATTACTTGTAATGGCAATGCATGTTTAGAGAAAAGTAGTTTTATTTGTCTTGTTTGTCACTAGAAAGCTTTTGCTTCTAGGGAGGTCGGTTGTGTCCGCACTAACGACTCTTTCCGCATGACAAAAAGTCTTGGTTAGTGCAGTTGGCTATAGGTATGAAGAAGTTAGTTCATGATTGGGTTAGATCTTGTGCATTTGATTTGAATGGTATTCCTACCGCAATGTATTTGAATGTATCACCATTGGGATCATATAGTATGTTGTTGGGCATGAATTGGTTGTATCTTCATAGAACCAAGGGTAGATTGTTATGACAAAGCCATTAAGTGTGTTGATGGCAATGGGGAACCAAGAGTCTTACAGGGTAAGAAGAAATATACATTAGTTAGGATCATGACAACTATGCAAGAAATAATATTCACGGGAAAGGGTGTAAGCTATTTGCAGTGCACATGAAGCTGTAAGGAAGTTGAAGATGAAGATATGTTGAGTAGCTACCCAATTTTATAGCACTTCAAGGATGTATTTAATGAGCACATCACAGGTTTTCCACCTCATAGGGAGGTAGATGTTTCTATTGATTTAGTGCCAGGGGTAGCTCCAGCATCAAAATCAACTTACAGGATGAGCACACCTCAGTTGGTTGAGTTAAAGTTGTAGTTGAGGGAAATGTTGGACAAGGGGTACATTAGGCCGAGTTTATCACCTTGGGGTGCACCAGTATTATTTGTAAAGAAGAAATATGGGGCTCTTAGAATATGCATTGACTATAGGAAGTTGAATAAAGTAACCATCAAGAACATGTATTCATTGTTGAGGATTGATGACTTGTTCAATCAGGTGAAGGGAGAACCAATGTTCTCTAAGATCGACTTGAGATCTAGATATTACCAGGTACACATCAAAGAGGAGGACATGTACAAGACTGCATTTAGGACCAGGCATGGGGACTATGAGTTTGTTTTTGTTCCATTTGGCTTAACTAATACTACACTACATTTATGTGCTTGATGAATAGTGTGTTGTTCGCATATTTGGATAAGTTCGTTATTGTGTTCATTGATGATATACTGGTATATTCTAAAAATTAGGAAGAGCATGTCGAAAATTTAGTAGCAGTGTTGAGGTTATTGAAAGAGCATCAGTTGTATGCTAGGCTCAGCAAGTGTAGTTTATTTCAAAATGAGTTACACTACTTGGGGCATGCTATCTCCAAGGAGGGAATTGCAGTAGATCCAGAAAAGATAAGATCCATCATGGAGAGAGTAGCTCTTAAGAATGTGGATGAGGCGAGATCCTTCATGGGTTTGGAAGGCTACTACAAGAGGTTCATCAGGAAATTCTCACAGATTTCTTATCCTATCACATCGTTGTAGATGAAAGGTAAGAAGTTCAAATGGACAGAGGAGTGTGAGGCTAGTTTTAAGAAGCTTAAGCAGTTATTGACACTTGCACTTTGTTTAAAGATTGCAGATCCAAACAAAGAGTTTGTAGTACGCACAAATTCTTGCATGAGAGGACTTTGTGGAGTCCTTATCTATGATGGATAGGAGTTATGCTATGAGTCATGGAAGTTGAATGAGCACGAGAAGAACTATCCCATGCATGTTCTTGAGTTGGCAACCATTATACATGCATTCAAGATGTGGAGACACTATATTTTTTGCAAGAGGTTCACATTGAGCTCCTGTGGGACATATCTATAGAATAAGATATTGCGGGTAGGTCAACAGGATGTTAGATCTATGGATATTGTGCACAAGTTACAGTAGAGCACTGGTACAAGTATAGGTAGTGGTGCAGTTATAGGTATAGGTACAGGTGATGGTACAGGTATAGGTATACGTAGTGGTAGTGGTACAGGTGTAGGTGCATAGGATGTGGATTATTGCCTTACATCAGATGGATTGGTCAGGTTTAGTTATAGGATATATGTGTCAGACATCAGCAAGATCAAGAAGATGATCTTGAGGAAGTTTCATGCAAAACCTTATTCAAGTCACCCATTTTATCAGAAGACATTGACATCAGTGAAGAGATTTTACTATTCACCGAATTTGAAGAGGGATGTAGTAGAGTTTGTGGCTAGGTATTTTGATTGTTAGTGTGTGAAGGAAGAATGTAAGCATCTAGGTGGACTGCTATAGCTGATCGAGATCCCAGAGTGGAAATGGGAAGTCATTTCCATGGACTTCATTATAGGTTTACTGAAGACAGTGAGACAACATGATTCCATCATGGTTATTGTGGATAGGTTGACGAAGGTTGCACATTTCATTCCGGTGAAGTGTACATTTTCATCTAGTGATGTATCACAAGTATTCATTCAAGATGTGGTCAGATTGCATGATGTTCCGAAGAATATTGTGTCAGATAGGGATGTAAGTTCACTTCCAAGCTTTCGAAGGATTTATTTGTAAGTTTGGGCATAGAGTTGGCCTTAAGTATGGCTTATCATCTGCAAAAATATGGACATACAGAGAGGGTCAACAAGATATTGGAGGACATGTTGAGGATGTATGTGATGCATCAGCAACGAAAGTGGGAAGAGTACCTTCCATTGGTAGAGTTCACATACAACAATGGGTATCAGGAATCTTTGAGAATGAATCTTTTTGAGGCATTATATGGATGGAGTTGTAACACTCCCATCAGTTGGAGTGATCCGGTTAACAGTGTATTCATTGGACAAGATATGTTAGTAGACATGGAACATTAAATGTAGGTTATAAAGAAAAATCTAAAGGCAGCATAGGATAGGCAAAAAATATATACATATCGAAACAGGTTGTTCAACGAGTTCCAGGTTGGGGAATAGGTGTATGTGCGTGTTAAACCGAAGAAGAGCTCCTTGTGGATTAGATTATGTGCCAAGCTGGCACCATAATTTTATGGACCCTTCAATATCATTGAGAGGATTGGGCCAGTAGCCTATCGACTTGAACTACCTCTGACAGTGAAATTCCATGATGTTTTTGATGTGTCATTACATAAGAAGTATGCTAAATATGTTGATCATGTGATTGACTGGTTTGTATTACAGGTGGAACCAAATGGAGAATTCCAGCCAGAGCCTCGATGTATATTGCAAAAGAAGGTTCTCATGCTTCAGAACCGAACAATCGAGCAAGTTAAGGTGCAGTGGAAGCACTTTGGGCCTGATGAAGCTACATGGGAGATGGAAGATCAGATGTGGGCTATGTATCCTTCCTTATTTTCTGGTTGAAGCAAAGCATTTTTTTCTACGTGTTTGGTATATGTTGTGGTATATGCTTTGGTATATGTTTTGATGATGTTGGTTTATGTACATATGTATATGGATGTAAATACCACCATGAGCTATGTTATAAAGCTCCAATAAGTGGTATGGGTGTCATGTCATTTGTTATGTTGTTATGTCTTCATGTTGGGTTGCTTCTCACTAGGTTGATCATTGTATATACTGCAACGAGATAAGTTATAAAGCTCCATCAGAAGTATATTTTTCTTACAACAGTTTCATGGTTATAGGCGTTTTTGAACACCGAGGATGGTGTTCCCCCAAGGGGGAGGGTTTTTTAATAGCCCTGGTGAAAATTCAATGTAATAAAAGTTAACAAAGGAAAAATAATAACCACAGACGTTGGGACACTTATTGCAAGCTGAATGTTGGGAAAAATCCTAGTGATGGGGATCAGTTGTGATTGTTTATGGCTAAGGAAATTGGAAAATGCAATGGCTAAGGATTTGGAAAGACAAAATGACATTTTCGGCACATTTATTTATGAAAATAATGGAAATTAGAAGAAAATGGAGGTGAAAGGTCACAGGTTTCATGTGAGGAGGAAAAGGAAGGACAATAATGGAAAATGAAGAAAAGAAAGGCCTTATTCATAGAAGGGCTTCTGAGGATCAGTTGGTAATCTTTTTTCAGTTCAGTTTTGGAGATCTCTCATTATTCTCTCTCTCTCATACTCTTGGAGACTTAGAGTTTCCTTGGAGCACTCTTGGTGGGTGTGGCATACATGGATTCTTGGAGCAAGAAGCCAAAGGAAGAGAAGGAAAGTGCAAGAGGCATCGTGATCAGTAGCTACATCATATTTTATTGTAGGTACCGAGTTGCATGTATGTTTTATTCACTCGTTCTGTAATACATGGCATATGCATGTGGATTCTTGGTCATGATATGTCATTGGCATGGAGGATTTCCTAGATTGATAATGGATTGCCTAGCCTTGCCATTTCCTAGATAGCTATGGTGATTGTGGGTTTACTTTCATTATTTGTTTTTGGTTGGTTTTCATGTTTCCTTAGCTTGGGTTGAGTTATTAGTTCCTAGAATCCCTGGTTAGATAAACACTTTGGAAGCCCTATAACAACTTGGGTTGAGTTACTAGTCCTAGAAGCCTTGGTTGGAACAAATGCCATGGAAGCCCTAGAAGGCTTGGATGGAGACCAAACTAATGATGGTTTAGTGATGTTTGACTGTGAGGTGGAATCATTGTTTGATGGGTTGAGTTGGATGGCCTCTAGAAGCCCTGTATGAGTTTTTATTGATGTGTTCTATGAGATCCCACATTCATTCTTGGAATATGGCATGGGGGTGAATGGTTGAAGAGAGATTTGGGTCATCCATTCTATGGTTGAGTGGAACATGGAAGTCCCATCTCGGGTTTGGATTTTGCATCATTAATGAAATGTTATTTCTCCTTGTATTTCTATGAGCATTTTTATGGATTATATGTGGTCTATATGGCTATACTTTCATGAGTATTTTTTTTTGCTATTATGCTAGTTATGTATGTGTTTTATGAAAACAACCATGTATGGCTTTCATCATGCTTTTACTTGTAATTGAATGATCAATGTATATATAACCTAATTTATGGAATGGCAGTTGATGTATTGAAGCATCAATGGTTCTTACTGATTCTCATCTAAGTATGAGACCCCTATGCTCAAAACTATTATTTACACCTATAGATTACATATTCATGATATGTTTGACAAAATGCCTATCATGGCTAGTAGGGGTCTAGTCAAGGTCTTAAACAAGTATTTTATTTAATTCTATCATTTCCATGTTATCTAATTGTTCTAAAGAGATGGTTAAATTCTTGGCAATGACCTGGGCTTTGGGCCTGAAGTAGTGGCTCAAATCAAAGGGTCCCTGATATAGCACTAACAAATTTAGTCGCTCGTAGACAAGCCTGTGAAAGCGAATTTAGGTTTCTGGACGTTGTCATGCCTATAGCATGAGAGCAACTGAGGCTTAAGTTGTCCAAATGTTCAATGGGATCCAAGGGTAAGTTTTCTAAAGTATTGGATTGATTCCAGAGGGTCCTGTAGTTGATGTTGAATGTTTGTATGGTGTGTTTATGTCAGTTCCACTTCCTTAACGTGACTTAGGAGGTCGAATCATATCATAGTGGCTTCTTATTGCATGTTTACCCTGTCTAGATGGTTGCTTGGGTAGATGTGGGAGGAGGGTGTTACATTGCTTCACTTTTATGCCCAAAAAATACCTTAATAACCCCAAGTATATCATTTCAAACTCACTTTTCATGATTTCTTTGAATCAACAATGAGCAGATCATCACTCCCCATAAAAATCAAATCATCTACATATAAAACAACAATACAAAGCTTACCACCATGTTCTTTCATGTAGAGAGTAGGATCACCATCACATTTGTCAAAGTCATTATCCATCAAGTAAGTGTATATTCTATTATACCATGCACGTGGTGCTTGCTTCCTTTCATAAAGAACTTTCTTCAACCTCTACACCTTTTCTTCTTCTCCTTCTCCCTCATAACCAAGTGGTTGCACAACATACACTTCATCTTTTAGCAATCCATTAAAAAACATTGACTTTACATCCATGTGATACACTTTCCATTTATGTTGTGCAACAATTGAAAACACTGTGCGCACTCTCTCCATCCTCGTGACTCATATGAATTTCTCTATATATTCTCTTCCAAGTTGCTACTTGTATCCTTTGACAACTAGCCTTGCTTTATGCTTTTCAATCTTTCCTTCAATGTTTCTCTTGGTCTTATAGATCCATTTCACTCCAATGACTTATTTTCCTTGCAGAAGGTCCACTAATTCCCATGTGTAATTATTTTCTATTGCTCCTATTTCTTCATCCATTGTCGCTACCCATTTTTATTCTTTGAATGCATCCTCAAAATGGATTGGGTCATCTACATGACAAATTAATGAAAATAAGGAATTTAGATGTGGACTACTATCAACTTCATTTTTCTCATAAATTGCACTTAAATTTATGAAATTTTATCTTCTTATGCTTGCGAAGATGGACTTGACATGTCACTTGATCTTATGCTTGAAGTAGATGACGCTGCGGGTCTTTTCAGTGTGGTTGGAGTAGTACATGCTTAACTGATTGACACTGTCCTATTATTTGTTGAGGGTGTCACTTGTTGACTACTTGGTTGAGCTTGAATAGGTGTAGGAGATATAACCATTGAGGAATTACTTGTTGCAGTCAATTCCTCTTTGTCTTCATGTAGTATACATGTTTTCACATTGATTTTCTTCTCCAAACTTCCATCCCATTCTTCATCTTCTATGAACTACACATCTCTACTTATTACGACATTCTTGATTAATGGATTGTAGAGCTTGTATGCCTTGGATTCATCACTATATCAAACAAATATGCATTTCTACCCCTTGCTGACCCACTTCTACCTTAATTCATCTAGGACATGTGCATAAGCCACACATCCAAACACTGATTCGAGTGACACTATGATCTCTTCCACTCCATGCCCCTTCAGGAACCATATTATGGACACTTTTGGTTGGACACCTACTAATGATATATGTTGTGCAAGGGACAATTTCAGCCTAATAGTCATTTGGAAAATGCTTTGCATTCAACACACTCCTTGAAATTTTCATAATGGTCCTATTTTTCCTTTCCGCAACACCATTTTGCCAAGGTGTATACCTTGCTATAAATTGTTTATGAATTCCATGCTCCCTACAAAAATGAAGGAAGTCATTTAAGTTGTATTCTCCACCACTATCAGTCCTCAAAACTTTTACGTAGTGTCCACTTTGATTCTCAACAAGAGCTTTGTATTGGAAAAAGTGCTCAAACACTTCACTTTTTTGTTTTATGAAGTAGACCCGTGTCTTCCTTGTGCAGTCATCTATGAAAGTCACAAAATAATAGCTGCCACCAATTGATGGTGTCTGCATTGGTCCACATAAGTCTGAATGGACAATCTCCAAAGTTATCTCTTCCCTTATTGACTTTCCTGCTAGAAATGCCTCTCTATGTTTTTTGCCCAAAATGCATCCTTCACATGATCTATCTAGTTTTTCTATGAGTTGTAATCCATTCACCATGTCTTTCCTATGCAGTAAATTCAAACCTCCAAAATTAAGATGACCAAATCTTAGATGCCATAACCAAATTTCATCCTTGAACTCTGCTTAAGGTTTATTTGTGTGACACTTGCAAATTTCCTTTCATCCTCTTGTGAATTCATTAACAGTTGTGCTTGTGCCCAATAATCATAATTCTTTTTCCATTAAATTGAGGTACTTGAGGATTAGTAAATCTTGTTCTTGATGCTTCCATTTATGACTTGAAATATATATATATATATATATATATATATATATATATATATATATATATATATATATATATATATATATATATATATATAATAATAATAATAATAATAATAATAATAATAAATAAATATAAATAAATAATTAATTAATTAAAAATAAAAAAATAAAAAATAAAAAAATATCTCCCTTCTACTAAATATGCTCAAAAGAAATACCTTCAAAACAACCTTTAACTCTTGGGAAAAAAGCTTTCACTTACACTAATACCTTCGAAATACCTTCAAAACAACCTTTAAATCCTGGTAAAAAACTTTCACTTACACTAATACCTTCAAAACAACCTATAACTCCTCTTGGTAAAAAGTTTGCACTTCCACTAATAAAATTTTACACTTTCTCTGATACCACGTGAGAGAAGAGACATAGCGGGACTTGAGTTTCCAAGGTTAAGACACACAATTTCTTTGCCCAACTAAACAGAGTTAAAAGCTCGAATTTTAGGCATAGAAAAACACAGAGTAGATGGACACAACCAAAAGAAAAGTTTGATTATATTTTTGAATACATTGAAAAACATTCATATGGAAGTTGCGGCTCCTTCACAAAGTAAAAACAATGAATTTTACAGAGATTTAAGTGTCTATGTTTCTTGTACAGTAATTGATGCAACCTTAAGGCTGCCACACCCTAACTCCTTATCAGGATTATTTCACCCTGATAAACCTTCAAAGCTTCATGCCACACACACACACACACACATACACACACACACACACACACACACACACACACACATATATATATATATCAGATGTGTTAATTTAGGATTTAGTCTTTAAAATCATGGACCATTCAACTATCGGAGTTGAATACACTATCGAGAGCATCACATATAGGCCTTAAGCCTTAAAGCCCATAGACTTACACTTTATCGGAGCCACTACTCTATCGGAAGTGTTAATCTTCTGATTCCCCTTTAAAAACCCAGGGACAAAAAATATTGAAATACATGGGAAAAACAAAGGAAATCCTGCTACGAACCCTTTATCAAAACTTCAAATACATTATACCCACATTCATAACTCTATCGGGTCCATTCATCGCCCTTGCCATTGGTTTATCGTAATATCGCTATAAATACATCATACGCAGAAACACAGGGAAGATCCGACCGGAAGCCTTAAGGCCGGATCTCAAAATTTATATACCCATGTTTAGAACTCCATTGGGTCCACATACTCCAAGCTATCCCCGCGCTCCGATGAACCCGAACTCTGATTGCCAATTACCCCGATCGTTGATCGCTTATATCCATCGCTATCACAATCACAAGGGTTTAAAGCTTGAAGCTGATATCGCACTTCCGCCGATGCGATATATCGGCGATCACATGAAACAAAGTGCCGATGCAATATTGCCTTACGGACCCGATACAGTATAGGGCCTCGTCTACAAATGGTTCAAGTCCGGATTCCAAATCCGACTATGTTTTGTGCCCATTCATAGTATAAACTGGGTTTTTCACTTGCGGGACCAAAACTAAGTCAATAGACCTCGCCGACCCGATATGGGTGATCCAATGGTTAGGATTAAAGTGGCATCAAACACTAAGGTCTATATAAAAGCCCTGACTCTATCATTTCTGTGATTTAAGCATGAAACACAGGAAAACAAAGGAATAAGCACTCGCATGCATATAAAGGAAACAAAAAACACAGTGAGGCTTCCGCATGCCCGATAATTAATCATAAACACAGCAATATCATTCATTCAACATAAAACGATTACAGAGTCTCACATTGACCGATTACACAAATTAAAAGACCTCTGTTGCAATTAGAATCCACTCACTATTCTACGCTGCTGAATCCTTGCTCTTTGGCTTGATTCTTCAATTAGTGGCCTCTATTCCTAATCTGCCCGTAGGCTTACAATTTCCTCGTGAATCCTCTCTCTCTGTCTTCTATCTCGAATCCCCTTTTTAGAAAAGAAAGGAAACACATATATGCTGTGTCTAACAATTTCCTTCCACAAATGAAGGAATTCACTATATTGTAAGAAATCAAATCCTACTCTAACTAATCATTCTAACTGCTTGGCTTGATCTCCACACAGGGAGGATCACTTGCCATTTATTCCCAATTTTGTTCAGAAATAGGCAATAATTAATTACTTACATTTATTTGAATTAATACAAATTAAACAACCAAGTCTTACTCGAAACTTGCATTAGCCACAACATGTGACCACTCCATCAAATTGTTGGCTAGGCCTAGATGCTTCTGCATCAAACTCCCAAAGTTAAAATTAATCATGATCTCCTGATCATGTGCTTCTTATCTGTGTCCTCCTGGATCCCATACTTTGTTCAGTAATCTGTCCTTGGTTACTGTTGTTGTTTGTTGTTCTCCCAGTCTCCATACTTTATGTTGCAATGCCCCACTAGCTATGCTCTCACTGTCTGTTGTTGTCTTTTTCATATATCTTACTGTTGTTTGCTCATCATTACAATTTATGCCAGACTTCCCCGCCTTAATTTGTGATTTACCATTACCTTCACCTTTACCATTCTTTCCAGCCAATCTTCCTTCTTTCTTTTGTCCTCTATTTATTTTATTGGAATGTTGTTGTATGAGTCTCCACAACTCATTAATTTCTTTGTCCACTTCACTTCTCATAGGATGAATACTATTCTCTTCCAACTGATTGTGTTCTTGAATAAGAACATCATAATCCTTGTGCCAATATTTTTCCATATACATTTCTGAAATTTACAAATACCTTCTCTATTGATCCACTGCAATAATTCCAATTCCTCTTTCTGTTCTCTCATTCATGGCTTCACCACTTCTTACTTCAATTCCCAGTATACCTGCAATTCCACAAATTTCTTGAAAACTCAGAATTCTTCTTGCTTGCTTAGGTACTTGGAATACCTCTTCTTCCAGTAACATAATTTTTGCATCCTTAACTATTATGGCATCATATTTATCTGCTTCTGAAATGTTATTTTCAGCCTCTTCTTCATCAATAAATCTCTGTAGTAGAATAGTAATCATGTTACTATCATCTCTTGAACTCCTTTCTTGTTCAGCACTCCCATACTATAAATTCAACACCATTTCATCTTTCTGAGACATCCTGATCTCACCCTTCATTAATTTGATCTGATCTTCAGAATTAACTCCTTGGTTCATATTGACTTCACATTGCCTTGTTCCTGCATATAAATCTTCATTAGAATTAATCAATTCAATAGACACAAATGATTTACCTTGATTCCTCATTATGCCAACACTTTTGACAACTTCTTTCCCATATTTGTCATCCATGACAACTTCATTCTCATTTAGTTCTAGTTGTACAATCTGATCACTTATTCTTTGGTTTTCTTACCTCTTCTCTAAAAGACTTGACTCATGCCACAAATTTGTCATCTCATTTGGAATTTCTCCCAAAAGCTCTGCACGATCTTCACTAACTTCATTGTCTGCAACATCTGTCTTTAGTCCTTCTTTACACTGGCTTTCTTCAAGGTCAATGATCTTCAATAATTGTTTAATATCTACGAATTATGACATATCAACCTTCAATAGTTGTTCTCCTTTAGCATCAGTCTTCAATAGTTGTCTAATATCTGCATAATTTACTATAGCTATGTTTAACGGCTACCCTTTCCTCTACATCACAAGACTATGTGAATTTCCTTCTTCTAACTTCTGAAAAATCATTTCTTTCCTTTTCCTTTCCCTTATGAAAACATTAAACAATTGCCTTACTTCAGTGTATCCTGCATTTACACATAAAATATTAGTTTCAAAACTATGAGACACCAATGTCTTCATAAGATTCTCCATTTGGTTTGTATTATCTTCATCAGTTTTCTTGAGAAAACCCTTTGTTCCATATTCATATGAATGGATCTCTTCCTTTCCAAACATTCTGTCGATCTCAATAATTCCTTTCCCATCCTCCTTTTGACTTATCCCCTGGATGTCATCTGACTGAACATCTTCCTTCACTTGAATTTAACTTTTCTCTTTATTCTTCATATGACTGTCAGTAGTCATCTCTTCACATGTTAATTTAACAGTTTCCAATAACTGCTTGTCTTCCCTCAAGGTTACATGACCTGCAAACATACAACAATCATCAATTTTAGAAACACAATACCTTCCATCCTCTTTTGATGCTTCAAGCACCAATCCCCCATCATAGATCTTTTTTATTTCAGCAGATCCTTCTTGCTGTGACTCCATTCTTTTGAGCCTCTCATTCTCTAACAAATTAATATGAATTTGTTCAAGTTCCCTGAACTCGCTTATCAGCTTGCCATTCCACCTCTGTTGTAATAGCTTCCACTTGACCCTTTTTTTTGTTCTCCATCTATATCTTTGGTCTTCATTTGTCTTCCTTTGTACTGCCAGACTAATCTCTTATTCTTCATTCTATTGCCAGTTGCTATACTTCTGAAATCTAATGCCTTCCTCAAATTCATTCTCATGTTGCTGATCATCTCTTTTAAATTGATGGTTTCTTCTATCTTTATCATGCTGGTTTAATACTTTTGTCTCCTTCATGTCTCTGAGGACATAACTTCCTTGTTGTTCCTGATCTTTCATCTCACCTTCAAATAACCTCTCCTCAATTTCTCTGATTTCAGCATCATATTTATTAATTCTTTCTTCCATACCTGCAGTCACATCATTAACTGAAGAGTCTAAACATTTACTTAACTCTATAAATGTTAGAGACATTTCATCCTTATCATGCATAGTAACCATATCCTTTCCTTTATCAGATTTTGAAAACTTTGGTTCTCCTTTAGGTTCCTTGAGAAATCTTTCCAAGAATTCTAATTCCATGTGATCTCTCTCCCGTAGTTCATCACAACTTCTATTCTCAGCTTCATTCTTTTCCTAGCAAACCTCCTGAGTTATCCTTTTTTTTGCACTATCATATTTCAAAGTTCCTTCATTAATTTCATTAAACAAATTCATTTGTTTACCTCCTTGGAATAACACTATGGCATTTTCATTAGACTTCTGGTCCATATCAACTTCATCTGACGGTCTTACACCAAATATAATTTCATCTATGAACTCTTTCTGCTGCAATAAATCAGCACCTTCTTCCTCTAAAAAGCATTCTCCATCATACATCACCTCAAGAGCTTCATTCTTGTTTGTGACAGTTTCACTAGACTCTCCATCATACTCTGCATTTCCTACAAACATACACAAACTATGAGAATTAAAATCACAAGGCTTCATTGCCCCATGTGCTTCTTCTGTCAACATATCTCCACATTGCTCTGAACTATGCCAATAGTTCATGAGATCTTTAGCTGATCTCTCATTATCTTCTTCACCCAACATTTCACCATGTTATGGTCTACAAATGGAAACTTCCATTTCTGTCTCTGCTTCTCTGAGGTTTTCCATCAACCACTTTACCTGTTCTTGTTGCATCCTTCTATGCAACTTACGCCACTACACTGGCTTCCTCTTCAAGACCCAACCTTGTCTTTGGTTCTCCTCTAGCAGCATTACTAATACATCGAGTTCTTCTCTTATTTCAGCCATTTTCTTGTCAATTTCTGCTTGACTCATCTGTTTTCAATGGATTGTTTGAGCATCCTTTTCCTTCATTTTGTAGCCTTCTTCTGGACCTTCCATATGACTTTCCATAGCCATCTTTTCTTCTGTGTGATCTTCTACACCTGCAACCAATCAACTTCCTTATAAGTTGATCTTCTCACCAAGCTTCTCCTCTGCCTAGTCTCCAAGTTGTCTTTCCTTTGAACTTGCACTGAGCAATCTTGCTCTCTCTCTCTGGTTGCGAAACTCGCTATTCTTAATGACACCTCTGTCCCTATCTATTCCAAGCCTCAGCTGGAATGAGGTTCTACTACAATTCCAAAGAACTTCCAAAAGTTCTTCTAAAGTCTCACTGCTGTAATCTGGTGCCAAACTTGTGTTCATTCAACTACTGCAATTATCATACCTTTTGTATCATAACCTCCATAAGCAAGTCATCTTTCTCACAAGAAATTTTCTTCTTTTCCCCTACTCTGGTACCAAAAATGATGCAACCTTAAGGCTACCACACCCTAACTGATTATAGGGATTATTTCACCCTGATAAACCTTCAAAGCTTCATGCCACACACACACACACACACACACATATATATATATATATATATTGGAAGCGTTAATTTAGGCTTTAGTCTTTAAAATCATGGACCATTCAACTATCGGAGTTGAATACACTATCAGGAGCATTACATATAGGCCTTAAGCATTAAAGCCTGTAGACTTACACTTTATCGGAGCCACTACTCTATCGGAAGTGTTAATCTTCCGCTTCCCCTTTAAAAACCCTAGGACAAAAAATATTGAAATACACGGGAAAAACAAAAGAAATCCCGCTACGAACAATTTATCCGGACTTCAAATACATTATACCCACATTCATAACTCTATCGGGTCCATTCATTGCCCTTGCCATTGGTTTATCATAATATCACTATAAATACATAATACGCGGAAACACATGGAAGATCTGACCGGAAGCCTTAAGGCCGGATCTCAAAATTTATATTGTAGGTTTTAACCCCATACAGAAATTACCTGCATACGAATTCTAAAACATAGAAAATAAACAATGCGAGGGCATAACACATAAAACACATATACACAGAGATTTTCCCCTGGATCCCAAAACTGGGACTACCAGCTTGATTTTTCATTATGTTCCGTTCAATGATATAATACATATTTATACATGCCAAAGCATCCAATACCATGGACCGAAAACCATCGCGTCCAATACCATGGACCGAAAATCGTTGCGTACAAACACATGTGCGAAAATCATGGACAAAACCATAAGTGGGTCCACCCAACCTAACATAGGGTCCAAAACCAAAATTTTTCGGGGTGCTTCCCTGGACCCCATAAAGTTGGGTTACGGGTACACCTCAAACCCCCTGTGACCCCCCATTGCTACACAATTGGCGCAACGAAGGGGGGGGCTCTGCCCCCCTCTAACCCTCTGGTTAACTACATGGGCTAGTCGTGGAAAGAATATAACACAACCCAACATTCTCCCACTTGTTGTTTTCTTTCCACAGGAGGCCACAAGAGAGTTTAGCCATTTTTCCAGCCCTGAAATGCCCATTGTCTCTCTACACCAAGAGAACTTCTCAAAGCTCACATATTTTGTCAATGCATCTGCAGTATTCTTCAAAGTGTCCACCTTTACTAGAAACACCTTTTTGTCTTCTATCATATCCCTCACAAAGTGATACTGAACATCAGTGTACTTTTTCTTTGAATGATATGCGGGGTTCTTTGCCAAGAAAATTTCACTTTGGCTGTCATAGTCTATCCTTATAGATCCCTATACTAACCCCATACTTGAACACAATCTCTGCAACCAAACTGCTTCCTTGCTTGCATGAGTGGCTGCCATGTATTTAGCCTCTGTAGTTGATAGTTCCACTACAGATTGTTTCTTACTCATCCAATTGACTGCACCTCCAAATAGGTTAAACACATACCCACTTGTAGATCTTCTCTGATCCAGATCTTTAACCCAGTCTGCATCAACAAAGCCACGGATATCCAATAATCTGTCCAATCCTGGTCTTCCTTGGTAGCACAAACCATAATCACTAGTGCCACACAAATACCAGAAAACCCGCTTCACTGTTGTCCAGTGCTCCTTCCCTAGTTTTGACATAAACCTGCTCAATACTCCCACTGCTTGTCCAATGTCTAGTCTAGTACAGACCATTGCATACATCAAGCTACCTACTGCACTTGCATATGGAACACCGGACATGTCCTCTTCCTCTTCTTGTGTCTTTGGACACTGTTCAGCAGATAACCTCACACCTAAAGGAATAGGAACCTTCACCGGTTTACTATCCTGCATATTAAACTTATGCAGTATTGTCTCGAACTACTTCCTCTGGCTTAACCAGAGCTTCCTCTTTGCCCGATCTCTTATAATTTCCATGCCCAAAATATAGTTTGCAGCACCATGATCTTTCATGTCGAATTTGGAGGACAATTGGGTCTTCAAATCCTGGATAATTTCTTTGTCATTTTCAACCAGCAACATATCATCCACATACAAGACTAGATAAATAACACGGTTACCAATTAATTTAAAATACAGACAGTGATCTGCTTTGCTTCTGGTGAAGCCAAGTCCCCATATAAATGTATCAAATTTCTGATACCACATCCTTGGTGACTGTTTTAACCCATACAGAGACTTTTTTAACTTGCATACCAATTCTTTCTTACCCTTCACCGCAAAGCCCTCAGGTTGCTTCATGTAGATCTCCTCTTGCAGATCCTCGTGAAGAAATGTTGTCTTCACATCTATCTGTTCTACCTCAAAATCAAAAGCAGCAGCAACAGATAAAATTAACCTAATAGAAGTTACCTTGGCAACAAGAGAAAAAATATCACCAAAATCAATTCTCGACACCTGGGAATAACGTTTTGCTACCAACCGAGCTTTGTAATTATCCACCTTTCCTTCTGCATTTGTCTTCCTCTTAAACACCCATTTGTTGCCAATGGGTTACCTTCCAGCTGACAACTCCACCAGATCCCAAGACTCATTTTTGTGCAAAGATGCCATTTCATCAACCATGGCCTCTTTCCAGAGTTTTCTGTCCTATGAATCTACTGCTTCCTTCATAGTTCTGGGATCATCATCAATAATAGATAAAGAAAAATTTGTACAGAAAGCAGATGGACTATACCTTTCTAGCTACCTTCTTTCTCGAACTGATCTTCTTACACCTAGAGTTTGTGGCTCTTCATCTTCTAATTCCTCCTCTGTTGTAGAGTCTGATTCTTCCTCCTTTAGCTCAAACTCTATCTTCTTAGGTTCCTTTGGTTGAACTTCATGTTTAATAACATCTTTCACCTCTCTGAACACCACATCTCAGTTGTACACGACCTTCCTTATTGCTGGGTTCCAAAGCTTATAACCCTTTAAACCATCCTTATACCCAATAAAGATGAACTTTTCAGATTTACTATTCAACTTGGTTCGTTTCTCCTTTGGAACATGTACATATGCATCACATCCCAATACCCTCAGATGTGAAAGAGAGGGTTTCTTACTAGTCCATACCTCTTGTGGAGTCTTATCCTCCAACGCTAATGAAGGTGATCTGTTGACCAGGTAACATGTTGTCTCCACCGCCTCTGCCCAGAATTCCTGTCCTAACCTGGCACCACTGAGCATGCTTCTTCCCTTTCCATCAACATCTTGTTCATTCTTTCTGCAACTCCATCTTGCTGGGGTGTATATGGAGTAGTCTTCTACCATGCTATACCGCACTTCTTAGAGAATTCTTCAAATTCCTTACTCCAAAACTCTCCACCGTTATCTGTCCTTAGCACCTTTATCTTCTTCTCTGTCTGGTTTTCCACCAGAGCCTTAAATTCTTTAAACCTGTCAAAGACTTCAGATTTCTTCTTAAGGAAATATATCCATGTATTCCTTGAGAAGTCATCTATAAATGATACATAGTACATAGACTTACCTAGTGATGGAACCTTCACAGGTCCAAACACATCACTGTGCACATGCTCTAATATCTGTTTCGCCCTCTTATCACCAAAGGGGGAACTCACCCAATTCTGTTTCCCATATACACAATTTTCATAGAAATCAAAATCCAGAGATCTATTGCCCATACCTTCTACCATACCTTTACCATGAAGTATTCGAAGGCCCTTCTCTCCAATATGTCCAAGCCTTTGATGCCACAACATGGTCCTCTCTCTAGAGACCACTAGATTTTCTGCTCCACTTTCAGGAACCAAAGAACTATTGCACCCATCAACAATAGTGCAACCTTGTAGCTTGTACAAAGTTCCAATCCGAACTGCCCGCATCAATACCAGTGCTCCCTAAACCATCTTGCAGGTATCCTTCTCAAACATTGTTTTTACACCTGCTTCATCCATCTTCCTTACATAAATCATATTCCTAGCCAATGCAGGGATGTTTAGAACACCTGGAAGTGTTCTAACCCTTCCACCTTGGAACTTCAACTTTACCTTTCCGTAACTAATGATTCTAGCCTTCCTATCATCCCCTAAGAAGACATCACCACCATCGTATTGCTCATACTTGCAGAACCACTCTCTGTGGGAAGTGAATTGAAACGGTGCACCTGAGTCAATCAACCATGCCTCATGATCTACATGTGTACTTCAAGAAGCCAAGTACACATCCCCACCTTCATCTAAGGTGGTTTTTGCCTCTGTAGAAGGAGCATCATCAGATCCCTTTCCTTTGTCAGGAGCTTGAGATTTACAGTCCCTTTTGTAGTGCCCTTCCTTTCCGCATTTCTAGCACACCACCTTTACAAGCTTTCTTGGAGATTTAGATCTCCCTCTAGATTTAGATCTCCCACTCGATGACTTATTTTTGTTTCTGTTCTAGGACCACCCTCATACAGACAAGGCATCACCATTTTGGCTCTCCATATTTTTCCGTATCATCTCCTCTGTCAGTAAGGATGAAACAATTTCATCAAACTGCAAGGCAGTTGCATTTCTACCTATTTCTATAACCAGGCTATCCCATGAATCTGGTAGAGAACACAACAAACTGATGCACTTATCTTCATCTGAAAGTTTAATATCAACAGATGCTAACTGACTTACCATAGTGTTGAATGCATTCAGATGCTCTGTCACTGAGTCTCCATCTTTCATCCTCAGGTTATACAACTTTTTCCGTAAGAACAGTTTATTCACCAGAGACTTAGATTGGTTCAAAGTCCCTAACTTTTCCCATAAAGCCTTCGCCGTAGCTTCCCATGATACATTCAACAATACTGAATCTGAGACACACAATCGTATTGTGCTCTTTGCCTTCCGATCCAACTTCTTCCATTCTTCATCAGACACTCCCATTGGTTTAGTACCCAGATCTACTGTGATCCACTAATCTTTATCCACCAACAGATCTTCCATCTTGAGTTTCCACAACTCAAAACTCTGACCATTAAATTTCTCGATCTCTATATTTCCACCGCTCGCCATCTTCTTTCACCAACAGAATCGATCTCGCAGATATCCCACTGAACAGGGTCTACCATAGGCCCGAGCGAAACCCCTCAGCAACAAAGGCGTCCCCTTGAATCGAAAACAACTCTGATACCAAATTTAGGTTTTAACCCCATACAGAAATTACCTGCATACGAATTCTAAAACACAAAAAATAAACAATGCGAGAGCATAACACATAAACACATATACACAGAGATTTCCCCTGGATCCCAAAACCGGGACTACCAGCTTGATTTTTCATTATGTTCCTTTCAATTTTATAATACATATTTATACATGCCTAAGCATCCAATACCATGGACCAAAAACCATCGTGTCCAATACCATGGACCGAAAACCATCAGGTCCAAAAACATGTGCGAAAATCATGCACAAAACCAAAGGTGGGTCCACCCAACCTAACATAGGGTCCAAAACCAAAATTTTCTGAGGCGCTGCCCCAGACCCCATAAAGTGTGGTTACAGGTACACCTCAAACCCGCTGTGACCCCCCCCCCGCTACAAAATTGGCACAACGAAGGGGGGGATTCCACCCCCCCTCTAACCCCCTGGTTAACTACGTGGGCTAGTCGTGGAAAGAATATAACACAACCCAACATATATACCCGTGTTTAGAACTCTGTCAGGTCCGCATACTCCAAGCTATCTCTGCACTCTGACAAACCCGAACTCTGATTGCCAATTACCCTGATCGTCGATCACTCAGATCCATCGCTATCACAATCATAAGGGTTTAAAGCCCGAAGCTGATATCACACTTCCGCCGATGTGATATATCGGTGATCGCATGAAACAAAGTGCCGATGCGATATTACCTTATGGACCCGATATAGTATAGGGCCTCGTCTATAAATGGTTCAAGTCCAGATTCCAAATCCGACTATGTTTTGTGCCAATTCTTAGTGTAAACTGGGTTTTTTGCTTGCGGGACCAAAACTAAGTAAATAGACTTCACCGACCCGATATGGGTGATCCAACGGTTAAGATTAAAGTGGCATCAAACACTGAGGTTTATATAAAAGCCCCGACTCTATCATTTCTGTGATTTACGCGTGAAACACAGGAAAACAAAGGAATAAGCACTCTCTTTCATACAAAGGAAACAAAAAACACATCAATGGTTCCGCAAGCCCAATAATCAATCATAAACACAACAATATCATTCATTCAACATAAAATGATTACAGAGTCTCACATTGACCGATTACACAAATTAAAAGACCTTTGTTTCAATTACAATCCACTCACTATTCTACACTCCTAAATCCTTCCTCTTTGGCTTGATTATTCAATTAGTGGCCTCTATTCCTAATCTTCCCGTAGGCTTACAATTTCCTCGTGAATCCTCTCTCTCTATCTTCTGTCTCGAATCCCCTTTTCAGAAAAGAAAGGAAACACATATATGCTCTGTCTAACAATTTCCTTCCACAAATGAAGGAATTCACTATATTTTAAGAAATCAGATCCTACTCTAACTAATCATTCTAACTGCTTGGCTTGATCTCCACACAGGGACGATCACTTGCCATTTATTCCCAATTCAGTTCAGAATTAGGCAATAATTAATTACTTACATTTATTTGAAATTAATACAAATTAAACAACCAAGTCTTCCTCCAAACTTGCATTAGCCACAACATGTGACCACTCCATCACACTATTGGCTAGGCCTAGATGCTCCTGCATCAGTAACTCAACTAAGACACAGTAACATGTTGTTTTACCAACCCACCACAAATTGCTCCACAATCAAGTATTCAAAACACAACATGGGTGATTGTAAAAGAAAAATAGTTTTATGAGCTTGTAGATATTGTGGAATAAAAGTATAGAGCATAAGTTTTACTAACCTTACATTAAATTTTCATTTGTTCTCAATTATTTGATTTGTTCTTGGAATGGGAAGTTAATTCATTCTTAATTATTTGATTTGTTCTAGGAATGGGAAGTTTGTACTCTTGTTAAAAACTTCATTTAATTCATGTTCTTTAGCCTACAAACAAACTCCTTAACCTACGATAAAAGACTACTTGCTTAATTACGTCAATAGGCGTCCGTCCTATTGGAATTTTCCACTTTAATCATTTTGTTAATCATAGATTCTAATTAGATGGTTGAAAATAAAATATGCTCGAATATTTTTGTTGTCACCACTACATCAATGGATGAAATGGATGGAGATAACTTCCTTGCATATCTAAATTTAGTGATTAAACCCTATTTAAATTAATCTTTTACCAAATTATGATTAAAAATTTATTGTTCCATTAATTGTTAACCACGTATAGAGATTAATGCAAATTTGGTTCCCTTGATTGAAACTCGGTGCATAACCTATTTTGAAACACGTATCCATTACTGAAAGGACCATTAGACTATGAAATGTCTACTCCAACCATATGTCAATTGTAGTTTATAATTAAGCGCTTATATTGTAACGTTTCCAACTCTCGCCCATGTAAACATGAAACTATTTCTGATTCACATTCTCAAGAGAAACTTTTTCATTTCTCATGTTTGGATCGCCCAATTCATGTCCATGTAAACCTGAAACTATTTCCCATTCACATTCTCAAGAGAAATGTTTTGATTTCTCATGTTTGGATCACCCAATTTTGATTACTTAACTTTATTTTCAAATTTGGATGTCTTATTTTTTTTCAAATTACTCGTATTTATATGGATTCTGAGTTTTGCAGGTTTAGTTCCATTGGATTGTGGATGAAGCTCCCTGGAATTATGATTCTGAAGACAAACATATTCATTCTTCATGTTTTGATCGTCCAAGTTTGATTACTCAACTTGATTTTTAAATTTGGAGGTTTGATTTTCTTTTCAAATTAATCATCTTTGTATGCATTATGGATTTTGAGTTTTGGAGGTTTAGTTACATTAGAATCTTGATCAAACTCCCTGGAATTAATCTAATTGAGACTGTAAGGTATTTTGGTGTCTATATTGTTGGGATGTGGAAGCTGTAGGAAAATAAATAGAGACAAATGATATAAGAATATATGTCTGTAGTTTTTATGCAAAGAAAAAGGGATGTGGTTGGCATGTGTTTGACATTTTGATATGGAATGAGTTATGTTTTGTACATATTTCCACAACTTTTTAAATTGAGCTATGTATATGTATGGAGTCTAATAGTTTCCTGAAGTACATGGGTTTTTTAATAAGCTATGTACATGCATTTAGTGGCCTAGAAATCTAAAAGGAAAAAAAGAGCTGAGACAAATTTATAAGAGTTAATAAATCCACCTTACCATTTTTCCATTGTTACATGCTCCATGCTTTTGTATTTTCTATTTTGATATTTGGGTGGATTTAATATTCAATACTCACATGTTTGTGCTCAGATATTTATTCCAAATATCAGAAAATCAATTTCTAACATATTATATACATGTGACTAAAAGTAAAATAGATTAAATTTAATGTTATATGCATGTGATAAAAATAAACATAAGAAAATAGAATAAAGTTAATGTTATGTTACATTAAAATTTTATATATACATGTTTTGCTATGTTAGGTTTAATATATACATTTCAACGCTATGTATGTACAAAATAAATAAAACTCAAAACATTCCTGAAAAAAAGGAAGAAAATAGCTACAAATAATAAACTCAAAGGTAAGTGAGGTAGGAAATGAAAAAAGAAAACAAAATGAAAAGTATAAAAAGAAACCATGCGACAGGTTTTTGAAAAAAAAATATTATCTATAAAAAATCAGATGCACGACTCTGCAATAAAGATGGTAGACTTCAATAATTTGGAACTATGCTAAATAAGAGAGTGAACCAAAATCAGGTTTAAACAAATTCTCCCTTGAAATTATGATTACTTGCTGCAAAACCATCACATGGTTATCACTCACAACACTAGAATAACCTATAGAAATTTTATGCATAAAAAAAACCAAACAATACCTTCACACAACCATTGATTTGTTGAGATTTTTCTTCACATTCTTGAAGCATCTTGCAAACCAGCAATCATAATTGGGCATTGTAGATGTCTATGAAAAAAATTAGTCAAGAAAAGAAGAAAAACTCACAAATTGGCTAAAACCGCCCACTCAAAATTTTAGCAGCATCTTGGTGTCCGAGATTGGGGATAGTTTGGACTCAACAACCACCTATTCTTATAGATGTAGTGCTATTGGTTAATGATACTTCGTGTGATTTTAGCCATGAATGGTTGTAATGAAAATATGTCAAATAAAACAATTTGAATGCAATGATATAACCCACATATTAAGATATTAGAAAACAATAGCATCCATTTTCTGCAATGTAAAATTAATAAAACATAAATTTAATATAGCACAAAGATAGGGCATAAATGAATTTATATTTAAATTAATTAATTAATTCATCAATTTGAATTTTTACTTTTATAAATGGTTTATTGGAAATTTTTAAATTAGTTTATAAATAATATATTAAAAATTTATAATATATCTTATAATAAGAATATTATTTCTTAAAAAAAATATAAATAAAAATTATCATTAATCATAGCAATAACATTTAAATTAATATTATAAACCATATTATTAATAATAAAATCATTAATAACATCATTAATACAATATTAATAATGTTTAAAAAAATGTTAATAACATTATTAATCATAATTATTTTCAAAAATTATTAACATTTAGTTTTATTAACCCAATAACAACATTAAAATTACAAATAACATTTAAAGATTAATATTATTAATAACATTTAAAGGTTAATGTTAATTACACCTTATTAATAATATTGATAATTAAAAAAACATATTTAATATTTGATATTATAAATATTCAATATTTATAATATTAAATATTAGCAAAAGACATCTATCTTATTGGATTAATATTATAAATCCAAGGGTTTAATCCCTTAAGTTTATAATATTAATCCCTTAGATTTATAATACTAATATTAGGGTTTATAATCCTTGAGTTTCATATATTAAACTTATAATATATCTTGGTTTTATAATATTGATCCTAAGGTTTCTAATATTAACCATAGGGTTTATGTTCATAAGTTTAAAAATTAAGCCTATGGTTTATAATACTAATGTTAGGGGTTTATAATATTAATTCTTTGGGTTTATAGTATTAATCCTTTGGGTTTATTAATGTGACGGTTTATGTTCCTACGATTTAATATTAATAACTTAGGATTTACTATTAATCCTTTGGGTTTATGAATCCCTTGGGTTTTTAATATTAATCCTTTGGGTTTATCAATCCCTTAGGTTTATAATGTTAATCCCTTGGGTTTAAAATTACCCCCGAGTTAATAATCCATTGAGTTTATAATATTAATCCCTTCCTTTTATTAATTCCTTCTATTTATAGTATTAATCTATTAGGTTTGTAATATTAATTCTAAGGTTTATAATATTGATCTTAGGGTTTATATTCGTAGGGTTTAATATTAATCCTAGGTCTAATGTTATTTGCTTGGGTTTATAATCCCCTCGATTTTTAATATTAATCCAATGGATTTATTAATATAATCGAATCGTATTAATCTCAATTTTAATATTAATCGATTTAGTTTATTAATCCAAGGGTTCATATTCCTAGGGTATAATGTTATTGATAAGGTTTATAATATCAATCCTAGGGTTTAATATAAATCCCTTGGATTTATAATCCATTGGGCTTGTAATATAAATGCTTGGGTTCATAATATTAATTATAGAGTTTATATTCCTAGGGTTTAATATTAAGCCTAGGGTTTACAATATTAATCCCTTCAGTTTATTAATTTTAGGATTTATATTCCTAGGGTTTAATATTCATCCTAGGGTTTAATGTTATTCCCTTGGGTTTTTAATATTAGGCCCTTGCGTTTATTAATCCATTAGGTTTATAAGTAAAAATTATCATTAATAATAGCAATAACATTTAAATTAATATTATAAAGCATATTATTGGGGGAATATTATAAACCATATTATTAATAATATTGTTAATAACAAAATCATTAATAACAACATTAATAAAATATTAATAATGTTTAAAAGATCGTTAATAACATTATTAATAATTTCAATTATGAATAAAATTACGATTTTTCCTAGGGGAAAAAAACATTATTAATAATAATTATTTTCAAAGATTATTAACATTTAGTTTTCTTAACACAATAATAACATTAAAATTATTAATAACATTTAAAAACTAATATTAATAATAAAATTTAATATTAATGTTAATAACACCTTATTAATAATATTGATAATTAAAAAATATTATTTCATATTTAATATTATAATATTCAGTATTTATAATATTAAATATTAGCAAACGACATCTTTCTTATTGGATTAATATTATAAATCCAAGGGATTAATAGACCTAAGGGTTTAATCCCTTGGGTTTTTAATGTTAGGATATTTTGACATATAGGAAATAGTTAAGTATAACTTGGTTTAGTGTAGAGTTAGGTGAAGTGTGTTTCTTTACTATGTACTTTTGTAACTTACAATCTGTCGGTCACGATATGTTCTAGACATGAAGTGATCCAACGGTTCATTCTCTCCTTGGTATTACCAATACTTGATTCATGGCTTAACACCCGATTGGTCCATGATCTCTATTTAAAGAGCATGGACAGTCATTTGTAGGGTGACCGTTCATGAGAGAATCTTATGTAAATTTTCTTTCTTTTATTAATAAATTTCATGAAGTGGTTGCATTGGCTCAGGCCGTGGACTGTTTCCCTCTTTGAGGGTTTTAACCACGTCAAGAATACTGGTGTATTAATCTGTGATATGTTTGTGGTGGTGTCCTTTGGTGTTCTATCTGAGGAACTTACCCTGTAAATTCCTACATGGTATCAAAGCTATTTGAGGGCCGCATCTGTTGGTGATCCAAATCGGAAGCTGATACATCTGTACCCGACTGTCGTTTCATAGATCCACTATTTCTGACCGCTTTCAGTCCGAGAGGACTGCTCTATTGTGTTAGGAGCATCTATTCCATTGAGGAACCCCATTTGTTTCTGGTAGCCCTAGCTATGCCATTTTTAAGATCTGGAGGTATACAACCTTTATTTGCAGTTTTAGCTATTTAACTCTCTATTTATTTTGGTTTATTTATCTCTCTGTTATTTTATTACCAGATCTATACCTTTCATTTATGTGTATGCTCTTTGCCCCACGACTTTGTGCGATCTGGGCAAATCAAAAACAGAAAGGAAGAATTTGTCTCATGCGTATGCTCTTTTCTGTCGTGCCTTAGTGTGATCTCGAAAAATCAAAAACATTGAGGAAAATATTTAGTTTCCGACAAAAGATAACTTCAATCCATAACGTTTGGTTTTTTTTGTATGTCCGTGTTGAGTTGTGTGGTTTTTTGTTTTGTAGGCAAAAAGGGTTTTTGAAAGTAAGCACGGACCCCAAAGCTTTAGTGACTAAAAAAAAACCCTTCCTCTTTTCCAAAAATTACTAACATTTTAAACTAGCTCACTTGGTCCAAAGTCACTTTATGAGAATAGAGGTCTTGAGTTCAAGTCTTTCTTTTTCTTGAGTTACTTTTTCAAAAAGCACATGTAACTTATGTTTTAAAGTTACTTTATGTAAAAGTGTTTTCACCCATTATAAAAAGTGAGTCACTTATAATTCTAAAGTTTCTTTATTATTTAAGTTACAATTTAGTGGGTAGCTCATAAAGTACCATTGTAAAAATGACTTTCACTTATTTATAAAAGTGGGTCACATAATATTTTTCTTTTTAAGTGAGCTAATTAAATTGAGTTTGGAAGGAGGGGAGGGGGGGGGGGGGGGATATTTTTTTTATAACATTATCATTCATTTCCGCACATTCACGCACTTCATTGGCATCTTCAACAACGTTTCTTCAAAAAAGAAAACAAGAAAGAAAATTATGGAAAAGTTTACCTTCCATTCATCCAAGGGATTACAGATAAGATTGCAAAAATTTTAAGAAAGAATAACATAAAAACTCAATTCACAACATGTGGAACAATAAGACAAATGATGAGGTCAGTAAAGGATAACATTGATCGTCAACAACTCAAGGGTGTGTACAAGATTGATTGCTCTTGTGGCAAGAGTTATATTGGGGAAACAGGTCAGTCTCTGAAAATAAGACTTAAAAAACATGGCGCTGATATAAAGAATGAGAGATCTCGTACATCGGCCCTTGCAGAACACTCGTCCAAAACCAAACATCATGTGTGTTTGGAAGATGCTAAGATAATTGCAAGAGAGGATAATTATCAAAAAAGGAAAATCAGGGAGGCCATAGAAATTATGAAATTTCCTCAAAACCTCAACAGGGACAATGGGAGTGAAATTAGTGGAAATTGGCTTCCCCTGATCAGACAAATAAACCCCACAAGGCCTTTAGAAGCATAATATCAAAGGTTTTCATATTAATAAAATTAATTAATTATTTAATTAATTAAAAAATAAATAAATAAAAAATAAAAATTTAAATAAAAATAAAATTCAATTACATTAATTAAATCAAATTAATTAAAATTAATTAATTTAATTTAATTTAATTTAATTAATTAATTAATTATACTAATTAAATTAATTCTAATTAATTCTAATTAAAAATAAAAATTAATTAAAATTACTCAATAAATAAATAAAAATAAAAATAAATAAATAAATAAATAAAATTTAATTAGATTAATTAAATCAAATTAATTAAAATTAATAAAAATTAATAAAATTAATTAATTTAATTTTAATTTAATTTAATTTAATTAATTAATTATATTAATTAAATTAATTTTAAATAAAAATATAAAATAAAAATACATATTAATTAAAATTAGTGAATTATTAAACTAAAATAATTAATAATAACCAAAAATTAACTCATTATGGATAAAGTTAAATAAAAATAAAAACAATAGAAAGAATTATAAATTAATTAATTGATTAAACTAATTTTTCATTACATTATATTAAAATAAACTTACAATTAATCAACTAGGTAAAAATTGGAATAGTTAAAGCTAAATAATCTGAATTAAATAATTAATAAACTAAATTAGAAATTATTATAAAATTATTATAATAAAAATAAAAATAATAATAAATAGTAATAATAAAAATAAATAAATAAATAAGAAATCATATGTAAGTGTCGGCTTCTTTATAAAAATTAGGGATCTAGGTTTATTTATACTCAGGTCGAAAGTCTCTTCTCTCAAAGAACTTTCATTCATATTCTTTAAAAAAATTAGTCCTGATGATGGACCCCCTTTGGGGTTTGAAACATCGACAGAATGAACACAATACTATGGATTATCCGGATCATGCCACTGCAAAAAAAACTACCACAGAAGCTTAAAATCTAACAAGCCATAACTTCTTCATCCGGAAGGCATTTTTTTAATCGGCTTAATTTTTCAAGATCTTTCCATTGGAACACTTAGTTTCAAAATCTAATGCTTCAGTTTCTATTAAAATGGAAATTCCATGCCAAGATATTCTTGACAGCACCAACTACTTCCAATGGTGGTCCTACATTGTGGATTTACTTAGAAGTAAAGTTCTTTACAGAATAGCCTCAAGGAAAGAAACTAAACCTAAAGATGAAGATAAGGTAGCCAAATGGGAAAATAGGCAAGAGCAAGCACATGGGTTGATATGGATGTCTATTTCTCCAGACCTTAGATTCCATATCGCAGAACTTGATACTCCTAATGAAGCAATGAAACAACTCACTAAAGTTTCTAGAATTAAAAATGAAATTAGAGCCCATCAACTTGAAAATGAATTGCTTACATTGGACCCCAATAATTTTTCTTCCATTGAAGATTTTTTATCCAAGTTCAAGTCCCTTAGACTTCTCTTGGAAGGTGTTAAGGTTAAGAAAGAAGATGGTAGCCTTATCTATTCAATTCTTACTAAGTTGGGACCATCCTACTCTGTGTTTGTTTCCACCTTCCATTCTACTAGAGAAGCCTTCATTTCTCTAGGACAAGGCTACAAGTCCCCCTCTTTTGATGCCTTTTGTGATTCTTTAATAAGAGAACAAGAAAAACTCTTACATCTTGGTCTTCTTAATCTTGGAAATTATTCTAAGAAACCCTTGGCCACCCAGCGGCAAACAAATTCAAAGAATCCTGGGAAGCAATATCCTAAAAAGAATGGTCCTAAACCAAACAAGGGTCCTAAGCAATTTCAGTCTCAAAATGAAAAATCAATTCAACAAAATGATAAGGCAAATAAAAACAAACGGAAGAAGACTGATAGACATTGCAACTTTTGTAATCGAGATGGCCACTTAGAATCCAAATGCTTTAAGAATATGGAAGCCTTGGAAGTAGCAATGAAAAAGCATAACATCCATTTGGAGCATTCTTCAACTTCAACTTCATCTTCAGGAATAACAATTTCTGCATGTGGTTGTCAAGCATCTCGGTCTAGTTATGCACTAAATGTATCTTCTTCTTCTCATTCTCATGAGTGGCTCATTGATTCTGGAGCTTCTTATCACATGGGAAAAAGAAAAGTCATGTTTTCTTCTTTAAATGATTGTAACACCAAAAATATATATGTTGGTGATGATAGATCTCTTAGTGTTGTAGGGACTGGAACTATTCATCTAGACAATGGTCAATTTAATGATGTATTGTGTTCCAACCTTATCCTGCAACCTTCTATATGTATATTAGATAACTCATTTAGGTGAAGGTAAAATCGTTGAATTCTCACCTCATGATGTTGTAATTAAGGACCTAAGAGATCCTATACAGATTTTAGCTACTAGCATTGCTGATGATTCTACAAGGTTGTATAAGTTTAACAAATTTGGGCCATCAACTCTTCCCTCAGTATTTGTTGTTCATAATGATGAAGTCAGCAAACTTTTGCATGAGCGATTTTGTCACTTAAACTATCGCTCCCTTCAAAATCTATGTAAAGAAAATATGGTGACATGTCTTCCTATGGTATCTTGCAGAGGTGGTGTTTGTTCCAGATCTGTACTCGGAAAACATCATTGAGATAGTTTTGAAAAATGTGCCTCTTGGCACACCTCAGCACCTTTACAGCTTGTGCATAGTGATTTATGTGGTCCACTTCGAGTTGTTTCATTCTCTGGCTACAAGTATTTCTTAACTTTCATTGATGATTTCTACAGACGCACTTGGGTATACTTCTTAAAACTCAAGAGTGAAGTATTTAACATGTTCTTGGCCTTTAAGGCCTTTGTTGAAAAAGAATCTGGACATCAAATTCTTAAGCTAAGATCTGATAATGGCGGAGAATATGTTAACAATAAATTCATCAACTTTTGCACTGAGCATGGAATTCAAATGCAACATATTGTTCCATATACTCCACAACAAAATGGTGTAGCTGAAAGGAAGAATCGCACCTTAAAGGAGATGGCTAATTGAATGCTTCAATATAAAGGAGTTAGTCTTAATTTTTGGGCAAAGGTAATTAACTATGCAAATTACATAGTAAATCACACTCCTACTAAGGTTTTAAAGAATATCACTCTAGAAGAAGCATGGAGCTCAATTAAACTAGATGTAAGTCACTTTCGTATTTTTGGAAGTGAAGCATGGGCCCATATTCCAGATGGGAAATATAAAGCTTTAGAACCTAAGAGTGAAAAATGTATTTTCATTGGATATTCTGAAGATGTCAAAGGATATAGACTTACTCCACTTAATTCCAAAAATGTCATCATTAGAAGAGATGTAAAGTTTGTTGAAAATATATTGGCCTACGAGCCTAGTTCGGCGGATGTGCCACCTCTCTCTATCCCTTCTACTTCTGAGAGTATTTCTTCTTCTTCAGATGATGATAGCGAGGATGAAAATCCTCCCCTAACTTCTCAGGATCCTCCTTCAGCTCCTCAGCTTCCAAAATGGGTCTGCGTTACTTGGGATGCAACAGGTGCTCTTGCAGGTGATCCTACAGATCAGCATTGCACTCGTTCTCAGTTTGATAGAGCCTCTTCTTTACTAGCTCAAGCTCCAGTGAATTATGATCATGACACCTTTGCAGAAGCTTTAGGCCATCCAGATTGGGACGCAGCTATGAATGAAGAATATCGTTCATTATTGGCAAATGATACATGGGATCTTGTTCCTCTACCAAAGGGACAGAAACTTGTTAGATGCAAATGGGTTTACAGAACCAATTCTGGACCAAATGGAAAAGTTGACAAACATAAAGCTCGTCTTATTGCTAACAGTTTTTCACAAGTTGAAGGCATTGACTATACTAAAACCTTCTCCCATGTTGCCAAAATGAACTCTATCCACCTTGTTCTTTCCCTTGCTACCTCTTTCAAACGGGAAGTCCATCAAATGGATGTTAAATCCGCCTTCTTGCATGGGGACTTGCATGAAGAAATCTATATGAAGCAACCTCATGGCTTTATACAAATAGACTCCAGCCTTGTATGTCAGCTCAAGAAATCCCTTTATGGTCTCAAGCAAGCCCCTCGAGCTTGGTATGCCGAAATGGATAGCTTTATTTTAGATACTGGCTTTTCTAGGTGTTATTCTGACAACACTGTCTACACCAAGAAAGTGGGCAAGTCTCTTATCATTATTGTTCTTTATGTTGATGATCTTATCCTTACTGGTAGTGATCCCAACCTTATAAACCATGTGAATTCTAGCCTTAAAAAGAAGTTTGAAATGACAGACTTAGGACACTTTCATTATTTTCTTGGTCTTCAAGTCTTGCAATCCAAGGGAGGTATTTCCCTTTCCGAGTCCAAGTATGCTTGTGATCTTCTACGCCAATTTCACATGGAAGAATGTAAGTCAGCCCCTTCTCCCTTTCAGTTTGGAGTCAAACTTTCAGTCACTTGTACTTCCCTTGAAGTTGATGCTACCTTATATCGTCAACTTGTAGGAAAAATTTTGTATCTGACCCATACTCGTTGTGACCTTTCCTTTGTTGTTAGGTTTATTGCTTGGTTTATGAAAAACCCACATGAAAGTCATTGGAAAGAAGCTAAAAGAATACTTTGTTATGTTCGAGGTACAATTTAGTTTGGCATTCATTATAGTGGAGAAGCATCTCCTCTATTGCTTGGTTTCACTAATTTTGATTGGGCTGGTGACCCTGATGATCGGAAGTCTACTGCAGGTTATGTCTACACTCTTGGTTCTAGACCTATTACATGGGCTTGCAAGAAACAAAGTGCCATTTCTATTTCTTCAACAGAAGCAGAGTATCATAGCGCCGTGGAAGCTAGTAAGGAAGCCCTATCGCTTTGTCAGATCTTGTCAAAGTTTGTCTTTCAGCAGCAACATCCGATTACACTTTGGTGTGATAATCAAAGTGTCATTCAACTATGCAAAGATCCAGTCTAACATCAGCACAACAAACACATTGAACTACACATGCACTTCATCAGAAAGCTCATTCATGACCATGTTCTTGAAGTGCAATATTGCTCAACCGATGATCAAGTTGCAGACATCTTTACAAAAGCTCTCACAGAGGCGAAGTTTACTAAACTTCGATTTATGGTTGGAGTTCATGAAGTTGTGACTAAGGGGTGATAGGCTCTAATGCCTCCTTCCTTCTCCTATTGTGTCATATTTTTACATCCTTCAATCCTATCTCAAGTTGTTCTTAAGGGGGGATGTTAGGATATTCTGATACATAGGAAATAGTTAAGTAAAACTTGGTCTAGTGTAGAGTTACATAAAGTGTGGTTCTTCACTATGTAGTTTTATAACTTGCAATTCGACGGTCATGATATGTTCTAAACATGAAGTGATCCGACGGTTCATTCTCTCCTCCGTATTACCGACACTTGATCCGTGGCTTAACACTTGATTGGTCCATGATCTCTATTTAAAGAGCATGGAGGGTCATTTGTAGGGTGACCATTCATGAGAGAATCTTATGTAAATTTTCTTTCTTTTATTAATAAATTTCCTGAAGTGGTCACTTTGGATCAGCCAATGGACTGTTTCCCTCTTTGAGGGTTTTAACCACGTCAAGAATACTGGTGTATTGATATGTGATCTGTTTCTGAGCAGTGTCCTTTGGTGTTCTGTCTGAGGAACTTACCATGTAAATTCCTACATTTAACAATCATTGTCGCACTCTCACATTACATTGTAACTTATTCAATGCCACATTGCTACAATACAAGACTTGGATTTAATACAATGTTTGTAATACTAGGGCCTTTTAATATTTGGTTTATAATATTAAAGTTTAATATTGGGTTTATAATTTGTAGTATTAGGGAATATTAGGTTTTACCATTAATCCCTTGGGTTTATCAATTCCTTGGGTTTTTAATATTAATCCTTTGGGTTGATCAATTCCTTAGGTTTATAATGTTAATCCCTTGTGTTTAAAATTATCCCCCTTATATAATCCATTGACATTATAATATTAATCCCTTAAGTTTATTAATTCCTTGGATTTATAGTATTAATATCTTCGGTTTATAATATTATTCCTAAAGTTTATAAGATTAATATTAGGGTTTATATTCCTAGGGTTAATATTAATACTAGGGTCTAATGTTATTCTCTTGGGTTTATAATCCCTTGGGTTTTTAATATTAATCCAATGGGTTTATTAATCTCTTGGTTTTATAATATTGATCCTAAAGTTTCTAATATTAATCATAGGTTTTATATTCATAGGTTTTAATATTAAGGCTATGGTTTATAATATTAATCTTAGGGGTTAATATCAGTCCCTTAACTTTATAATTCTTTGGGTGTATAGTATTAATCCTTTGGGTTTATTAATCTTAGGTTTTATGTTCCTATGATTTAATTTTAATATCTTAGGGTTTACTATTAATCCCTTGGGTTTATCAATCCCTTGGGTTTTTAATATTAATCATTTGGGTTTATCAATCCCTTAGGTTTATAATATTAATCCCTTGGGTTTAAAATTATCTCCCTCAATTTATAATCCATTGAGTTTATAATATTAATCTCTTCAGTTTATTAATTCCTAATTTATAGTATTAATCTCTTGATTTTATAATATTAATCATCACGTTTATAATATTGATTTTAGGGTTTATATTCCTAGGGTTTAATATTAATCCTAGGTCTAATGTTGTTCCATTGGCTTTATAATCCCTTGGGTTTTTAATATTAATCCAATGGGTTTATTAATCTAATCCAATAGTATTAATCTCTTGTATTTTTAATATTAATCCTTTAGGTTTATTAATCTAAGGGTTCATATTACTAGGATATAACATTATTGATAAGGTGTATAATATCAATCCTAGGGTTTAATAAGGTTTATAATATCAATCCTACGGTTTATAATCTATTGGGCATGTAATATAAAATTCTTAGGTTCATAATATTAATTATAGGATTTATATTCTTAGGGTTTAATATTAAGCCCTTAGGTTTATAATATTAATCATAAGGTTCATGATATGAATCTTCAGGTTTTATGTTTATTTTAAGGGTTATAATATTTATCATAGGGTCTATATCACTTTAGTTTATAATATTAATCCATTGGGTTTAATATTATTCGCTTGGGTTTATAATCCCTTGGGTTTTTAGTATTAATAACTTGGGTTTATTAGTCCCTTGGGATTATAATATCAAGGGTTTATTACTATAAGATTTGAATGGTACAAAAATGTATCCAACATAACATTGTGACAAACATTGTCTCAATATGAAAATAAGTCTAACAATCATTGTGGCAATGTTACATTACATTGTAACGTATTCAATGTCGCATTGTTACATTACAAAAATTGGATTTAATACAAGGTTTATAATATTAGGGCCTTCTAATATTTGGTTTATAATATTAAATTTTAATATTGGGTTTATAATTTGTAGTATTATGATTTATAATATTAATCTTAGGGTTTACTATTAATCCCTTGGGTTTTTAATATTAATCCTTTGGGTTTATCAATGCCTTAGGTTTATAATATTAATCCCTTGTGTTTAAAATTACCCCCCTCACTATGTAATCTATTGAGTTAATAATATCAATCCCTTGACTTTAGAATTCTTTGGGTTCATAGTATGAATCCTTTGGGTTTATTAATCTTAGGGTTTATGTTCCTAGGATTTAATATTAATATCTTAGGGTTTACTATTAATCTCTTGGGTTTATCAATCCCTTGGGTTTTTAATATTAATCCTTTGGGTTTATCAATCAGTTAGGTTTATAATATTAATTCCTTGGATTTAAAATTATCCTCGTGAGTTTATAATACATTGAATTTATAATATTAATCCCTTCAATTTATTAATTCCTTGGATTTATAGTATTAATCTCTTGGGTTTATAATATTAGTCTTATGGTTTATAATATTAATCTTAGGGTTTATATTCCTAGGGTTTAATATTAATCCTAGGTTTTATGTTATTCCCTTGGGTTTATAATCCCTTGGGGTTTTAATATTAATCTAATGGGTTTATTAATCCCTTGGTTTTATAATATTGATCCTAGGGTTTCTAATATTAATGACAGGGTTTATATTCCTAGGTTTTAATATTAATCTTATGGTTTATAATATTAATCTTGGGTTTTAAGATTAATCCCTTAAGTTTATAATTCCTTGGGTTTGTAGTATTAATCCTTTGGGTTTATAGTATTAGTCCTTTGGGTTTATGTTCCTACGATTTAATATTAATCCTAAGGTTTAATGTTATTCCCTTGGGTTTTCAATATTGTCGCTTGGGTTTATAATGTTCATCCTAAGGGTTATACTATTAATCTTAGGGTTTAATGTTTATTTTAGTGTTTATATCACTTTGGTTTATAATTAATTCCTTGTGTTTAATATTATTCCCATGGATTTATCGTTCCCTGCATTTTTTTTGTCAAGCTTTGCAGGACTCTCTGATTTTCATGTTTACATGTCCATTATTCACCCCGCTACATGGGGAGGCTAGCACAAGATTCGAACCCAAGATCTCCGGTTCGGTGAGACTTCATTTCCATGGCCATTGTCACTTGAGGTACCTCACGCGGACCATTCCCTTGAATTTATGATATAAATACCTTATGTTTATTAATCTAAGGGTTCATATTCCCAAGGTATAATATTATTCACAAAGTTTATAAGATTAATCGTAGGGTTTCATTTAAATCTCTTGGGTTTATAATATTTTGTCAATATGAAAATCAACCATGATTAATGACAGTCAACCATGTTCAACAATTCTTAACCATGGTCCAATGTCACATTGTGACAAAGATTCTCTCAATATGAAAATCAATCATGGTCAACCATGGCCCAATGTCGCATTGTGACAAATATTATCTCAATATGAAAATCAACCATGGTAAACCAAGTTTGTTTTAGGGTTTATAATATTTATCTTAGGGTTTATATACCTTGGGTTTACAATATTAATCCCTTGCGTTTTTGGGTGTTTAGTATTAATCCCTTGTTTTTATTATTGCGTTGGGTTTATAATATCAATCCCTCAGGTTTATTAATCTAAGGGTTCATATTCATAGGGTATAATATTATTGATAGGGTTATAATATTAATCCTAGGGTTTAATATAAATCCCTTGGGTTTATAATCCATTGAGTTTGTAATATATACTCCTTAGGTTTATAATATTAATCATACGATTTATATTCCAAGCGTATAATATTAATCCTAGGGTTTACAATATTAATCCCTTGGGTTTATTAATTTTAGGGTTTATATTCCTATGGTTTAATATTCATCCTAGGGTTTAATGCTATTCCCTTGAGTTTATAATCCCTTGGGTTTTTAATATTAATCCATTGAGTTTATATTCATCTTAGGGTTTAATATAAATCCTATAAGTTTATAATTCCATGCGTTTATAATTAAGGTAGTGAGCTTCTCGAGGAGAACGAAATGGAGAATAGGGTTTTGATGGCAGCTCCTTCCTCTACAACTCGCGCGCCGCACCAGAGTGCCTCGAACGACATTGCCCCTGAATTTTGTGCTCCGCTCAACCCTAGCTATGACGTTCTGCAAAGGCAGACACATCACTCAGAGAAACAGTGATAGACTCAGCTTTTCAGGGATCTCTCTTGCCCCTCAACAAATCTTTATGCAGCACTAGCGCTTACGTCCTCAACTGATGGCTGGCTTCTCCTTCGGCTTGTTGGTGACCATGGCAGACATTCTGAAGACTCGCATGCCTGTGCCAGTTGCCCAGACTTTTTTCCGAGGACAGAGACCTTGGACGCGCTCCAAGCGTGGGCCTCTCTCGCCCTTCTCCAAAAAAGCAGCGAGGCAGGGGTTTGTATGATGCAAAGGTTCATTCGGCCCCTCCACAAATCCGCAGGCCTATCCTTAGCAGCGGATCAGGGCTGGAGCGATAGCTTCCATCTGCAGAAGCCTTTTCCTCCCCCTCCGCCTCCAGTTCGTCAGGAGACAGAAAACCCAAAGATTTAAGCATTGTGTTGCTCCAGAAAGTGTTTGAAAACTTCTCTGCTCCCTTTCAGGTTCAAATCTCACAGATCTCAGGCAAGACCATTCTGCAATGGGTCTACCCTTCAGATCTGGTGCAGGAACTCAAGGAAAAACTGGAACGCCAATTCGGGATCCCCTCTGCCCTACAGAGACTTCTATTTCAAGGTAAACAACTCGATGATCCTCTTCCCCTCTCTTCTTACAACATAAAAAACAATAGCTCTTTAGTGTTTTCCCTTCGCTTGAGAGGCGGCGTTGCAGGTCAACCTTCGTCTGCTCCTCCATTCTCCTACAAAGCTGCAGTACACTCTGAGATTCCCTTTTCCCTTGCGGCTCCCAAACCCAAGCCTTTCTTGGTTGACAAGTTAGAGGAGGTTCCCTCTGTTGAGATCTCCCACCCTGGCCTTGCAGATTACCTTCAAAAATTTGTTGAAAGGGCCATCATCTACAGATTCAACGGGCTTTGGCCACACTCTAAGGACCTCTATGACTGGATCCATGTCAACTGGACTCACGATTGCAAGGTCAGCTTCTGCTCAAAAGGATATTTTATAGTTCTGTTTGACAATCCTAAGCATTATGAACATGCCATAGAAGAAGGTCCTTGGTTTATGGGTTCAGCAGGACTCTTCTTTACTCCATGGTTCCCAGATTTTGACTCAGCATCTGCAGTCATCACCAAAGCGCCTGTCTGGATCAGACTTCCAAATTTACCAGCTCACCTGTGGCATTTAGCAGTCTATAGGTGTATAGGCAACACCTTGGGCCACTTTTTAATGGGAGATTTTATGCGGGAACATCAAGGTCTCTACACATATGCTAGAATATGTGTGGAGCTAGATCTAAGCAAGGGTCTGCCAGATCAAATCAATCTCAAGATCAATGATTTTGTTTGGACCCAGAACTTGGACTATGAGAACACTTCCTTCCGTTGCCGCCATTGTCACCTAATAGGGCACCTGCAGAATTCTTGCCCATCGCTCCCTACAAAAGTGAAAAAGGGCAACATTGCAAAGACCAAACCCAAACGCTCGGCCCCCTGTCCTCCGTCGCCAGCAGTGAGCTCTGATTCCTCAAGCTCGGAAGATGAGGAGAGCGATGCAGATCCGGACCAGGCACCTCAATCGATGGATCCGCCCACTGATACTCCTGCGCACACCTCTGTCTCAGCAATCTCCCAGAAACGCATCCATGAGACCTCCTCTTCTGAATCAGATAAGGAGATCCCCCTGTTGGAAAATTCTAGTCTTCAAGTTGTTTTAGCTCATTCTCCCCAGGATGGCTGGATAAAAGTCAATAAAAAGAAAGGGAAAAAACATCGTGTTGAGAATTCTGCCCTTGTGGGGTAAAAGTTAGTTTTTTCTCTCAAGTTAACCGTTGTAGCTCCTTGTATGGTTCATTCCTTTTTCGAGACCGAGGTTGATAGTTTCATCATTTTCGGTCGGCCGGTTTCTTGTCTCTCTTGATTGTACTATATTTTACTCAATAGAAATAGTTTAATTTTACTAAGAAAAAAAAAAATCCTTGGGTTTATAGTATTAAGCCTTTGGGTTTATTAATCTTAGGATTTATGTTCCTACGAATTAATATCAATCCTAAGGTTTAATGTTAGTCCCTTGCGTTTAAAATCCCTTGGGTTTTTAATATTGTCGCTTGGATTTTTATTCACATACATTTATAATGTTAATCCTGAGGGTTATAATATTAATTCCTCGTGTTTAATATTATTCCCATGGGTTTATCATTCCCTTGCGTTTATGATATAAATACCTTAGGTTTATTAATCTAGGAGTTCGTATTCCTAAGCTATAATATTATTCACAAGGTTTCTAATATTAATCCTAGAGTTTAATTTAAAACTCTTGGGTCTATAATCAATTGGGTTTATACTATTCTATCAATATGAAAATCAATCATGGTCAACTATGGTCAACCATGTTTACTTTAGGGTTTATAATATTTATCTTGGGGTTTATATGCATTGAGTTTTTAATATTACATCCTTGGATTTAATATTATTCTCTTTGGTTTTATAATCCCTTGAGTTTTTAGTGTTAATCCATTGCGTTTATTAGTCCCTTTGGATCATAATATCAATCCCTTAGGTTTTCTAATCTAAGGGTTCATATTCCTAGGGTATGATATTATTCGTAGGGTTTATAATATTAATCCTAGGATTTAATATAAATCCCTTTGGTTTATAATCATGGTCAACCATGATCAACCAAAGTCCAATGTCATATTGTGACAAAGATTGTCTCAATATGAAAATCAACCATGTTCAACCATTGTGAACCATCGTCAACCATGGTCCAACATCACATTGTAACAAAGATTGTCTTAATATGAAAATCAACCATGATCAACCATCTTCAATCATGGTCAACCATGGTCAAATGTCACATTTTGACAAAGATTATCTCAAAATGAAAATCAATCATGGTCAATCATTGTCAACCATGGTCCAATGTCACATTGTGACAAGTTTTGTCTCAATATGAAAATCAACCATTGTCAACCATGGTCAATTATTACCAACCATGGTCCAATGTCACAGTGTGATAAAGATTGTCTCAATATGAAAATCAACCATGGTCAAACATGGTCATTAATCATCAATGCGCATGGTCGCATTATGAAAAAGATTGTCTCATGGTCCATCGTCACATTGTCACATCCATTGTCATTAATGGTCAACCATGGTCCAACGTCGCATTGTGACAAACAATGTTAATTTGAAAATCAACCATGGTCTACCAAGGTTAATCATGCTCAACCATGCTCAACCATGGTCCAACATCAGATTGTGAAAAAGATTCTCTCTATATGAAAATAAATCTTGGTCAACCATGATCCAAAATTGGATTGTGACAAATATTGTCTCAATATGAAAATCAACCATGGTTAACGAAGTTCTTTTTTGGGGTTATAATATTTATCTTAGGGTTTATATACCTTGGGTTTACAATATTAATTCTTTGTGTTTTTGAGTTTTTAGTAATAATCCCTTGTTTTTATTATTGCCTTGGGTTTATAATATGAGTCCCTTGGGTTTATTAATCTAAGGGTTCATATTCCTAGGGTATAATATTATTGATAGGGATTATAATATTAATCCTAGGGTTTAATATAAATCCCTTGGGTTTATAATCCATTTGGTTTATAATATAAATTCCTTAGGTTTGTGATATTACTCATACGATTTATATTCCTATAGTATAATACTAATCCTAAGGTTTAAAATCGTAACCTCATGGGTTTATTAATTTTGGTGTTTATATTCCTATTGTTTAATATTCATCGTAGGGTTCAATGTTATTCCCTTCAGTTTTTAATATTAATCCATTGAGTTTATAACATTAATCATAAGGTTCACAATATGATTCTTTGGGTTTAATGTTTATTTTAGGGTTTATAATATTTATCTTAGGGTCTATATCCCTTGGTTTTATAATATTAATCTCTTAGGTTTAATATTAGTCCCTTGAGCTTATAATCCCTTAGTTTTTTAGTATTAAAACCTTGGGTTTATAATATTAATCATACGGTTTATAAAATGTTTATAACATTAATCATATGGTTTATATTCCTAGGGTTTAATGTTAATCCTAAGGCCTAATGTTATTCCCTTGGGTTTATAATATTAATCATATGGTTTATATTCCTAGGGTTTAATGTTAATCCTAGGGTCTAATGTTATTCCCTTGGGTTTATAATCCCTCGGGTTTTTAATTTTAATTCAATGAGTTTATTAATACCTTGAGTTTATGATATTAATCTTAGGGTTTAATATTAACCCCCTAAGTTTATAATCCTTTGGGTTTATTAATCTTAGGGTTTATGTTCCTAAGGTTTAATATTAATGCTAAGAGTTAATGTTATTCTCAGAGGTTTAAAATCCATTATGTTTTTTTATAACATATGTCTATAATATTAATCCTAAAGTTTATAATATTAATCTTAGAGTTTAATGTTTATTTTAGGGTTTAAATCCCTTGAGTTTATAATATTATTTCCATTGGTTTATAATCCCTTGGTTTATGAGTCCCTTGTGTTTATGATATCAATCCCTTTGGTTTATTAATCTAAGGGTTCATATTCCCACGGTATACTATTATTCACAATATTTATAATAGTAATCCTAGGGTCTAATTTAAATCTCTTGGGTTTATAATACAAATTCCTTGGGTTTATTAATCCCTTGGTTTAGAATATTATGTTCATTATGTTATAGTTTGAAATATAACTATTAATATAATATTATATAAAAACATAGTATTATATTAATATATAGTATAATATTATATAATAACCATATTATTATTTATATCATTATTAACAATTATAAATATGTTAGATCTAAGACTTTTGTGATCCATAATGTATATATAAGTCTTTCAAATTAATCACATCGTTGGTATTGGGTCGACTTTCGAACCAACTAATGTGGTTCATCCTAAGGGCAAGGTGAGAAATCACTAAAGGAATAACAAATTAACCAACGACTATATTTTCTAACAGCTAACTCTCGGCAATGATGCATCCATGCTATTTATTTCTTCATCGAGTGATTTCTTACTTTGTCCTGAGGATGAACCACATTAGTTGAGTGATTTCTCACCTTGTCTTGAAGATAAACCACATTAGTTGGTTTCAAACTTCTACCCAAACTCAACTATGTGATTAATCAGAAAAAATTATAAATATTTATTTAATTTTTAATAACCATCTTTACATTATACAGCTAATAATTATTAATGTGGTTTATGTCTACATATATCAACCACATTTACTAATGTAATTGTAAATGTACTTGATATAAACCTATAAACATATATCAACCACATTAATAAATATGGTTGTGCTAATTTGTGTACAACCATTTACTTACAATTTACATGTCTGCCACAACGATGACAGCAATACTTGTGTACCACAAGGATAGCTGCTGTCAGCTGTTCGGATGAATTATCGTGGATTCCATCTGATCTCTTCCCCCGGAAATCGATTGACGTTCTATGTGACATCCTAGCACTTTCTCATAAGCGTCAGCGCGCACATATCTGCATTTTGTTCTCTCATTATGCGTCCACTTTACTGACGCATCATCCACCGCAGTCTGCTCTATTATTATTTAAAAGTGTTGGTCCAGGGTGGGTTCTGAGGGGGATGAATTAATTTTACAAATATTGTACATGCAAAATATGTGATTCGTTTCTCGAAAGTAGATGACTGTTTTCTACTAAGTTTGGTCATTGAGCAAATTATTCGAATTTTGGATTCGCAAATCTTATCTGTTCTGGTTTTTTTCACGTATAAATATAGATGGCGCCCTGAAGTTAATTACATATGGGAGGCGAGCAGGAGAAGCTCCAGTGTTAATTGGTTACTTGTAGAGGGTTTTGAAGGATTTTGCAGATTTGATTTAATTATCAATGGGGAAGCTACTTGAGAAATCAACGCCTTATGTAGCGATGATATCCCTTCAGTTTGGATACGCAGGCATGAATGTCATCGGTAAAGTGTCTCTCAACAGAGGGATGAGTCACTTTGTGCTTGTTGTGTACAGGCAGGTCGTGGCTACAGTTGTGCTTGCTCCTTTTGCCTTTTTCCTTGAAAGGTATCCAGGGAGATCCCTAGCTAACCATTCATGTTTTCAGATATGTTGAGGTTGGAATCATGCATGTGTAGATCAGACTGACTATTATGTTTTGTCTTTGCATAATGCTTGATGTTTTTGGAAATAGTATTTACCATTGTAAATAGTATTTTATCATGGAGACTTGTATTTGGAATAATCATGAAAAACTTTTTACAAGGTAGATATCTTTGCCCAGCCATTTCACTGCTAAAGTTCAAAGAGATAAAACATGTGATTTTTTAATATATTGTATTTAGAATAATCATGAAAAGCTTTTTACAAGGTAGATATCTCTGCCCAGCCATTTCACTGCTAAAGTTTAAAAAGATAAAACATGTGATTTTTTAATAGTATTTTATTATAATATTATATCATGGAGACTTTGTTTGAAATTATGAGAGATTTTTTTAAATGGGACAAATAAAATATGTGAGTTTTTAATAGTATTTTATTATAGTATTATATCATAGAGACTTGTGTTGGGAATTAATTCAGATTTTTTTAAGTGGGACGAAGGATTTATGTCTGGGCTAAATGTCTAAAAAAAATAGATACTCTATTTCTTTAGATTTAAAGATCCATTTTTTAGATCTAAAGATGTAGCTTCTTAATAATATTTTATCATAAAACTTGTATTTGGAATTATGACCAACCCTTCTATATGAGACAAGAAAAACACATCTTTACTTGATTATCTTATTATTACTTAATTACCATATTATTGAAGTTACAAAAAAACATACATATTCTAAGGCTTCAAATTTAAACAAGTTCCCTCTTAATACCCTTATTTATCACACCCACCGGGACTATATATATTATATATCAAATAAATCAATAATCCTAATGGAGTGCTTGATTTTAATGTGATTTTTCTTTACTGCCTGTAGATTTACAACTAACACACGGTACATTGCAGGAAGGTGCGGCCGAAACTCACATTTTACATCTTCTGCCAAATTTTTGTGCTGGGCTTGTTGGGGTATGTATTATTTAGGCTGCTTCTGTTTCATATCATCCCCTCAATCTCTGATAATGCTCGTAAACATTCTTGGCGAGAAATTTAAATGAAATATGGAATATTCTTTATGCATGTCCACAGGCCTGTGATAGACCAGAATTTCTCTTACCTGGGTTTGAAATTAACTTCTCCAACATATGCGTGTGCAGTCAGTAATATACTCCCGTGTATTACTTTTGTGATTGCTCTCCTGTTGAGGTAAGCAAATCACATCGCTCCCTGCAAAGAATAAACACAGAGCTACTTGTTCATTTTATTTTTATTTTCTTTTGCATCCAATGGTCTGATCGGAAATCTGTATTTTGCGCAGGATGGAGAGCGTGAATATAAGAAAGGTACGCAGCGGAGCAAAGGTGGTGGGAACTATTGTGTGCGTAGGGGGAACAATATTGATGACGTTTTACAAAGGTCCTATTGTTCGCATGTTCTGGTTTCTACATCATCAATCCTCCGAGCATAACCAGACATCTGCACCAGCAGCAACTGCCACTGGTAGTAAAGACTGGATCATGGGCTCTCTTTTGATGTTTGGCGCAACTTTTGCGTGGTCGATCCTCTTTATTTTACAGGTGATTTTTATTAATATAGATGTATGAATTTAATTTGATTGTAAATTTTTGAATCAGGTTTTCTGAATTCAGGTTTCTGTGATATATAATGAATTACAAAAAAAAAATTAGTAAAAATCACATAACAGAATTTTTTGGCGGATTTGTTTCTAATTAACCAATGTAAATCAGAACCAATGTAAACCAGATAAAAAAGCAGACCGTCATTTAGTCTTGATGATAAATCACACTCTTTGATTCTCAAAATATAACCAAAAAATTCTGTTATGTGATTTCTAAGAAAAACTTTTCCTACAAATTTTAAAAATATTTAACTTAATTGCAAATTTTGAAAATATTTAAAAATATGATAAAAAATTTATTCATATAGTAAATGAATTTAAATATGTTGCAAATTCTGAAATTATTAAAAAATATGATAAAAATGAAACAATAAACTTCGCTCCATTAAATTCATTGTTTAGATAAAGATTTCTGTCACTGATTATCACTGACAACTTCTTACTCCTTGCATTTTAGATAAAGATTTCTGTCACTGATTATCACTGTGACAACTTCTTACGCCTCTACTTCATGGTTTTGAATGTGCAGTCTGCAGTCCTCAAAAAATATCCTGCTCAACTTTCACTTGCGGCCTTAATATGTTTTCTAGGGACGTTACAGGCAACAGTTCTGAGCTTAGCTCTCGTACGTGATCCTTCACAGTGGGCGTTAGGGTGGGACATCAACCTTTTAACTGCAGTCTACTCTGTACGTGTTCTTTTCGGTGTTCTCGATTGAAAATGAATTCAAGATTAGGAGACTGCACACGAAAGTAATATATAGCGTAGAGTAATTAATATTGGTGGGCGCAGGGGATTGTGGCATCAGCGGTAGCATATTATGTGCAAGGTCTGTGCATCCGCGTAAAAGGGCCTGTATTTACCACAGCATTCAGTCCGTTGATGATGATAATCGCGGCAATCATGGGATCTGCTATTCTCTCTGAAAACATCTATTTGGGCAGGTTTGTAATTTCTGCTAGAAGATTTTGAAATAAGATAGATTGCAGATTTCAGAATGTTTCGAAAATCTAACTTACAGCAAATCAAATTTTCCAGAATATTTCAAAACACATGTTGCTAAATTAATGATTTGATCCACTGAGTACAGTGTGCTGGGAGGAGTTGTGATCGCAATAGGGTTGTACGCTGTTCTGTGGGGAAAATTGAAGGATGGCAAGGCCTCAACGGATGAAAATTGTTCGGAAGCGCTTCCCAGTTCTGAAGAAATACTCCCACAAAATGCAATTAAGGCAGAAGACATAGAAGCTGCGTCAAACGACCCCATGAATAAGGGTCTTGAACCTCTTGAATGAGATGCAATGAAACAGGGTTCAGTGAAATAAAGTACAATTTGTCAGTTGGCATATGATAATGTAAATCGTCGCTATCGTTATTATTAGGCACTCCTTTGTAATACACAATAGAAACACTGGGTGGATTCATGAAGAATCACTTTCCCGATAATACGCAATGCAAATGTATATATTTTAAACAATCCGTAATTTATAGACAATATTGTCAATAGTGCACTTGAGTACACATCTAAATATGATGGAGTCTTCTAGTTTTTTTTAATTATTTATTTTTTACCCTTGGAAAGTTTTTTAAATAAAATAAACTAGTTTAGATTTTAATTTTAGATTTATTAAATTTAGAGGAATCAAATTCATTTTCATTTTAAAAGAATTTTGTATCTTACAAAATTTGATACCTCTAAACACTTAACACCTAAAAAAATGTGATACCTCTAAACACTTAACACCTAAAAAATTTTCCTTATATTCACATTAGGATGGTACCGAGGGGGGGAGCGGTTTAGCTGGTGGTAGAGATTAATGAGCTGACCACCTAGCATTAAACTTGATCTGGCTGGTATGCATCCGGAATCACCTCGCCATTAACGCGGAGGGAACCCGAGGTCTGTACACTAACACATCAGCATTCAATTTAATTATGAAAATACTGGATGGAACAGTCTCGGCCCCGGTAGCTCGTACCCTCCTCATCGTTAGATCGGAAACGATCCACGGTCTTGGTGCCTTGGCGATTACCCTGCGGGTTAATGCACTTCGCGGTGAGGTGAGGGTCATTTGAGTTATGTGATGACATTGTTGTTTGGCTCTGCAACAGAGAGCGACCCGGATGGCTGTAAGGCACCGCCTTCTGCCAGGACCACGTCTACAAGCTTCTCAGGTATGGTGGAACAGAGCTAGGCTCCTTAGTATCGTTTACTAGTTTTTCATTAAACCTCCTTCACTGATACATAACCAGATTTGTCCTTCTCGTTCCATGTACTCGGTCAAATCGCTGATGGATGGGGTCTTTGCACTGGAAGGACGCGTTGGTTCACTTCGCGACCAAAGGTAACTTATTTATGTATAACGATGAACTCTCGAGGTTTTATTTGATCTGAGGAAACCCTAACGGCAGCTCTGGCTCTGTCAGGTATCTTATGACTTCCATGCTCAGCAACCTCTCTCAGGGAACTTGTCCTCTACTCAGGATTTTACTGCTAATTATTTCCTTCCGATTTGATTTCCATGTCTAATCCAGTGCATCTCTTGTTCGCAGGTATTTCAGGTTGTGGTATGACTGTTCATGTTTCAAAGGAGATTTGGAATGAAACCCCTCTCTTACATCAGTTGCTGCGTTCGATTTTCAGGTCGGTACTCTTTCAGGCTGATCCTGGCGATTGTGTTTTCAGACCATAGGCCTTATTACTTAAGGGCTGTGCCATTTTAATGCATTAGGATCTTTTAAGGTTTTAACGTCGGCTAGAAGGCTATGACCACACTTGTTTTACTATAGTGTTTGTGGGTAAATGAAGGACCCTTTAAGAATACGATGATATCAACTTGAAACAGTCGTAAGGGTTTTTGCAGAGTTTTGTACTTACATAGTTCTTTTAAATTAATGTCTTGTATTTGTATATCTCGTGGTCATACCATTTTCAACAGTTCGCTATTTGATGCGGCTAGGGTTTGATTTCCAAGGTTGGATTGGCCGGCTCAAATACTGTATTCGTCTCGTGGATATTCACTGTTTGATATTCGTGTTGAGTTATATATTTAAGTTTTATGTTGAATTATGATTCTCTGTTCTTTACGCCACAGTTCAGGGGTAGCAATCCCTGTATGTTAATATATGATTTATTGTTGTAATAATATTTATTTATAAGGTCTCACCATCCAACCATGTATCTGGAAATTAAGTCCATAATTTCCCATCTGAAGGTCTCACCACCCAATTATGGATCTGGATTCCCCTCCGAGCTCTTCCAACTCATGTCAGTGGTGGCAATTACATCCTAAATCCCCCCTCGAAGCTCTTCCAACCTCTTCCAACTCTCTTCCAAATCCTGTCAGTGGATGAGGATAGTCTGTTGAGCCTCAAGTCTTGCACCCTTATTCCAACTCTCTTCCAAACCCTGTTAGTGGATAAGGATAGTGTGGTACCTGAGGAGACAAGACTCTGTGGAGCCTCAAGTCTTGCACCCTTCGAATGTTATCCACACCTTACTTCAGCGTTGTACCCTTTGACTGTTATCCACAACACAACTTCTTCCCACTTGCTAACGTATCCAGCTCAAGGAATCTTTTCCACAGTAAGTCATTTTCTCCTATTTTCCAATCCCTTCCACGATTCTGTCATTTCCTTTTTAAACGATCATATGGGAAACCGCTTGTAACTGTTTTTTAGGAGTTATTAAAGTGATTCTTCAGTTCTTTTTACAATTGATAAGTTTCTTTTAATTAACCATTACCAAAATTATTTTTTGCTTTTTAGTCTAATTCTTTAATAATCCAAGTTACAACATAATAAAGAAGAAAAACTTGGCAGTAAATAGTAAAGCTTGGTAATAATTAAATGTCGAGTATGATTGGGTATTAGCTTTATAGGCTAAATGGATTGAAACATCAAATTAAGATGGATCAAGGCTATTTTAATTTCCCTCTTAAAAAGGTTATATTCTGCATGAATACCATAGGTCAATATGATTGATTCCTAAACCCATGGGTCATTTTTATTCTTTTTATTATTTAATATTTATAGGATTATTTTTGCTTTATTTTCACGTTTAAATGTTTACACTACCTTAGGTTACACATTTCTAGCATGATATAGGCATTAGATCTTAGCTAATGAATGAATTATATATATATATAATTTCAATTACTTTGTCTCACTATATAAAGTCTCATGTAAGATAAAGACTAAACTTTAAGTGTTTTATTTATAGCCGACATTATTTTTTAAATCAACATTATTATTATTTGTTTAAAGTAATGTTACACACAACATCTCTCCCATATACATATATTAGCCGACATACACACACACACACACATATGTTTTAATGTAACATTACATGACAATATTTCTCTCCTCATCTATTGGGTTGTAGAACGCCTCTGGGCACAATTATAATTGTTACAGGTCTCATTGTTAATAATGTGTTGAGTCTTTGACATTTGATGAGGATTTTCTAAACATATTCAATAAGATAAATTATAATGGTTATATGAGCATCTTTATAGTTCAATATGAGATAAAGTTGTAATTCTTTTATTGTCACATATTGAAGGGTATGAGACTTTTAAGATGATAATAATAATAATAATAATTTCAATTTTAGTTATTTAAAAAATATTGTAAGGTGTGTTATTTAAAGTAATAACACTTAGCATTTAAGTATTTAAAAATATATTTGGATGCATATTATAACCCAGCGTAGATCCAAGTGTCAAGAGGGATTAAATATCTTGAGATATAAACCTTTTTTAAAGTGAAAATAGATTTGATACCTAATGCATGAGCATCTAACCTAGGGGTTTCCTTTACCAGGGGAGTTGGTTCCCTAAGTTAGATTAATTATTTAATTAAAACATATTTTCCTACATTTTTAGGAGAACTGTATGTAAATGATGAGAATGAGGAATATTATAATTATATATACTCTTTAGGAGAGATGATTTGAAATTGCAGAATTAGATCGCTACCTGAAACTTGGCAAGTTTTAAATGGGCCTTTCAAAATAGTGATTTAATCCAACTGTGCAAGTTAACCATAAAGACACGACACACATAATCATGAAACATCAAATAGAATGACACCGAGATTGTTGATAGAGTTCAACCCTCCCGGGCTACGCATCCTTGCCCTACTTAAAAGGCTAGGCCACTCGTATTTCAGTGACTAAGAAGAGGTACATCAAAATTGGTGATACAACTTCGGTTATTTCCCTAGTATGTAAATTTTCTCCTTTCAAGAAATCTCACAATTTCACTTGACATTATACAAACGATGTGTCATTTACAGCAAAAACATAGAGTCTCTAACAATGAGTCTTACCTCTACTGAAATCGAGCATTCGAGCATCAACAATATATTAATTATTTACCTTGCCTCCACCTGGCTAGGTAAGACATAGTTCAGGTACAGTGTTCTATGGAATTTGCTAATATTGGTAACAAACAAGTACTCTCATTGAATCTGGAACGTGCTAGAACCCCCCTTTCGGTTCTTCAAGTGCCCAATTTGGCTTCCGTATGCCCATGCAAAGCCGAAACCTAACTTGACCAATAACTTCGAGCTACACAACTCCCAGATGGTGCAGTGGCTCCACACCTCCTAACACTCAAAACAAGGCTGCAACACTACTCTGGTTTCACTTAACTTATCTATGAATTTCTTCATTGTAATGGTCTTACCTGCCTTTGAGTTGCTTCCTAAAGGGCTTCACCGAAAAGGCTTCACTTGCCTTCAAGTTGCTTCTTGAATGGCTTCACTTGCTTCGATTTGCTTCCTAGATGGCTTCACCGAAATGGCTTCACTTGCCTTAGAGTTGCTTCCTGAATGGCTTCACCCGAATGGCTTCACTTACCTTCAAGTTGCTTCTTGAATGGCTTCACCAGAATGGCTTGCGTTTGAATGGTGCTACGACCTCCTTTTATATCATTTTACAATGTTAAGTTTGGAGGTGTTGTTACAACCATATTGTTAGGATATTCCGACACATAGGATATAGTTAAGTTCAACTTGGTCTAGTATAGAGTTAGGTTAGAGTTAGGTAAAGTGTGTTTCTTTACCGTTGTACATTTTGTAACTTACAATCCGACGGTCACGATATGTAGTGATCCGACGGTTCACTCTCACCTCAGTATTACCGACACTTGATCCGTGGCTTGACACCCGATTGGTCCATGAGTTCTATTTAAAGCGCATGGAGGGTCATTGTTCGGGTAATCCGTGCATGAGAGAAGCTTATGTAAATTTTCATTCTTTGATTAATAAATTGCCTGTAGTACCCACGTTGGGACAGGTCGTGGACTGTTTCCCTCCTTGCACTCTAAGGGTTTTAACCACGTCAAAAATACTGGTGTATTGATTTGAGATCTGGTTGTGAGCGGTGTCCTTTTGGTATTCTTTCTGTGGAACTTACCCTGTAAATTCCTACATGGTATCAGAGCTATTTGAGGGCCGCGTCCGTTGGTGATCCAAATCTGAAGCCGGTAGAACTGCATGCGGCTGTCGTTTCCTAGATCTGCTGTTTCTGACTGCTTTCGGGCCGAGAGGACTGCTCTGTTGCGTTCGGAGCATCTGTTCCAGTGAGGAACCCCTTTCGTTTCACGCGAAAAGGTTTCCGGTAGCCCTAGCTGCGTCATTTTTCAGATCGGGAGGTATACAGTGTTTTTTTTGCAGTTTACTGTTATTTTCTCTCTGCTTATTTCGGTCTCAGTTTATTTAGCCTTTTTTTTTAACCGGATCTATACCTTTCATTTCTGCGTATGCTCTTTGCCCTGCGACTCTGTGCGATCTGGGCAAATCAGAAACAGAAAGGAAGGATTTTTCTCATGCGTATGCTCTTTTCCCTGCACCTTAGTGTGATCTCGGAAAATCAGAAACATTGAGAAAAATATTTAGTTTTTCGGCTAAAGCTAACTTTGAGATTTTTTTTAAAATTTCTAGTTTTTTGGCTAAAGCTAACTTCGAGCCGCAAGGTTCGTTTTTCTTTGCATATTCGTGTTGGGTTTTGTGTTTTGTGTTTTGTAGGGAAAAAGAGCTTTCTCAAGGCAAGCACGCAAACCGAGGCCCGTCCCCCCCCTCCCCCCTCTCTCTCTCTCTCTCTCTCTCAAATTTTTTGTATAGATCAATTGGTTCAAAGCTATTTTAAGAGAGTAGAGGTCTTGGGTTCAAGTCTCCATTTTGTGGGGGCGGATTTTTTCATTCCCGCACATTCGCGCACTTTGCCGGCAACTTCAACAATTATTTTTCAAAAAGCCATAACTTCTTCATCCGGAAGCCTTTTTCAGAGCCGTTTTTTTTAAAACCGCCTATTTTTTCGAGATCTATCCATTGGAACACTTACTTTCAGCATCTTCAGCTTCAGTTTTTCTTTAAAATGGAAAGTCCATGCCAAGTCATTCTTGACAGCACTAACTACTTCCAATGGGTAGCCTACATGGAAGATTTACTTAGAAGTAAAGGTCTCTTCAGAATAGCCACAGACCAAGAGAAGAAACCAAAAGATGAAGACAAGGCGGCAAAATGGGAAAATAGACAAGATCAAGCACGTGGTTTGATAGGGATGTCTATTTCTCCTGATCTTAGATTCCACATTGCAGAACTTGAGACTCCTCATGAAGCATTAGAAAAACTTGCTAAAGTTTTTGGGATTAAAAATGAAATTAGAGCCCATCAACTTGAAAATGAGCTGCTTACTTTGGATCCTAATAATTTTTCTTGCATTGAAGATTTCTTGTCCAAATTCAAGAACCTTAGATATCTCTTGGAAGGTGTTAAAGTTAAGAAAGAAGATGGTAACCTTATTTATTCCATCCTTACTAAGTTGGGACCAGCCTACTCTGTATTTGTTTCCACTTTCCATTCTACAAGGGAAGCTTTCATTTGTCAAGGACAAGACTACAAGCCCCCTTCCTTTGACTCCTTTTGTGATTCCTTAATAAGAGAACAAGAAAAACTCTTACACCTTGGTCTTCTTAATCTTGGAAACTCTTCCACGAAAGCGTTAGCCGCCCAGCAGCAACCAAATTCAAAGAATCCTAAGAAGTCATATCCTCAAAAGAATGGTCCTAAACCATTTCAGCCTCAAAATGAAAGATCATTTCAGCAAAATGATAAGACCAATAAAAACAAATGGAAGAAGACTGATAGACATTGTAACTTTTGTAATCGAGATGGCCACTTAGAATCTAAATGCTTTAAGAAGATGGAAGCCTTGGAAGCCGCAATGAAGAAACATAACATCCATGTGGAGCCTACTTCAACTTCAACTTCCGGAATGGCACTTTCTGCATGTCATTGTCAATCATCTCAGTCTGGTTATGCATTAAATGTATCTTCTTCTTCTTCTCATTCTCATGAGTGGCTCATTGATTCTGGAGCCTCTTGTCACATGGCCAAAAACCAAGCCATGTTTTCTTCTTTAAATGATTGTAACACCAAAAATATATATATTGGTGATGATAGATCTCTTAATGTTGTAGGGACTGGAACTGTTCATCTAGACAATGGTCAGTTTAATGATGTATTATGTGTTCCAACCTTATCCTGCAACCTTCTATCTGTCTATCAGATAACTCATTCAGGTGAAGGTAAAATTGTTGAATTTTCACCTCATGATGTTGTAATCAAGGATCTAAAAGATCCTAAACAGATTCTAGCTACTGGTCTTGCTGATGATTCCAAAAGGTTGTATAAGTTTCACAACTTTGGGTCATCCAATCTTCCCTCAGTATTTGTTGCTCATAATGATGAAGTGAGCAAACTTTGGCATGAGCGATTTGGTCACTTAAACTATCGCTCCCTTCAGCATCTATGTAAAGAAAATATGGTGACAGGTCTTCCTATGGTATCTTGCAGAGATGGTGTTTGTTCCGGATGTGTACTCGGAAAACATCATCGGGACAGTTTTGACAAACGTGCCTCTTGGCACGCCTCAGCCCCTTTACAGCTTGTGCACAGTGATTTATGTGGTCCTCTTCCTGTTGCTTCATTCTCTGGCTGCAAGTACTTCTTAACTTTCATTGATGATTTCTCCAGACGCACTTGGGTATACTTCTTAAAACTCAAGAGCGAAGTATTTACCACTTTTTTGGCCTTCAAAGCATTTGTTGAAAAACAATCTGGACATCAAATTCTTAAGCTAAGAACTGATAATGGTGGAGAATATGTTAAAAACACATTCATCAACTTTTGCACCGAAAATGGAATTCAAATGCAACATACTGTTCCATACACTCCACAACAAAATGGTGTAGCTGAAAGGAAAAATCGCACCTTAAAGGAAATGGCTAATTGTATGCTGCAATCTAAAGGACTCAGTCTTAGTTTTTGGGCCGAAGCAATTAATTGTGCAAATTATATAATCAATCGCACTCCTACTAAGGTTCTAGAGAATATCACTCCAGAAGAAGCTTGGAGTTCCATTAAACCAGATGTAAGTCACTTTCGTGTGTTTGGAAGTGAAGCATGGGCCCATATTCCAGATGAAAAGCATAAAGCTTTAGAACCTAAGAGTGAGAAATGTACTTTTGTTGGATATTCTGAAGATGTAAAAGGTTATAGACTTATTCCATTTAAGTCCAAAAATGTTATCATTAGAAGAGATGTAAAATTTGATGAAAATAAATCGGCCTGCGAGCCTAGTCCGGCGGATGTGCCACCTCTTCCTATCTCTTCTATCTTTGAAAACATTTCTTCTTCAGATGATGAAAGCGAGGATGATAATCCTCCCCCACCTTCTCAGGATCCTCAACTTCCAAGATGGGTCCGTGCTACTCGGGATGCAGCAGGTGATCTTGCCGGTGATCCTACAGATCAGCGACGTACACGTTCTCAGTTTGAAAGAGCCTCTTCTTTACTGGCTCAAGCTCCAGTAAATCATGATCCTGACACTTTTGCAGAAGCTTCAGGCCATCCACATTGGGAAGCAGCTATGAATGAAGAATATCATTCATTGATGACAAATGATACATGGGATCTTGTTCCTCTACCAAAGGGACGCAAACTTGTTAGATGTAAATGGGTTTACAGAACCAAGTATGGACCAGATGGGAAAGTTGATAAACATAAAGCTCGTCTCGTTGCTAAGGGCTTTTCACAGGTTGAAGGCATTGACTACACTGAAACCTTTTCCCCTGTTGCCAAAATGAACTCTATCCGCCTTGTTCTTTCCCTTGCTGCCTCTTTAAAATGGGAAGTCCATCAGATGGATGTTAAATCTGCCTTCTTGCATGGGGACTTGCAGGAAGAAATCTATATGGAACAACCCATTGGCTTCATACAAACAGACTCCAGCCTTGTTTGTCGACTTAAGAAATCCCTTTATGGCCTCAAGCAAGCTCCTCGGGCTTGGTATGCCAAAATGGATAGCTTTCTTTTAGAATCTGGCTTTTCTAGGTGTCATTCTGACAATACTGTCTACACCAAGAAAGTGGGCAACTCTCTTATCATCCTTGTTCTTTATGTTGATGATCTTATTCTTACTGGTAGTGATCCCAACCTTATAAACCATGTGAAGTCCAGCCTTAAAAAGAAATTTGAAATGACAGACTTAGGACACTTACACTATTTTCTCGGTCTTCAAGTCTTGCAATCCCAAGAGGGTATTTTCCTTTCCCAGTCCAAGTATGCTTGTGATATTCTTCGTCATTTTCACATGGAAGACTGTAAGCCAGCCCCTTCTCCCTTTCAGTCTGGAGTCAAACTTTCAGTCTCTTGTACTTCTCCTGAAGTTGATGCTACCTTATACCGTCAACTTGTCGGAAAACTCTTGTATTTAACCCATACTCGTCCTGATCTTTCCTTTGCTGTTGGCCTTGTTGCTCGTTTTATGCAAAACCCCTGTGAAAGTCATTGGAAAGCAGCTAAAAGAATACTTCGTTATGTTCGAGGTACAGTACAGTTTGGGATTCATTACAGTGCCAAAGCAGCTCCTCTGTTAGTTGGTTTCACTGATTCTGATTGGGCTGGTGACCCTGATGATCGGAAGTCTACTGCCGGTTATGTCTTCACTCTTGGTTCAGGACCTATTACATGGGCTTGTAAGAAACAGGCTGCCATTTCTCTTTCGTCAGCAGAAGCAGAGTATCGTGGTGCCGTGGAAGCTAGTAAGGAAGCCTTGTGGCTTCGTCAGATCCTATCAGAGTTTGGCTTTGAGCAGCAGCATCCAACCACACTTTGGTGTGATAATCAAAGTGCCATTCAGCTATGCAAAGATCCAGTCCAGCATCAGCGCAGCAAACACATTGAACTACACATGCACTTCATCAGAAAGCTCATTCATGACCATGTTCTTGAAGTGCAATATTGTCCAACAGATGATCAGGTTGCAGACATCTTCACAAAGGCTCTCACAGAGGCGAAGTTCACTAAACTTCGATATATGCTTGGAGTTCAGGAAGTTGTCACTAAGGGGGGATAGGCTCTAGTGCCTCCTTCCTTCTCCTATTGTGTCATATTTGTAAATCCTTCAATCCTATCCCAAGTTGTTCTTAAGGGGGGATGTTAGGATATTCCGACACATAGGATATAGTTAAGTTCAACTTGGTCTAGTATAGAGTTAGGTTAGAGTTAGGTAAAGTGTGTTTCTTTACCGTTGTACATTTTGTAACTTACAATCCGACGGTCACGATATGTAGTGATCCGACGGTTCACTCTCACCTCGGTATTACCGACACTTGATCCGTGGCTTGACACCCGATTGGTCCATGAGTTCTATTTAAAGCGCATGGAGGGTCATTGTTCGGGTAATCCATGCATGAGAGAAGCTTATGTAAATTTTCATTCTTTGATTAATAAATTGCCTGTAGTACCCACGTTGGGACAGGCCGTGGACTGTTTCCCTCCTTGCACTCTGAGGGTTTTAACCACGTCAAAAATACTGGTGTATTGATTTGAGATCTGGTTGTGAGCGGTGTCCTTTTGGTATTCTTTCTGTGGAACTTACCCTGTAAATTCCTACACATATAACAACCTTACATATTTGGCTTATTTGAATTAAATCGAGTAGCATAATTACAATCATATGTTTTGTTAATTTTTGGACCTCAGAGCTAAACCCTATCCAAAGTAACAAACATTAATTTGGCTCATATGATATTTTGCCAACGTTACAAAGTCATACAACAAACTTTGCATACATGGTATAACATTATAACCAACCTATTAAATACCAAACCCATGGCTTCGTGCAATAGGTTGGCGAGGATATGGATAGTTTAAATCAATGGAGATCACCTCACCAAACCCCTTGTGACAGTTGTTGCAATTCATTACGTATCAGTTAGCGAATATGCGAACCTGACATCAAAGAAAACGCAATCCCGTGGGCATAAATGTAACTCTCGTGACATGTGATTGGTATATGATTATAACTTTGGTGGTTTGGTGACATTGAACAATCCCATGTCAACTGTTGAACTGCTCCCCAATGGTTTGGTGTTGACTTCGTGCCACCTATCCATGCCACATATGCTACCTCCTCCACGTTGTTCTACCCGCCTTGCCACACAACTGTGCCACCTCTACATTATTTAATGTCATACCAAATTGTTTACTCAGTGCTGATTGGACTGCCACCTCCGCGTAGTTTAACTCCTCCGCCACATACATTGACCTATCCATCGTAACAAATTTTTTGTTGTATGTTTTTTGAAATCTATAGTTTAACATATGTGCTCCAATGGTCTTTTAATATATATGGTTTTCTAAAAACTCTGCACTATGTTAAAAATATAGCATATAACTCCACATCATGTAAAAACTTTTGACATATGGTTAAAAACCTTTGCGCCATAAACTAATACCGTCGTTTTCACTTAACCCCCTTATGCTATGTCTTAACATGTTTAATCAATAATGTGCCCTACCATCGCAAGAAAACCATAGTTGGCATGCTTCCAATTGCATTGTATGATAGTGTTGAGGTTGAGAGGTTCGAATCTCATAGAACCTTGTAACTCATAACAAATTTTAAAAGGCTATGGAGAGGCCACGTGGCATCCATTCGATGGCCCATGTGGCACCCTTTTTCTGGCTCAATTAAAACACATCAACTAATAGCAATTTTGATAAACTAGAATGAACTACCTGGCGGAATTTGGGCTTGCCACAATGTAAACTAGAATTTTGAGCATTGACAAGCATCTATGTTTTGACTTTGACCTGTGATAACTTTGACTTGTCACCTGGTTGTAGGAAAATCTTCAATGGGTGTTTTCTCCCTTGTACAGAGGCGATATGTGAATCCAGAGACGCCACTGGAATCAGCGGGTCAAGCTCTTCGACTTGGCGCTGATTTCATAAGCAATTGGGACAGTAAACTTTTGCACAAGTCGAGGACATTTTTTCTACCTAGGACCATCTTGATCTTCAAACATATAGCAAACTTCGACATGACTTAAAAAGCTCCATTCTAGATCATACCTCCCAACAAAAGGACTTTTGGACCTCCAAAAGTTTATTACAAACATGAGTTTTATTACAAACACACATTAGTATTAAAAAACCATCGAGACCCTAGTTACAGACTCGACTAGGCCTACTGATGCGATGACAATTTACGGACACACATTCATACATACAGTATAAAATTTGCCCAGTTCCAAGTAGGGAACTATTCTAGAGACTTACGTTCCTTTGTTTCGGGTTCTTTTGCTGCCTTTAGTTCTGCTTGTGATAGAGTTGTCTCACGGGGTAACATTAGACATGTGTTCTTCGAATGTCGTCTCAGCTTTCATTGAGGACAAAGTCTTTCTCCGGAGTTTGTATTGGCCATATTTTTGTTGTATTTTCTTGAGCTGTGTTTTGATGATGCTGAGTCATTGTCTGACTAAAGCAAAGTCTTTCCAGGATGTTTCTTAATTCATAGCCCAAGCCTTCATGTTTCGGCCTTTCTTGCATAGAGATCGATTGGAGGTTGCCTTGGGCATGCTTGTTGAGGCCTTGTCCTTGCTAATATCCCATTTTGTTCATTAGCATCATACCCATTCCTCTGGTATGCCACTCAAATGCTCCAATCTCGTGGTTGTTGGAAGCCTCTTCCTTCTCCGAGTCATCTCTTGGCGAGGCTGGTGCATAAGGAGATTCATCAAAAGGTGAGGAAAAGTTTCCAATGGCTTCTTCTACTGATTGCACTCTTGGAGTGGTAAAAAGAGATGAACTACTTCATCTTCCTAATGAAAAGACGACACTTAATTTTCATCTAAATTAAATGGACTATGAATTGATGGATTGTTTATTCTTCAAATCTTCTGCAAGGCTTTAATATTCACTTGTAGTATTTTCTTGTCCTCTTGCAAAGCTTGCACTATTCACCACAATGCAATGTTCTCCTATTGAAATTCTTGGTTGAACTCTCCAAGTTCTTGCAATCAAAGTTTTCTTGTGTTTTTATCCATTATTGCACTTGGAGGACTTGCTCTGATACCAAAATATCATTTGAAATTGTGGAATTAGATCGCTACCTGACACTTGGAAAGTTTTAAATGGCCCTTTCAAAACAATGATTTATTTCATCCAAGCAAGTTAACCATAAGGATATGACACACATAATCATGCAACATCAAATAGAATGACGCCGATATTGTTGACAGATTTCACCCCTCCTCGACTACGTCTTTGGGCCCTACTCAAAATGCTAGGCCACTCGTATTTCAGTGAATAAGAAGAGGTACATCAAAATTGTAGATACAATTGTGGCTATTTCTCGAGTATGGAAATGCTCCCCTTTAGAGAAGTCTCAAAATTTCACTTGACATTCTACAAATGACATGACATTTTACAACCAAAACATAGAGTATCTAACAATTACTCTAACCTCCACTGAAATTGATCATTCGAGCATCAACAATACATTAATTATTTAGCTCGTCTCTAGGTGAGACACAGTTTAGGTACAGAGTTCTTCAGAATTCGCAACTGCTACTGATGAAAAAGTATTGTTGTTGAATCTAGAATGTGCCAAAACCCTCATTTCGGCTCTTCAAGTGTCCAATTCAGCTTTCGTATGCCTCTTGAAAGCCAAAAACTAACTTGACCAATAACTTCAAGTTGCACAACTCCCTAATGGCGAAGTGGATCCACACCTCCTGACTCTCAAAACTAGACTACAAGACCACTTTGGATTTGTTTGACTTGCCTTTGAATGGCTTCATTGGAATTATGGCCTTACTTGACTTCAAGTTGCTTCTTGAATGGCTTCACTTGCCTTCGAGTTGCTTCCTAAATGGCTTCACTTTCCTTCGAGTTACTTCTTGAATGGCTTCACCGAAATGGCTTCACTTGCCTTCAAGTTGCTTCTTGAATGGCTTCATCGGAATGGCTTCTGTTTGAATGGTGCTACGACTTCCTTTTACATCATTTTATAATGCTAAGTTTTGATTCGTTGTTACAGCCGTATAGAAAAATTGCATATTGGTCTTATTCGAATTAAATCGAATAGTGTAATTACGATCATATGTTTTGTTAATTTCTTGGACCTCTAAGTTAAACCCTATCTAAAGTAAAAAACATTGAAGTTGGCACATATGGCAGTTTGCCAATGTTACAAAGCAATAGAACAAACTTTGTATACATGGTATAACATTATAACCAAACTATTAAATACCAAACCCATGGCATTGTGCAATAGGTTGGAGCAGATATGGATAGTTGATTATTGTAACAAATATTTGGTAGTCACATAACTAAACCCCCATGGAACTTGTTGCAATTCATTACATATCAGTTGGTGGATACGCTATCCCAGTGGTCAAAGAAAACACATCCCCATGACGCAAACATAACTCCTGTGACATGTGATTGGTATATGGTTATAACTCTAATGGTTTAGTTACATGGAACAATCCCATGTGAAAAATTGAACTACTCCCCAATGGTTTGGTGTTAACTCCGTGCTAGCTATCCATGCCACATATGCCACCTCCTCCACACTGTTCCACCTACCTTACAACACAACTGTGCCACACAGCTATGCCACCTCCACATTATTTAATGTCATACCAAATGGTTTGCTCCATGCTGATTGGACCGTCACCACCACTCAGTTTAAGTCTTCCGCCACATACATTGACCTATCCATCGTAACAAAGTATTTTTTGTATGGTTGAATAACTCTATAGTTTAACGTATGTGCTTCAATGGTTTTTAGTATATATAGTTTTGTAAAAAAATATGCACTATGTTAAACATATAACATATAACTCCACACCATATAAAAACTTTTTACATATGGTTAAAAACCTTTGTGCCATAAACTAATACCACCATTTTCACTTACCCCCTTGCGCTATGTCTTAGCATGTTTAATCGCCAATGCGCCCTACCATTGCAAGAATACCGTAGCTGGCATGTTGGCAATTACGTTATCTGACAATGTTGAGCTTGAGAGTTTGAATCTCTTAGAACCTTGCAACTCATAACAAATTTTAAAAGGCTATGGAGAGGCCACATGGCTGCGATTCATTGGTCCATGTGGTGCTCTTTTTTGGCTCAATTAAAATGAATCAACCAATAGCAGTTTTGATAAACCAAAATGAACTACTCAGCAGAAACTAGGCTTTCCAATGTAAACTGGAACTTTGAGCATTGACCAACATCTTCATTTTGACTTCGACGTGTGATAACTTTGACTTGTCACCTTGTTGTAGGAAAAAATTCAATGTCTATTTTATCCCTCGAACGGATGTCAAATGAGAATCCAGAGATACCACCAGAATCAGCATGTCAAGCTCTTCAACTTGGTGATGATTTCGTGAGCAACTGGGATGGTAAAATTCTACACAAGTCGAGAACAATTTTTCTACCTAGGACCATCTTGGTCTTCAAACATATAGAAAACTTCGGCTTGATTTAACAAGATTCATTTTGGATCAAGATATCTAGAGAATATTTGAGAGATTTAGGGAGATTTGAGGACTCAGAGATAAGGAAATTAGGTGATAATTTTGTGGATCCGAAGAAATTATAAAGATCTTAGAAGAATTTTTGGAAACTAAAGAGATTTTAGGAGTTAGTTTAGGATATGAAACCAATTTTTGGTTTATATATACATGTATAAATCTATGTAAGCCTATGAGGCATGGAGAGTGGGAGATAGGTATGAGAGCATGGCTAGGGCAGGGAATGTCCATATTGCAAATCTAGCAATTTGTACATAATTTTTTTGTTAATTGAGTTTGTGTGATTTTATGTGTGTATTTATTTATTTTATGTTAATGAGTGTTGTTATTTCGAAGATGAGAGGTCGTGATATTAGTCGAAACTAGAATAAATGGTTGAATGTCAACTAGCCAACACCATTTTTGGTATGAGAGCAAGCTTAAATGGTTTGTCAAAGAATTGTTTGCAAGAAAGTTAAGAAATAAATTGAGACACTTGGCGAGAGCATGGTTAAAGGAAGAATAACTTACAGCAACTAAATACGAGGCAAAAAAAGTTTATTATTGTGCACCATAATAGGTACCAATCCTTGGAGAGAAGGAGAGCGATGAAGATGTTGAAAAGAGACCTTTTGTGAGTCTCACATATTGTTTACAATATCAGCATATGATGACTAAATCATCGATGGAAAATAAAGGATATATTGATATTAAATCTGATAATTGGTGTGTGGATGCAAGATTTTTTGTAGATGATAATGAGAAAAATATTAAATGTTTATGTAAAGATAATGAACAACAAATTGATAAAGAAATGAAGTTGCTAGAGGAGGAGTTTTGGTCTAACGATATCAAAGATGGACAACTAATAAAAGTTTTTATGAAAGACAATGATGAAATAGATGAAATGGAAAAGGACCATCGCGTAAAGGGATCATATGTAAGCATGGGAGATATTGTAGTAGAGCTGAGGTTCCTAGAAGAATGGTTAGACAATCCAAGGATAGAGTGTGAAGTAAATGAAATTATGGTGGATTAAAATAGTTGAAAGGAAAAAAGGAAAAATTTTCCATGAAGGAAATACAACTAACAGATGACACAAATTATCAAGCCCAATAGAGATATAACATCTTTGGAAAGGATGCAAGAATGTAGGAAATGACTAAGAAAAATTTAAACACTAGGATTCCAGTGGAGAAAAATAGTAACAAAGTTCAGTATGGAAGAAATAATTTACACTCTCCAACAGACAAGTTGGACATTGAAACTGAAGTGTTGAGCAAGTTGATATTGAAAGAGACACAAAATAGGTATAGTGAATAAAGAGGAAGGAAGGATGACAAAATGTTACAAATGACTATGCAGGTATACATTAACAAAGAAGGAGGTGAACTACAACATAAATTTTTGAAACCTGAAAGATGGAAAAAGACAACAAAAAAACAACAACAACATGACAGAGTAAATGATCAAAAATAGAATAAAATTTGGGATACAAAGTTCAGTATGGAAGAAATAATTTACACTCTCCAACAGACAAGTTGGACATTGAAACTGAAGTGTTGAGCAAGTTGATATTGAAAGAGACACAAAATAGGTATAGTGAATAAAGAGGAAGGAAGGATGACAAAATGTTACAAATGACTATGCAGGTCTACATTAACAAAGAAGGAGGTGAACTACAACATAAAGATTTGAAACCTGAAAGATGGAAAAAGACAACAAAAAAACAACAACAACATGACAGAGTAAATGATCAACAATAGAATAAAATTTGGGATACAGGAGGATTTCAATCATCCAATGGTTAGGAAACTATGCCTTTTTTTTAACCTTGGGATTATGATGCATGAGCATCTAACCTAGCTATCTCTTTGGAAAGGGATTTGGTTCCATAAATTAGATTTAGTTATTTAATTTTAATGTATTTTCCTATTTTTTTAGGATAATTGTATGTAAATGATGAAAATGAGGAATATTGTAATTATATCTACTCTTTATGAGAGATATCAAGAATATTTGAGAGAGTTAGAGAGATTTTAGGATGTAGAGATAAGGGAATCAGGTGAGGATTTTTTGGATCCTAACAAATTATAAAGATCTTAGAAGGATTTTTGGGAACTAGATAGATTGTAGGAGTTTGTTTAGGATATGAAACCAATTTGTGATTTATTTTGAGGCATGGAAAGTAGGAGATAGGTTTGAGAGTGTGTTTAGGGAAGGGGATAATTATATGGAAAATCTGGAAATTTGTACATATATGTTATAGCACCATTTACCACTCTTGGTAGATATGATGCTTTGATTATGGCCTAGGTAAACCCTTCCTTCCAAACTTGGTCCAAAATCTAAAAAATAGTGTTTTATTCCCTATACACTACTTTTCCATGTGATAAAAGCGTGTACATGCAGGTCAAAATATACGCAACCCGTGTACATATGTTAAAACACTTAAAAAAAATAAATTTCCTTAATTTCAGGTAGAGTTCACGGGTTTTAACTATTACTCACCTCCTATTTCCCGTCGCCCAACTGTTTCCCAACTGAAAAGACTAATTTGTAGAATTATAAAAAAACCTCCATGGGAAGGCCTTAAGAGAGAAGATATGAGATATTGATATTATAGTGAGATTATCCCTGATTGAGTTTGACGAATCTCCGTGCCTCTTGCACTCCCCAAAGTTTCAGGAAACCCTTGTTTCCTTGTTGGATATATCCTTCATCTTTCTTGATATATCCTTGTATTGGTGATGGAGGAAGATTGTTGATGCTGGGAAAGGATGGATCTGGAGGACGGTTCTGCTTGGATCCGGAGAAGGACTTGGGTTGTATTTCTCCACCTTACTTGTAGCTTACTTCAATAAATAAATGTTGTTGAGTTCTCGATATTAAACATGTTTATGCATTGATTTATGTTGTAATTCGTTCATGAATCTTCATTAATGAATAATTGTTCATTCATTTATAGGATCTAAGGTTAATATTGTGAACATGCTTTATTTTTCTACTGCTATGTATGTTTCATTTGAATAATTTTTATGTTTCGAAGTCATCCAGAGAAGCTGAGGGTTTTCACCTTGCGGGATCTACTCCAATGTAGGACTTTTGGGTAAGGACACTCTTGCATAGTTCAGTAGAATAAGCAGTTAGGTTGATTGCTTGAGAATTTATTGCTATTGTTTTCCATCTGCTTTGTTGGGGTTCCAACCCAAGACCCTAGGGTTATCTCACCCACAACAAGCCTATGGAAAAAATATCGCAATATGGAGGCTAGGATGCACAATGCAGTGGAGAGTGGTCTTCCCTAACCTATATGCCAGTAAGAAAATGGTACCTGCCCTGATGGATCTGTGATCATGGGACTGAAGCGATTTCTCTAAGAAGTCTCCAACATTTCCTGTAAAAATAACCCATTCCCGACACTCCAAGCCAAAAGGTCAAAAGGTCCATAAGATAAAAATCAACTTTCGAAAAAATAATTTTCATTCTTCAACCTATATAAGGACTTTTGGACTCACATTTTTTTCATTTGTGTTTTGAGCAAGGAGCTGTGGAGAAAAACTCAAACAATCTTCCTTTATCAAATTCAATTGTGCAAATCACTCGAAAACTTCCAGGTAACCCTTTAATCATGCTTTTAATCATTTTTGATACTTTTTAGATGTTTTTTCATCATTTTGATTATAGAAATATATGTTAAAGATTTCAACTCTGCGTACACGGGGGTTGAGTATAGCTAACACGCGTATACGGCGACCCTACATGCAACTATGTAACATGGGAACCCGCGTGTGCACGGGTAAAAAATTTTAAGCATGAATTTAATGATTTGAAACATCTTTTTGGGTAGGATGACAATTGCCTGGTGTGAAAGAGAGCACAGTGTCATTGATAACAAAGTGGTGGACGATCAAAATTCCTTATATTCTTTGAGAGGTTGTGGTTTGTTAAAATTCTTTAAAATGCCAAACATGAAGGCAAATACACGATTGCTTGAGTTGTTGATTCATTACTGGAGTGCAAAGGATGCTGCATTCATGATTGATCAGATGCCCCTAAGGATTGAGATAGAAGATATTTGTTTCATTACCAGTCTTTCTCGAAGGGGAGAGATAGTGCATTCTACTAATAGGATGAGAGGTAGTCTCAGTGTAGAAGACTATCTCCACATATACTGTCATGGTGATCTTGAAAAGGTTGGAAGTCAGATTCCAATCAAGCACGTAGAGAGTTTATCTTTGATAATTCTACTATTTGCCATCACGAGGGTAAATGGTTATGCTGCTTTACATCAAGCCTCACGTGTATCCATGAGCCTAACAGTGGAATGTCTCACTACCGTGTTTGATTGGTGCACACCTATGTTGACCAACATGAAGAACCAACTCACCTCCATATAGAAGGGTCAGACAAAGAATTTCGGATATGGCACTATCCTATGCTGGTTAATCTTTGAGAAAGTACCTGGGCTTCATCCCAAGGTATTATCGACCATCAGTAGGCCGAGGGATCCGTGGATGGGTAGATGCGCTGACTTGATGAAATGCCTACGGGGTGGTGAGGTCCCCAGGATGACTTTTGATGACGATTTTTTCCTTTGGTGGGATCAACAGGTCATTGCAGTTGATGATTGCCCCTATGCCATAATGGATTTCCAAGGAGATCCAGATCTAGTATTTCCACCAGATGCATCATGGGGTGCCATAAGTATAAATGATTTTTTAATTTTTGAATTTTTAAGATTTTTTGGGATTTACAATATAAATGAAAAAAAAGAATATTGTTGATGAGACAAGACACTTACAAAATATATTGATCATGTTTCAGATGTGGCACCAGTGAGACCTCACAGATTTCCTCAACATAGGTGTCGTGGAAGAGATGTTGAAGGGGCGATAACTGAGACTGAGAGATTTCTCCATGCAATTCAACAAAACTTGGTGAGATTCACTGACCAAGTACCTGTGATAGCCACAAAGGACTTATCAGAGGAGATGCAACATTGTGTGGTAGGAGTACCACGGGACTGGGTGCGTCTATTTCGGCATGTGGCCAATGTCGTTGTTTATTTTCTAGCTACTCATCCTAAGCTAGATAGATAGATGATAAGATCTTTTTATTATTAGAAACGATGATGGGCATAAGCCCAAATTTTGTAGGGAATTTTGTCCTGAATTTTTGTATATTATTTTGGGAAAAAATACTCTATCTATATATAGACGATTTGATGATGATCATATATACAAATGATATTTCGATTATTTTTTATGTTTTTTAATTTGATGAATGATTTATATGCCAAACCAATGCTTGATTAGCGATATAATTTGCTAAGGAATTTTCTGATCGTGGAATGTGAACAAATGTCATATAACCAAATGATCGTTGCAATAATCCCACTCTAAAAAATTGGTGATACAAATAGAGATCTCGTACTCGATAAATTTTATTCAGCTGAGATACCACCAATTGTGAATCTAAATAAACCATTAACGAATCAATATGAAGAGATATTTCTTTAGATAGAAAATTAATAACAGAAGTATGTTTGTAAATATTATTCGAAGCAGGACCGATACATACTCCTCTCGAAACCATCAACTGGCCTGATCGATAATAAATTACCCATGTCGTGGAAGAAAGGTTCTGGGTATGCCTACTCGCATGATCAACGAACCCTAAATATATTGAATCATGCATCAATACCTGTGAAAGTAGATCAAAAACATTGACATCACTAAGACCGATAGATAGATATGTACAAACATACAGTATATACAAACAAGTAATTTCTCAGTTGAAGCCTAAGCAAAGTACTTCTTAAGGTAGAGCCCATTTCTGGGCTCTGCAAACTTGTTTCCTTAAAAGTAAATCAATTTATATGCTCCCTTTTTTAAAACTCTCTTGACAACAAAGGGACCACACCACATGGACTTAAAATTTCCTGTCCTCAAGGTGTGTTTGTCTTGATCATAGACCAGGACAAGGTCACCTTCAGAAAAATTTCTAGGACGGACAATTTTATTGTATTGAGCTTTTACCCTCTTTTTATGGGCTTCATTTATTGTGGTGGCATCTCGACACTACTCATCAAGATGCTCCAAATGAACGAGGCACTCTTCGAGACTAGAAGTTTCTGGAAGAAGTTTGAAAACTAGTTTAAGAGAAGGAATTTCACATTCAACAGGAAGGATAGATTCCAACCTGTAAACCAGTTGAAAAGGAGTAAAGCCAGTGGTAGTCTAAACTAACGTTCAATATTCCCAAAGTTCCAGATACAACATGATGTGGCAATTGGATCTAGCTTTGTTAATCATCCTTTGTAGGATTACTTTAAGGGATTTGTTCATGGCTTCAACCTAGCCATTGGCCTAAGGATAATATGAAGATAAATGGTCCTACCGGAAACCCAGCTTGAGAGCTAATTCATACATCATTTGATTTTGGAAATGACTGCCATTGTCAGTGACAATCTCTTTACGAATACCAAACCAGGAAATAACTTTATCGAAGAGAAACAAGGACGTTGTTTCACTGTCATTCTTAAATTTAGGCATGGCCTCAGCCCACTTTGTAAAGTAATCTACGGCCACAATGATATACTTGTGATTTCCTGCCAAAGGTGGATTACAAGTAGTAAAATGAATGCCCCACTTCGTCAAAGGACCAACTGTGATAACAGGGAAAAGTGAAGTTGGATGTGCACGCATTTTCCAAGTATAGACCTGACAAGGGTGGCATATTTTGGCCGCCTCAATACAATCTTTGAAGATCGAAGGCCAAAAGTAGCCCACTCACAATTTTTTTTGGGTTGTTGCAAGCCCAGATAGATGACTACCACAAACTCCACTGTGGCAATCATTAAGAACTGACTAAGCTTCTTCCAAGGTTAAACAACACCTAAGGATTGAATCAATCTCGTGATGATACAATGTGTCACCTATAATAACATGATTCTTAGCAATGTGACACAACATTCTATGCTCGTCCTTGGAAAAAGTGGGCAGAAACTTTGAATTCTAGAGATATATAATGATATCCCCATACCAACGATCTTGTGAGGAAATAAGAAATAAATGTTCATCAGGAAAACTTTCCTCGTGTATACCTTCTTCCCCACAAGGCAACTCTGATATCAACTCTTCAAATACTAAAGATTTCTTAGATTTAATTGACATCAATTCGAGATTGAATTCTTGCAAAACGACAATCCATCTATTATGTTTGTCCCCAATCACTTGCCTACTGAGAACAAACTGAAATTGATTGACGACTCCTAAAACAAACATTTTTCGAAGTAGAATGTAATGTCGAAGCCAAAGCTAATTTCACAATCGAAGAATAGCTCAGTTCAGGACCTACCAAGCCTCGACTTAGATAGTAGATTACATGCTCACATAAGGCATCATCTTCCTGGACCAAAACCATACCTATGGTTGATTCTGCTACAACGAGATACAAGAGGAAATCTATGCTATAATCAAGTGGACTCAAGAATGGGGTAGAGGTTAATGCTTTTTTCAAATCATAAAAATATCATTGCATGAAATAATCCCATACAAACGACACCCCTTTCTTAAGCAAACACATAAATCCTTTTTGAATCTCGACACAATTGGCTATAAATCTCCTCAAGAAAATTGTTTTTCCTTGGAGACTTTGAAGTTGACGTATGGAAGACGGGGGAGGCAACTGAAGTATTGCCTCAACCTTGAAGGGATCTACACGAATCCCATCCGTTGACACAATGAATCCTAACAACCGACCAGATGTAACTGTGAAAACACACTTATTTAGATTCAATCAGATTTTATAAAAATGAAATTTCTCAAAGATCAACCATAGATGCTTAGGATGATCAATTTTCTTTCGAGAATGAGCAGTGAAATCATCTAGATATGCATTGATAATGTTCTTGATGTCGTGAAAAGCATAAGACATGGCCCGCTGAATAGTGGCTCTAACATTTTTTAGGGAAAAAGGCATATTTTTGTATGCAAACATACCCCAGGGACACATAAAGGTTGTCTTGTGTTGATCTTCTGGATGGATAGTAATTTGATTATAACCAAAGAATCCATTCATGAATGAAAAATTTCCATTACCCACACATTCATCAATAATTTGATCAATAAAGGGTGTGGGGTAATTGTCTTTCGGAAAAGACTTACTTATGTCCCTAAAGTCAATGCATACTCGAATCATTACTTTCTTTTTGTCAACAGGGACTGGATTAGATACCCACTCAGTTAAGGGAATGGGGTATATGAATCCCGCCTTTAGCAGCTTCTCGACTTCAGCTTTGATAGCTGCTTTTTTTCTAGGATTAAGTGGTTGATGTTTTCAACGAATAGGTTTTAGCATTTTCGTATGTCTTGATCTCATGCTGGACTATAGAAGGATCTATTCTAGGCATTTCCTCATAAGACCAAGTGAACACATCACAAAACTCTTTGAATAGATTGGTATAAGCTTGAATTTATTCAAGGGAACATCAACCCCAATGAATACATTTTTAATTATGTTAGGATTCCTAGAGATGTTCACTGGTACGGTTTGTGAGATAATATACATGTTACCTTCCGCAGAAAACTGCGTTGGGGCCAAAGGATTTAAAACTGTATGAACATCACTAGTAGAAGGACTGGACAAACTCAACTCAATTTATTGCAAATGAGGAAGGAAATATGAATGACGATGTAGGTGAACCCATTGTCTATCAACACCCATCATTGCTTCTAGAATTGCTTCCTCATATGGTAAGACAATATCTAAGAAATCCTAAGCCGAAGTTGAATCGAGGGTCTAGGCCGGAGCTACATCTCCATATAACTCTTCTGGTGAGAAAAGGAGTAGGATGGGAGTCTAAAGAGTTAATAACAGACTGATAAGCAATTTCTGCTGCAAACATAGGGCATGCAATTCCACCTACCTGCCCTCCATCTAACGTAGTGGAAGATGAGGGTAAAGGCCAAGGGTCTGAAAAATAATGATTTTGAAATAAATCTCTTCGAGAAGGTGCCTTGGAGGATGAAATAACATTGATTCTAGCTGTAGGAGCAGGAAGATAAAAAGTACCCATTAAGGAAGAGTACATTCCAACTCCTAAATTCTCAATAGGTTGCCTGGGATTATCTACTAATGGAATAGTAGACTCAGAAGATGTGTGGGAGTCATCGGGAGAATAATCCATCTGATCAAATTTTACGATCCTCCCTTCATGAGGAAAACAGGATGCAAAATAATGATGAAACTATGGCATCCATCTCATAAATCCAATTCCTTCCTTAAAGGAGGTTGTAATCCATATTCGCATTGACTAGTTCTACCTCAATATTTACCCCCTTTCTCCCAACACAGATGGGAAAGGCTAGAATAATCTCATGCGGCCTATGAGAATGTCCATCAAATGTCGTCAATATAGTAGGTGAAGGAACAGATTGAGGCGATCTAATGGCCTTCTAACATGAAAAGGACATCATACATGTGGAAGCTCCCTCATCTATAACAGTTCAAAAGATATTGGTCTTTCAATATATGGACTTTATTTGGAAAGCCATATGATGTGGGAGTATCTTTTCGACGTTTGAAATATCAAAGGAAAGCACAAGAGAATTTTTTGGATCTATTGCTCTAATTGCTAGGAGTAATGCACTCCTCTGAGTAGGGCATGACTAGAGTACCTCTAACGCTGACATAGCACAAGGGATCTAAGCCAAATCTTCTACAATGGAGTACTTCCGGGCTTCCCTAGCATTAGGGTTAATGGTTGAGTGCTTTGCAGAGCCTTTCGGCATCCAAGGTATAGGCTAAATAGAGGGCCTTTCAATATGGAGCAACTCTGAAGCATCAAAAGAAGGCTTAGCCTTAGATGATCCTGATTCATCGTAATCACATGATTGCGTAGTGATGTCGATATGTGAACTCATCATGTAGACATTTGATGAATGATCCCCTTCCTGGTTTCCCCCTACAGGGGTACCAGTATTAGAGTTCGTACCAACAAGTAATTGATGCCCTTGGGGAAAAGGGTTAGTGAGGATAGCCTGGGAGTTAGAGGACCCCTGCTGCACTGATAAGCACTGAGCATCTTGGATCTTAGCATAGAGATGAGTCAAATGATCTCCATTGCATAACTTGCATGGAAATTCTACCTTTTTCTTGGACTCTTTCCTACCCTCTCTGGCATCATTACCAGGTTTGTTTGCATTACCCTTCCCATCTTGGCTCTTTTTCCTACCTCGCCCTTTTTTCTTCCCATCAGATTGTTGGTTTCCATTGGGGTTGGAATTTTGGACAACATTTATAGACGTTGGTTGGGAAGGTGTGGATACAGATGGTGATGCCTACATAGAGGAATCAGTTTGTAAAGACAACTACTACAATTGATTCAGCAAGTTAGCTGTGTTAGCATCAATTGATCCGACTAGCCCATCGGCATGGGGACCTGGCTTCGATTTGGCTATATCCACCTTGGATCTAAGAGAATCAGGTAAATTTTTTTGAAGAACCCCAGATTGATAATATATAAGTTCCAATTGTTGGGCTCTAAAAATAGCCTACTCTTCGGTGAAAACACCGGAGAGAGACACGTCCTTAGAGATCTCAAGCTGTAATGATTTCAGAAACCATTATAGAAGGAATTCTTGTGGAATATCAACTTTAATGATCCTCTTCCTTTGCTTCCATTCCTGGATATGATCCAAAATGTGAGTTGCCTGATCTTGTTGGAAATTAGCCAGAAGCTCAGTTCCAACATCATATTGGATAGGAAATTGAAAACAGTTCAAAAAGATAGTATCCAAATCACCAAAAGAAGTGAAGGTGACTTCGGGAAGTTCGATGTACCACTTAGCCACATTCCTAGTTAGGGTACATTGAAATAATCTCAACCTGATTGAGTCGTCTATCATGGAGTTCGATGAACACCATAAATGGAAAGTGGTTATGTGGTCAGCTGGATCTTCACTAGTGTTCCCTTCAAATTTAGGTATATCTAAGAGATGTTTGGTTGGGACCAGAGGCCAAACTGGGTTATACCTAATCGGATCATTAGTCAATTTAGAAATATTTCGCAAGTTTAAAGTTTCCAGAAAAGGTAGCTATGGAGGACCTTGAGGATTCCACCTAGTGTGGGCGAACTCACAACGTTCTAAAAAAATGGCCTAGATTTGTAAAGGCACCAAGTTGCCTAAAGTAACTCGTAGACAAAACTAAACCATAAGGAGCTCCCTATGGTCCAGGAAAAATCGAAGTTTGACCAACCCCTGCCCAAAAAGTTATGGAACTAGTAAAGTTGCCCGCTAAAGAAGTGCTAAAAGGACCAGAAAACCTTGGTAAGGGTTCCATGCATTAGCATAGGGAGAAAAGTTCTGGAATGAACTGACAGAAGAATACAACATATTCCATTGTGGGCCAAAATAAGATTGATTCCCGGCTCCTAACTCGCTAACCACAGGGTTTGCCCAACCTTGAAATGGATTATAACTTTGACCCGTAGAGGGAAAAGGTATTGATCCCAAAAATGGGTTGGAGTGTGGTATATTACCACCCTAAACAGGAAACCCTGAAAATAAGTTGATCCACTTGCCATGGATGTGGAGGTGGCTGATGGAATACTTAATGAAACTGAAGGAATCAGGCTGGTTGGCATTCCAAAAGGGAAAAAGCCAATTCCAGAGGAAACAGCTTGAGAACTTCCACTCGAAGATGGTATGGAAGTAGAACCAAATATCGCAGTTCTAGGAGTGATGAAAGTTATAGAAATTGTTCCTCCTCCTTGTACAGATACCAAAGTTTTCATACGCATAACACTTGCCGTGGATGCCATGCTTCCAACAGTGGTCATCGAAGGAAAAGATTGATATAAACCTGGACTCTAAGGGATGTTGGTCAGAGTTTGGATGTATAATAAAACATTTGGATGATCGAGAGAGAGAGGAGAATTAGAAGTCAAAATAGACTCAGGGAGCTCCTTGACTTCAATAACATCTTCTGACTGGAAGAGGACTCAAGAAAGTACTAGAGTGTTTTTCTCCAACTCTCTACTTGTACTAGGTCTATCCTATGAATTAATAACTCCAACCGGAGGATCAATCTTCGATGCACCTACTGCCACTGGTAGAAAAACACTTGTAGAATTTCTCCTACGCCTCTGAGAAGAAGGCTAAGGACTCATAGGTGAAAGCCCACAGAGTCTCCTAGACTGACGAGTTGGTCGATCAGCCACTTTGAATTATTTTTAAGAAATCTACTTAAAGGCTCAAAAAAATTGTAAAGTTATGCCAACTAAACTAGGAGCAAGTAGCAGTCTCTAAAAGTCCCTAAAGATACAGACAATCAAACTAGTTTCAAGTATTTCCACTTCGGGTGATTAGGATCGGACACTAAAATACAAGAAAGCCAAAATCAAGGGCCTTCTGAAAATAGTCTGGGGTAATTACGCCTCAGGCCTACTAGCGAAGGTATCAGAAGCAGCTACGCTGACCTCCAAACAACAACCTTTTCCAGTGCAAGCACCCAAGCTTCACAAGGGTACCCTCTGGAAGTACTATTGAACATGATGCAACATCACTCTTAGGTGCCATGGGATTCCCCTCCGCAGCCACCTATGTGATCCCTAGGAAAGGAAACTATGGATACCAACTCGTATCAAAAGCCGGGCGGAACAGTCGTGAGGTGGGATCCAACAAGTAGGAGAGGGGGTATCTATCTTCCTTGTCTTCACTCTACCTTGTGCTTAACTCCTAGTCACAGAGCTTTCCCAAGCTTTCTAACGATATTGGATTTCACTCTTTATTCAACTTCTAAGTTTTATAATTTGAGGGGCCTTGGAGAGTTAACTCTCCACTCACCTATTCCAAGGTCCTAATGAACCTAAACTTGTTGGTGTTTGTTAATGACAACAAATAAAAGTTCTAGTTCATTTTATTAGATCACTTGATTTTATATAGTTGTTCTTTAAGTCAGGGGGAAATGCGAGAGTGACACTGATGATATTTTATGATGCAAATGAAACCAATAGAAAACTAACTATATGCATGCATATATTTTCTTTGATGAAGGTTGATTTCTACTTTGGTTCTACGAAAACCTATATGTAAGAAAAATATTTTTCTTTTCTTTTTTTAAACAATCCACACACACCCAAAATCTAAAAAGACTAAGAATTCTTAAGATGCAAACTAACCTAATGCAAGTTAAAATGACGATGCATGATCCTAAAAAACACTTGTAAGAAAATGTGGTTATTTATAGAGTCAATTATGTCAATCTTAGTAATGAAGAGGGAGAAAAATTAAAAACAAATCTCTCTCCAAAGAAAGTAGAACAAATTTCAAAAGAAACCCATTGCTTCACAACAACAAAACAAAAGAAACCGTAAACCAAAAGCTTGGAAAAAGAAAAATAAAAGTAATGTTTTTGTGTTTTTTCTTTTAAGGAAACAAAAGTAACTTTTTGAGGTCTCAAAAGCACTACTAAAATTAGAAAGATCAAGAACTAAGCACAAGGAGTCTCTAAATCTTGCAAGTTATAAAACTCATTAATAAATGAAACTTGAAACAAGAGAGACTACAAACTTGCACAAACTGATTCTGAATAGCAGCAAAAGACTTCGGCAAACCAACAAAATGTCTAGAAAGAAAAACTTTCAAAATTTCCAAAAAGGAGTCTCAAAAGGTAGAAAAAGCAACTAGGCCAATCAAAGCACAAAAAGCAACTAGGCCAATCAAACAAGGAAAAGCAAAACAAGGAAACTTGAAATCCGGGCTGCAAACAAAATCGAAATCAATTTCTTGTTTTGGAAAACTAGAACATCCAAGAACATCAAACAAAAGTCTTGAACCCAAGACACAAATCACAAACTTGCTTAAGAAGCAATCCTAGGCCAACTAGGCTTTTCAGTGAGAAGGAGATTTTGGAAAAGAAAGATTGCATAAAAACTGATTTCTCTAGACATTAGAGGACCAAACAACAGCATAAATCACCATGTAGTAGACCTAACTGCGCAAAGATATTTGGAAAAACAATTCAAAAAATTGTTTATGCGATTGTGTACTGACACAGAAGCGTACAAATGCATTTCTAATACAATAAATTCGTGTATATGCGAATCTGCTTGAGGAAACCTGCATGTATACGCGAGTGTAACCTAGGAAAACAACGTATACAACGCTCAATTAGGAAAAAACGAAAAACAAGGTCTGATAAAAAGGATCAGACTTGATGACTGGGACAATATTGAATCAAACAACACTGTAAAAGCAAGCAATCAAGAAAATGAACTCTGATTGAGAATAAACAACCCAAATAAGGAATAACAAGAATGTTATCCCCAGTCGAGTCACCAATTCTATTGCGGGTGAAATCACCCTAGGGTCTTGGGTTGGAACCCCAATAGAGTAGATGGAAAACAACAACAAGAAATGCTCAAGCAATCAACCTAAATGTTTATTCTACTGAATTGTGCATGAGGCATAGGGATTTCATCAAACTCGATCAGGGATAATCTCACTATAGTATCAATATCTCATATCTTCTCCCTTAAGGCCTTGCCATGGAGGTTTACTTATACTTATCCAAATCAGTTTTTTTCACTTGGAAAATGGATGGGCAACAGGCAATAAGAGGTGAGTAACAAGTAAAACCAATGAATTCCACCAAAAATTATGGAAATTTATTTTTTTCAAGTGTTTTAACATATGTACGCAGGTTGGGTATATGCTGACCCACATGTAAACACTTTTATGACAGGGAAAAGTAGTGTATAGGGAATAAAACATTATTTTTTATATTTTGGACCAAGTTTGGAAGGAAGGGTTGCCCTAGGCCATAATCAGAGCATCAAATCTACCAAGAGTGGTAAATGGTGCTATACCAAGGGTCCACTCCATCGTATCTTGATTCATAATCCATTTTCAGTAGTCGATTTTAAAATCACGACGCGATGGTAGAGACAACCTTTACATGGGAATCTTAGTTAGATCCTCAATGAAATTTTTTGCCCATGCTACTACATTGAGTAGGCTCGGGAGTCCTCTTTAGTCCTACCATGACTTGTGTGTTGAAGACTCATTCTCCTTCTTCTGCACTATTTTCTGGCCTTATACCTTAGAGGCTCTTTTGTGTTGAGTTGTATTGCTACATTGCATATTGACTATTTGCACCTTTTGGCCTTTAGCCGGCTTCACTTGGACTCGTTTTTAAGCTTCTTTTCAGCCATTTCTTCTGCAAAATCAACATTGCAATCACTTAGCCTGTGCAACTTGATGCACCCTTTTACCCATGGAAAGAGCATTTGCTTTGAGTGTCATTGACCAATTTCGCCACTTTGCATTGAGCATAAGAATGTTCCCCTCCTAAGAACTAGAGCATCTTCTTTTTCGACACTCATTCTTGTTGTGGGGAAAAATGCCTATGCAGGACGATCCTATCCACCTAAGGTGTGACAGTGCCTTAGCAACAAACAGAGACAGCTATTCTAGTATTCTTCCTTTATGAATTAAGAATGAAGAGAGATGGATGGACTAACTGGTGTCTTCCGTTTGTCCCTCGATCCAGATCCTCTTCTCTTTGGGAGTTCACAACTACTTTCCTTCTTGCTCGCCCAGCTTCAACAGGTCTCTGCAAGATCACAAGAGAAGAACACTACACAAAGACATAGACTCATAATCATAACTAGTTCAGGATTAGAAGTAAACTAAACATACTAATGTAATCATACATCAAAGATACATCAGTATATAGGAGAAACCAAGATAGCTTTATTGATGAATAACAAGGTTCAGGAAGAGATACAACCCAGAAGGCTCCAATCCAGCATCTCCTTCCCAGCAGAATGGAATTCCTATCTTCACCTCCCTTCAAAGTATTAAGCACCCAATGATTCCAGTCTCAAACCAACAACAATTCTTTGCAATAACAAAATTCCAGCCTCTAGATCTCATGGAGGAGAGATCCATATATAGATGTTTGGAGAGAGGATGAGTCAGCTTGAGATCTGACTAGTGTCCTCTCCCTCTGTCAGTTCTTGATTCCACTTGGAGGTTCTTGCTTCCACTTGGAGATTTGGAACCTCTTACTCATCACCAGTCGAATTCCCTGAGGCAAGTGTCATTTTGGAAGCTTCGTGGGTTTTGACACCTTGAGAAATGAGCTTGCCACATGTCCACTCTCGCTCAGCGCAGGTAGCCAGTGTTGGCTTTGACATTCAGCGCAGGTAGCCAGTGTAGCCATTGACATTCAGCGCAGACAGCCAGTGGAGCCATTGACATGATCCTGAATTGACTTGTTTTGAGCAGTTTCAGGTGGAGAACTTCTGTGAATTGCTGTGGTTTGTTAGCCTTGTTCCTCTAGGGGTAGGAACAACATATTTAGGGACTTTGGATCCCCTAGATTATGGACATTTTATGCTCAATGCTGTAAGTCACAAAAATGTCTATAACAGTTGCCCCCTAAAGTATGAGGCCGTTTATCGGGTGAAATGCTTTATCCAGGAGGGTCCGAAGTTCATCCAATGCTGGGAGGAGACCTGTAATAAGATATAATACAATACAATATTTTTCATACTGCTTTCATGATCTAGCTGAGGCGGGCATTCCCATGCTCAGCTTTATAAATTCATTTTTCTGTACATAGAACAGACAATCGCCTGATGGTAGACTGATAATTTTGATTAAATTATCATCCTTTGAGTAGGATGATCATCTGCTGCAATGATGTACATGTCAAATGTCTTTATCTTTCCTGAATATATATTGCAGCCTGGATGGATGAAACTAGATCCGGGGCCTTCAAACTCGTTTGATCTTCACTCTAAGTACAAGTAGATCCATGCGAGAAATGTTCTGAAGTCGAACATGGAAAGACATCGCTTGATTACCGGTCAATGAGGTAAACCGTTAACAAGCGCGTGAGGAATCACCGATAATGATAATGACCCTCAAGGTACTGCAGTACAATTCACGTGGTGTGAATAAAGGACTTGGCGTCGAACACCATGTAAAATCTTTCGGTCGAAGGTCATTGATGTATACCTATCGTCGGAAGTGAGAAACTTGCCATTGAGGCATGCAAGCTTCAAAGTACTGAAGGGGTTGTTCCTAGATCAACTTCTTGGATAATGAGCTGATGTCGACAAGAAGCGATCCGTCAAAGGAGGGCCTTAATGAATCCCACATCAGTGACACGGAACGGAGCTAATGATTTTGATGGAGGTGAAAACGATCTGTGACATATGATTCAGGGTGGCGGTCATGAAAGGATGAAGGATAATGTATGGCAATGGATGGGACACGGTTGACTTTTTCTGAATGACTTCTCTTGAACATATGGCGACACTGATGCTATGTATCGGTAGCATTACCCCAAATATGGATGGTATGGCGAGACCATGGTGATGTGACCGGTGAATGAAACAACCCAACCCGATTGTGGTACGGAAGAAAAGTGTCATGTTCAAGAGCGACTTGCTACCACCAAAGTTTTCTTTAGTTTCTCCCAATTTTTCCCCAGTCATTGCTGACCAGTACCTCTTTATTTTTGTCAAGCTTGAGGAGGATAACATATGCTTGTTCTATAACCTGCCCTTCGGGCAAGCCCATCGGGCAAGCCCATCGCTATGTTTTAACGACCCTAGCGATAGTGAAACTCGTTCTCGTCTAAAGACAAGTTTGTCGCTATTTAGTGATTTTAACGAGTCTAATGACAAAGATTACTCGGTCCTTTTCATTTTTAGAGAGTCTGAAAAGGTACATAAATTTAACTCCAAAATTCCTTTTTCATCATCTAATCCCTTTAGTCCGAAAAAGTATAAAACAATACAAAAGGGATGATTTTTCGATAGTTTTAACGAGCCGAACAAAACAAGCGCTCGATCTTTTTGTGCAATAATCCCTCAGGTCCAAAAAGATTAAAATCTAGAGGAGGGATAGCACTTCCTGTCCCTTTAACGAGCTGGAAGGCCAAGGACTCGGCAATCTTTTCATATTTTACGAGTCAGTTGAAAAGAGCTTAAAGAAGACTCGTCTTTTGAGGAACGAGTGATAAACAGGGTTAGCAGCTGATTCCAAGTACAGGTTGGAATTTTCCAATCACGGCAGTGTCACAAGGATGGCTAGGTGAAATCACTCTTCGCAGCTGTTCCTCAAAATGGGTAAACAATCATATGGAGGTGAACGATCGGCCAAATGAAAAGTGGAGGTGACGGTGCAAACACGACCAAGGCTTTAATGGCTGATAAGGTTACATTCACAGTGGTTATTTACCGGAAGATAGTTCATTTTTTAACGAGCTTGAACGCGGAAAAACACTGCTCAATCTTATGTTTATTTTTTAACGAGCATGAACTATGCGCTAAAACTGCTCGGATCTTGCATTTATTTTTTAACGAGCATGAACTTAGTGCTAAAACTTCTTGATGATAAGTTTGCGTGCCCCCAGCATAATAACGCAAATCGAGGTGCATGCCCCCCAAGCTTCATTGCATTCAACTCGGTGGTTGGAATGAAGGTTTACCTTTGAGATTTGGAAAGGGGATTTGTTTCATTTTTTAATGAGGTTGACATAGTAAACGAACTATCCCCATGACTCCTTGCTTCATTTTTTAACGAGGTTGACACGAGATAAGAACCGTCCTCGGAGTCCAAATCCATTAGATATAGAAGGTTTCATATTTCACTGTGGCCACTTCCGCCAGATTACTCGGAGGCGGTAGGGCAAAAGTACCCATTAAGGCAGGGTCTTTTAGGAGACCTACTCCGATATTTTGGAGCGAATGATTGCTTCCATGGATCATTGGAATGCTTCCAGTAACTTGAGAACCATTGGGGAGAAATGTTTGTTGGTCGACGATTGTAATTCCTGCTTGAAAGGGAAATGCAATCTTTCTAAAATAGGTCGACACAACAACTGCCCTGGCATATATCCATGGTCGTCCCAGTAGGATGTTGTAATCAAGGTTCCCATTGATGACTTCAACATCTATTTCTACTGTTTTTCCCCCTAGTTCAACTTTCAAGTTATTTAGGATACCGTACGAGGTATATGTCCTTCCGTCGAATGCTTTTAATGTCGTCGAAGATCGCGACAAGGTTGGAGATCCTAAAGTTTTCCAGCAACTCATCGACATAATACATGTAGATGCCCCCTCATCAATAATCGTTCGGTGAACAGTTTTGTTGAGGGCTTTCACTTGAACAAGGAAAGCTAATTGAGGTGGTAACTGAGGATCGTACCCTTTGTGGTCAAAGGATACAAGATTGGAATCCTTAGGATCAACCCCACCAATGGCCGATAACAAAGCCTGCCTTTGGGATGGACAATTTTGTAGTACTTCAAGAGTCGACATAGCGGATGGCGATTGGGCCAAATCTTCCACTATGTTATAATGCTGCGCCGCTCTGGCGTGAGGATTAAATGTCGACTTGTGCACTACTCCCTTTGGCGGTTTTATTGTTAATTCAGGAATGATGGGTGGTAGAACTTCTGTTGAAGTCGTTGTCGAACTACTTGGTTGATCTTTACCTTTGTCGTTCGACAGCTGCGGACTCCCGTAATCTTTGTTCCTTGTCGAAATCAAAGCATCATTCTGTTGCTTGGAAATCGACAACATTAGCACTTGCGACGGGGAAGAATTTCCACTATCAACCAGATTTTGCCCTGGATTTGGAAACGGATCAGTTAACACAGCTGAAGTTTTCGGACTCTTAAAGAATCTCTTAATCTCAGCTTTGTACGGACATTCTCCCGTCCGATGATCCTCATCACATATCTGACATGGATATTTTGGTTTCCCTTTCCTAGGAGGGTTTGAAGAAGTTTTTTGAGGGGATGACTCACCCTGTTTCTTCTTCTTCCCTTTGTTTTGTTTCTTCTTGCTTCCTGGTTGATTGGTTTCTTTGCCTTTATCTGCTGATACGGAATTTACTTCCGAAGCAAGAATTTCTTCTTTTGCATTTTGATCTGAAGTCTTACGGGCTTTCTTAGACGGAGCCTTTGTTGATTTCGCGTTTGCTGTGCCAATCACACCATCGCCGGCATGAGAGTCACTATTTGATTTAGGAGGAGGAGGAATTGAGAATTCCGGTCTAGGGGCGTCAGGTATTTTGTCGTAGAGCGTGCCAGATTGAGTGTATACTAAGTCTAGATATTGTGCACGAGCAATAACTTGCTCCTCTGTTACGACTCCCCCCTTGGCCACATCTTCCGTTATGGCAGGAAGTAACGACTTGATAAACCATTCAGCTAATAGCTGATCGGGAACGTAAGTCTTCACCATCCTACGACGACGACGCCACTCATGTATATGATCGGATATATGAGTTGTCGTCGTCTGCTTGAAGTTGGTTAATATTTCCGTTCCCGTTTCATACCTTATCGGTAATTGAAAATGGGTTAAGAAAGTCGTGGCTAGGGAGCTGAAATTGTCGAAAGAGGCTCTAGGTAGTTCAATATACCATTTTGCCGCTGGACCCGTTAATGTCCTCTGAAAAAGGCGAAGCCTTATCGAGTCATCGTTCAGGGTATTTGATGAACACCACAGATGAAAAGTCATCACGTGATTCGATGGGTCTTCACCTGGATTTCTATTGAATTTAGGAATGTCCGATGGAAGTTTGTGAGGAATCGCTGGCCACCAAGGGGCGTAAGCAATCAGATCATTTGTTAATCGGTGTAAATCGGGTAACTCTAAAGTTGCCACGAATGGTAACTGTTGATTCAGGTTAGGTGAAGCGTACCCAGGGTACGATGGAATTGCCTGAGCAGTGGGCCTTTGCATACCAGCATAATGTAATTGATGTTGGTATGATTGATATGGTTGGTGGACTTGACCACTGTAAAGCGGTTGGTTTTGACCATTCTATATGTACGGTTGTCCACTGTTCGCAAAGATCTGCTGCTCAGAACCTCGGTACACTTGCTGGAATTGTGGTTGTTGGTATTGCACCAGCCACGGTTGTGAAGCCATGTTCTGCTGCGCTATACTAACCGGCGGACCAAGATGTGGGGTAATTGTACCCGTTTGGACCTTTGTCGCCCCACCAGTTGGCGATTGTGGTTGTGTCACAGGGTCAAGGGGCTGTTGCATTACAACCTGAGAAATCTGAGGTTGACATACAACAGGCATCGTTTGAACTTGTGACACTGTTACAATAGCTGGTGTTGTCGGGATATTCGACATAGGTACACACTGTTGCATAGAATACACAACTCTTGGCTGCTGGGGTAGCATAGGTACCCAACCGCTTGTCGTAACTCCAGTATAACCTGAATACTGTTGAGAACTGCCGTATGGATATCCTCCTGGAGGGGGTAATGACAGGGCATACTGCCCCCCATACGGTAGCAATCCGGAACTCAAGGGGATTGTTTGCCCTTGGGGACTGGATGGCCCAAATAGACCTCCATAGGGATCAATTTGTCGAGTTTCAACATAAGAGTTGCCGGATATTATTCCGGAGGAACAAACTGGAACAGACCACACTGTCGAAATAGTCCCTGGGTGGATTCCTTCTAGCGGTTGCGAGCTAGTTGGGACAGATGGTACGCCGGAAAACATTGTCGGAGTGACGGCAGGGAGTTCTGCTGTCGTTGTGTCGTTCGACACAGTCCTAGATGTTGACGGTTGTTCAGACATTTTGAGTCTATCCAATAGATTGCCTAGCGATTCTACAGGAACTTCCACTGGTGATGGACTAACTTCTGATGTAGACGGAAATAGAGTGACCCCTACTCCAAAATGTGTTGGAGTACTTGCTTGCGTATCTTCTACAATTTCCTCTATCGCAATCAAACCAGGTGGAAGAGGAAGACCGTTAGGTCTGTAAAATATTTCTGGTGCCGAAGAAGGGGTTGATTCGGCAGCGATAGTTGTTTGAGGAGAAAGAATCTCTGGACCGGTCACAGATGGAACCGGTTCAGTAACGCAAGTATTTGCTCTCAGACTACGATCAACGTCACTGTCCCTCTGTGGCTGTTGAACTTCTTCAATAGAGGCAGGGTTTCCAGAAATGTTTGGAGTAACCGGAATCTCAGATGTTGTCGGAACACTTGTTCTAACTTTGATAGGAGATTTCGAACCGGTTAAACGAGTCCGCTTTGTCCGTACTGTTTTCGATTCCGGAGACAAAGACGGTTGACTCGTAAGCCTCCGCGAACGATGAGGTTTCAATTGACTTTCTTCCACGATTGCGGATTACTCGATCAACTAAAATACAAAAGGGGAAAGTGTGTTTACGAATTGAATGAATTTTTAGACGCTTTAGACACAACTTGCTTTTTCACTTTTAAAGAGTCGAGAAAAAGCTAAAGATGACTCTAGTCTCCTTGGATGTTTTAACGAGCCCGAAGTGACAAATGCTCGGATGGACTTTTTCTGTTATAGGCTCTGAAAAAGGCCAAAAGAAACTGCTCTGGAGTTCTAGGTAGAGGGTGTGCCAAACTTTTCGCAAAACCGCAGAATACTTTTTAGGGTACGGGCGGTCGATCTTCCTGAATGCTGTGTTCAGTGCATTGCGATCAGTAGGGCGGCCGACACGGCTTCCTAAGGATAAAGGTTTTATGCCTATAGGGGTCTCCCAATATATACGCGACGGTATGTGGGAGCACAATCCGTACTGGCGCTATCGTCCCTCAGGAGGAATCACCCACCTTCAACGAGATCAACAGTCACCAGGCTTTACGATGCCGGAACACATCTCTAGCCTAGACCTCTATGTTGTGCGTTATGTTGCAAAGCGTTGTTAAGTTCATTCAGTTTATTTTAAGTTGATCTTTTTAGAAGTTTGCCTTTCTGGATCACCACGTGATGTATGATACAATTCCTAAATGCAGTCTAAAGATGATAAGCAAGCTTTATATCTTTTCAACTTTGAAAATCCTAGCTACTAAGGGAAAAGAAAGACACCATCTTTTCTCAAAGAGCAATCAGCACACTATAATGCACTTTTCCTAAATCAAGCATGCAAACTATCAAAATGCAAATGCACAATGCAGGTGTTTGTTTTCCGCTTTCTTAGTATTGATGCCTACAAAGAAAGCTTTTTGTACAACTTTGAATTTGCTTTTAAATGACAAATACAAACAAGTTTACTTTTTCGAAATCAGAAAGGGTAGAAGAGATTACAACACTTTACGACTTTCGAAATGAACACTTGTTTCGACACTTAAAAGAGACAAACTCAAACCAATAAGCAAAAGTGAATGTATAATCAACTGTAAACAGCCAATGAACTCTCTCCTAAGATCACAATCAACAGATCTGAATCAAGGGCTATAGGATGATTATTTCACTCATGCAAAGGAAAACTGTAAATGATGCCACAAACACATAAAAACACTCACAGTCTTTTTGTACAAAAGGAGGCGGAATCTAAGCAGAGAAAAGGAGTTATCAGACTGGTACCTATGCTGGTTACAGGCTGCAAAAAACAGAGATCAAAACAGGGCAATAGAGAGCAGAGAACCCCAGCTGCACAAGGCAAAACTGGTTCAGCGCAACCTCAACACTGGGGTTTTGACATTCAGCACAGGTAGCCTTCATGGGACCTGCGTTGAAATGCAGAATGCCTTCACAGGGGTCGCGCTGAAGGAGAAACGAGAGTTTCTCACTGGGTTCTGGGTCACAGATTGCTAATTAATCAACGGTTTCAGGCCAAATCAAAACCACAAGCAAGGTACAATCAAAGGGATGATTTGAGGGGGTACTAAGGTCTATCACAAAGGATCATCAAATCATTTGTGAGTCCATTGTTCAGATCATAGACAAATCCAGTGATTGGATCAAAGCAGCAACTGTCTAGTTTGCAACTAAGAAGGGCAGATGCAGTTCGATTGTTGCTGTTGAGTCTATGAAACAAACAATGATAGAGACACAAATAAAATGACTAAAACAAATCTCCCCCAGCCGAGTCGCCAATTTGTTGTGGGGAAAAATGCCTATGCAGGACGATCCTATCCACCTAAGGTGTGACAGTGCCTTATCAACAAACAGAGACAGCTATTCTAGTATTCTTCCTTTATGAATTAAGAATGAAGAGAGATGGATGGACTAATCGGTGTCTTCCGTTTGTCCCTCGATCGAGATCCTCTTCTCTTTGGGAGTTCACAGCTACTTGCCTTCTTGCTCACCCAGCTTCAACAGGTCTTTGCAAGATCACAAGAGAAGAACACTACACAAAGACATAGATTCATAATCATAACTAGTTCAGGATTAGAAGTAAACTAAACATACTAATGTAATCATACATCAAAGATACATCAGTATATAGGAGAAACCAAGATAGCTTTATTGATGAATAACAAGGTTCAGGAAGAGATACAACCCAGAAGGCTCCAATCCAGCATCTCCTTCCCAGCAGAATGGAATTCCTATCTTCACCTCCCTTCAAAGCATTAAGCACCCAATGATTCCAGTCTCAAACCAACAACAATTCTTTGCAATAACAAATTTCCAGCCTCTAGATCTCATGGAGGAGAGATCCATATATAGATGTTTGGAGAGAGGATGAGTTAGCTTGAGATCTGACTAGTGTCCTCTCCCTCTGTCAGTTCTTGATTCCACTTGGAGGTTCTTGCTTCCACTTGGAGATTTGGAACCTCTTACTCATCACCAATCGAATTACCTGAGGCAAGTGTCATTTTGGAAGCTTCCTAGGTTTTGACACCTTGAGAAATGAGCTTGCCACATGTCCACTCTCGCTCAGCGTAGGTAGCCAATGTTGGCTTTGACATTCAGCGCAGGTAGCCAGTGTAGCCATTGACATTCAGCGCAGACAGCCAGTGGAGCCATTGACATGATCCTGAATTGACTTGTTTTGAGCAGTTTCAGGTGGAGAACTTCTGTGAATTGCTGTGGTTTGTTAGCCTTGTTCCTCTAGGGGTAGGAACAACATGTTTAGGGACTTTGGATCCCTTAGATTATGGACATTTTATGCTCAATGCTGTAAGGCACAAAAATTTCTATAACAATTGTTTCCACGGTAATATAGAATTATTTTATTCTTTTCAGGATTGATATAAAATAAAAAGACAAAAAAATTGTATATCCCAAAAAAGGAGCGGGAATGGGACACTATTTCCATATTTGATGGCAACTAGAGGTAGTTGTGTCACCCTTGAACAAAGAACTCAAAATTAAGTCTTTCCTCCATTAGGATGGGCTTTAGTTTGACTTAGGAGAACCTTAACCTTGTCATTGAGTCAGTACTCCTCTGATTGGTTATCTCTTATGCCTCCTGCATGCCAAACTTATACAAATTTATCATATGCTGCCATGTAGTCACAATTGAGTCGTGATTTTGTTCAAGGGAAGTAAACCTTAGTCGACCAGTGTCTCTTGACCTATGTTTCAGTCGTCCATCCCTAATTGTCAACATCATGTTCATTCTCACATCAGATGTATTGGTCCTTTGCTCATGCCAGTTTGAGAAGGTCTCCATTGACTTCTTGCTAGCGGGTCTTTCTCTTATCGACTACAACAAATTTCTCTGAGGGCAGATCTAGAGCTGCACCCTGGCCCTATTTTCATTGTTGATAGGTTACCTTGTGCTCAACATCGATCAGTATCATGGGTATTTGACTGAGTGGTTTCCCTTGTCTTTGACATCAACTTTCATTATCACACATTGGGATTCATGCAGTACCTTGGTTTCGATTTGACCCTATTGGTGGATTCCTCGCCTCTGTGTCAGCTTTCATTATTGGTTGGTTCAGAGGGTTTCTATCATGCACTAATTACATCTTGTGTATGCTAGAAATGTGCTTCGGTTGGGTTACTACATCTTTGTTCGTCCGATTCCTTCCACATTATTGGCCTACGGGTTACACTTGCACTAGATTGATGAAGGATGCCTTAATGCCTTCATTCTAGCAGAGATTTTCCCATCAACTTTAGCTCATTAAACTGGGAAAGGGATCTAGAGTCCATTTGGTAGTACCTTAGGGTTTGTAGTCAATATTGGCAGATTCCTTCGCTATCGACAATGGGAAAACATCATTGTCTCCTTGTTGATAGATTCCTCCAAGTGTTCGACTACAACTCATTTATTCACACTTGTTAGATTGTACTGGGTACCTTGACTCTTATCATCATTATCAGTGAGTGCCTCGTGTTTGTTAACAATATACATCAATCACTGGTAATCAAATGATTTCTCACATGGTCGACTTCAGATCATTTATTGCCATTGTGTAGAAATGTACCACGATGGTCAGTGAAGAACTTGGGTTTGCATCAGCATGTCTTGTCAGTTGCTCCTCTTTCTACTAGTTGACACCATCCACCTTATATGTTGCAGTTCCTTACAGCGACATCCTATATAGTTGGCACCTGAGCTGTGATGTAGTACCATTTTTTCCGCCTTGTCGAATTGGTATTATCTGGATCAGTTTCTTGATTTCAGTGATCAACTTCATATTTCAGCGTCATTGATCAACTCTTTATGTGTGATATTCAAACATCTACTTTCTTGATTATGATCAGATGATCCATTATGTATTTTTAGTTCCATTAAAATTGTATGCATATTGGATCCGCTTTTGCACTTGACATTCGAACATGCTTTACTATTTCTGAGAATGGGTATGTCCACTTCAGACAGCTTTTTCTTTTTGATCTCTTTCGCTAGCTTGGCAGGCTGAATTATGGTTAAATCCTCCTCGGCCTTGGCATGATTCCTTCTATACACTTAATACATTTCGACAATTATGTACCGCTTTTGACCTCATATATTAGGGAGAATTTGTTATAGCACCATTTACCACTCTTGGTAGATCTGATGCTCTGATTATGGCCTAGGGAAACCCTTCCTTCTAGACTTGGTCCAAAATATAAAAACAATGTTTTATTCCCTATACACAACTTTTCCCTGTGATAAAAGCGTGTACATGCGAGTCAACATATACCCAACCTACGTACATATGTTAAAACACTTAAAAAAAAATTCCTTAATTTCTGGTGGAGTTCATGGGTTTTACCTATTAATCACCTCTTATTTCCCATGGCCCAACTGTTTCCTTATTGAAAAAACTAATTTGGAGAAGTATAAATAAACCTCCATGGGAAGGCCTTAAGGGATAAGATATGAGATATTGATACTATAGTGAGATTATCCCTGATCGCGTCTGATGGATTCCCTGTTCCTCTTGCATAGTTCAGTAGAATAAACATTTAGGTTGATTTCTTGAGCATTTATTGTTGTTTCTTACCATCCGCTTTGTTGGGGTTCCAACCCAAGACGCTAGGGTGATCTCACCCGCAACAATATATTTTCTATTAATGAAATTTGTGTGATTTTATGTGTATTTGTTTGGTGATACAAGCGGATATTGGTGGTCACTTGCCTATTCCACCTGGATTGATCCAGGTGGGTATTGGTGGCCACCCGCCTTTCCACTTGGACTCCCACCATTGTACCATTATTTTTTTGATTTTCCATAATTGTAGCATAGTTTACTGTTTTTGGCATTTTTTCGGGTCTTGAACTTCCAGAGCAGTTTTGAGGCCCCAAACAACGTTTTTTGGAAAATAGGAAAACATGGGTTTTGTTTTGATGTTTTTTGTCAAAAAATGTATTCCTTGAACATATCTTCGAATGAGGTATCGTGAATGTAAAACAAAGATCATATGCCAAAGTTACAACCACGGGAAGTTGATGTACCAGTTTACCCCAACGGGGCCCATAGTTTTGGTGCTTTATTTCCTAGGGTTAGGTTTTTGGACGTTTAGGGTTTCCTATTATTTCTCAATAATAAATAGGCCTTCGCGCCTCATTGTAACATAATTCATAGGCATGTAGCCAACACATCCCTTCTCATATATAACCTACCATCCCTTGAGCTAGTCTATTTCCATTCTATATGTAAGTGTCTTTCAGTTGCTTGATATTAATGAAATGAAGATTTATTTATGTTGCATCTTTGTGTTTATGTTTATATCTATATTATCTTATGTTCCTGCATAAGTCTAGATCATTGACTCCAGAAGTTGTTCTTTCAGTTTCCTTAATTGTAGCACAATTTACTATTTTTGGCAATTTTTCGGGTCCTAGCATATGAAGCTGTTTTGAGTTCCTACCCTATGTTTTATGGAAAAACGAACCAAACCTATAGCCCATGGGCAACATCTTTCCCTAAAAATTTATTTTCCTCTGATATAGCTTTCTATTAAAGTACCATGCACACCATACATAGCTCATATGGTCGAATTACGACCCTTGGAAGTTGATCCCTCTCAAGGATAATAGATCCAATGTTGAAATGAATCCAATATATCCTAAAGATCATATTGTGTTATATTAATGAGATGTCTCAGATAAAATCAATTTTAAAAAATTATTATTATCCGCGCTTGATTAGGGTCTTCAACCTTTTTCAAAATATGATAAAGTCATTGTTAAGCAAGTAACAAATTCTCCATGTTTTTTTTGGTTTCTCATATAACAAAGGTTAGAAAATGGTACGGGCCTCACTTCATTTTTCCTTTGAATCCTAAAAGAACAATGTCTCAAGCTTCTTATAAGCACTTAGGATATTTTTAATTTTAAACAAATCCCAAACTCTTATAAATATTTCATTAATCATTGAAAATTTCTTTTAAATCCATATATCTAACAAACTCATTTTATCATAGCTCATAAATTTTTGTTAGATAACATTGTATCATAGCTTTATAAGATTCAGTTTTATGTGACATAACACAACCTAAGTTAAATTTATATACAACACAATGCAAAGTGAAACAAATTGGATGCTTATGATGCAAAACACTTAGAGAAGGAAAAGACTTGAGGAAGTTTCTTTGTTTTTTTATAAAAACATCTTACAAATTATCCTACGCAGGGTCTGAATGTTCGTAAGCTCAATAAGTCAAGACAAATCACCTTTATACGACATCCCATGAAGTTAGGGCTTGGAAATTTGAAACCTAGTTGAAGAAAAATACTCGAGCTTCACTTAGCCCTAATTTGACCCAAAATCGTGAGCCCTAAATTTTGTATAGCAAAGATTCCTGTTTTTTAGTTGTTTATATGATAGTTATGCGAAAATTACTACATTCACCATTCTCATTACTAATGATTTAGGGTTCATGAAAAATAAACATGAGATCCTTCTCCTAATCTAAACAATCATTATTCGATCGATTCATATGCATTGACTCGAATATGGGAAATGAAAAAGCTGATTAATTAGATAGTGACCAATGATTTGAACAAATAATGAAGTAAATCTTCTATTTTTTATTTTACTAAAAATAAAAATAGTGGAAGTTTTTTATTTTAATAAAAATAAAAAACTTGATGAGAAGAAATACAAATTTTGAATAATACATTCTCCTATTCTTTAAATGGATGAATTATCCAGATACGACATTGGAAATACCAAGAAAGAAAAATGAATGAGTGATCAAGCTTAGTCTTGACAGAAAATAAATAACATAACTTGGTACTAAAATACGCATTCTTGGACTCAAGTATGGATACACTTCCATACACTTGACTTAGAATGAATGTGGGAACAAATTACAAGTGTGGTGACCTGTATCAAATGTTCAATAAGGAGAAATTACCATAACTTCCTTCCTTCTTTAGTTAAAAAAATCCAAATTATAGTGTCTATTAGTTGATTAAACAACCACATAGGGTCACAACTAGGCCTATGGCATTTCCCTGTCTTGAGGTCATATCTTATTTATTAGTAAGGTAGGCATATAAAATGATTAATAATGGATATTTTTAATAAATCTATATTGAGGTTTACTACATGTTGCATAACCTTTTTTAGATGTGAATGAGGAATGGATGTTGTAACTACCTTTAAACTACATTAATTTCATGAAAATATGGTGGGCCAATGTTAAAGCCTTCAAAACAAAGAGCATAGGGACTTATCCCTCTAGTAATTTAAGAAATCCAGTTAAAATCATAATGCTTCTCATCAATAGGCTATATAGAGAAGAATATTCCACTCAATTCAAGTGAACATGGGTGCCCATGATAAAAATATCTCTAAGAATAACACCATATTCAAATGGGCCTCCATATTATCAATGTTCGTGCCTATTCTATCTCTAGGTTCGAACACATGGCCCTAGGAATTCTTCATGTCTTCTTACCTACTTGATATTTTTGTGGCGTTAAATATTTCAAAAGGTTGGGATGGTAGTGTTATCGAAGTGAATCACCCAGATAAGTATATTATCAAAAATTGTATGAACATCAATACAAAGTACATTACACACAAATTTGTTAGTTGTTCATTTCCCTTATATACATTATAAGCTTTTGTGAATATCCAAGATGCATGATGTAAAAGACCAAGTAAGAAAATGGTGAAGTAGGTGATTAGTATTAACAGATAAGGAAACTTATATCAAAGATTTTAGGGCCACAAAAAATTCTCTTCCCAAGTTCATATCTAACAAGATATCCTTGCAAGAAGTGGCATGTTAAACATGTTCACACAGATTTCGAGAATCCCTTTCCCTTGATAAGAAATAATTGTGGCATTTTTTTCCATTTCACATAAGGGATTACATATTTAATATAGCACACCCTCCACCTAGGTCCACCCAAGAAAATGTCCAGTCGGGGTAAACATGCAATGAGAGAGGCTACTATAAGGGATTCAACTTCCCTGGTGACCTTAAGGAAATGGAACCCATGGAATATATCAAACAAACCCATCCACATTAGTGGCAACACCCTCAGGGGACATGTCAGCCACTTCGACATCCTGTCTATGATTCCCACTGATGATTTAAGTCTTTTACCTCCTAGTCGCTCACATGCTATAGGCAAGACATTGATCAGAAGCCAAAGCTTCTCTCACAAGCCTATGTGCTAACGTTCTTGGAATGTGTTGGGTAGCGGAGGTCCCACGTAACAGCTTTGGGGCTTAAAGCCTATAAGTTATGATAATAATATTGTAAATCTCTGAAATATGCGGAGTGCGAAATGTAATAGGTCGAGTGAAAGGGTTGTCCGCCCAAGAAATAGTATAGAATAATAGGAAGTCAGTCGGCCTACCCTTGGTCCACGGGCCATGGGAATGTATAAATAGAGCATGGCTCTAGGGTAAAAAGTAGTTCTTGTGGTTGATAGATCTAAGTGCTATGGATTTGTGAAGACAGTAATCTCTGTGTCTGTAAGTTTGAGTCAAGGGTGTTGGTGGGTAGATAGAGGCTCTACAACTAGGTGCGTAGAGGCTTGGTAGAGTCCACAGCTATGTGTGTAAACCCATGTAGCTGAGTGCACAGGGCGGATCTGGATGTATTGGTGAAATAATTGAATGAAGATAAGTTGGTTTTGGAATACTGTGTTGAATCTGGAATATTATGGATCTGGTTAATTTATGATTGATATATTTGTTTGATCTGTGTGTTTATGTTGATGTTATGAGTTTATACAAATCTATAACTTTTCTAGGTGCACAAATTGGTTAACTATATTAAATGTTTTCTTAAAGACCGTAATAGGTAGATCTGATCTATAATAACTCATTAGTAATAAGTATCAAGGAATTGCCTTGGTCCAGATCTACGCGGAAGCAGAGTAGTGCGAGGCCTCAGAACAGCATGCGAACCCTATAGAACACATCAATACATCCCAAGGGTGCGAAAACCTACTTCTAGCACCCTCCCCTACTACCTCGGGTGAGACCTCAGTTTGCGCCCCGCGGGCTGCTCCCGAAAGGCCCGGTAGCGCGGGATTTGTTTTGCTAAATAACTCTTCCAAACCTAGGTCAGGCCAGTATAAGCCAACAAATGGTTCCGTTGCCAGGATCGGGATCTGCCTAAGGGATGTTTTGATGCGAGATGCCGGAATCATACAGAGAAAAATTCTGAGGATTGATTGAATCAGGAACTATATGAATTCATAGAAGGTACTAGTGCACCAATGCACAAACCAAAAGGTAAACATGACAAGCGTGATTCACTTGCCAGTATTCAAAGGAGTAGGAAGCGAAGATCCAGAACAATTTTGGTTCATGGTGATGGCAGTATAGGAATTGCACGGAGTTAGGGATGACACCATCGAAAAGGCTACCCTAGTTAGCGCACTCTAGGACCGCGCTCTGACGTGGTATATAAAGTACTCAGGCGATCACCTGAATGCGAGAACAACGGAGATCCAAGATGAATTGAAAAAAGAATTTAGCCAGCCAAAATCAGAAATGTAGTCGATCATAGGGTTCAAGGAGATCGCGATGATGCCTGGTGAAACTCCATGTGATCTAGATCAAAGATAGAAAAGTGCAATCCATAAGGTAAACATGATGCTATCAAATGTGCAGCACTGTGCGTGGTTTGTGGCGTCACTAACACCACATCTGAGGACAATGCTGTCATAGCAAAAGATCTCAACCCAAGCTGAAGCATTAGAGACAACAATGAGGTTGCGTGAAACTCCAATACAGGATCCAGGGTTGGGAGTTCAACAAATCCACGTCTAAATACAAAACCTGTGTTTAGAAATGTAGAATTTAAAAAATGAGAGGGCACCCTGCTTAGAAGCACGGGAGGAAGTATCGTGTATAAAGTGTAGAAATCGGGGTCACAATAAGGATCACTTTCCAGTCTTTGCAAACTATGTGGCAACGGGGGGACCAACACTGTTGCGACCAGAGGCACAAGCAGGGCCAAGTGCGGCACCCTTGCTCTAGTGTGAAATCTATCAGCTGGGAGGAAAGCACAACATGAACAACTGTCATCTACTGCCAAAATTTAACCAGACCCCCCAGCAGTTGTTTTGCAACTTTTTCCAATCGGTGGGCCACGAGGAGCGAGACTGTTGTAGTTATCAGTTATTGATGGACCAGTCACCTGCCTACAGAATGCAGACTGAAGCACGTGGTGAGGATCTAGCCGCGGCTATAGTGCGTCGTGGGTTCTAGGGACGTGGATGAGGACGGGGAGGAATTGGGCCAGGAAGGGGTTATGGGTAGCTTATCTATTACGACTACGGAGGGCCAAGACACTACGTGTGGGACTGTACCAACCTGATCAGAATATCGTGCCCTTACTGTGAGCAGTTCGATCATGAAATGATAGATTGCCCCATGTTGATAACACAGATATGAGAGAAGAGGGCAATGCAACCTTCGATGATGCAGAATGTTGAAATGATGAGGGCCGAGCCACGTGAGGAAGACCCCAACATAAACATGGTGCTCAGAAGTTGCGCAGCTATAGGGGAGGATAAGAAGAAAGGGACCAAGGACGATTCCAGGTTTCGCAAGGAAACAACTCTGGAAGCTAGGAAGAGCTTCATGGAAGTCTCTACCCCAAGTAGTAAGGATCAACTTGAGCTGGAGAAGGATCCCTTAATGCTAACTACCTTTTTAGAGACATGTTTGAAATTTATTCACGACAATCGGGCAGTTAAAGGATTACAAGAATTGATAACTAGGTACGCAAGGTCAGGGGAACCTCGCATGGTCTAAAAATTGGGGAAACAAGCGTCATGGACTGGACGGGAAAGGCAACTAGCGATGTAGATTGGTGACTTTTAGATGGATCATATCATTCTAGAGTTGGGATCAGATGCAAATTTACTACCTAAATATACTTGGGAACACATGGGCAAACCCCCACTACAGTGGTCTCCTATTCAATTGTGTATGGCGAATCAACAGAAGATTCTTCCCATGGGAAGACCGCAAGGAATTACAGCAGATATAGAAGGTGTGAGCACCCGAATGGACTTTGAGGTAATAGAAATCATGGATGAAAGTAGCACTTATCCTGCACTGTTAGGGATAGACTGGGCCACTGATATCAATGGGGTTAATAATTTAAAGAAGCAGAAAATGATATTTGAGAAGAAGTCACTCCACGTAGTCATTTCGCTAGACCCAGTTGAAGGACCGCATTACACCGAGCCTATGTGCGACAACATATGTGATGATGAATTAGATTTCATCTACAAAATTTTCCGCACGAAATAAAGATTGGGTCAATCCGACTGCAGAAGGAAGAATATCGTGGGGCCATGCAGATTCCTGCACTGAAGATTTAGATGAGGAATATGAACGGTGGCATAATCGGTTGAATGGGGTAACCACGTTAAACTGCAATATGATGACTAAGTCATTGTATTGCGTCAAAGCTCAGGATTGCGAACTGCCAAAGAATGATGGGCGCACATTCAAAGAAAATGATCTAGTATTAATATATGACAGCAAGTCCAAAAGTTCCCTAGAAAGCTCTATATGCACTGGTTGGGACCTTATGTAGTCAAAGAAGTTACAGATGGAGGTGCGGTCTAGCTTGCTAAGCTCAATGGAGACCACTTCCCGAGAACAGTAAATTGCAGTTTCCTGAAGCTCTACACGAGTGGGCCAACTGCTTGACTAATTGATCGAAGGATAGTCTCACTGCTCTAGCCAGTTGAAAGAGAGCGTGGGACGTTAAAGAAATTTGGGGAGCAGCTGTGTGACAACCGGGGTGCGCGTAGATTTGATCTATCACAAGGGTCGCGGTTGTGCAAGAAGGGTTGCACTGCTGTGTTGACAAGCAGAGAGGTGACCGTTTCTATCGTTATTCATGACAAGATGTCTAAGTTATGGCAAAAGGGAGCGGGCGACAGGCATTTAAGAGATCAGGTACGAGCCAGATCAAGAATAGTCTTCCACAGGCTTAGCATGAGGGCAGTAGAAAAGGCAGGAGACAACAAATTTGAATTTTGAGACACTTATAAATCACCGAGGGATACCCACTGACTAAGCTACGCTTCTGAGCACAGTAAGTTATTGTTCCTTCTCGCTGCTATGGACCTATTCATTATCTATGCTCAAGGAATGAGGCCAAGGGTTGTGATATGGCCATTGGAGGTGCCAGGCTTGCTGAAGAGAACGATGGTGCCTGCTGTAGGCACCGCACAAAACTCAGCATTGACGGTAGGGGATGTACCGGAAATTTCTAGACGCGAAGTAGAACTGGTTTGGAGGCTGATGACTCACCCATGGGCTGGACGATGAACCATGAAAGATAAAGGAAAGGTTGTAAATACAGAGACAAATGGTGGAATTACAGTTAATAGGTCATCTTTGATGTACCTTGATGATTTGGATCTCAAAGACGACAGCAATGGTCTTGAAAAATTGCAACACAAGCTACAACAGAAAGTGCATACATAAGATACGAAATTGGAAAATGGTTGCGCTGGTTCTAGGAGTTCCTGTATGCGGCACCCCAGCTAGAGCTAAAACCCTATGAGGGGGTGTCATGTGTTAACCAAGCAGAGCAGAATGACCAGTATCGGTTGCGAGAATTGGTAGCGACACCGGAGTAGGAGATAGAAGAAGCATTGCAGAAGCCAAAAAGGGAGCAGTACATCACTCACAAGAAGGTGAACCACGGATCCTAGGCAACGCGTATCGCCGCACCGACGAGTGACTCGGGACGAGTCACGATGATTGTGTTGGGGGCCTGTTGGGTAGCGGAGGTCCCGCGTAATAGTTTTGGGGCTTAAAGCCTATAAGTTAGGATAATAATATTGTAAATCTCCGAAATATGTGGAGCACGAAATGTAATAGGTCAAGTCAAAGGGTTGTCCGCCCAAGAAATAGTATAGAATAATAGGAAGTAAGTCGGCCTACCCTTGGTCAATGGGCCATGGGAATGTATAAATAGAGCATGGCTCTAGGGTAAGAAGTGGTTCTTGTGGTTGATCGATCTAAGTGTTATGAGTTTGTGAAGACAGTAATCTCTGCGTCTGTAAGTTCGAGTCAAGTGTGTTGGTGGGTAGATAGATGCTTTGCAGCTGGGTGCGTAGAGGCCTGGTAGAGTCCACAACTATGTGCGTGGACCCTTGCAGCTAAGTGTGCAGGGTGGATCTCGATGTATTGGCAAAAGAATTGAATAAAGATAAGTTGGTTTTGACATACTATGTTGAAACTAGAATATTGTGGATCTGGTTAATTTATGATTGATATATCTATTTGATCTATGCGCTTATGCTTATGTTATGAGTTTATGCAAATCTATAACTTTTCTGGGTTTGCGAATTGGTTAACTCTATTAAATGTTTGCTTAAAGATCGTAAAAGGTAGATCTGATCTATAATAACTCATTAGTAATAAGTATCAAGGAATTGCCTTGGTCCAGATCTACGCATAAGTAGAGTAATGCGAGGGCACAGAACAGCGTGCCAACCCTCCAGACCACATCAAGACATCCCGAGGGTGCGGAAACTTAGTTCTAGCACCTTCCCTTGCTACCTCGGGAGAGACCTCAGTCCGTGCCCTGCGGGCTGTTGCCAAAAGAGCCGATAACTGTGGGATTTGTTTGGCTAAATAACTCTTCCAAACCTGGGTCAAGCCCATATAAGCCAACATAATGTTTCCACCATACTTGTGGCAGCATCCCTAATATTTGAGCCACTTTTCTAGCCCAGAATCCTAGCCTATTCCCAGAACTTGTTATAACTTTCAGAATCCATCAAAGACATGATGAAAATATAAACAAATAAAAAATCAACCTCAAGGCTAGGCCTGATAATCCCAACCTAGGACTGACACTATGTCAAACACTTGGCATCAATGAAACATATAGGTCTAAGATACTAGATAGAGCATGAATGAATGAAATAACTTATGAAACATAATGAGAAGGATCACCACCTTCTTCATTGAACTATTATAACATCAATTAGGTCTTGCATCCATCCATTTAATAGTTACAAGTAAATACATGAAACAACCATGACATGAACCAGTGATTTAACCATGCCTATAACTAACATAAAACCATATAAGTATCAGAGATTTGACAACCATTAATTCCACATACAAAACAATGAAAAATTAAGAGAACTTAGATTTTATTAATCATAGGATAATTTGACAAGGTTTGGGACTTCCACGCACCTCCTGACCATAGACATCCATGCTAAACCAAATCTATCTTGTAGCTAGTCACCCCTGTGCCATATTCCAAGAATGAATGTGGGATCTCATAAAACAACCAATCCATGAAAAACCAAAGGAATCTAGAGGTTAAACCACCTCCACCCTTATCAAACCGTGATCACACTAAAGCCAATTCTTTGATCAGAGCCGAACCAAACTTGGAATTCCATCTGGAATCCATCACTATCCTTGAGGAATTTTCAATCTCCTTGCCTCACAAGATTTACCGCAATCCATTCCTGAATCACTAGGCTCTAAACCGATACCAGTCTCTCAGGATTTACTGCAATCCAAAATCAGATCACTAGGCCCTAAACCAAGACTTCTCCCTTAGGCTTTACCATGTATCTCACCAAGACCAATCAAAGGGTTCCTTTTTGGAAATAAAAGTTGAGACCATCTCCACCCCGGATTCCAAAGCTCAAAATTGAGATAAACATTCCAACATACCATGGCATCTAGAAAAAGGCAAGTCTAAGCTGAAAACCACTCTCATAACCTGGAAAAACCATGCCACTGATAGCAAGAGAACCACACACCAACATGCAAAGCCATGCATGTCCAAACCAACTAGGAAATCACACATGGAAAAGGTTACCTGCAAGTATTCCTATTAACGTTGCTCTATCCTGCTTTCCTTTCCTTGATCCTTGATTTCCTTGCTTTCCCTTTGCTTCCTTTTCCTTGCTCCAAAGAGAGAGTGCTCCAAGAAAACTATAATTGATCAAGAGTGAGAGAGAAAGAGAGAATAATGAAAGAGCTCCAAACGTGAACTAAAAAAAGGTTATGAACTGATCCCGAGAAGCCTTTTTATTAATCAGGCCTCTATTTTTTTCATTTTTCGTTATTTTCCTTCAATTTCCTCCTCACATGCAACTTGTGATCTTTCACCTTACTTTTCTCCCAATTTCCTTTATTTTCATAAATAAATGTGCCAAAAATGCCTTTTCTGCCTTAGCCTTTGCCAATTTTCCTTAACCAAAACACACATCCAATGATGTCCACTATGATATCTTTGCCAAACATTTAGCTTGGAATAAGCATCCCTTAATTGTGGTCTTATTTTTCCTTTATTAACTTTTATTAGATGAAATTTTCACCAGGGTTGTGATGGAACCCTCCCCCTTGGGGAACACCATCCTCGGTGTTAAATCACACCAAGACCTTAGAAAAACCATTGAAAAGAAAACATACTTCCCATGGAGCTTTATAAGTTAGATAGTTACAATATTTACAATGAAAGACCAGCTCAAAAGAAAAACATCATGACAACATGACAATATAACAACCATAATAACATGACACCCATACCGCTTATTGGAGCTTTATAACTTAGCTCATGGAAGTATTTACATTAATATACATATACATACATATACCAAAATGTCAACAAAGCATATGCCAAACATATACCAACATCAAACCAAAAATGTTTTCCTTCAACCAACAAACAATGAAGGATACAGGGCCCGCATGTGATCCACCATCTCCCATGTAGCTTCATCAAGCACAAAGTGTTTCCACTGTACTCTAACTTTCTCCATGGCTCTGTTCTTGAGCATGAGATGTTTCCACTGTAATATGCACTCAGGCTTCAGTTGGAACTCTCTTTCTTGCTCCACCTGCAATAGAGACCAATCAATAACATTATCAACATCCTTTATATACTTCTTAAGCAATGAAATATGAAAAACATCATGGAATTTCACTGTTGGAGGCAGTGCAAGTCAATATGCCACTAATCCAATCATTTCAAGGATCTGAAAAGGCCCACAATACCGTGGTACCAAATTGGCACATGAACCAATCCTCAAAGAGATTTTCTTAGGCTTGATGCATAAATACACATGCTCGAAGCCTGAAACTCCTTGAACACCCTGTGTTGATCCACATAAATACTTTTTCTACCTTGTGATGCCTTTAGATTCTTCTTTATAACCTACATTTCCTGCTCTAATTCTGCTAACATATCCATTGCAATAAGTACCTTGTTCACTGGATCACTCTAGCTGATGGGAATCTTCCAACTCTGCCCATACAATTCCTTAGAAGGACTCATCCTCAATAACTTTTGATAACCATTTTTGTATGAAAAGTCAACCAATGTAAAATAATCCTCCCATTTCTTCTACTTGTGCATCACATACATGCTCAACATATCTTCCAAGATCCTGTTGACCCTCTTTATTTTCCCATATGTCTACGACGATAAGTTGTGCTGAAGGCCAACTCTATACCCAAGCCTGCAAATTTTTCCTTCCAAAAATTAGAAGTGATCCCTGTTTGAAACAACCATCTTTGGAAAACCATGCAGTCTCACTATCTCTCTCATGAACACTTGTACTACCACACTCCTGAATATGTAGTCTTTACTGGAATGAAGTGAGCTACCTTGCTCAACCTGTCAACTAAGACCATAATAGAATCATGATGCATCACTTTCTTCGAAAGACCTGTAATGAAATCCATGGAAATGACCTCCCATTTCCATTTCAAAATAGCTATAGGCTGTAGTAAACCACCCGGATGCTTACATTACACCTTGACCTACTAACAATTTAAACATCTAGCCATGAACTCTGCTACATCCTTCTTCATATTCAGCCAATAGTAGAACTTATTCACCACCATCAATCTCTTTTAATATCCTGGATGACTCGAATATGTCTTCGCTTGAAACTCCCTCAAGATAAGCTTCTTGAGCTCACTGCAATTTGGCACATAGATCATGTCTCTAAACCTCATCAAACCATCTTTTGTGAGATGATATTCTGCATCTTGATCACCTATACCTGTACATGTACTCTGTTGTAACCTCTACACAATCTTCATGTATTTGTCATCCCGTTGTCTTTCCTGCAAGATCCTATATTGTAACTCTATCCCGTACTAACTCATAGCTTCTATATGATTTACATGTACCTTCTTGCTAAGAGCATCTGCGACTCGATTCTCCTTCCCTTTGATGTATCTGATCTTGAAGTTGAACTCACTAAGGGTAGCCACCCATCTAACTTTCCTGGAATTTATATTCGGTTGATCAAATAAATACCTAAACCCACTGTGATCGCTCATCAATGTAAACATCCTCCCCTGAAGATAGGGTCTCCACATTTTCAATGCATGTATAATTGTTACTAGCTCAAGATGATGCATCCGATACTTCTGCTAGTGTTCATTCAGTTTCTGTGACTCATAGCACACTACCTGTCCTTCTTACATGATAACTCCACCAAGTCATCTCTTGCAAGCATCTGTACATAGTACAAACTCCTTGTCCAGATTCGTAATATTTAGCATTGGTGCATGTGTCAAAAACTACTTAAGATTCTCAAAAATAGCCTCACACTACTTTGTCCATTCGAAATTATTACCTTTCCACTGCAATGATGTGATAGGATCTGAAATGCGTGAGAATTTCCTGATGAACCACGTATAGTAACCTTCTAATCCCATAAATTATCTCACCTCATCCACATTTTTAGGAGCTTCCCACTCCATTTTTGGAGACAACATGCCCCAAGTAATGTACCTCAGTCTGAAAGAAGCTACACTTGCTAGGTTTAGCATACAACTGATTCTCTCTTAGCAATATCAACACAATTGCTAAATTCTTGGCATGTTCTTCCTCATTCTTAGAAAATACCAATATGTCATCAATGAATATAATAACAAACTTATCCAGATAAGGACACTACACACTATTCATCAAATAGATAAATGTAGCTGGAGCACTAATCAAACCAAATGTAACAACAACAAACTCATAATGCCTATACCTCATCCTGAACACAGTCTTGAAGATATCTCTTCCTTGATGTGTACCTCATGGTATCCCGATCTCAAGTCGATCTTAGAGAACCTTGCTACTCCCTTCAACTGATCAAACAAATCATCAATCCTCGGAAATGAGTACCTCTTCTTGATCGTAACTTTTTTCAACTACCTGTAGTGAATCCAGAATCAAAGAGTACCATATTTCTTCTTCACGAATAATAATGGTGAACCCCAAGGATATACACTCGGCGTAATGTACCCCTTTTCCAACATTTCCTTTAGCTACAACTTTAATTCAACCAACTCAGGTGTGCTCATCCTATAAGGTGTTTTTGGTGTTGCAGCTACCCTTGGAACCAACTCAATAGAAAAGTTCACCTCCCTGTGAGGTGGAAACTTTATAATGTCCTCAGGAAATACATCATGAAACTGCTGCAAAACTGGGTACCTACTTAACACATCAACATCCTCAACCTCCTTACCTTTTTCACTAGAAATGTGTACTCCAAGCATCACACCACCTTTTCTACAACTACGCTTAGCTTGCATGGTAATAACTATCCTTACTGATGTAGGCTTCTTCCTTCCCTGGAAAGTCCTCTTTTCCCCAATATGATCCACACACTGAATGGCCTTGTCGAAGCAATCCACCTTGATTCTATGAAGGTATAGCCAATCCATACCCAATATCATACTATACAATCCCAATCACAATACATTCAAATGTGTTGTTTTAGGCATACCATTTAACTGAAATGCAAAAGCTCTTTCCCAATGGTGAACTCGGTTCTTTATACTTGTAGCCAACTGTACCAACCAAGATTCTGCATGCACTTCTTTTCTCAAATGACACTTATCCACAAGATTAGGATTAATATAACTATATTTAGATATAGGATCAATCAAAATGGAAACAAATTGATCACAAAGCTTACCGTTGATCTCAATGATGGATGCCTGATGATCTGCTTGCTTATTGTCTAGAACTGCATAGATTTGAGGAATTCTATGACCAACATCACCAACTATATGCACCTCCTAACCACTATATATGTGGGGCCTACCACCACTCTAATACTATGGACAATCCCTCTTACCATGATCCTTACTGCATATCCAACACTACAATGGTTCCCTACCACTGCCTCTAGCTTACTGCTCTCCACGTCCTTTCTGAGTTGTATTGAACCTCTTGTAAGGAACTGTATTTTCTTTCTCATTTTCATCTTGAGGTCTTCCTCTCTTTGGTGGCCATTTTTCTTTAGCTTTCTAATTTCTTTACAAGTCATGCTTAGGCTCAACTTTGTGCTTTGACTGGTCATACCAATGTTTCATCTTTTGGATGACCTCCAGCAATGACCTAGGCTCATCAAACTCAATCTGGTCTATGTATGCAATTGAAAGTCCACTAATGAATCTCTGAACCTTGGTATTCTCCTCTTTGAAGTAAGGAACATATATCAACAACTCCAAAAATGTGCTAGTAGACTCATCATCTGTCATAGAACACATCGCAACTAATAAAACGCCTTATCCCTATCATCACAGTACCTCTCTGACAAGTACTTCTTCTTGAACAGCCTTTAAAATGCATTCCAAGTCAAATATTCCTCATGTATACCTTTGACATTCTTCACGTATTCCCACCAAATGTTTGATTTACATTTGAGATTGAAAGTGGCTATATTTTCTTTCATGTTTTCTAAATAATCATGCAATCAGAAGAATTTATTCATACCAAGAAACCATGCCTCTACATCCTGTGATTTCTTCATTTCTTCATCTTCCTTCTTAAACTCATGTGGTAAGTATCCCCTATCACTCCTCCTGTAAGGATGATAATGATGATGATCATGATGCCTGTCAGAGTCAGAACTGGAATAGTACTTGTCTCTATCACCTCTCCTATCTAGAGTGTTCAACATCCTGCCATCTTTGATTGTGTTAGATATATGCGACATGTGTCTACTAGGATACCTACTAACATATGCCCCATTAGTTATGTCTTCATGGCCATGGCTGATCCGAAGTGGTCCTTGCCACTGCAAATCTAACAAACTCTGAAGTAGCATTGCATTCACCTCTTCTTGTTTCTCTTGTGCCTGCATGATTTCATCATTGTTTTCTTTACAACACCTTATTTCTTCCTCCAGGCTTCTCAATGTGTCTACCAAGTCAGAAGAGTGCCTCGCGTCATGTTTGTCATCTAATGCATAGGGAGATTCTATGTAGTCTACAATCTTGCTAGCCATATGATCTCTTTCTTGCAAGGCATACCATGTCAGCTAAACCAAACCACAATAAAGCAATGTACGTAGCATAATTTGGAGAGTATACCTTGTCTATAAGATCATCAAATCAACGTGATACATGTATAACATAATCATAAAAACATATAGACATATATCGAATAAGTGTATCAATGCATAAAAATCATTCTAGCTAGGGTCGAGTCATCAATGCAAGGCCATATCAACAATTCATGCTATGACCTCATGCATGACAAAAACCATTACTGCATTGCACATATTGCCATATGAAACTATCAACATGCATAAGATATTCCTAATGAACTACACATATGTATGAACGCATGTAGTCAAGCATAAGCGATCAATTCTTGTAACCAACCTACAAGACTGATACATGTAATCAAAATATTCAAGAATGAACCTGATATAAAAGGATGTTGTTAAGCGACATATAACCACGTGCACCCAATCATATAGATCTGAGGATGCATCCCGCAAAATCACATCAAGAAAACCTTACTACAATCATGATCAACATGATGCGATGCAACAAGCACATGGAAAGCAAGTTTAAGAGACACACATGCAATTGAAATGCATGCATGACCGAGCACCTTAACCCATGGAGAGCACAATCATGCTCTGATACCAATCTGTAACACCCCCTCCACCTAGGTCCACGTAAGCAACTAGCTAGCCAGGGTAAACATGCAACAAGAGAGGCTACTATAATGGATTCAACTTCCTTGGCGACCTTAAGGAAATGGAACCGATGGAACATATCAAACAAACCCATCCACATTAGCAACAACACCCTCAGGAGACATGTCAACCACTCAAACATCATCTCCCTCAGTCCCACTGATGATTTAAGACTTTTACCCCCTTGTCACTCTCATGCTATAGGAAATACATCAACTAGAAGCCAAATTTGCTCTCACATGCCTATGTGCCAGTGTCTCTAAACTTTTTCCAGCAGACCTATGCTAGCATCCTCGAGATTTGAGCCTCATTTCTAGCCCGTAATCCTAGCCTTTTCCCATAATTTTTTACAACCTTTAGAATCCATCAAAGATGTGATGACAATATAAACAAAGCAAAAAGCAACCTTAGGACTAGGCCTGAGCATCCCCAACTGGGATTGACATTCTGTCAAACACTTGGCCTCAATGCAACCTATAGGTCTATGATACAAGATAAAGCATGAATGACAAAAAGAACTTATGAAACATAACAAGAAGTATCACCACCTTCTCCATTGAACTATTATAACATTAATTAGGTTTTGCATCCATCCATTTAACAATTACAAGTTAATACATGAAATAACTATGACATGAAAAAATAATTTAACCATGATTATAACCAACATAAAACCATATAAATATCATGGATATGACAACCATTAAATCCACATATAACCTAGTGAAAAAGTAAGACAACTTAGATTTAATTAATCATAGGAAAATTCGACTAGGTTTAGCACTGCCACATACCTCCCGACCATAGACTTGGCTGAACCAAATCTCTCTTTCAGCCAATCACCCCCATGTCATATTCCAAGCATGAATGTGGGATCTGATAGAACAACCAATCCATGAAAAACCAAGGGAACCCAGAGGTTGAACCACCTCCACCCTCATCTAACCATGATCACACTAAAACCGGTGCTCTGATCACAACCAAACTGAATTTGGAATTCCATCTAGAATCCATCACTATCCTTGAGGAATTTCTTGTCTCCTTGTCTCTCAAGATTTACCACAATCCATTCCCAGATCACTATGCCCAAAACTGATACCAATCTCTCGGTCTCTACCACAATCCAAACCTATATTAGTAGTCCTTAAACAGAGACTTCTCCCTCAGGCTTTATTATGTATCCCACCAAAACTGGTCAAGGGATTTCTAGGCCTTTGGGAATGAAACTTGAGACCACCTCCGCCCCGGATTCTGAAATCCATCCAAAAAACCAAATATCAAAACCGAGATAAATATCCCTATATACCATGGCATCTAGAAAAAGGCAAGGCTAGGCTAAAAAACATTGTCAAAACCTAGTAAAACCATGCCACCGACAACAAGAGAACCATACACAACCATACAAAGCCATGCATTTCCAAAATAGCTAGGAAATCACACATGAAAAAGGTTATCTGCAAGTATTCTTGCTGAAGCTACTGGATCCTGCTTTGCTTTCCTTGAACCTTGCTTTCCTTCCTTTCCCTTTGCTTTCTTTTCCTTCCTTGCTCCAAAGCTGGAGTGCTTCAAGAAAAATCTAAGTGACCAAGAGTGAGTGAGAGAGAGAGAGAATAATGAGAGAGATACAAACTTGAGCTGACAAAAGGTTTCTAATTGATCGTCATATGCCTTTTTACTAGTCAGGTCTCTATTTTCTTCATTTTCCATTATTTTCCTTCAATTTCCTCCTCACATGCAACCAATGACCTTTCACCTCCCTTTTCTCCTAATTTCTTTTATTTTCATAAATAAATGTGCCAAAAATGCCTTTTTGTTTTTAATGCCTTTTCCTTAGCCTTTGCCAATTTTACTTAGCCAAAACACACATCCAGTGATGCCCACTAGGATATCTTTGCCCAACATTAAACTTGGAACATGTGTCCCTTAATTGTGGTCTTATTTTTCCTTTATTAACTTTTATTACATGAAATTTTCACCAGGTCTATTACATTTAAATATGTCAAGAAATTAATTACAAAGACTAAATCCATGATGATCTTTTTTTGGGAGAGGAAATGTTCAAGAGGCGTGACTACTTGGACGTAGTCATCTAGCATCATTGCACATGTAAATATTGGCGGCCCTACAAAAGTGAGGTATGGAAATACAAATATGTTACTACAAGAGACACATAATTGGAGGAAGTGGCCTTTAGAATTTGGCATAATATATAAGGAAACAAAGATAATAAAATGGAATAGGTAGAGAGGGAGTGAGTAGAGAGAGATGGGAAATGGAGAGATGGGAAAGACAAACAATAAAAGTAGTATCAACATCTAAAGAAAATAAGGAAATACTATGAAAGCAAAGGAAGCACTCATGCTCCAGAAAGAGGAATAAGAAATAAGGAAAAGGGAAGAAGAGGAAAAGAAGGATTAGAGGAGATGAAAATCTTATGATCTATGGTCACTGGGTCTTTTAAAACTTTGTAAATTGTACATCACATTAGATGCACCCATCATAGTGGGGCACTGCCTTTTGATGGAGTTGTGATTGGAAAAATTAACCACTTCTTGGTTAAAGAAAGTATCAATTCTTGATTCTTTTATTTTTTTATAATGCTAAAGATAGAGTGGTTAAGCAATCCCATAAAAAAGTAAAGCTAATTTAACTACACCAATCTTGCAAATATTTTAGAATATTTTGGAATTCTAACTTACATGAGTGAGTTCACCTATTAAACTTTAAACTTTTCTACTGTAAATCAAAATTTCAAAATATTTCAAAACACATGATTTAAAGTTCTAGTTAATTTAGTCAATCCATTGAGTACATTGTGGTGAGGGGAGCTATGATTGCAGTAGGGTTGTTCATTTTTTTGTGAGGAAAATTGAAGGATAACAAGGCTTCAATGAATGAAAATTATTTGGAAGCACTTCCCTGTTATGAATAAATACTCCTGTAAAATAAAATTATGGTAGGAAATATAGAATTTATGTGAAACGACCCTAGGGGTTGGAAGATCTTGAATTATATGCAATGAAACAACTTTTGGTAAGACAGAGAAAAATTTTCAGTTTCACATACGATGATTTAAATCTTCTTGAAATTAAGGTATCCTTATCATTATTAGACATTCCTTTGTAAGACATAATAGAAATACTGGGGCGCTGGATTGATGGACCCTGACCTAGGTTCAACGTTATACAGCCAAGTAAATCCCTACACTACTGGGCCTTTCGGCATTAGCCAAGGGAGCGTAGACTGAAGTCTCACTCAAAGTAGTATGGGGGGATGCAGGAACCAAGTTTCCGCACCGTGATATTATAGTGACGTCAATCCACACTTCCTGATACTGCCTTCATGAAGATAGATAAGCGTATAGGGGTTATCGATGTTCCTTCTCTTCCGTCCTTCAGTACCTTTGTGAAGGTTCCAACTGATCTTTTTGCGCAGCCCTAACCTGAGGTCCAGGAACTTATGCACCTCTGTGGCTACGTTACTGTATAATTTCCCAAGTTATATTAAGTGTTACCTAATCTACCATACATTTATAGTTATCTTTGCGTAAACCTATATACTTGCTCACGTTCATTTAACAGATATAATTGAATACATTCGCGCATTAAATAAGCATTATAATGTAAACCCATGTCGTATCATAATATAATCAAATGCATTAAACAGAGACAAAATACACAGTGATTTGCAGAATACTTCTCTTTATTGATATCTCAAGTTTAGTACAGACTCTATCCACCCTGCGCACACATTTGCAGGGGTCCGAGCACTCAACTACAAACTTCTACCCTAGGCCTCTGCGCACTCAGCTGCGGAGCCTCTACCTACACTAAGACCTTAGAACACTTAGAAATTCTTACCCAAAAACTCTTATTACTATTATTACTCACTGCCTTAGACTCTTCTAAGACTCCCTTTTATAATCCCATGGTCTGTAGACCATTCGTAGATCTTTACAGCCGACATGAGTCTTTACAAACAAGGGCGGACAAGCCTTTAACATCTTCGTGCTCTGTGACCACAAAACCTAGAGACATTACATGTTTATTACAAAATGTGGGCTTTCTACCCCAAAACGTGGGCTTTTAGCACCAAAAATGCCTCTTGGGGGAACCCATTCCCAACAAGCCCCCAACACAAACATGGTGACTCATCATTGAGTCACTCTATGGGCATGGAGATTTTTGCGTGAAGACCCCGCAGCTTGACCTGTACAAGGACTACCTCGGTAGTGCACTGCACGATCGCCTACTTTATTTCCTCGACCAACTGCTCAGTCACTAGCCTTGTGCTATTAGCCTGAAGCTTCTGCTGAGTCTCCTGCAGAATAACTAGCTTTCCTTAAATGGAGGTCATGATCAAGTAGGCCTCATCCAACTAAGGCTTCAAGTGGGACTTTAGCACTACCTTTTTGTGCTGGGCTACATCTACCTACTCCTTTAATGCCTTGGCCTCCTACAACTTCATGAGTCTTTGTGTGAGGGCAATAGTACGCACTGTCCCTTTTACCTCATCGTAGCACTGCTTGAGCTCTCGTGCCTCTATTTCCAACCTCTGCATAGTAGGGTCTTCTTGTAGGCTAGTTAGTGTTGGGCCGTTAATATGCCATTATTATTATCACTTTTGAACACTTATTCCACCCATTTCTATTATTCTTCATCATGTCATTTATTATATTTTATTATATAAATCCATTTTATGATGATTTATGCTTCTATGAATGAATATTATTTATTCTCCTTTATTTCTAATAAATTGATGATTATGCATGATTTTGTCAATGATAGTTTTAATAAATCAGTTGTAACATTATTCACCATTTTTAGCCTCCAAGATAATTTCCAGATTGAAGATTTGATCATTAAAAGTGCCAACTCAGAAATTCGTTGGAATAAGAAATGACGGTTTTGCGGTTGCGATTCTGAGCAAGTGAAGCAGAATCTGGAAAATCCGGAACATGGGTTTTGTCCAGAACGGACCCAATTAACTTTTTTAACGAACGGTTTGCCCAAATCTTGCTTTTACTGAGAGAAACGTAAGGTTCTTTGAGCACGATTTTCTCAGATTTGTTGTTGCGGCCGTCCTCCAAATCTCAGCTGCAAAGCCAAATTCGTCTTGCTCTTATTGAAAGCTGGATGGAAATATATCTTCTTGTTGATCAATTGGTTAGAAACAATCCAATTTTGTAATAGAAATCATGTTGTAGTTATCTTTATTGTAACTGCTCTCTGATCTCTCTTTATTTAAATCAGAACAGAGATCAGAGGGGGGATGAAAAATGATGGAAAAATGATGAAGAATGATGGTGGATTATTCATTATAGGATAGGGATTGTTGCATGCTGTAATTCTCAAGCTTTTGTTGTTGTAATGATTCCACAATTGGCTGATTAACACATGATTTGGGAGTTTTTGTTCATTCTTTTCATTCTGAAGTAACCCAGCAGCATCCGCTGGCGGCTAAGGGCCCAACATCTGGTGGAGTACGCTGCTGCTGCTGTGTATCATATCTTTTCAATTGATTTTGTGTGATGGTTTGATTTCCTTTTCATTTATTTAAATTGTTTTGTTCAGTAATCTTTTGTTTATGAACATTTCGTTGAAATCATAATTGGATTGCGTCAGTGATAGAATTATTAATTATAACATGAAATGTCCTGCTGATAATTATGATCTAATGCTACGCTATCTAATTAAGACTATGGTTCATTTAATTGCTGCTCATTTATAATTGCAATGGTTGTTCAATTAAGTTACTATTCAATTATAGCTACGATTGCTATTGCTTCAATAACTGCGATTAATGTTCATGCTGATAGGTTGCTGATTCAATAACATTTATAATTGCTATGTCTTTCTAATTACTTATTTTTGTTGTTCGGTTCCATTTAAGATTGTTGTTTAATTCTAGTATTTTAGCATTGCTATTCCTTTCCATTGATAAATCATTTTTGTTAGATGAAGCTTTGCTGTTCATTTCTGTTGATTCATTGCAAAAGTGCTTTTAAAGAGTTTTCCTAGTTTACTTTTAATAGCAGCTTTAGTTTAATTTTGATTTCCTTTTAATTGCTTTAAAGCAGGACTCTCAACTGTAGAGAACATTGGTTATTGCTTTCTCATTCCCTGATTGATTGTCTTGTTCCGGTTTGATTTCAATTGCATCAATCTTTAGAAGAATGAGTTATTGCTACTGTATCCTCAATTGATGTTTGCTGAGTGAATAGTTGGATTTCAGAGCATTTGAGTTTATGTTATTGTTATATTTCTTTTTCAAGCATTCATTTACTTTTGGGTTTTAAGCACTACACTGCAAAACATTACTCTTGAGTAAATAGCTGCCTTAGACTGAGTACACTCTTGAAATAAAAAGTCGTCCCTGGGTTGATAATTAATGTGAAGGTAATTAGGAGCTAAAAAGACACCTTTTTATCGCTCCACATTATCCTTAGAATAGGAGGTCTCATCACGAGCCAGCCTGATCACTTTTGCTACATCCCAGTGAATGGCAGTGTGGTTATCTGGTTACCACGCCAGCACATTGATCTCTTCTGTAGAACAACACTGTAACTCTCCATTTATAAATTGAGGATCTTGGCTCATATGGGTTAAAAAGCAACCCTGCTGAGGCTATGGACGCCTTCTGGCAGCAGAGGCTCTGCTTATGGTATTGAAGTTATATCTTATCGTCAATTATTACCCTTTTCTTATTTTTTCTTTTTATCAGAGAAGTTATTTCCTTAATTTTCCCTGTTTTGAACCTTTATGTATGAGAAATTGTTTTATGATCAATCGCATCATTTTCAGCTAGGATACTATAAGTAAAGCACCTTTTTGGCATATTGTTGTTCTTTTTATCTTTTTCATAACTTACCATCAATCCTAAGCATCCTATCTCTTATTCATAACTATCTTTACATACTCTGCTCTCATTATAACCATAACTCTTGCTGTCCTATCATTGATAAGTGTACTCTGCTTCATTTACTGATATATTGTTCATTCCTGTGCCTTGCCGTCAACATAACCCCTCTCATACGCTTTATGGTCATGGAATTCATTTGCCAATTAGAGGGGGGGTAATGTATGCATTATGGGATTGCATGCGATATGATTACTGCACTCTGCCATAACTTGTTGATTTGACCAAATATTAATATTGCATGTATACAAAAGTTTTTCTGATTGAAATTTTTGCATGCATCTTATCTGTTGCTATTCAAAACTAACACTATGGATTCAAGAACAATGTATGTCAAATAGTGCTTTGTTTACAGGAAAACAACAAGTATGGGTAGAATTCTATTCATAGCATGACCACACTATTGTACTTAACAGAAGAGGCTCGCGAACGTGAACAATTCTTCAGACATGATGTGCTTACTTGGATTCCACCTTTTGGATCACTTTCAGCACCAACTCTGCCTACATCAGCTTCGACAAATGCCAGACCATATATGTCATTCCACATTTTTGGAGGTAAAACTTGAGGTAAAATCGCATAATTTTCTGATTTATTACAAATTTAGGAGAATTTCATAAAAATCCATTTTGAGCATTATTTATCATCCTTCGCTCCACATCTTTACCACTTCCCCTTTTTCAGCGACATATCATCTTTCAGTTTGGGGGAGTGTTGCTTTTATTCATTTCTTTCTTATGACCATGTCATTCATATTCTTTATCATCCATTGCTATTCTTATTCATTTTCAACACCTCCCTTATTCCATGTTGTTTTACACCAAGCATAGACTTCAACAGATAGTAGCCACCACTTCTATTTGTTTTCTAGCATCGCATGAGGGCATGCTAATTTTTCAAAGAGGGGGAGCAATTGCTACGCATGATGGATGTTTGAATTGCTACGCATGATGGATGTTTTCTATTTTCTTTCTCATTTAAGGCATACAATTTTAGTGTAGAAATGGATTTCCATAATATTTTTAAAGCTAAGAACTCAATTCTTGTGATTTTTGGAAAACACAGACGTATCATTAATAAAAACCCAGACAATTTCAAGATAAATTGGTTCATAAAATTTCGGAAATCATGCACTCTCACCTACAGCCATTTTGTTTATATCTCATGATCTGTGCATCAAAACAGTCTGATTTTTTGGATCATAAAGGAATTCATATATTATAAATTTACTTGCCAAATTTCAACAAAAGCTGGTTTGTAGTTTTTGAGAAAATGGTTAATGAAGTTTGCTGTTACTTATATCATATTTTGTTGCAACTTCATATATACATATAGTTGAATGTCAATGTAAAAATTGTTATGCCTTCATCAAGATTACTAAAAGTGAATATTCATTAATTAAGGAAGAATTCATTTGTTCTATCCATTTCATGAGCTGAGATGAACATATTTTTTATTGCTTGGTTAACACATGGGTTTTTGTCTTTGGGTTGCATGAGGACATGCAATATATTCAGTTTTCGTTGCATGAGGACATGCAACATATTGAGTGTGGGGGTATGTTGGGCCATTAGTATGCCATTATTATTATCACTTTTGAACACTTATTCCACCCATTTATATTATTCTTCATCATGTCATTTATTATAATTTATTATATAATTCTATTTTATGATGATTTATGCTTCTATGAATGAATATTATTTATTCTCCTTTATTTCTAATAAATTGATGATTATGCATTATTTTATCAATGATAGTTTTAATAAATCAGTTGTAACATTATTCACCATTTTTAGCCTCCAAGATAATTTCCAGATTGAAGATTTGATCATTAAAAGTGCCAACTCATAAATTCGTTGGAATAAGAAGTGACGGTTTTGCGGTTGCGATTCGGAGCAAATGAAGCAGAATCTGGAAAATCCGGAACATGGGTTTTGTCCAGAACGGACCCAACTAACTTTAGTGAAGAATGGTTTGCCCAAATTCTGCTTGTACTGAGAGAAACACAAGGTTCTTTGAGAAAAAATCTCTCAGATTTGTTGTTGCGGCCGTCCTCCAAATCTCAGCTGCAAAGCCAAATTCGTCTGGCTCTTATTGAAAGCTGGATGGAAATATATCTTCTTGTTGATCAATTGGTTAGAAGCAATCCAATTTTGTAATAGAAATCATGTTGTAGTTATCTTTATTGTAACTGCTCTCTGATCTCTCTTTATTTAAATCAGAACAGAGATCAGAGGGGGGGATGAAAAATGATGGAAAAATGATGAAGAATGATGGTGGATTATTCATGATAGGATAGGAATTGTTGCATGCTGTAATTCTCAAGCTTTTTTTGTTGCAATGATTCCAAAATTGGCTGATTAACACATGATTTGGGAGTTTCTGTTCATTCTTTTCATTCTAAAGTAACCCAGCAGCATCCGCTGGCGGCTAAGGGCCCAGCCTCTGGTGGAGTACGCTGCTGCTGCTGTGTATCATATCTTTACAATTGCTTTCGTGTGATGGTTTGATTTCCTTTTCATTTCTTTAAATTGTTTTGTTCAGTAATCTTTTGTTTATGAACATTTCGTTGAAATCATAATTGGATTGCGTCAGTGATAGAATTATTAATTATAACTTGAAATGTCTTGCTGATAATTATGACCTAATGCTATGCTATCTAATTAAGACTATGGTTCATTTAATTGCTGCTCATTTATAATTGCAATGGTTGTTCAATTAAGTTACTATTCAATTATAACTACGATTGTTGTTGCTTCAATAACTGCGATTAATGTTCATGCTGATAGGTTGCTGATTCAATTACATTTATAGTTGCTGTGTCTTTCTAATTACTTAGTTTTGCTGTTCGGTTCCATTTAAGATTGTTGTTTAATTCTAGTATTTTAGCATTGTTAATCCTTTCCATTGATAAATCATTTTTGTTAGATGAAGCTTTGCTGTTCATTTCTGTTGATTCATGGCAAGAGTGCTTTTAAAGAGTTTTCCTAGTTTACTTTCAATAGCAGCTTTAGTTCAATTTTGATTTCCTTTTAATTGCTTTAAAGCAGGACTCTCAACTGTAGAGAACATTGGTTATTGCTTCCTCATTCCCAGATTGATTGTCTTGTTCTGGTTTAATTTCAATTGCATCAATCTTTAGAAGAATGAGTTATTGCTACTGTATCCTCAATTGATGTTTGCTGAGTGAATAGTTGGATTTCAGAGCATTTGAGTTTATGTTATTGTTATATTTCTTTTTCAAGCATTCATTTACTTTTGGGTTTTAAGCACTATACGGCAAAACATTACTCTTGAGTAAATAGCTGCCTCACACTGAGTACACTATTGAAATAAAAAGTCGTCCTGGGTTGATAATTAATGTGGAGGTAATTAGGAGTTAAAAAGGCACCTTTTTATCGCTCCACAGTTAGTACTTCGAATGACTATTCAAAAAGAGTTGTGTAGCCTGCCACTGCACTTTATACTACCGTTATTGCCTCTTTTATAATAGTTGTGCACTACTCCTTGACATCTGGCAGAGTCAAAGGCTGGGCCATCAACTACAATTATGAAATTTGGAGGTTCAGATCTAGTTGATCCTTTGCCAATTCTGTGCGGCCGTCCCACACCCCCGTAGCGATTTTGTGAATTCGCACGTCTACCTAATCATCCTCAAGAATGGCCAACTTCGGGACCATTCAGCATGCTTCCTCCATGGCCTTAATCATGTGTTGATTTGTGTCAGTGATTTTCATAATGGAGGTAATGGCAGAGTCTCCCTGCACACCCCTCTAAGTATTGTTGATCTTCTGCTCATTGATCACCTACAAAGCGCGTTGTTTGTGGGCGTTTAGTTCGCGATCACCCCATCCTATAGCAGGTGGAGCACATTTCTAGGAAGTGCTACCAAGTTCAGCCCTACTCCCTTGAATGCATTGACAGTGGGCCTATCAGCTTCGGTCTTTGTCATCCGTGCTCCATCTGGCAGCACTATGGTTCGAGAGTCACTCATGTGCAGCATCCTGGCAGCTTCTGATGTACCAATGGCCAAACTGGTGGATGTCATGCCAATTTGTGATGCTCGAATCTACAGCTCTCACAGATTTGCTTGAATGGCCCTCAATGCTTGTTGCTACTGCTGCTCAAACTACTGTAGCAATTCTGTAGCGGCATCCCACATTGCATCTCCAATGTCATTCAGATCCCCCTCTGTTAGGGTGATCGGGTCCATGGACGTCTTTCTGGCCTTGGAATTCTTCCGTGGCCCTAATTTTTCCTATCCCCTTGGATGCTTGATATGGAACGGAGGCATTTGTGGGTCCACTCCTCCCTGCTCTATCTGATCGTCCTATTCTTCCTCTTCCTCTGGAAAAGGCAACTTCTCTTTGTCAGAGCCGCACTCCTGTCCTCCTATCTCTCCGCTTGTCTCCTGTATGGCAGCATGATTTTCCTTAGCCTTATCCTCAGCCTCCTTTCAATTTTTCTCAGCCAGCTACTCCATCTTGAGCTTGGTTTCAGCCTTTTTCCACTACACGGCTATCTTGCTGGATCTTGCAGTCAAGTCCAAGGTAGTGTGCCATTCTGCCAGCAAGATTTCAATGACCACTTGAATCACATCATCCGTCACCAAGTAGGAAAAGTCATGCCACTTCTAGTAGGGGTCCTTCTACACCCTCATGGATACATGGTGGAAATCAACCTTAAATTTCATGTATGACTGCAATTTATCAAAGACAGTAGGTGACACCTGTGGCTTACGGTTGATGTCCATGTGCATGTTCATCTCCATCAAGATCTGAAAGATCTTGCTATCCTTAACCCACTCAGGATCCTTTGTCATCCATAGTGAAGCGTAATTTGCAACCTCAGGTAGTTCTAGCATGATCGAGGGAAATTGGTTGTCTTTGGGTAGCTCGCAGGCTACTAGCAGGATTGACAGCAAGAGCCACGCATAGTGGAAGGTCTTGCTGAGATCCTGCGACTTGCGGTAATTCGCAAGGAACTCACCACAGAGGTAGTGTGCCCAATTAAATTGAACCCCCTCCACACATTGGGCTGCTAGAGCCACAACGGGTGCCAGTACTTCATCGGAGTGACACTTCCACATGACCTTGCCTGCCAAAATATGTGTGGCCACTTTCACTACAGGGTTGGAAATACTTGTAATAGCATAGCCACAAAAATTCTTTACTAATCTGAGCTTCTTCTTCATGGCCTCTGTGTGGGCCAGCTTGCCCGCCTTTCCACCAAACATCATAGATAGATTCTCCCCTGAATATGGAAGCCTCGTGATCCTATGGATCAGTCTATCAGTGATGGGTATCAGCTCCTCCAGCCATAGACACCCATCATGTACCAAGCACAACAGCTGCTTGATTACGAACAAGGTCATGGGTGTGTGATTGTAGTGCGACACCCATAGCGGGTTGAGCATGCTTGCCTTATCCATGCCTTTGAGCCACTTCCGTGGTTCCAACGCAGTCATCCTGGTGGTCTTATGGAGGATGCAGTGCATCAGTTGGTCTGTCGCCAAGTGAGGGAATGGCTTGGTGTTAGCTAAGTCCCACTCCTACAATTTCAACATCGGAATCTACCCATGCGTGGTCCTTCAAAAATAATCTTGTCCAGCAGTAGAGGTGTGTACAAGGTGACCTTGCTCTCATCGATGTCCTTAGGCAACTTGGCTTGCCCCTGCATGGAGGGGCGTACTCAGGAAATTTAGTAATGGGGTCAGACCCCTCAACTTCAATTCCTCTGTTTCTATCCCAAGATCCTAATCCTCCATTGGGATATCCTCAATTTCTTCCTCTTATGGTTCTAGGTTAATTGTTTTTCCCTTTTCTAGTGTGGTGGGTTTGTCCTTCAGCGGGTTTCTCCTTAGTGACACGTGCACCAGCTGCGATGTTGTGACCTGCTTTCCTTTCTTGCTTTTCACTCCTTCCTGGGTCTAGGTATCCCCTGGTTTAGGTGACTGTGGTGACTTGGGGACTGCAGCGGGTATCTTTGCGACCTCCAGAGAATCTCCCTCTGCTTCCATAGTAACCTCTGCTAGAGCCCCTTTGGCTGTCACTATTTCCCCAATATCTATGATTTCTGCCAATGTCAACATGACGTTATTCAACAATTCTTGTGTCTCCTTTTCCAATTGCTCAAATGCCAAACTAGCTATCAGAGCTTCAAAGAATTCACAGTTCATACGCATCTGAGAGCTCAACAACTCAATGCTAAAAATGCCAAGTGTTCTTCATTAGGAAGCCACTTGTATTTTATAGGCCATTTTGAATTCAAATCAAAATGTTCCCCCCAAAATCGGTTCATTAATGTTAGATTGGCGGTAAATTTTCAAGGATATCGCCCATAAATTTCATCTTAAATGCCCTCCCTACTCCATTTGGCCATTTTTTCATCATCAAATCATGAATAGTGACTATAATGGTCACCTTTTGGCTGACCTACGCTATTTTTTCCTAGGTAATGCAACCTTCTACATGCTTGTGTGGTCTTGGTGACATCTCCTCATTTCTTGCAGTTTCCTCATCTCACAGTTCCCCAACCCGGGCAGTGTAGCTAATAGTCTCGTGGATCCTTTTAGCTGTCTAGAGTGCTCAGACTGTGCTACCTTCATATAGTCACCTAGCCAAATCACTAGTGTATGGATTCAATCAACTACCATTCACCTTTCCTAGGAAAGGCTCCCCATTTAACTTAACCAACTGAATTACTCCACCGTCGGTAATCTCTTTTTTGCAGCACCCAAATCCTTCATTACAAATGTGTTCTCCAAATTTCTTTTGAGCACATTTATTTCCTTCATGTTAGAACCTGTAACAAGCATGTCATCTACATACAATAACAATATAATATAGCTACCATCATTTTTCCTTCTGAGATAAACACAATGATCAGAGTGACATCTAGTATAACCTTGTTCAGACATAAACCTGTCAAATTTTGGATACCACTGTCATGGAGCCCGTTTTAAGCCATACAAGCTCCTCTTCAACCTGCACATTAGTTTCTCCTTCCATTTTACCTCATATCCTTGTGGCTGCAGTTGGGTGTGGAGCCTGATTATCTTCTGTATTCAAAGGTTTCAGCCGGATTTATACCCTAGGAAGACTATACACCCCTCCACGCGGGGGGTTGTGGGGGGGACTTGCCTTGTAAAAGTCTAGTAATTTCTAGTCAATCTGGGTCGTTCATTAGACGGATGATCTGATGGTAGAAGTTATGTTTAATTTAGGGTTTTTTGCCCTAGAAGACAAACCCTCACTATATAGCAGGGAACTGTATTGCGTCTATGTATATCTGTATTCTGAGTGAAGAAGAGAGAGGAGATTGAGAATGAAGAGGGTGTTACAGCGGATCTGTTGTAGGTTGTATCTCTTCAGTTTGCTGGATAATATAGGAAAAGAAGAACTGGCTTTTTCTCCGTGGATGTAGCCCTAACTGGGTGAACCACATATATATGTGTCTCTCTTGTTTTATGTGTTTTCTATGTTTATATTTCTGCAATATTTTATTTGTTCCATTGCTCCGTAATATATAATTTTTTGACAACGGGTATTAGAGCCAAAGGTCTATTTGTCTAATACATTTGCAAGGGAGAAGGGTTCCTGGTTCGAGTGGGAGCAATGGCGGAAGATGGTAGGTTTAGGGTCGAAAATTTCAACGGCCAAAACTACCAGCTCTGGAAGATGTAGATGGAAGATTATCTGTATCAGAGAGATCTGTACCTACCATTGAGCGGAAAGACAAAGAAGCCGACGAGTATGACAGACATAGAATGGGATATTCTCGACAGAAGCGCACTTTGAACAATACGGCTGCGCCTAGCAGTGTTGGTAGCGTTTAATATTTCAAATGAAACGACAACAGAGGGTTTAATGTTAGCATTGGCCAAACTATATGAAAAACCCTCGGCCTCAAATAAGGTATTTCTTATGAAGCATTTAATATTATGATGTCAGAAGGTGGATCTGTTGCAGACCATTTAAATGATTTTAATACTGTTACAAGTCAGTTAAGTTCTGTAGGGGTAAACTTTGATGATGAAGTTAGAGCTCTGTTATTCTTGTGCTCATTGCTAGAAAGTTGGAATGGTTTAGTAATGGCCATTAGTAACTCTGTTTCTAGATTAGTACTTTAAAGTTTGATGATGTTGTCAATGCTATCCTTAACGAGGAAATGCGACGGAAAAGCTCCACTGAGACATCAAGAAATGCTTTGAGTGCAGAGTCTAGGAGAAGAAAAATGGAAAGAGGAAAGAGCTCAGGATATCACAGTAAATCAAGGAAAGGCAGATCAAAGTCCATATCGGGGATAGTGTGCTGGAAATGTGGAAAGAAAGGAAACTTAAAGAAAGATTGTAGATCTCAGAAGGGAAAAGAAGGAGATGCACAACAAGAAAACAATCATGAAGAAAATGTGATAGGTGAGGTGTTACAAGATTCTTTGATTCTTTCTTTTGAAAATATCACTGATTCCTGGGTGGTAGATTTAGGGGCCTCATTCCATGCCACACCTGATAAGAAATATTTCCTTGACTATGTTCAAGGAGATTTTGGACGAGTCCGTTTAGGTGATGATAAACCTTGTAAAATTATTGGAATGGGAAAGGTTCTTGTAAAACAGCAGAATGGAAACCAATGGCTATTAAAGGAGGCAAGGCATGTTCCAGATCTGAAGAAAAATCCAATTTCAACAGGGCAGTTAGGCGGTGAAGGTTATTTGACAACTTTCACAGATAAATCTTGGAAGGTCACCGAAGGAGCCCTAGTAATAGCAAAAGGAGAAAAGGTTGGTACATTGTATTTATCCAATGATATTTCTAACTTTGTTAATGCTTTAACTTCCAAAGGAGCAGATGCAGCATTATGGCATCATAGGCTCAGACACATGAGTGAGAAGGGGATGAATATCCTTCACTCAACTAATTTGTTGTCGAGTTTGAAGAATGTTGATTTGGACTTCTGTGAGAATTTCATTTATGGAAAACAAAAGAGAGTCAGCTTCCTTAGAGTTGGGAAAGAAAAGAAGAGAGACAAATTAGAGCTTGTGCATACAGATGTATGGGGACCTGCTCAGGTATCATCTCTTGGTGGCTCTCGTTATTATGTTACTTTTATTGATAATGCAACCAGAAAAGCCTGGATTTATTGTATTCGAAATAAATCTGATGTATTTGATACTTTCAAGAAATGGAAAGGTATGGTTGAAAATGCGATGGGGAAAAGGTTGAAATGTCTCAGATCAGATAATGGAGGTGAATATTGTAGCAAAGCGTTTGATAGGTACTGTTCAGAGAATGAAATTCGCAGAGAGAAGATAGTTCCAGGAATACCACAAGAAAATGGTGTGTCAGAAAGGATGAACAGGACAATCATGGAGCATGCAAGGTGCATGAGATTGCATGCATGATTGCCTTTACAATTTTGGGCAGATGTTGTAGATATTGTTGTTTATCTAACAAACAGAGGGCCTTCAAGTTCCTTGGATGGTGGTATTCCAGAGGAGGCATGGACAGGTAAAAAGGTAAACTACTCATTTCAAAAGACTTTTGGTTGTGAAGCCTCTGTCCACATTAACAAAGAAAATAGAAAAAAGCTTGAGGCAAAATCAAAGAAATGTACCTTTATTGGATATGGTGTTAATGATTTTGGTTATCACTTATATGATTATGAAAATCAAAAAATCATTAGGGGTAGAGATGTAATATTCAATGAAAAGGTCTTGTAGAAGAATCAGTTGCAGGAGAAGAAATAAGAAAAAAGAAATAGAGAATACACAGTGCTTGACGATATCACAGGAAAAGTGATGGTGCATGAAAATCATAATGATCAATAGCCAAAACAAGAACCACAATAGCAACAAGCACTTCAAACACCTGAAAGTGGTGTTAGAAGATCTACCAGGATAAGTAGACCCCCTGAAAAATACTCTCCTTCATTATATTATGCATTGTTGACTGATTCTGGTGAACCAGAATGTTATGAAGAAGCAGTGCACGTAGAAACCAGGAAGAATTGGGAGTAAGCCATGAAAGAAGAGATGGAATCCTTAGCACATAACCAGACTTGGGACTTAGTCAGGTTTCCTGCAGGTAAAACAACATTGTAGAATAAATGGGTTTACAGGCTGAAGGAAGAAGATGGAAGAAAACAGAGGTACAAAGCTAGACTTGTGGTAAAGGGGTTTGCAAAGAAGAAAGGTATTGATTTTGATGAAACATTTTCTCCTGTTGTTAAAATGACTTTAATCAGAACTATTTTAAGTCTAGTAGCAGTTGAAGATTTGCATCTTGAGTAGTTATATGTAAAGATAGCCTTTCTCCATGGAGATTTGGAGGAAGAGATATATATGCAGCAACCATAAGGATATGAGGTAAAAGGGAAGGAGAAACTAGTGTGCAGGTTGAAGAAGTGTTTGTATGGCTTAAAACAGGGTCCAAGGCAGTGGTATCTAAAATTTGATAGCTTTATGTCTGACCAAGGTTATACTAGATGTCACTCTGATCATTGCATTTATCTCAAAAGGAAAAATGATGGCAACTATATTATATTATTATTGTCTGTAGATGACATGCTTGTTGCAGGTTCTAACATTCAAGAAATAAATGTGCTGAAAAGGAAATTGGCAAACTCATTTGCAATGAAGGATTTGGGTGCTGCAAAACAAATCCTTGGTATGAGAATAACTAGAGACATGAAGAATCACAAATTAACATTGTCTCAAAGTGAGTACATAGAGAAGGTGTTGAAAAGGTTTAATATGCAGAATGAAAAATCAGTTAGTATGCCTATGGCTAGCCATTTCACATTAAGTAAGGAGGCATGTCCCAAGACTCAGGAAGGAATGGCTCATATGTCTAAAGTTCCATATGCATTAGTAGTTGGAAGCTTAATGTATGCAATGGTCTGCACAAGGCCTGATATTGCGCATGTAGTGGGAGTTGTAAGCAGGTACATGAACAATCCAAGAAAAGAACATTGGATGGTGGTGAAGTGGATTCTCAGGTATTTGAGAGGTACCACAAATCAAGCATTATACTTTGGTGGTTCAAACATTGCTCTACAGGGATATGTTGATGCAGATATGGTAGGTGAAAAATATAATAGGAGGAGCACTACATGATATGTATTTACTATTAGGTGGAATAGCTAATAGTCAAAAATACATAATATAATGAAGGAGAGTATCGTTTAGGGGGTATACCTATCCTGGTAGATATTCGAACACCACTTTTAGGTGTTTTAGGTGATTGTTGTTGTTGTTGTTATCGTTCTGGCTGTTGATCATTATGATTTTCAGACACCATCACTTTTTCTGTGATCTCATCAAGCATTGTGTATTCTCTGTTTTCATTTTCCTATTTGTTTTCCTGTAGTTGATCCTTCTACAAAACCTTTCCATTGGATATGAAATTTCTCCTACCAATGATTTTGTTTTTTTCATAATCATAAAAGAGATAACCAAAATAATTAACACCATAACCAATAAAGGTACATTTCTTTGATTTTTCCTCAAGATTTGTTCTATTTTCTTTATTAATGTGGACAAAGGCTTCACAACCAAAAGTCTTTAAAAATGAGTTGTTTACCTATTTACCTATCCATGCCTCCTTTGGAATATCACCATCCAAGGAACTTGAAGGCCCTCTGTTTATTAGATAAACAACAGTATCTACAACATTTGCCCAAAATTGTAAAGGAAATATTGCATGTAATCTCATGCACCTTGCACGCTCCATGATTGTCGCATTCATCCTTTTTGACACACCATTTTGTTATGGTGTTCCTGGAACTGTCTTCTCTGTGCGAATTCCATTTTCTGAACAGTACCTATCAAACTCTTTTCTGCAATATTCACCTCCATTGTCTCATCTCAGACACTTCAACCTTTTTTCTCTCTCGTTTCCAACCAAAGCTTTCCATTTCTTGAAAGTATCAAATACATCAAATTTATTTCGAATACAATAAATCCAGGTTTTTCTGGTTGGATCATCAATAAAAGTAACATAATAATGAGATCCACCGAGAGATGATACTCGAGCAGGTCCACATACATCTGTATGCACAAGCTCTAATTTTTCACTCTTCTTTTCTTTCCCAACTCTCAGAAATCTGACCCTCTTCTGTTTTCCATAAACGTAGTTTTCACAAAATTCAAAATCAACATGCTGCAAACCTAGCAACAAATTTCTTGAGTGAAGACTCTACATCTCCTTCTCACTCATGTGCCCAAGCATGTGATGCCACAATGTCGTATCTTCTCTTATAGAGGTTAAAGCATTAACAGAATTAGAAATACCATTGCATAAATACAATGTACCAACCTTTTCTCCTTTTGCTATTACCAAGGCTCCTTTAGTGACCTTCCAGGTTTTATCAGTAAAATTTGTTACACAACCTTCACCTCCTAATTGCCCTATTGAAATCAGATTTTTCTTTAGGTTTGGAACATGCCTTACCTCCTTCAATATCCATTTATTTCCATTCTGTTGTTTTATGAAAATTGTACACATTCCAATGATTTTACATGGTTTATCATCACCCAATCGAGCCTGTCCAAAATCTCCTTGAACATAATCATCAAAATGTTTCCTATCAGGTGTGGCATAGAATGAGGCCCCTGAATCTACCACCCACGCATCAATAATATTTTCTATTGAAAGAATCAAAACATATTACAACACATCACCTATCACATTCGCTTCATGATTGTTTTCTTGTTGCGTGTCTCTTTATTTTCCCTTCCAAGACTTGTAGTATTTATTTAGGTGTCCTTTCTTCCCACATTTCTAGCACAGTATCCCCGATCTAGACTTGGATCTATCTTTCTTTGACTTATTGTGATATGCTGGGCTCTTTCCTCTTTCCATTTTTCTTCCCCTAGTCTCTGCAGTCAAAGCATTACTTGATGTCTCACCGGAGCGTTTCCATCGCATTTCCTCGCTAAGGATTGCACCGACAACATCATCAAACTTTAAAGTACTAGATCCAAAGACATAGTTACTAATGGCCATAACTAAACCATTCAAAGTTTATGGCAATGAGCATAAAATAACAGATCCCTAACTTCATGATCAAAATTTACCCCTACAGAACTTAACTGACTGGTAACTGTATTAAATTCTTTTAAATGATCAACAACAAATCCACCTTCAGACATTTTCATATTAAATAAATGCTTCATAAGTATTACCTTATTTGAGGCCGAGGTTTTTTCATATAGTTTGGCAATGTCGATAGTAAACCCTCTATTGTCATTTCCTTTGAAATATTAAAGGCTACTTACGCCGCTAGGGATAGCCATATTGTTTGAAGTGCCTTTCTGTCGAGAATATCCCATTCTGTGTCTATCATACTCGTCGTCTTCTTTTCATTTCTTCTCAATTGTTGGTATAGATGTTTCTGGTAAAAATAATATTCCATCTATATCTTCCATAGCTGGTAGTTTTGGTTGTTAAATTTTTCAACCCTAAACCTACCATCTTCCACCATTTCTTCCACTCGCACCAAGAACCCTTCTCCCTGTGAGTTTATCAGCCAGATAGACCTTTGGCTCTGATACTATTTGTTAGAAAATTATATATATTATAGAGAAATGTGGAACACATAAAATATATTGTAGAAATACAAACACAGAAAACAAATAAAACAAGAGAGACACAGATATACGTGGTTCACCCAATTTGGGCTACGTCCACGGAGAAATAGCTAGTCCTTCCTTTTATATTATCAAACAAACTGAAGAGCTACAACCTACAACAGATCCATTGTAATTCCCTCTTCGCTCTCACACAATTTCCTCTCTCTTTCTCTCTCAGAATACATATCTACATAGACGCAATACAATTCCCTCATATATAGCGATGGGGTTGCCTTCCAGGGCAATAAAACTTAAATTAAACATAACTTCTACTGTCATATATCCTTCTAATTAACGGCCGAGATTGACTACCAAATTAAAACATTTTACAAGGCCATTTTATATCTAATTTTAGCTTCGGGGGTGCTTCCCCGGATCCCCCGCCAAAGCTGGCTCCTAGAGGTCACAACCCCCCCTGGAGCCCCCTAAATTGCAAATATTATGGGCAACAGTGCCTCCCCATTACGAACTGGGGTCCAATGCGGTGATACCTATGAATAAATAAGATAATTAGGCTCCACACCCAACATTTTCCAATAAGTGAAGTAGCAGTGGAGTTGCTATAATTAGTCTCCAAGAGGGAGCTTTTTAAGGTGTGGAGTCTGATTATCTTCTTGATTGTTCAAAGGTTTTTGTTTCAGACAAGTTGGATCCTAGTTCATAATGAGATGACAATTATGTTCATTTAATTTCCATCAGGTGGAAAACGATGAATTTTATGAGACCCCAACCCGCCACCCCCCCTCCATGGCGGGGGTTCCAGGGTAGTGTCCTCGAAGCTAAAAATAGATGAAAAATGGCCTTCTAAATTATTATAATTTCATAGTCAATCTAGGTCATTCATTAGGTGGATGACCTAGCGGTAGAAGGTATGTTAATTTATGGTTTTTTCCCTAGAAGGAAACCCTTAGTTTATATGAGGTAAATGTATTACAGATATGGATTATTATTCTGAGCACGCATAAGAGAGAGAGAGAGAGAGAGAGAGAGAGAGAGAGGAGGAGGAGGAGGAGGAGGAGGTTGTGTGAGAGAAAGAGAGGAAATTATAGTGGATCTTTTGTAGGTTGTATCTCTTCATTTTCCTGGATGATATAAAAGGAAGGACTAGTTTCTTCTCCATGGACATAGCCAAAATTGGGTGAACCACATATATCTTTGTGTCTCTTGTATTATGCGTTTTTTTATTTGTGTTTCCCTAATATTTTATGTATTTCATTTCTCTATTAATTAATTTCTAACAAATCTCTTCTAAATATTCCACTAACCTTTGAAAATTTCTTTTACATCCATATATATAACAAACTCATTTTATCACAACTTATAAATTTTGTTAGATTGCATTGTATCAAAGCTTTAGAAGCTTTCCTTTCATGTAATATAACACAACCAAAGTTAGTTTATATACAACACAATGCAAAGTGAATCAAATTGGATGTTTATGCTGCAAAAAAAAATATTAAGAAGGAAAATACGTCATGAATTCTTTTAGAGAAGTTTTTGGATGTTATAATTTAGAAATTATTCATTCTTGCATCAAATTGCAATCATTTAAATTATCTTCGAATACTATCCATTGCCACCTTTTTTTTTTTTTTTTCATTTTGATATGTTAGAAAGAAAAAATATTTTACTCATGACATGTCATGTCTTCAGAAACTTTACCTCTTTGTGACATATCACACGTCAAAATATTTTCACATCTGACAAATTACAACATTCAAAAATTTATATCATACAATATGGTGTAAGGCCTCAACACTTCCAATAGTACAATACTATAATATTATAATTATAGATTAAAATTCATTTCAGCATGATATATGTCAATAATCATTTTTGAAAAAGGGGAAAGATTCAACATAATAGTCCACATTTATTTATAGAAATTGACTCAAAATTAGTTTCATTTTCATTCCATTTGTTTATGATTACCCTTTTAGTGCATTGTTATTGTTCAAGTTGTGAGGTGTCAAAGATTGCCTTAAACTTATCATGATCAAGGATCCTAGATACCCATTTTCACATCACTATGTGGTAACCTTTGAGGTAGGCATTGCAATTAATAGTGAAATTTCAATTTTTCTTACTTTTAAATTATCATTGGCAATTATGGTTTTTTAACTTGTTATGGTTTTTCCACTTCACCATTTGAAAATTATTTTAAAAATTTGAAAAGAGTGGATTCTTCTCATAAAAAAAAATTACAAACTAGCCTATGTAGGGTTTGAATGCTTGTAAGCTATACAAATCAAGACAAAAATCACTTTCATAGGGAATCTAATGAAGTGAATATTTGGAAATTTGACCACTAATTGGAAAAAAATACTTGACCTTGAAATTAATCACTCCTAATTTGACCAAAAATCCCGAGCCGTAAATTTTGTACATGAAATATGCTTATTTTCGAGTTGGTTATATGATAGTGATGAGAGAAATATTACATTTACCACTCTCATTATTAATGGTTTAGGGCTTCATGTAAAATAAAAATTAGCTCCTTCCCCTAATCTAAACAATTCTTATCTTATTGATTCATATGTATTGACATGAATATGGGAAACAAAAGAGGTTATTAATTAGATCATGACCCTTTGATCCAGCCTAACAATATTCTCATCCTTCTGAATAAAAATTAAAAGGAGTGTATGTGGAATAGTAAAGAAAACCCAATAACTTTATGACCAAAAAGACTATAAGAAATGGTAATGAACAAAATTTGTATACTAGTTAAGTAATCCAAAATAACTGGAATATAAATACATCCATTCTAGGATATATATATATATATATATATATATATATATATATATATGTGAGTTGTTATAAATGAGGGTCCGCTTATATACCTAGGTAGGTGCCCCTTAATGAATGGTCATGTCCTTAGAATCATGCCTCTTCAATCACTGATTATTGTTTAATTTAATCATTATGTACGATTAGTATTATTTATAAAATATACATTATTTTTATATATTTTTATTCATAATATTTCCTTCCTCTTCAAAAATATTTGTCCTCAAATCTTACTGCTAACATGACGTGTCATTTGTTTCTTTTCTTGTACTCTATTCGTTTCATTCTAATTCCTCAAGTTTTCAGGTTCGATGAAACAAGATGATAGCATCCTCTGAGTGATAAGAAAAGTTGTTGAACTGAGTGTTGATAAACTAAGTTACTTACGTATTAGGATGGATTTCTCTTTCATGATAATTACTTTTGAATTTTTTTGGCTTCTTATTAGTCTTATTATGGATTGGATATGTCTTATTATATTTCCATCTACTCGAATTAGGATGCTTGTTGTTGTGTTTTTGCTACTATGGAGTACCAAATACACTTCCCTTGGAGTTAGTTGTTTCCTACAAGGAGTAAACAGAGAATTGGCTATTGTTAGTGGATAAATTAAATAAAAGTGAATTGGAACAACGGAAGCAATGCATACACAAACATAAACTGAAAAAAACTATGCTAGATAACGCAAAGGAAAAATGTTAATGAAGTAAAAAAGTCAACAAAATTTTAGGAAAATGGCTCCTTTTATTGACTGCTAAAAGTAGAAGAGATACAGTAGATGAATTCCAAACACTTAGAGAAAATTGTTTGAGCAATGGTGCTAAAAAACCCTCAACAAGGAATTTTCTTTCTTCAATCTCCTTGCAAGCTTCCTCTCTCTCCCAAAGAAGTATGAAAACTCTTTCAATGATGAAATCATCTTCTCTATGAAATGTTGGATTGCTTGTGGAGAATTTGCTCCAGCATAACAATGCTTTAATTCTTCTTTTTTTGGTCTTCCAATGGCTTGTTTGTATATAATTTTGGATTCCTCTTCCCTCTCTTGGTCCATTAATGAGAAAATGACTTATGAGTAGGGCAAGAGGATCCATTGGGGGCTTCATATCTCCAAGCTGACCTAAAAATTAGTTGTCCTTGAATGGTACATGTCATTATTGCAAATTCAGAGTGTGTGAAGTTCTCTCGAAATGTCAACTGAGACTTTTGTTCGACTGTGCGGCTATGAAAGAAACATCCGCACGGTCACTAATTTCGGCATTTGGATGAACTTTGTGGGCAGATGTTATAGCTAAAACGTTTGGAAAATTTTTATTTATGTATTTAGTGATGTTTTCAACTAGAAAACATTCACTTATATTCTTTGCTAGACAATTCTAGGTGTCATTTAAATTGTAGAAATGTGTGCACAATTTTCCATGTTAATCATTTCCCCCTAATGTGTGAAGTTAGGAGTAAACATATAGCCGAATTACATCATGTTTTTATGTTCTGCCTGAGAGTCTGATCTTATTGTGGAGATGAAGAGATAAAATACTTGATTGAGAATTAAAGGTAACCATGCTCTGGAGAAATTGAAATAAAAAATTTCTATATGAGGTAGGATGTCCCATGGTCATTATGATAACTAATGATCATACATGAAATGTTCCTAGCAAGTCAGCATTGATATGGATGGCATGTTGATGGCTAATGATGATAACTTCTTACACCCTCAAGGGTAATTCTGACAAATAAATTGAACTTGGTTTCCCAATGCATCAAAAGTAAAGCATTGTTGAATGAGATGCTAAAGGATGCATGGGGCTTCGACTCTGGGTACCTCCCATGTATCAAAATGTAAGCACCACTGAATGAGGTTCACAAGGATGCATGGGCATTTTGTTACATGAGACAATTGCAATGGTCACAATGTACAATAATACCCTTACATGATAAACTTTATTTGTATCAAATTTCGGGAGACCGATGACATCACAGGGCGATAGTGATTCCCACCGTGCCAACCAAGGATGTCCCATAATGGGTGGAGAAACCAAGGTATAGATTCAATCATTGAAGATGGCTATTGAAGTCAATTGGAAGGAAGCACCAACTACCTGAAATGATGATTAAGGGAATTATGGTGAAGGGACAAAGATGATTGGAGTATGGTGGGTCATGATAACAAGAATTAATGGTATGGTTGGATACAGAAAACTATCCAAGGTTGGAGTTGTAATGTGATTAGTGGCAATTAAAACATTTTTTATGAGGAAATTCCCACAGTGTTGGTAGGACATCCAAGGTGGGTGTAAGAATGTCCTTATTGGCATGATGAATGATGAATGAAAGTGGATCATGGTGTGGTGATGAAAGCAAGCTCCAAACAAGGGTGACTAGGGACTGCCACCACGTAAATGACATGGAAATATGGGTGAGAATGCTTTTCCTTAAAAAAAAAAAAAAATCACTTTCCAAAAGAATATAATTTTTTTTTGGGATGTACAAACATGGAGATGGGTGCCCCAATAAAATGACATCCTCTGTAATGACATAGGTAAGGTTTTTGGTTGAGGGTGAGGGCCACATTGGTTGGCGTTGGCAGGAGGTTGGTGAGACAGATGTAATGACACAAGTGGACTACTATAATATGGATCGATAGTAGGACCAGTGTAGCATGTGGTTCAATCCATATTTGATCAAGGATGGAAGCCCCAAAGTAGCGGAGGTAATAAACATGCAAAGAAGAGAAGTATGAGGTTGATCTTCGATAGATGTGCATAAAAGGGCTCATAGGGATGGGGGAATGAAAATGGATACCAATAGTGTGAAGGGGACTATGAACTGGGGTGATCCATGTAGGTGGGGCTCTATCAAATAACGTGGACATTTACCATGTTCAAGTGGAAGGTGATGGTAACCATGGTCGAGATGGTGAACCCTATAGTTTATTTCAAAGAAATGATTTTAGGATATGCAAAGCTTTGGAGGAAGCTTACATGCTGAGTGGAGAAGGATACCTTAAATGTTGATTTCCATCATGGGAATGGGCTTGCTATGAGGGTGTTTATATATTTCAAATTTGAAATCCAATACTCTAAGTGAAAAAATCCATCTACAAAAATATGCAAATTAGAAAGAAGGATGTACCAAAAACATATAAAGGAACACCTGATGGGTTCTTTGAATGAGTGAAGATGACATTGATTTTTCCTAACTAGGTAAGCATCAGGCCACATGTCAGTGTTGTGTTATATGATGGTAAGACTAATGCTGGGAATTTCTGAGGAAGACCAAGCAACTATGTCCCTATATTCTTGGAAGAGTGCCTTGTATGAAGCCACTTCATTTATGGAGCATGATGCCCCCAGCGCGATTTCCTCGACTATGCTTAGTTTAACATAAATATTTACCTTGATAGTGGGTGATATGTTGGACATATTCCCTTCCTAAATTCATCTGGTGTAGGAATGATATTCTTGAACCAATCTACATATCCTGGGGGTAGGAAGTCCTTTCATTCTACTAGGAAAATATCATGACTTTATGCATCAATAGGTGTAAATGAATTCTCAGGTAGAATGAAAGAACAATTATGCATGGCATCCCATGGACATTATGGTTTCGTCATGTCCTCTAGCATATTTTTATTTGAGTAGAAGAGATTATCTAACGAACAAACGGTTTGTGCGAGGTCGTGAGGATGGGATTGGGACCTAACTATTGTTGGGTGTGGGAATTGCTATCAAGCAAACTCCTTCAACACTTAATTATCAACCCGGGAGTTTCGTAAACTTATTGGTGAAGCATAGGAAATGCTAGAAATGATATGACCTTTTCTAAACTCTATTACTACTTTCTTAATTGCAATCTTGTCGAATCAAAAAGAAAATATCACCTGACAATCTACACCAAAGATATTCTAGTGCTGGAATATGAAAGAAATTACTTTTGTAGGAAAACAAATCAAAGGAATTCTTAAAATCTCTTGCAACAATCTTTGAAAATGTAAATCTATGTTTATCTTCAGTATACTTGTGTTTTAGACTAATAATTGGACCCTTGAAGCTATCTGGATCGTTTTAGATCTTCCTCCCTGTACTAAATTATTACTCCTATACTTCTGCAATTTTATTGCACTAGTACCAGAACAAACTTTAAGTGCTGGGAGTATAGTTTACACCCGTACTAAAGATTTATGTCTTTATGTAGGAACTTTAAGCCTCAAGGCTAGAGTACTTTGTTCTTGTATCATGAGATCAATTCCTCTATCGGAACAGAGGTTCCTGCACCAAGCTTCCAATCCTTCTTTTCAGTAAATAAAGAATGTGTTAACTAAGAAAAATAACTTGCAAAGGTGAACAGAACTTTGAAAGTAAATTCCTCAAATTGAAAAATGCTTCAACTAATCTTTTAATGTCTAAAAGAAGAATTAATTCCAAAGTCAAAGAATACTTTTAATTATGGAACTTTTGCATGTAATCTAAGAGATCATTTAAATATGACAGTATGCTTCAATCTTATAATAGCTACCCACACTACTGATCTACATGCATAACCTTTTAAACCCAATAATATTTCCTTTAAGAACTATTACTCGTGAATCCGATCTTTCCTAAATAGTTTAAAGTGCAGGCATAGACCAATGTGTGTGTCGCAACAACATTTTGTTTCAGAAGTGTATTTAATTCTAAATATCAAAAGAACTTCAGAATGGAAATCACACTTTAATAATCACATTAAGACTTAATAGAAATCACACTCTTTAGGATCACATTAAGATTTATCAAATAAAAAAAAAACACCATTACTATGATGAACTGAAAGAATCAATATGTGAAACTGCAAATGAACTAGTACAGGAATGTGTGCCTGCATGATACAAGTAGAAAACAAGATTAAAATTCAAAGAAGGGAATGATAAGATTAAACTTCAATCTAACTCGCACACTATGGATCCGTCAAATTGTAATGAAATAAAATTTAAACCTTACAGAAAGATAAAAGAAACATCTGCTTACTTCACACTTTTCATTAGAATAATTAACACACCTTAATAAAAAACGAGAAGAACACAAGGGAGAATGAGTTGGGTTGGCTGGGCCCTAGTCAACCAGCTTGTTTCCTTATTTAGGAAATGTAAAAACTCAGCTCTTGAATCAACGCATCAACACAGAGTTATAGTGGAAGATTGAGAAAACATGGCGAAGTTCCTTTCTATTAATGATCAAAAAATATACATCATGAATCCAAATCCATCCCAGAACAAGGGAGATATAAGAAAAATTACAGAAGGACAGAATCACAGTATCCTTTCTATATCTATCGCTCATTACCATTTTCTATCTTTGTCCTATGTTTTATACATTCATCCAGGCCTATGGTTGTAACCAAATTACAATGAGCGTTCCAATCTAAGCCTTTCCGCTATAACAAAATAACAACAACAACTCGTGCTAAGTCTTTCGGCTATAACAAAACACTATTCTAGGTATTCGACTGGCGACCTAATCTCCACCATATCCCTGATTTTCCTCCATGCTCTGAGCCCAACTTGAGTTAATCATTCCAGAACATGACGGCCGCATGGAGTAGTGAGTTGTCACAGTAGTTGAAGATTCCCTTGCAGTGCAGGAATCCTACCTGCACTTGACCATGCTAACAAAATAATTAATTCATTTTCCATCAAATACTTTCTAGGAAGAGAATTATTAGTTACAAAGATTTAAAGGCATCAAATCTAGAAAAATTATTAATTAAGCACTTTTGTAACTCTTAAACATGAAACATAAAGCGAGTGCAAGAAGGAATATGATTCCTGGACTAGTGTAGGATTGAAAGAGTTTGCAAGGTTAAAAAAAAAAGGTATAAGGTCATGGTTTTGAAGGGAAAAAGGGTTGAAAAATGGAACAATTTGGCCTACCAATAATTTGTTGGTTGCTAAGAAGGAAAATGACTCAGTGGTTGATGTCGTAGAACCCAACGAAGTTGACAATGTACGGATTGGATGGGTATACACAATGTGTGGTGTCACTATCTTTGTGGTAGGTGTGGCGGTCTCGACACCAAAAATGGATGAGGATATTACATGAATCAGGGTTCCTAGAGTCAAGGAAATGAATTGTATATGGTGTTATGTGTCATCTGTACCCGATGATGGGAGAATCTCCATAATGGTGGATAAATAGTGGGTGGGAGTAGGTTCTTGTGATAAAATTAGCATCCTAGGAGCCAATGCATCGTCCTCCATAGGAGGAAAGTGTTTAGGGATTTGGTGAACTAGTGGATGCAATATTCTAATTTATGATAATGTTCGTAACGAAGGAAATTTCTTATAACTATGAGAGTTGTTGGTACAGATATGGCACTCAATCTTAGTGTTGACGCAATAAATAGTATGGGTAACAACATCTCTCACTGTGTGATATGATGACATGTGATTGATGTCATGAGGTGGGTCCCTCATGGGTGCAAGCCACCTCTTAATCTTAGTATCATTGTTGGTAGATTGATGGGTTCCCCCTATGTCAGTTTTTCGTAATGCCACTATTGTTTCTCAAAAATGTGGAAGGTATTAGAGATTCTACATATGATGTACTTGGGAATAAATGTGATAATTATTACACAAGCGTCTAACTTTATTTAAGTGAGTAGGTTGAGGAATGTGGACCCATAAGAGAAATATATCTCTAATCTTGCTCAATTCTTAGCATTGATTTATCAAGGGCCTCGTATGTCACATAGGGTTCATATGTGGGGATGTTTTGGCAATACTACTTGAGGCCACTTTACTATTAATCTAGAGACTAACTATAGGTAAGGGGTAGACTAGCGATGGGTGCCTAGATGAAGCATGCACATTGCTTCTTCCTCGAACACACAAAATATTTTTTGGGGCCCATCAGCCGCCATTGATGTGGAAGGAGGTGATGGAGCCACTGTATTGGCTAGAGAGAGTGCAACTAATGCATCTCGATATTGAGGGATTGCAGTAAAATGATGGGTATAATGTTCGCACTCCACGAATATGGCTCATGCATGGTTACTGCAAATTTCCTTATTACATGTTGGTGTCACCTTCTCTCCTGTAGGTGGAGGTGGGACCACATAAATTTTTAGGTCATGCAGAAGAGTTTTAAACTCCTCAAAATCAATGAACATGCTTGTAGGGTTCCCCGTTACTTTGTTGGCTTGAGGGGGCCTGAACCAGGTTGAACGTTAATTAGTCAAACAAATCCCTACACTACTGGCCCTTTTGGCATCAGCCCACAGAGTGCGGACCGAAGTCTCACCCGAAGCAGTATGGGGGGATGCTGGAACCAAGTTTCCACACCCTGAGATGGTTGTGATGTCGTTTGATTTCTTCTATCCCTTCCTTCACGCAGGAGGTTTCGCTATAGGGATTGCTAGACAAATCCTCTATTCTGGTCCTCAATAAGTTCGCAAAAGTATATGACCAACCTTCACGCAGCCCTAAGCTATGGCTCAAGTATTTTCACGCTGCTATGGAAGCGTGCCATGAAGATTCCTCAATTATCCTAAGTGATTTTCTTATCTTGTCCAATACTTAAAGTTATCACCGCGTAAGAAGATATTCGTGATTGCATTCAATTATTCAATGTAATTGCATTCATTCATGCATCATATAAGCATAATAAAGGAAATTTATACATAATATATACAATCCCATCAACAGAACAAAGACAAAGAAATTGCAGAATAACTCCTTTTATTAATACCTCCAAGTGTTATAGACTTTGTCCACCTTGCGCACACAGCTACAGGGGTCCGTGCACTCAGCTGTGGACATCTACCCTAGGCCTCTGCGCACCTAGCTGCAGAGCCTCTATCTACACTATGACCTAAGACTCAAACTTATTTCTCAGAGCTATCACTCTATTACATGGTCTTCCATTCTATCGATTGATTGATTGATAAAATACTTAGAGCTTAACTCTTTTTATACAATCCCATGGTTTGCAAACCATGGGTAGGTCTCTTACAGCCGACTTTACTTTACAAAACTATGGGAAAACTACCCTTTTTGACACCTAACACGTTTGCACTCTGCGACCACAAAATGTGGATTCTTTACAATTATATTGAAAAAATTGACTTAACATGGGCTTTAAGCTCCAAAACTACCCTTGGGGGATCCCGCTCCCAACGGGCCCCTAAAAGAAACATCGTGACTTGCCCTTGAGTCACTTGGTATGCATGGAGATGAAATTCGTCCAGCTCAACCCTGATGATCGCAACTTCGGTTGTGTTCTGAGTTGCTGCCTAGTTCGGATCTTCAACTTTTTCTCAATTACTACCCCTGTGCTATCAGCCTGAGCTTGGAGAGTCATAAGCTTGCCTTTAATGTTTCTTGTGACTGCGTAAGCTTCCTCTAGTGAGGGCTTTAGTCATGCCTTCAACATTGCTTCCTTGTGCATCGTTGAGTCCACCTATTCCTTCAGCTACTTGGCTTCCTGCATCTTAGCTAACCTCTGTGTCAGCGTGACGGTTCACACTATACCCTTAACTTCCTCATAGCATGGTTGGAGTTCGTGCACTTCTGTTTCTAGCCTCTGGATTTTTTGGTCCTTTTGCAAGCTGGTAAGGACCTCAAACGATTGCTCTAACAACTATGTGAAGTCTACTACTACACTCTCCACCACCGCGACTGCTTCGGTGACCATGGACGCCCATTGTTCCTTTACCTCTTGCAGTGTTGAAGGCTGAGCCCTCAACTGGAGCTTTGTAATCTGTAGGTTCAGCTTCAACTGAACCCGCACCATCTTTGCCTGAGTGTCATGCACCCCTGTGGCCAATTTGTGGATGCGGACCTAGACTGGATCATCCTACTAAATGGCTAACTCTGGGACCATTCTGCATTCCTCCTCCACGCCCTGTATGATCTTCTTGCTCTAGCTGGTCGCCTCAGCCTCAGCGGCGATGGAAACATTCCACTGCAGGGCCATCTGCTTGTTTTTTATCTTATGTTCACTGATCACTTGGAGGGTGTGGTCCCGCAGCTCTGTAATTACTCCATCCTGCAAGAGGTGGAGTGCTTCACACGGAAGCGCTACCAGGTTCAGTCCAACTCCCTTCAAGGCACTGATAGTGGGCTTGTTAGCCTCATTTTCCATGGTCAGTGCTCCATCTGGAAGCACTATTGCACTGGAAGCCTTCATGCGCAACATATCGACATCCTTTGACGTGCCGATAGCCAAGTTGGTGGACAACGCACCAGCTTGTGATGCACGGGTCTGCAACTCCTGCAGCCCGGTCTGGATGGCCCCTAGGATGATCTGTTGCTGCTTTTCAAATTTTTGTAGGGCCTCTATGGTGACATCTCTGACTGTGTCACCAATGTCATATAAATCACCCTCTGTCAATGTGATAGGGTCCAGCAAGGTCTTAGTTTCCTTGGATTTCTTTCTGGACCCTCCCTTCTCCAACTCTCTCGGGTGCTTAATGTGGGAGGAAATATCCTGAGGGTCCATGCCGCACTACTCTGTGTCCTCCTCTTTGGTCTCAGGTGAAGGTGACCACGCGCCTTTTTCAGAGCCCCGCTTTGTGCCACCTGTCTCTTTTCAGACATCCTTTCCTACATGTTTCACCTGAGCCTTCGCAATGGCCTCCTTTTTCCTATTTTCAACCAACTACGCCATATTTATCTTGGCGTATTCCTTCTTCTTCTGTGCGGCAGACTTACTTCTATCCACCACCAAGTCCATGGTAGTGCGCCACTCCACCGACCATTTATCAAGTACCGCATTGATGGCATCATATGTGGCTAGGTACGGAAAATCGTACCACTTTTGCAGAGGGTCCTTCCATGCCCTGATTGATATCCAATGGAAATCAGCTTTAAACTCAGCATAGCTCTACAGGTTAGCATATACCATGGGTGACAATCGTGGCTTGTGATTGATAGCCATCCTGATATTCATTTCCATCAAGATCCAGAAGATCTTGTTGTCCCGAACTTGCTCCACATCCTTGGTCGCCCATAGCGAAGCATACTTCGTTGCTTCAGGAAGGTCTGGCATGACTGAGGGAAATTGGCTCTCCTCTGGTAGCTCCCATGCTACCAGCATGATCAATAGCAAGAGCCACACGTAGTGGAAGGTCTTGCTTTTCTCTTGCGCTTCACAGCAGTTCGCCAGGAACTCTTTGCGAAGGTAGTCCAACCAGTTAAACTGGACTCCTTCCACACACTATTGTGTGAGCGCAACGACAGGAGCCGACACCTCATCAGTGTGACACTTCCATATCATCTTCCCTATAAGGATTTGCGTTGCCACCTTTACAGTGGGGTTGTAGATGTTGGAGATAGCGTACCTGCGTGACTTCTTCACCAGTTTGAACTTCTCTTTCATTGATTCTGTGAGCACCTGCTCGCCACTCTTACCACCAAAGACCATATATGGATTTTCTCCTGTATACGACAGGCATGTTATTCTGTGAATCAACATATCAGTGATGGGTATCAGCTCCTCCCACCACAGACACCCATCATGCACCAAGTACAACAGCTGCTTGATGACCAAAACTATCACGGGCGTGCCGTTATAGTGCAGCACCTAGAGCAGGTTGAGTAATCCTGCCTTCTATACTCCTCTGAGCCACTTCCATAGGTCCAATGCAGTCATCCCTCTATTTGTGTCTATGATGCGGTGCATCACCTATTTGGTCGCCAGGTATAAAAAATTCTCGTGGTCCGCCAAGTCCCAGTCTTCAAGCTTCAATATCGGCACCCATGCCAAATGCAAATAGTTAAAAGCGATTTCATCTGGTAGTAGAGGGGTTTGCAGGGGATTCTTGCTTTCATCAATGTCCTTTGGGATCTTGGACTTAGGCTTGCACGGAGGGACATACTCCGGCAACCATGTAATAGGGTCCACATCGTGGACTTCAACCTCCTCTATTTCCACTCCCACATCTTCATTGCCCATGGGAATGTCTTCGATATCCTCCTCTTCTGCTTCTAGGTTTATAGCCTTGCTTTTCTCCTGGGCAGTGGGCTTTGGTGGGTTTCATCTTGGTGACGTGTGCATGGGTATAACAGGTTGCTTTCCCTTCTTGTCTTTCATAGTCTCCTTGGTTGGGATTGGCTTTGGTCTCAGCATTCTCAGGGATTTAGGAACCTCCTCCAGTACTTCGGTCATTTCCAGGGTAGATACTTTGGCCCCCATATCAATTTCCTGCACATTCTCCTCAGTTGCCACTCCTTTGGTGTCCATAGCTTCTATGCGGGTCGACATGATTATATTCACTAGTGCTTATGTCTCCTTTGACAATTGTTCAAAAGCTGGACTCACTACTAGATCTTGAAAGAATTCATAGTTCATGTGCACCTGAGAGTGAAACAACTCAATTCTCAAAATGGCAAGTGTTTTCCACTGGACAACCACTTGTAATTTATAGGGAATTTTGAATTCAAATTCGACCGTTCCCCCCAAAATCGGTTCACTCATGTCTGGATGGTAGCAGATGTTCAAGGATTTAAGCCATAAATTTCATCTTAAATGTCGGCCGACCTCTCCATTTGGCCTCACTTCTACCATCTTTTCATGAATAGTGACTTTAATTATCACTTTCCAGCTGACCTGAGCAATTTCTCCCTAGGTAGCACAACTCCCTCCACATTTCCGCGGATCCAGTGACACGTCCTTACGTCACACTATCTTCATATCATGCAACTCCCCAACCCATGTAGTGTAGTTCATAGTCTCGTGCCTCCTTTCAGCTACCTGGAGTGCTAAGACTATGCTACTTTCATTTAGTCACATGGCCGAAACACCGGTGTATGGCTTCAAGCAACTACCATTCACCTTTCGTGGGAAGGGTTCTCCATTTAATTTGACTAGTTGTACTGCTCCTCCATCGGTAATCTCCTTAATAACATAAGGCCCCAACCAGTGCATCCTAAATTTATCAAACTTACTATCATATAACTAAACCAAGTCATTTACCTTAAATGTGCGCAACTTGATGTGTCGATCATGCCATATCTTTTCACGCTGCTTTTGGACCTACTGGTGAAACCTAGCCAAAAATATTTCTTCCTCAAGCTCATCCAGCTCTGCGAGCCTCTCCTCCAGGGTTCCATGATCCGTCATACCTGTAAGCGCGGCTATGCGCAGACTAGGAATGAAGTATTCCATAGGCAATATTGCTTCCACACCATAGACAAGCCTAAAAGGGGTTTGTCCAATCAACTTCTTGCATGTCGTTCGATAAGCCCACAGTACTGTAGGTATGCATAGGTCCCAATCACTTCATGAGCATGGAAAACCTTGGTCATCATGTTTTCGAGCACTTTGTTCAACACCTCCACTGTCCCATTAGCCTATGGGTGATAAGGTGTTCTCTTCTGGTGATATACCTGAAATTCCTTCATCAGTTCGCTAATCGTCTCATTTAGGAAGTGTGTACCACGATCACTCATCAAGATATTCGAACATCCAAATCATGTCAGTACATGCTCAAATATGAACTTCACAGAAATCACGCCCATGCAATCCTTCACTGGCTGCGCTTCTTCCGAACGAGTCAAATACTCCATCGCAGTGATAATATACCTTTCTCCTGTCTTTCCTTGGGGCTGAATAGGTCCTACAAAATCAATCACCCACTTCTCAAAGGGTTGCAACATCATTTGTGGATTCAAAGGCATTTCATCCCTCTGCAATGGCCTGCTCGTTCTTTGACATACGTCACATGCCTTGCAGTGTGCTTTTGAATCCTAATGAAGGGTTGGCCACCACAACCCTGCACATAGAATCTTGTACGCGATTGCTCTCCCTACATAATTTCCTCTCGCGACGCCCCCATGAGCGTCGATGGGGATGCTACTTCTTTGAACTCAGATACATACCATCGCAATATATCATCAGTCCCCATCTTGTATAGATGACCAACAATGATAGAGAAATCAGTTGTGCACACCACTAATTCCTTCTTTTTCGGGACAGTGTATCCTTCTGGTGTAGTTCATGTTGTTGGGAAGTGTATTATATCCTCAAAATGACCATCTGCAACACGTACTACAAATAGCTGTGCGTCATGCAATCCTTCTTCCAAGTTAGTAGGTTCCTCCCCTATTTCGGTGCGCGATAGATGGTCTGGTCCCGCGTTCAATTGTCTAGGCTTCACAATGACTTCAAAATCATACTCCTGGAACAACAAAAGCCATTTGTAGACTCTTCCCCCCAACACCGGCTTATTGACAAGTACTTTAGCATAAAGTGATCGGTATACATCTTAAAATGGCCTCCTAGCAAGTAATGCCTATACTTCTAGAGCACATACACCATAGCTAGTCCCTCGCACTCAGTGGTGGAATAGTTCTTCTCTTCTTTGGATAATCTGTGGCTTGTGAACGCAATAGGATGGTCGAATCCTTCTCCACCAGCCTGTGTCAGTAGTGCTCCCAACGCTATACATGATACATCGACATGTACATGAAACTTGTTTTTCCAGTCCCAGAAGACTAGAATCAGCGTGATAACCATATTTTCTTTCAATATATCCAAGCTCTTCCTATAGTCATCATTTCAGTAGAACATGATGACCTTTTCAACAATTTATCCATAGGTGTAGTGATCTGGGTGTAACCCTTGATAAACGTTTTGTAATATCCTGTATGTCCCAGAGTAGCGCGCAGTTATTTCACATTTCTTGGCACTTCCAAGTTTAGTATCACTGCGATCTTCACGGGGTCTACCATCAGTCCTTGTCTACAAACCACATGCCCCAATAGGTTCCCAAATGGAACAAAAAATATACACATCTTAAGATTGAGTGCGATCTGGTAGCTTCGACAAGTATCCAACATCAGGTGCAAGCTTGCTACATGGCACTTAACCTGCCCAAATATAGTCCAGTCATCAAAATATACCTCCAGGAACTTATGAATAAATTCCTTGAATGCTGCAACAACCATGTGTGAGAAAATTGCAGGTGCATTCTTCTATCCAAATGACATTACAGTGTACTTAAAACAAACCCACTCAGTTGTGAAGGTTGTCTTACTCCTATCCTCCAGTGCGATTTTTATTTGGTGGTACCCAGAGAACCCATCAGTGAGGGAATATTCTTCTTGGCCACCTACATTATCCAACACTTCATCAGTGAACGGAGTCAGGAAAGGATCATGCACAGAAGCGTCATTCAGTTTTCTGAGATCCACACATATCTTTATATTTTCTTGCACCATCATTGGGCTTACCCAATCAGATTCTTCCATAGGCTCAATGATTCCTACCACAAGCATCTTGTATAGCAATAAGCGGACCTTCTCCTTATATTTCAGATTGATATGGTAAGGGCTTTGCTTAGCTGGCTTCACGTCATGTTCTAACGTGATCTTCATCATCCCTCGGTCCCTGATTATTCCTTTTAGATCCGTAAACTTGGTAGGGAATAAGTTCTGGTATTCACAGAGTAGTTCAGTGATCTTATCCACCATCGCGTTGTCCCAGTAGTCTCCAATTTTCATGAATCTGGGTTCTGCCTCCTTACCAATGTTTACTTGTTTCGTTTTCAACGATGTAGTTATATCAGGGTTCTCAATTTGTAGTGCTTGAACCTCACGGTGACCTTCTATTTCCGGAATGTTAATCTTTTGTGGATCCTCATCCTCTTCTTCAGTAGTTACATTATAGCATTCTAGCGCATGCCTCAGTTGAGTAGCCCATTCAAGCCGAATCAAGTCTAAAGGATCGTGCGGTATCCTAAAGATTGCTGCTTTCACTTCTTGTAGCGCTTCATCAATACTGTTAAACCCGTCCTCAAAACTAAATGTCATCATGAATCCTTCACGTAGGATATCCCATTTTCCTATCCCATGGGGTAGCTCTGTTTCAATATACCAATTCATTGGGATAACATCTAGGGTATGACTAAATAGGTGCACCCACTCATGTTGGGGATTTCCTCCATAAGCCTGGGTCCATTTGGCTAGATACGTACGCGGATAATTCTCCCCATCATACTTGTTTTTCAATCACTTCTTAGGCTTCCCAAAATCATGTTCTCATCATCCTCCTACATTCACACCGATCATCAAATATTCCCTTGTGCGTACCCCACCATCTTGCCAGCGTAGCATGCAGTTCCCAGTCCAAGGCCTAGAAGCACTACTTTTTTGGTACCTCCCTTCCAAATGCATCCAAAAAGATATATACCTCATTCAAACCATCATAAGTAGGAATATCTCTTACCTTCGATGATACACAACACAACGACCGGGTGATCATGTTGCAATTCAACATAGTTACCTCATGTAACCGATTCTGCTAGCGTTCTATTTCTTCTTTGGAGTCCGAAGTGTAGGAACTCTAGCAATCCCATGTAATCCATCCATCTACGGTGGGATTCACCCTATCTTGGTCTTGCACTGTTATCTTATAGATGTAGTCCAGGTCTTCATCACTCTCATGATCACGGACAGGTTCACTATAGTCTGATCCTTCAGTAAGATTGATGGGTACTATTACGTGCAGTGATTTCTTCTCAAAGATCATCTTTCGCTTCTTCAAATTGATTACCCCATTCATATCAGTAGCCCAGTTAATTCCTAGGAGTGCAAGATAAGGATTGTTGTCATCAACTATCTCTGTTACTTCAAAATCAGCTAGCGCGCTCACTCCCTCAATATCCACAGTCACTCCCTGCAGCCGCCCCATGGAGATGATATTCTTTTGATTGACCATCCTTAGTTGAATCGGAGACCATTGCAGCACAAGTCTCCCCATTCGCTCCCAAGTCTACTTTGGTAGGACATTCACATTTGATCCCAGGTCCAAAATGACCTAATTCATTTTATACTCTCCTACCTATGTGGTCAGTCTCATCTCCTTTCTCGTCCTTGTTTTATGCTTGTCAATCTTTCATACTACACAGGGCTCACCTGGAGCGGCTCCAACACATCTATTGATGAGTTCTTGTAACCGTTTGATAGCCTTAATGTTGCGCAGTAACTCAATATAGGTTTCTAGGAAAATTGTGAGCAAGGAGGGGTCCATCTCTTGCTCAGGCTTATCCTTACTTCCTGAGGTGAAGGCCTCAACGAAGCTCTTCTTATCTTCCATGAAGGTTTCACGTGCGTACTCCAAACCAAACTCAACCTCCTTTGATGGGGATTTGCGAACCCATGCACTATCTTCTGGTTGTTTCCCCTTGTCATCTCCTATCGTGAAAACACTTCTAACCACTATATTTAGGTTTGGATCTTCCTCGCAAAGCTAAAACATCATCATCTGCAGGTTCTGAGTCAGTGGAGGTGGTATCGCCCCTTTATCACATATCCTAGATATCAGCATAGGAAAATCTTCCGTTTCATGATCAAACAGTGTGCAATACTTGCACGATGGATGCGTCAGGTTAGTGAAGTCATGGGCACAGTGTCTTGGTCCTCTACAATTGTAGCAAATCAATTTTCGTTGACCTCTATGAGGTCCTCCTCTTCCTTAGCCTCTTCCACGCCCCTGAAATCTTGCCTGCACCATTCTCGCACTCTGGTCAAGGGGTCGTGTTTCAGCCTAAACCTTAGAGGTGGGAGTTCTATCCATCATCAGTTCATAGCTCCTGCAAGTACACTCATCATGCCCTATCAACCTACAAAAGTTGCAGAACAGCTGTTGCGATGTCTGTACAAACTTCTGTAGCAAGTGACAGTCATCTGTGACATGTTTTCCAACTACCTAACAGATAGCTCAAATGCAGGCCCCGCGTTAGGTCCCACTTGAGCTTCTGGTCTTAAAGGCGTTGGTCCTCCTCCTTTAATATAGTTTGCAAAGGCTGGGAAATGGTCCTTTTCATGACCCTGACACTTGCATTTCAAGTACCATACCTCCTTGCATACCCCTAGTCGAACCGTCCTCTCCTGCTTCAGACTTTGCATCTCAAGGCACAAATTCTTTAGCTGCGCATGGATCTATTGAACTCCCAGATTAGGATCTTGCATCGGAGTTTCATGTAATCTCATGGCAATCTCCAAGGCCTCTGCCTGAGTTGTTATCTTCTGTTGTGACAATGCACTCCTTAAGTGTGGCAGTAGCAAAGCCACAAACCTCTCGTGATGTTGTCCATCTGTCAAATTCATGTTGGTTTTGCGGATTGTACATTTTAGCCTTTGATCTAGTTCCCAAGGCGTCTCACTTCGTTGCATCACAATCTCTTTGAATCCTACAATTGACTGCGGCTCAGATTTAGGCCTACTAAATTTCCTATTTAGTGTTGCCTGGATGTCTGCTACTCCGGCATTCGGGTTATAATTAGAGTACTTAATATACCAGGTGAGCGTGCGATCTTGCAGAGCACTAACCAGTGTCACCTTCTTTATATGATCATCTATAACACCTTGAGCTTCCCATACAACCCTCACAATGAACCAGAATTGGTCTAGGTCCTCATTTCCCAAGCCTTCGAACAAAGGAAACTTCACTATATTTTCCATATTGAACCATGGTGGAGGTGGAGGGGGTATGGGTGAAGTTGGAGATGAGGGTGGTGAAGTCAAAGGTGGTGTGGGTGGAGGTGGTATTCGTGGGAATCCTTGTCTTATTAACTGAATATCAGTTCGCGAAGAAACCTTTGCTATCCCTTCTTTGTCACCTCACGGAGGCGAAATCAAGGGACTACACTCTAGACCCTTTTTTCCTTCGTTCCTATAAGTATTTCCACTTCGCGTAGTCCCGAACATCAAGGTAGATGCATAACCCTTTTTTCGCACAATAGCATTTTAATCCAAGTATTCAAATATTTTACGTACTAACATCGCAGTCCTTTGAAAAAGCGTCGCTTTGCCTCGGTGTAGCTGAGTAAGGTGTCGACCGCGAATTCATTCACAAATCGTCCTATGACACGATCAAGCTAATGATTGATAGTGTGGGTGATCTTATCCTCTGAGACCTCCAACCTTCGCACTAGCTCTAGGGTCCACACAATAGGACCGTCAAGTTTTTACCTTCCTTGGCTATCTATTAACTTCAAAATCCACTCGTATAGCTCAATAGGGAAGGAGCAGGGAAATATCTCGTGGATCTCTGTATATAGGTATCTATCCAACCATTGTTACTTTGTTAGTCGCGGGTTTCAGTTCTCTTGTGCCGTGAATTCGTGGATCTTTCTATCCAACTAGTCTTCAATGTCCTTCTTAGATGGATTCTAATGATACGACATCACACATCTCTTATGTAGATTCCGGTTCTGGCAACGGAACCATTTGCTGGCTTGAAGGGGCCTAACCCAAGTTTAGCATTATTTAGCCAAACAAATCCCTACATTAGTAGCCCTTTTGGCATCATCCCGCGAAGCATGGACCAAAGTCTCACCCAGAGCAGTATGGGGGGATGCTCGAACTAAGTTTCTGCACCCTGAGATGTTTGTGATGTCGTTTGATTTCTTCTATCCCTGCATTGGTGCAGGTGGTTTCACTCTAAGGCTTGCCAGACAAATCCTCTATTCCAGTACTCAATACCTTTGCAAAATTATATGATCAACCTTCGCGCAGCTGTAACCTGTGGCTCAGGTATTTTCATGCTGTTATGGCAGGATGCTGCCCAGATTTCTCATTTATCCTAAGTGATTTTCTTATCTTGTCCAATACTTAAAGTTATCACCGCGTAAGCAGATATTTGTGATTGTTTTCAATTATTCAATCTAATTGCATTCATCCGCGCATCATATAAGCATAATAAAGGAAATTTATACATAATATATCCAATCCCATCAACATAACAAAGACACAAAAATTATAGAATAACTCCTTTTTATTAATATCTCCAACTCGTACAGACTTTGCCCACCCTGTGCACACAGCTGTAGGGATCCGCGCACTCAGCTACAGACTTCTACCCTAGGACTTTGGGCACCCAACTGCAGAGCCTTTATCTACACTACAACCCAAGACTTAGACTTCTTTCTTAGAGCCATCACTATATTACATGATTTTCCATTCTATCAATTGATTGATTAATAAACTACTTAGAGCTTAGCTATTTTTATACAATCCCATGTTTCGTGGACCATGGGTACGTCTCTTACAACCAATTTTACTTTACAAAACTAAGGGCGGGCTAACATTTTTTACACCTAACACCTTCGTGCTCCACGACCACAAAATGTGGAGTCTTTACAATTATATTGCAAAAATTGACTTAGCATGGGCTTTTAGCCCAAAAACCACCTTTGGGGGATCTCGCTCCCAACATACTTCACACAAAGCACAAGGTGGAGGTACCCAGGATGTGGAAGATGTCAAGGATTCCACCTTCTTCCCTTTTTTCTTATCCCTCTTGTTGGGACATGCTAGTGTCAATGCAGGCGTTTCTTGTTTTAGGATGGTTTCCAAAGGGGGGGTTACATGAATGATGCTCATTGAGGTAATAAATGATTGTGCAGACATGACCTGTGGGGCCAGATACTAGAAAGGTATCATGAAAGCCATGTTTGACAATGTGAGTGTTATCATGACTTGGTGTGAGACAAGAATAGGAGGGGAGTATAAGAAGGGTGTCCGAGTGATAACATAGGGTAGGAACATAGAGTCAGTATTTGTAGCATTGGGGGTGTCTAGAATAGGTTCTTGATTTTGAGGAGTGTTTGATGAACTCATCATGCACACCAAAGATATTGGAATTGCAAGGGCGACCTACAACAAAGTTGTGTCTCTAGAGCATGTACCAAGGAGTTTGATGGCTTGAATAACCCTAGTTCGTGCTCAATGAAGTAGTGCTAAACTCTCGGGAAGATCCTATCAAAGGTAACACATCATCAGAGGTGGTGGATGTCTTTTTCTCATAGTATGTGAGTTGGTCAATTGTAATGATTTTCCCGTCATGAGGGAACATCATAATCTAAAATACTGAAGATGTAGCTACAATCATCGCATACATGTAGCTACGACCAAGAAGGATATTGTAATAAATTTTGGAATCCAGGACTTCTATGTCTATGAGACAGTTTTACCAGCGATCTCCACAAGAATGTCTTGGAATAGGCCTGTGGGTGCTGAGGGGAACCTCTCATATGGCTTGAGGGTGATAGGTGATGCTTTAAGTTCAGGGGATCCCAGTTTCTACCAAAGTCTTTTGGACATCATACATTTTGATGCTCCCTCATCAACTATGCAATGATGGATGTTAATGTTCTGAATAGTAACTAGAATTTGGAAGGTGACCATTGATGGAATATGGAGAGTGGCATTATCCGAATCAAAATCCATCAAACAAGAATCAGCAGGTTCGATTGCGCCTAACGTGAAAAGTAGGGTTTATCGTTGGTTTGGACATGTTTTTAAAACCTCCAATGATGACATAGATGATGGTTATTGAGCTAAATCATCAACTATGTTGTGTCTATGAGAAGCCTTTGAGTTATGTATTATTCGACGTAGGGGCCCTTTGACCATGCGTGGGATGGTTTCAACAAGGGGTTGAGGGATCATCAAAGGTGTTGCAGATGCTCTAGTGATCATGGTGGACAGGTTGGTTCCTTGTGGAGTTCTGTAATCCTAGTTTTGCATCTGTGAGAGAACTCCTTCCCCTACCATGTAAATGTCACAATTTTATGTGTTTTGGGAACTTCCTCCATGAGGATTTTGATACTAATGTTGGGAGTGTTCATATTGGGTATTTACCACTCCTTTATGGGGGGAGGGTTTTTGAATTAATGCAAGTTTGTGGTTTTCCCGCCCTTTCCCCTTGGTATCTTTCATCCTCTTTAACTCAAAGATTTGAGGGGAATGATGGGTTTAATGGCCATATTCCTCACAAATAGCACAAGCATGGTTACTCCACAAACTAGCGTTCTTGTTTTCCTTTTGTGAGTTTTTATTGATTTTGCTTTGGTTTTGGTTTCGGTTGGGGGATTTCACCTAGTTGGTCGTCATGAAGGTTATTGCTAGTTGTTTCCCTGCTACCCAGGTTCTCCCTTGGGTTTGTTCTTTCCTTTCGTTTTGTTGGAATTTTGTGAGTTTTCCATATTCAATTGTTCAAAATAATATTGTTCTTGTGGGAAAGAATGTTTTACAAAATTAACCCGAGCTTTAGGCTGTGCTGGGGGAATTTTGCTGGGATGCAGTAAAATGGAAGTATGGCTTCCCTTGCCCTAGGTTGGTGTAGGTACTATGGGAGGTTGAAACTTCCTCTGTTGTGTGTGGGGGGTACTAACCACTTTGTGTGGGAGGATGTTGACTCCCTTGCATGATAGGATATTGGACCTTCTGCCTAGTAAGGTTTTGTGAGGGTGCATACTTATTCGGATAATATGCCATGTTGGATGATAATTATACTATGGGTTAGGTAATATATGGTTGATAATTTTTTGGGACATGGTATGTGTTTCTAGCTTGCTCGAAAGTGTTTACAGGTTGATTTTGAGATATGGTTCCAATCCGTCCATCCACAAAACTTGATTCTCTTGTCATTTATGGTCTAAAAGACTTCAATCGAGGGGCATCTAGGAGGATGATATAGAGGTATCCAGACTAGATATAAATTAGCTCAAACTGTTGAGCTTCACTGATAGCCTCTTTGTCATTTTTTCATAGTGTGCTAGCAACATCTTTTGAAATTTCGCCTTGAGAGATTTCAAAATAAGTCTTGGATAAGGTCCTTGTCTACTTGTACCTTGTAGAGGTTGCATCATTTCTACCATTCATTGACATGGTCCAAGATATGTACGGAAGATGCTTGCCAGAAATGGGTGAGTATCTCTAGGCCATTATTTTGATGTATTGGGATATGGAAAAAAGTGATAAATGACCTAGCTATAGATTCAAAGGTTGCATGGGAACCAAAGATTTCACTTATGTACCATTTTTCTGTAGGCCTAGTGAGGGTGCATTGGAAACGTTGTAGGTGAACTAAGTTGTCTCTGATGTTGTGAGATGAGATCCACAGATGAAAAGTCATTATATGGTTTCCTAGATCTTCTCCCTTTTTTCCCTTGAATTTTGGTATACTCAAAGGTAACTTGGTTACCATAGGGGGGCAATTCTGATTATGCGTAATGGGGTCATTATTCAACTTACTTAGATCTGGGATATTTAGGGAGGCTAAAAATGGGCATTTGTTTTCCATTGCAAAATTATTTTGAATGGTGATGTGCAAAGGATTGCCATGTGAGGCTATGTGAGATGGGCTCCCTAGAGGGATAAGATGTGGACTCCCCAAAGGGGTAGTGAGTAGGCTCCCCAAAGGGGTTGTGGGGACTCCCTTGCGGGGTAGTGAAAGGAGTATTTTTAGGGGGAGGAGTCCCAATTAAAGTTTCTCCAATGAAAGATAAACCAATGGTAGTGGTTGCGTGATGTCTTCTTTTCCTAAATTGTGAGAGACCTGGTACACCTCCCTTTAATGGGGGGAGGTTTTGGAAGCGCCTAGAGTGACGAGGTGCCATGGTGTCCCCTATGATGTCAATAAATGATATTGATGGGTGAGAGGAGGATATGTATCAAGTAATTGAATTTCATACATAAAACAAAGCAAAAAATAAATGGTTATTTTTCCTTTAAGTTATACTATGTGATCAATCAATCAAAAAAGGGTTTTTGTTTGTTTTTAATATGATAAAATCCTACAAGACCTATATGTCCTTTCTTCTCTCATAGTAATTAGGCCTTATGAAGATATAATTTGAGGGTACTCGGGCAATGTCCCGAAAGAGTAGGCATAAGTTTCCAGTAGCCAAAGAATCAACCAAGGTAATGATGAGGCTTTAGTGCTTCTTTCACCTCCAACTTCAGGGAAGGATGCCCTAAATTGTTTCCACTAGGATACCTTCATCTCATGGGGGCATTCAAGTCTTTATCTTCTTGGTAGCTAGTCATCAATATTGCACAAGCTGGGGTCTAAGACGAACCCCCTTTGAATCGAGTCTCTAGGATGCCCGGGTAGTCTTTACCGTGAGATGGTGAAGAGCTTTAAGCACCCTAGAAGAAAATTTTTATGTTTCAATGTAACATAACCATGGTAGATTATGGGATTCCTACTCCCAATAATCCTAACCTAAACTATAAATTCTTTTGTGGCCCGAATGGGGAATTAAATGTGTCAATGTTATGGTTTCTTTTAAGGAGTCTTATTTCACGTATGGTGTGAAAATGTAAGCAAAAATAAAATAAGTACAAAAGCTCCTGAAACTGGGTGTCGTTTCTATAAAGATTAGAGAAGCTTAGTGTGTGGGGTGCTTAGTGTGAGCAAGTCAACATGTGAGCATATAAAATGTGAGGCAATGTGGACATGCAATGGTCTTTTACAAATCGCCTAATTATGCTATGTTTTGATTGTTCCTTTCAAGAAAAGAAACCATGTGTGGATGATGGGCCACTTACTTCTTTCCTAATTATGCTATATGAGCATATAGAGAGATGAAAAATATAAGTTCATTAAGAAAGGTTTGAAATGCAAGCCCAGGATCATTTGAATGATGCAAAGGAAGCAGGGAATACCCCCTTTCTTTAATAACACTTGTTCTTAGTCCCAAAAATTAATGAAATAAAAATTCTTGGCTTAGTAAAACAAGATATGTGGATAATGTGTCACTTACTCCTTTAAGAATGAAGATACATGAGGAATGCAAATTAAAAGTAAAGATTATGTAATTACTCTACTAGTAATGATTGGTTAGGAAAATAGGCAATCTAAACTAATTTTAAAAAAATTGTAGAGGTGAAGGAAATTCACTAAAGTATGCCTATTACGCGGGAAAAAAATTATAATGGTCTTTTGTTCTCTTTGTAAATCGAGCAGGTTTTTTTGGGAGTAGGCACAGGACCACGAATCTGTCTGCAACAAAAGTCACACAACTAGTTGAAAAAAAGTAAAGAACTCACTGCCTTTGCCTGAAATCAGCTCCCAAGGGGCTTGCAAAAATTCCAGAAAACTAAGAGACACTAATGAGCCTCATAAATGGGTAATTATATGGGCTCATTTTTCCTCCTAACCTAGTCAAATCAACTATTCTCTTAGCTTATTATATGATTTTTTAATTATATTTATGCTTATAGAGTGAGTTGAGTTAGTTATTGTGCTATGTGGTCTAACATGTATTTAATGCAGGTTATTGATGGATTTCGAGGTCAAATTCAAGGATCCAGTGGACAAATGGTAGCAATAAATCGAAGGGTAAAGATGAGAGGACTTATAGGAGGGAATCCTCCTCATTTATTACTCTTCACTTCGAATTCCCCTTCATTCAGCTCAGAGTACAAGCAGTCGAATCATGCACTAGAAGGCAACCGAGGAAGCTGAGGATGACTGGTAATTATCTCAAGTTTTGGGAGCCAAGCCTCCTTGATTTTAAGGAAGCTATTGGTAGCTTCATTTGTACAAGTAGACAAGCCTAAGGCCTCACTAGGGTTAGATTTTTGCTTATGTAAACTCTGCTCAAAATTTCAAGCTTATTTTTTGTGACAGTTTCATGTAATCTTGCTATTGTTTTGAAAATAAAGATGGAATCCTTTTTGAGCTAGCACTGAGTTACCTCAAAGGGCTAAATCTCCTCGGTTAGGACCCAATCCAAGTAGCCAGGTACCTCTTTACTTGTATTTGTATGCTTTGTTTCAGTTTGTAGATTAGTTTGTTGTTAGATGTACTTCTGTTATGGTTAAGAATAAGTTGTTTTTGATGATTTAGTAGTTTGCTTCCATTTGTGCTTTTTGTAGCAGGTTAAGCAGTGACCAACAAAGATTCAAAAGGCTATAAATAGTTCCTTGGCCTCTCTTCCTCCCTCCGGGACCATTATTTTAGGCAAAGACTGTCTTGCTGCCCCAAAAACACAGATTTTCCTCCTTCATAGGACTTCTAGTGTTTGCAGCTTTTTAGTAGATTAATAGTCCAGCATTGCTTTGCTTTAGATCTTCTTCATCATGCTCACTTCCTAATTTTCAATAGTCTTCTTTCATGCTTTCCTTTCCTACATCATTTCTCAGAATTTCCTTTCATAGATCATAGTTTAGACCATTTTTATGCAAAACTTTGTTTTTCCTAAATGCATTCATTTCACTTGTTGCTTGATTTCCTTGGTTGATTATCAGTTTCTATGCATCAGATCTCTTTGAGTAGTAGGCCAGCTTATCAGCAATCACACCCTCCATTTGATCCATGCTGTATAGGTCTCCCAAATCTCACCTAAATTCTGCCCTAGTTTCTTGTATTTTTCCATAGAACTTCTTCCTCTCTCCTTGAGCAAACCCAATCATCTTTCTCTCTCCTGGTGATTCATGGTAGACATTAGGCACCCTAAACAACTCATTCCAGCCTTCATCCACCTTTTTCACCCACTCTCACACCCTTAAAATAATGAGAACTACACTCGGCCTTCTCTTGTAGGCCTACTGTAGTTTCCATATTTTCCTCCTGTAGATTTCCTGTGTCCTCTTGTAGATTTTCATGTAGGCTTTCTTTTAAAGGCTGAGTGTGGGAAAAGCCTCCAAAAGCCCACCTGAGACCTCCTAGGACCCATCCACACCATCCTACCTCCTCTCAATTCCCAAAACCACCCTTCAATGCCACCTATTCGCTGCCACACACAAAAAATAAATTACATGCATGTCACATTCACATAAAAATACATAAAAATCCAAAAATATGTTTTTTGCTTATTTACTTGTAGAAATAGCATAGCTAGATGTTGTTTACTTCCTTGAGTATGGCGTTCCTTTCATGGTTTTCATAGTGGTTTCTACAAAATTAGAATTAGTTGGTTAATTAGTGTTTACTAGGTTTGCTTTACATTTCAGTCTTTCTCCTTTCTGTGGTTAGAATAGCATCTGTAGAGTAATCTTTCTTTCCTTTCATCAGATATAGAGCTTCTTCTGGAATCCATAGAAGTTGGCTTGAGTTCCTAGTGATCTTGCGCCAGCTGACCAAGTGACAACCTGCAATGAGAACTAGTACTTATGCATACACCACCGACACTTCCAAGTTTGTTACGAACTACCGGGTTGATAAGAGTAAAGTAGGTAGCCTAGGAGTTGCAGCATTATTGTTGCAATACTAGTGCTCACCACTTTTTGTCGCCATCGCTGGGGAAGCGTCAGAGTATTCTGTGATTACTGCTTTCTTCTATTTCCTGTTGCAACATTCTGCTAATAGTTTATTTTAGCGAAACTATACCAGTCCTTTCTTTTCCTTCAGTTCTGCATTTCCTTGCTTTCCTTTTCAATTCTGCAAATTTCATTTCAGAAAAAGTAGACTAGTCATTCCTTTTCCTCCAGTTCTGCATTTCCTTTCTTTCCTTTTCAATTCTGCAAATTTCCATTCAGCAAGTTCATTTCAGCTAGTTGTAATTTGTTTCGTTCAATCACAATTACAGTTTTTGCAGGTACTGTCAGTGTGGGGAAAAATAAAAAACCAACCAAAAGGATTTCTTTTCATTCCTCGTAGGAATAGAAATAACTTAGGAAATTGTTTCCCAACACTTCCACTACTTCACATAGCCAACCTTCTCTCTTCTTTGGTGGTTGTGATCAAGAAAAACCCTTAGGTGAATAGCTAGACATATTTGAAGAACCTATAGGGAAAGAAGAAGAAGAAAACATTCCTTTGGAGCCAATGGCTAAAAACATAAATGCTAGGTGGAATGGAGAGAGAATAGAGAGTACCATTCCCATTCGGGAGACTAATGGGGACACCAAAATGAAGAATATAAGCCCTTCTGCCCTACCTCATTTCCATGGTCTGACTATAGAAGATACTAACACCTTCTTGTTTGAGTTTTTTGTCTTCTATCGAACTTATGACTATGAAAAAGATGAGAAAACGTTGAAACTGTTCCTTCTACTTTCAAGGATGCAACATTGTGTTGTTTCATGGGATTACCTAGCAATAACATCACAACTTGGGCTCAGATGCAACAAGCTTTTAACAACAAGCATTGAGACTATTTTAGGTCAAAAGATACTAAAGAAGAAATAGTTCGAATGACCATAGGAAGTGATGAGTCCTTGGAAGACTATGAAGAGAGGTTCCAGCTCAGTTACAAAAGGGTTGGGTGTACACTTAACCCCGAGTCTCTGACATTGGTCCTGCTTAGGGGAATTCGGGAAGATATTTTAGACAACCTCCATCTATTGGCCGGGGGATACAGCTACCAACTATTCTATGACAACATAAAGATTGTTTTTAGAAACCATTCTAGAGCAGCCAGAAAGAAAGCTAGAGGGAGTCAACCCATAGCCAGTACCTCTTCCTCCAACTCATCTATTAATGGTGAAATTGGAAACATGCTGGAAGACTTCAAGAGTGAGATGCTTCAAAATCTTGCCATGCAAATAGATACCTTACATATCAAAAGAAAACAAGAGGAAGTAGAGATGGATTTGGCCATTTTTTTCCTTAGATGCACCAGGAGGTATCCTAGGAATGAGTGCCCATTTAACTCTATAAAGGTTTGTTCAGTCTGTGAAGAAAATCATTCTACATATAAGTTCCTTTCCTTTCCCAAACTTAAAGTTGTATATCAAGGGGCTTAGGGAGTCACTAAAAACTCTATTACATAAACCAAAGAAGGTCGCCTGGATCTAGACCATACCAGCAGGGGATACAAGGGACATCTCAGGCATGCTACAACCCCAACCAAGTCCCCTCCATACCTTCTTAGGGTTCCCCTGCTCATCCTTCCTTGTCCACACCACCTCCTCAGTCCTTCACATCTCAATATCATGCCCAACTAGCCACCCATTCATTTCAATCCTATGCTCAGTCGTAGCCTTAGTCGAATGCATCTCATCAAGGGTGGAGGCCGCAATACAACTCTCTTCCCTCTCTTTTTCCTCCACCACCTGCCCAACCACAACCATTACCTTCTGCTCCACCAAAGAAACCCCAAATTTCTCCGTAGCCAAATACGAATCTGAACAATAGACAGGCTCAGCAAGTGTATAGTGGGGAACCATCATGCCAAACTTATGTTGTGGAGATTCAAGAAATTAAATTGAGATCTGGGAAAGTCCTCCTAGATAGCCAGCCTCCACCCAGGGAGGTTGAGGAAGATAAAGAGGAAAGCGAACCTAAAGCAAATCCACCCTTTCCTGAGAAACTATCTATGACAGTCCAACCTACCCCAGAAGAGACCGAACTCCTGGGATAATTGAAACATTTATGTGTAAATATACCACTTGTCCAAGCCATAAAAGATGTTCCTATCTACAATAGGTTGATCAAAGAGAAGTGCTTTAGGCATCCAAGAATGTACAAGAGAGATGCCCCAACCATCAAGTTCATAGGACAATTGGCACAATGATCCCGCATACCTTGATTCATCTGGGAGCTACCATTAATTTGATGACAAAGGACACAATGCTCAAACTAAACCTCTAGGGCTCCTTGAGGAAGACCATGACAGTGCTATAGCTAGCAGACCACTCCACAATGACCCCTGAGGGGATTGTGGAAGATGTCATGGGCTCCATTGATTCTTGGGAGTACCCTGCTAATTTCTTAGTTCTGCAGCCAAAGGGAAAGCTCATTGGGTATCCTCTCATTCTGAGAAGACCCTGGTTGGCTACAACTGATGGCTACATCAACTGTCGAGATGGGAATATGACCATAAATAATGGGCACATGTCCAAGTAGTTAATCCAATATCCTCCTGCCCAACCCTTCCTCGAACATGATCTACCTCTCTGATTGGAGGAGAAAGATGAGAATGAAGTTTATTCTACACTGCTTTGTGCATTGGAAATCGCCATGGGAGGAAAATCGCAAGATGATGATGATATGATTGAAAATTTGATTCAGAATCCACCTCCCAGTGTATGACCATCAGAGGACATAGTAAGAGAAACCAAAAAAAACCCCTCAACTGATCTCTGTGTGGTCGACTCCACTTCTCTCCATGTTAAAAATATAGAGTTTGGCCCAGAAAGAACATTGAAAATCAATCCATCCCTATCTACTTCCCAGGAGAAGGAGCTATGCATCATATTGAGAAAACATCTAGATGCCTTTGCCTAGAGTTATAAGGAGATGAAGGGAGTGCACCCTTCAGTATGTAATCATCATATATGCATCAAGGAAGATTATAAGCCAGTCAGGCAGCCTCAAAGGAGGATGAATCCAACACTTAAAGATATTGTTAAGGAAGAACTGCAGAAATTCCTTGATGTAGGATTCATCTATCCCATCTCTGACAGTGAATGGGTCTCTCCTTTGGTGCTAGTGCCAAAGAAAAATGGTAAGTGGAGAATCTGTGTCGACTATCAGGAATTGAACAAAGCCACTGAAAAGGACCATTTTCCTTTACCTTTCATAGATCAAGTGTTAGATGGTCTGGTAGGGAAAACGTTTTTCTCCTTCCTAGATGGGTTTAGCAGGTACAATCAGATTCAAATTAGCCTAGAAGACCAATATAAGACCACTTTCACTTATCCTTGGGGTACCTTTGCATACTGTGTCCTTCCTTTTGGTTTGTGCAATGCTCCAGCCACTTTCCAAAGAGCGGTATTGAGTATATTTTCTTAACTAGTTCATGAAGCAGTAGAAATATACATGGATGATTTTACTCCTTATTGTTCTGACTTTCAGGAAGCTTTATCTAACCTATGAAAAGTTCTAGACAAGTGTATTGACATGAACCTATCCCTAGGTTCAGAGAAATGTGAATTTTTTATGACTGAAGGCACCGTGTTAGGTCATGCAATATTTGAGCAAGGACTGCAGGTGGACCCCAACAAAATTGCCATCATCCAAAGGTCCCACCTCCTCAAAAGGTGAGAGATGTCAGAAGTTTCCTAGGCTTAGCTGGATATTACAGGAGGTTCATTAAAGATTTTAGCAAGCTAGCCTCTCCTTTGTTTGGCCTCTTAGGAAAAGATTTTGAGTTCATATGGTCAGAAAACTGTCAAGAAGCCTTAGATACCTTGAAGAGCAAGCTAGTGACTACCCCAATTATCAGAGGCCCAAACTGGGCCCTACCATTTCACATTCAGACATATGCCTCGAACAAAGCGATAGGAGTAGCCTTAGGACAAGTTGATGAAAAGTTACCTTATGCCATATACTTTATAAGTAAGAACTTGTCGAAAGAAGAGTTAAACTATACAATGACCGAGAAGGATATCCTAGCTGTCGTGCATTCCTTAAAAAAATTCAGACTTTATATCACAGGCTATCAAATGCACATTGATGATGCTGCGATTAGATATTTAATGAAAAAATTAGATGTAAATGCTCACATTATTAGATGGTTTCTTTTACTACAACAGTTTGATTTGACAATGATTGATATGCCCAGTAAAGAAAATGTTGTTGCTGACTTTTTGTCTAGAGTGAATTTGCTTGTAGGCAAAGAAGGAATGGTGGATGACCAAATGCCAGATGAACACCTATTTGCTATATCAATAATCTCTCCATGGTTTTTTGATATAGAAAACTACTTGGTTTCAGCACAGTTCCTGCCACACCTATCCTCAAAAGAGAAGAGCAGGATAATAAGAAAAAGCGCCCCTTTCACCTGGATTGGAGGCAATCTCTTCAAACTTGGCCCAAATAAAATCTTGAGAAGATGTGTCAGGGAGGAGGAAGATGTGTCATGATGGGCCTTATGGAGGTCATTTTGAAGCAAAAAGAACCGCCTTCAAGATATTGCAAGCAGGCTACTACTGGCCCACTCTTCATCAGGATGTGAGGAGATACACGAGGCAATGTGATTTGTGTCAGAGGATGGGGAAACCCACTCCAAAGGATGAAATGCACATGCAACCTCAAGAGACCTTTGAGCCATTCAAGAAGTGGGGCATGGAATTTGTGGGGCCTATCAACCCCCCTTCAAAGCAGAAGCAGTACATCATTGTGTGCACCAACTACCTATCAAAGTGGGCAGAGACAAAAGCAATCAAAGCAGTGACAAAGGAAAAAGTAGTTGAGTTTTTGAGAGAAAATATATTCTACAAGTTTGGGTATCCAAGAGAATTGGTCAGAGACCAAGGCAGTCAGTTCACTTCCAGCCTGATTGAAGACCTACTCACACATCATAAGATCAAGCATAGGACTTCCACCCCTAACCATACACAAGTAAATGGACAAGTAGAGGTCACTAATAGAGCCTTGGAAGGGATCCTAACCAAGGTAGTGAGTAGCAACAGAAAAGACTAGGTGGACAGTTAGTTGAGGCCACTTGGGCCTACAACACAACATGGAAGACCACCACCAGGTTCACACCCTATGAACCGGTCTATGGGAAGAAAGCTTTGTTGTCAGTAGGGTTTGAATTCAATACCCTCAGGATGGAAGCTCAACTGGACCTAGACCTCAACCATGCACAGAAGGAGAGATTACTTCATCTTAATGGATTGGATGAATACAGATTACAAGCCCTTCTCCATATAGAGGTAGTTCAGCTTCAGAGAAAGATATGGCATGATAGAAATATCAGGGAGAAGAAATTCCAAGAGGGAGATTGGGCACTACTCTATGATTCAAGATACAAGGATTTCAAAGGCAAGCTGAGGACAAGATGGTTGGGACCCTACACTGTGGAGAAATGAAACAAAAATGGTTTAGTTCTGATCAGAACCACTGATGATAAAGCCATCCCCATGCTTGTCAATGGACATCGGTTCAAGGTCTATAAGAAATCCCTCTGCAAGTGAGAGTTCATCGAAGATTTGAATAAAACAGTGATGATAGTGGAGTATGTCTTAGATTCCACTTCACCCACTCATTGAAAATAAATAAATAAATAAATAAAATAAAAATAAGGACTCAAGTGAAAACCTCCATGAGGTACTTTAATCCCATCATTGGGTTGAAAACCTCTTCTGAGGCAGCCTAGTGATGTCAAAAAAAAAGAGGAAAAAGAATAATATCCCTGGGTGAAAACCTCCGTTGGAGGTGTTATCACTCAGGTTGTCCCTTGGCTCTTTAAGGGATACGGCCGAGGTAACCACAAACCAATCTTTGGGTTGTAGGTCCTAGCCTACCTGCAGTCAGAGAGGGCTCTCTCTTTATGTTTTAACTTTGTTTTGGGTTGATTTTAGGCTAGTTATGGTTTGCATGGGTTTTTTTATTTATTTTGGTGGGAAGGATGATGTTTTCAAGTAGAGTTGGGATATATAGTGTGAGAAGTTCAAACCATTGGGCATGGAGTCATGGATTAAGGATTGCTGTTGCGTTTTCTTGGTCACAAGAGGAATACGGAGCAGGATAGCTACACGCAGAACAATATCAGGCTGGAATAAAGATGGAATGAAGGTCAGAGATGAGAGGCAACTGAGAATATTTCATTAGCTAACAGAGAGGGAAGGTGAATGATAGTTTCTCTAGGAGCAATCAATAATTCCTAAATAACAGTCATATGTGAAAGGAACAGGGTAAACATGATCATTTAAGTATGCATATTCATAACCATTTTTGAAGAAAACATATAGAAATAACAAGAATTGAGCATAGGGTGCAGTCAAGCAAAACCTAAGGTATTCTTTTTTCTTGCTATTTAGATGGTAACACAATGGTGCATAAACATATGTAAACTATAAACAAAGGTAGGAAAACACTTATTGAGCCATGTAGTAACACAAGAATTCCACAATCACTCTTTGGCCATTAAATGACACAACAGTCAGTTCTTCATCCAAAGCATTCCAGCAGTCTTTGATTACAGAGCTCTAAAAAATACAGCGCAAGTCCAAAATGAGGATTATCAACCGACCAACCCCTTTAAACAATGAATTAGGGTGGTTTATATAGAGAAAATATCCAAAAATATCTATTACAACAGACCTTAAATAGGTTTGAGGGAAATGAGTTTTTTAACCTAATCTTGTCCTGAAATTAATGAAAGAAGATATTTATTTGAGATGCGCTGGAGGCAGTTGCATCAAAATGAGTTAATATGGTGTCCTTATGGCTCTGTGCTGTTCATTTAGCCATAACTGTGCTTTGGGATTTGATCCCCTGCTCTTGAGTGACTTTGATGTGCATTAACTGTGATCTGAGAGCCTTAAATGGCTTCACCGCTTTCTTTGACTTTGCTTGGGGGCCTTTAATGTTCACCTGATTTGATATTGCCGATCTGATAATTTTTTCCGCTTCACTGATACTCTTTAATTTAATCTGGGCTTTATCTTTCCTCTGATACTCTTTTACAGTTGAATCGGGCGACTTTCTCTCCCTTGATGTGCTTGAAATTGTCAAATCGCCCCTTTTCTGCCCTTTCAAGGCAAAAATAGCTGCTGCAAATGCTTTTCGTGGCCTCTAGAATGCTATTGGCGATGGGCGATTGAATATGAACATACATGAAGAAATCTTGTTGCCTCCCACGAATTTTTGGGTCTGCAGGTAGCTGAACCATGAGAAGGCCTCCATTTCGAGCGCATCGAAAACTGCCTCAGTTTTTCATTCCGGTCATCCTTTGCTGCGATTTTCTCCCTTCGCGCCTTGTTTAGTGATGACGTCAGCATGATGTCAGCAGTGGGTCTCGATACGGTAGTGACGTGGCAGGATGACATGGCAGTGCGGCAGGGTGATGTGGCAGTACGACAGGGTGACATGGCACAGGACACGGTGGCAGGGTAGGGACGGAGGCAGATGCGGTGGCAGTGACACGTAGCAATGGGGGGTCGACACAGAGGTGATGTAGTGCTGACATGGTGCTGACGTCAGGGGCGGAGAGACAAAAGGCGGTTTGTGGTTTCATCGGACCGCCTTCTGTACGAGAGCGATAATTGTCAGAGCGACTCCGATGCAATCAAGGGCGGACACGTGTCCATTGTACGGTGGGGAAACTACTAGCCTATCGGAGGCTAACCGTCGAATGTCGATGCGGCTCTGAAATCGCTGAGAGCCATCGCATGTGGGCGAGCGGATCAGAGGGCTGATGGAGTGCGGAGCTGGCGGCAGGTTTATGTGCAGGGGCCCGCCCGAATATTAAATTAATATTGTGCGACGGGGGCTTTCAAACTTTGGTTAACGCAGAATTGTGGGTTTCTGCATGGACATAGGAAAATAGTTTAATGTCTATCAAAGTCTTTAGAAACCCTTTATATAAAATGAAAGGGGAGGGATAAAAATGGGAAAACTATAAGGGTGGAGGGGTAGGTAAAGGTTATTAACCTAACCAGAGGTCAGGTTAATTCTAGGGTTAGGATGTGGATAGGCTAATGCCAAGCCGCAAATGAAGTTAGCATTTCCCCAAACTGATGTTATAGGGCTATAGTGCGAAGGGATGGGGGTATGTACATAGGGGAGCTATTTAGTGCTTTTTAGTAAGGGGAAGCGGTAATAGATATGGTTTTTACATAATAATGTTAGAAGTTAATATGAAAATGACAAGAAAGCACTAAGTTCAGAGATCTTAGGCCACTTAAAAGGGAAAAATGACTTAAAGAAGAAATATGAGAACATTTTCAGCAAAGCAGGTCTTTACTTAGGCAAGTGATATGACAAATGATGAAACTTAAGAGATATCAAGCAAATCTTGACCTCTTATAGGGGAAAGTAGTGAATGATTTGGGGAATAAGAAGAAGGGGGAGTTAGACATGCCTCGCTTGAGCTCCTCCAAATGAAAAATTTCCTCATAATTGTGATCTGAATAGATATAACACTTGAAAACATGAAATGGATCACATAGCTTGATTTTGCAACCACCAAACTACTTACCCAGCCTACTTACCTAGCATTTTTTCTTCTTTTTGCATGGGTGCACTTAGACTTGTTGACCCTGATTATCTTCTTTTCTTTTGACTGCCCTCCTATCTAAAATCAACCCTTATCTCTTCCAAGGGCTCAGATTAAGCAGTTGGGCTCCCTCATTTCTTTACTTAGCTACTGATCTGCCAAGCTTAAGCTGTTTGGACAGATATTCATTCTCTATCTTCTAAAACAAGCAATTTAAACCTAGGGAAGCCAAGATTAAGCAGTTTGGCTTTCCCTTATCTGTAAAGCTCTTCAAAAACGGTATAATTCTTCAAAATGGAACTTCTTGGAAATATGGAACCTTGCAACATGACAAGATGATATATTTGGCATGTAAAACAGTCAATCATGAAATATGAAACCTATTGTAATAGGAGGCTAGCAGTGGCTCCACTTGGGGATATTTTTTCAAGATGAAAAGCCAAGAACAGCAGGTCAGAATGCCTGGATCTTCAATTGTTGCTGTAAACTGAAATTCTCCTTCTTCTCAATGCCTTTGACTGAATTAAGCTGATATGCAATATCCTTTTGAGCTGAATTGCCGAAACATTACAGCCCTGCTTCTTGCCTTTTGGGTGCTTGTAATCATATTGAAATCTGCTTGAGCACTTCTTTGTAATTATTTCAAAAACAGAGATCTGAAATAGAACTTTCTTTGATCTTTCCTTCAAAATTTGCTGCGTTGTTCCCTCTTATTGGCCTGTTATAAGAAAAAGTGTTGAAAATACAAATATTAATGTACAGATAGTATACATAGCTGTGTTGCGTTCAACAAAAGGGATCATGATAGTGCTTTAGCATTCGGCCATTGACTGGGCCTTCTTCAGCTGAGCTGCCATCCAAATTCTTCAGAAAATATGTGTTTTTTCTTTGAACAACAGAAATAATAAAGGGGCCTTTCCACAAGAAGTCAAACTTTCCATGCTTTCCTTTGTCCTCTCTTCTTGAATCCCATCTTAAGACTTTGTTGCCTATGCAGAAATCTTCAGCCTTGGTTCTTTTGTCAAACATTTTCTTGAGCTTCTCTTGTAAAATCTGAGCTTTGTCGTACACTTGCTCTCTTGTTTGTTGCAAATGGATGGTTTGGTTTATTCTTCTTTGGATATCATTTGGCTCTGCTTGGATCTCTTGCAGCAATTTGATGACAGGGATTCCCAAAGAAGAGGGGAACTTGGCCTCCATGCCATAAACTAACTCATATGGGCTCATCCCAATGGATCTCTTGGTTGACAATCTGTCCGCCCATAGGGAATTTACAAGCTTTTTGTGCCAGTTTTTCTTGTTCTCCTCCAAGACTTTCTTAATGATGTTAATCAGACTCTTGTTGGATGATTCGGCCAAGCCATTACCTTGAGGGTAATAGGCTGTGGAGTAACCTAAGGTAATGTGGAATTTGTGGCAAAAACTGATCATTTTCTTGGATTTGAAGTCAACAACGTTATCTGTAATGATCTTCTCAGGACAGCCAAATCTGGACAACATGTTGGTTTCAAGGAATTGGATGATGGTGGAGTCATTGGCTTGCCTACATGGGATGGCTTCAATCCACTTGGTAAAGTAATCTGTGGCTGTTAGAATCCACTTATGTTGGCCAGAAGAGGATGGATGGATTTCTCCAATGAAGTCAAGACCCCATTGTTGAAAAGGCTTCTCGGTTGAAATGGGTTTAAGGGGCAAGGGCAGAAGCTTTCTTTTGCCTTCAAATATTTGGCATTTGTGGCATGAAACAACAAACTTTCTCACATCAGCAAACAAAGAGGGCCAATAGAAACCAGCCCTTATTATCTTATCAGTAGTGGACTTCCAATATAAGTGCCCTCCACAGTCCCCTGCATGGAATTCTTTCATGACGCTGTCAGTTTCATTCATAGTTAGACAATTCAGCAATATTCCTTCATGATTTTTCCAAAACAGGGCACTATCTAAGACACAAAACTTTGATTCTTTCATCTTTAAAAGTCTCTCTCTGCTTCTGGACAACCCTGGAGGAGCACACAAGTTTAAAAACATAAAACATATATCAGCATACCATGGGGATTGCAAAAAGGCTTGACTGATCTGTGGAGTCGCCAGCTCCTGTTCATTGTCTAGTTGATTAATGTCTAAGACTTGAAAATTGGTTTCGGACATCCGTTTGGCTAAACCTTGTCCCTTTATCGGCTTGGTGGGTTTTATCTCAATTTCATACTCAAGGATATTGGCAATCCACTTGCCTCTTTTGCCTTCTATGCCCTCCTGAGTTAATATGTCTTTTACAACAACATTTGGTACATAAGCAATCACATGTGAATATAAAATGTAAATTCTGAAATCTTTGATTGCTTTAACAAGGGCATATGCTTGCTTCTCCATGATTTGGTACTTCAAGGGTGCATCTCTAAAGGCTTGACAGAAAAGTGCAATTGTATTTTCAGTTCCCTGATCATCTTTCTGTAAAAGGACAACAGCAATGGTGTGTTCAGATGAAAATGAACAAATGATGAAATCCTTATCAAATTGAGGACTTGTGAGGACTGGGGCTTGGGTTAATGCAGATTTTATGCCCTCAGAGGCTTGCTTGGTCTCTAAAGTCCATTTTACCTTGGAATCCTTCTTTAACATTTTATTTAGCATTCGTATCAGCTCAGCCAAGTTTGGGATAAATCTCCTTAGCAAATTGATCTTTCCTAGGAATGCTTGCAATTCTTTGATGTTTCTCAGATAAGGGATTTGTAGGATGGCTTGAATTCTTTTAGGATCAATTCTAATCCCATCTTTTGAAATGATATGGCCTAGCAATTTGCCTTCTTCTAGGCCAAAGAGAGATTTCTTGGGGTTCAAGGAAATGCCATATTTCCTACAGGTTAGGAACACTTGCCTTAGGTGTTTAAGGTGCTCTTGATTAGATTTTGAGAAAGGAGTAAGGTCATCAAGGTAAACCACTAGGAAATCATGGATTTCCTTAGAAAATGCAATGTCCATGGCCCTTTGAAAGGTAGCACCTGCATTCTTTAGTCCGAAAGGCATCTTCACATACTTAAATGTTCCCCATGGTGTTGTAAAGGCTGTCCTGTCTTGGTCATCCAGATGAACAAGTATTTGATTAAAACCTGAATAACCATCTAGCAAAGAAATTCTTGAAGACCCCACTACTCTTTGTAGAATGTGGTCCACTTTTGGCAGAGGGTAGTGATATTTAAGGGAGACTTGGTTCAGATTTCTTAAGTCCACACATAGTCTAATCTCCCATGTTTTCTTCCTTGTGGGAACAAGATTGGATACCCATTCTGAAAATCTAATGGGTGCTATGATACCAGCTTCAAATATTCTTTTCACTTCTTTCTCAATCAAAGGGAGAAGCATAGGATTGATTCTCCTTAGTTTCTGTTTGAAGGGCTTTTGATTTGGCTTTAAGGGAATGGTATGTTGAATAACAGAGGTGTCATAGGACTTAAGGTCCTCATAACTCTAGGCAAATACATCTTGAAACTCTTTAAATAAATCAACATATTTTGGTTTTTGATCGGGAGGTAAAGACTTGGACAGTTTAATCATTTTGGGCTTCTCTGATGTCCCAATATTATAGTCTTCCACAGCAGTGTTTAAGGGCTGCATCTTTGGCTTTTTGGGGACATCGTTTGAATCAAATATGTTTTCTAATGGAGTGAGGCCAGCTGGTAAAAAGTTGTCCTTTAAATCAATGACTTCAGCCTCTGCTTCAGCTATTTCATATAAATGCATTTGCTTCAGCTCTTGCATGTTTTTCTCATAAAAAATGGTTGGGTGCAGCATTTGATTTGCTACTTCAGCTGTTATAGTTTGCTCATTTTGGCTCATTTGCTGTTGTGGGTCATTCATGGCATCTTCATCAATGTTTAAGCTCGAGAATTCTTGCTGTAAGGTAAGAAAATTGTTGATTTGAGCATCATCCTCAAACACTTGCCAATATTTGATATTGTTAGGGACAGTAGGCTTGTGCTTTACCTCAGCAGTAAAGTGGTAATTGGGCTCAAAGGGTAGCTCGCAAGTGCTAGCGAAAGTAGCTAGACTATGAGCATGCATGTTATGGTTTCTAGAAATCTTAGCAAGCTTGGATTCGGTGAAGGAATTGAGTATTTCTGTGGCAACAGACCTATAAGCTCTTAGCCTATTGTCATTAGTAACAAAGTTACCTTTCATCTATTGAATGATCAAATCGGAGTCACCTAGAATGGACACTTTTGCAGCTCCTAGAGCTTTGAGCAGTTTAAGGCCTAAAAAGAGAGCCTCATACTCTGCCATGTTATTGGTACATTTAAAGTTTAGTCTGTAAGCATGACCCTCTGCATGGCTGTTATGTGTATTGTGAATCCATATTCCTACCCCTGCTCCTAGCTTATTAACAGAACCATCAAACTCTAAATACCATGTGATTTCTTGCTTGTGATTAGTATTAAGAGTTTCAGTCATTTTAGGATTGGGTGGACCTAGGTTTTGTGCTTCATGTGTTTCTTCTTGTATGATGGTTGCACTAATTGTTTTAACACTTTCACAAGTATGGGAAATCGACTCTTGATTGATGCATGCTTCTAGTTTTAAAGGCAAAGGCTTCTCATCAGTGGGAGGCCAGCTATCATCATTGAACAATATAAAGGAATCCATATCAGAATGGATTGAGTAAATGGGAAATTTTTGGGGTTTTTCCTCACTACTTACCACATACCTCATCAGTGTTTCTCTATACAGTCTCTTTGGTTGCCCAAAGACTGAAATAGTGGCATAGGAGAGGTCTAGCTGGAGAGATCCTTGGAGTTTTGCTCCCTAAGATCTTGATAAGAGCATGCCATACTTTGGTGGAATGTCAGCAACCACCATGTCCATTAGGATCATTTTGTTGGGAAATTGGACTAAAGACACACAAAGGTCTTTGATTAAGCCTAAACACTTGACCTGACTAGAATAAAATGAGAATAAGTCTTTGTAGGGTCTAGTGACATCAAGGTTTAGCTTTTCCATTACAGCTTTGGGCATTAGATTGTGTTAAGCACCTAAATCAAGCATAGCATTGTGCAACACTTTATCATGAATGTAAAAACTGAAATAAAATGGTAGAACAACTCCATGTCCTGATTTCCCATTGACTTCAGGACCAAAAAGTAACTCAAGTTGATTATCTAAGACATTAACATCATCCTTGTTCTCTGGCATTTGCAGTGATCTTTTGATTTGTTGTATGTACACATCATGTTTGGCAAGCTCAGAGAGGGGAATAGATATCTTTAATTTACCAATTTCTGCTTCTAAATCAAAATGTTTTTTTGACTGTGTTTTAGTATGGTGACTAGCAGATTTTCCCTTTTCAATTGTATCTTCAGTGATCTTCTCTGGGTTATAAGTGATTTCTCGAGATTGTTCTGTTTTGGGAAGGCTTTGAGGAGTGTTATTTGCATTGTCTTTTGAGGGAAAGGATACAAAAGGCTGGTTATTAGAGGGCTGCATGTCAAATACATCCTCTATGGTCACTTCTTTTAATTTTGGATTTGTTTTATCAGCACGTTCTGTGATAGCGGCCTTGTCCTTTACTTTCTTAGCTTGCTTGGCATCCTTTAGCATGATGGGATCAGACACATCAATGGTTCTTGTTCTCAATTTGTATTGTTTATGGACTTCGTAGACAGCTGAATCATAGCCTTGTTTGAAGTCAAACAACTCTCCAGACTTGGTCTGAAATTGATTTATATCATGGTCATCTTCGTCTTCTTGGGTTAGAAATACTTGTTGTTCACTTTTCAAACCCATCAAGTTTATGTGAGTGTGCTCTATTTTCTCACTAGATGTGGATGCTTCAGCATAGTTTTCATGAAAAGGAGGTCTTATATCATGGTTAGGACTTGCCCTTCCAACTTTTGGGTTCTGATTTTTTTCTAAAGTTTGGATTTCTGATAGGATTGTTTTGTTGTCCTTCCCATGAGGCTTTTCTTTCAATAGTTCCGATTCTATTTTCAAAGCTATCCATACCTTTGATGATTGTGTCCAATTTTTGCTCAAAGGCTGAAGGTTCATCTTTAAAAGTAGTTCTTCTCTCAGCTCTTGCTCTATTTTGCTTGGCAATCAGATTTGCCTCCACAATAACAGCTACATTCTGCATGTCTGCTAAGGGTCTGAATCAAATCCATCAGGGAATTTGTATAAAGCAAGATCAGGTGGAGGTCTAAGGTTATGTGGAATAGCATTGTAAACATTGTTAAACCTGGCACAATAGTCTAAGATAGCTTCTTGAGGGCCTCTTTTGATAGTGTCATACTCGGATAATATGTGCAGTGGATCTTTTTTCTTTTCCCATCTATTGAGAAATGATTGGTAGAGAGCATCCGGGTTGGCTATGGAATTTGCAGCAAGTGCTCTAAACCAAGTTCTTACATCTCCTGTTAAACTTTGGACAAAAATCTTCATTCTTACACTATCATCATCTATTTCATAACTCTCAAAATAGTCCTGCATTTTCTTAGTATGTTGCAGGGTTGTGCCAGAACCAGTAGAATCAAAGTATGTGATTTTATCTTGATAATCCTGAGGCATAGCCCCTGGATTTGCAGGTAACTGTAAGGGTGCATATCTATTAGCCATATTTACAAGGATAAGTGGAACGACTGGAACAGCTGGGACAACTGTAATAACATTGTTGGTAGTGGTAGTATGCGCAGTGAATGGAGGTGTGGAAAAGGTGCTTGGAGAGGTGGATGACAAACAAGGGGAAGTGGGGGTTGAACGAAACAAAACTTTAACAGGGGTTGGAAAACAGCTTGGATGAACTGTTTCAGGAATAGAATCAACAAACTCTTCTTGTTTTTGTTTGCTAAGGTTTCTAGAGATTAAATTGGGATTTTCAAAAACGGCTGGTGGATTTGGGTCTGGATTTGACCTAATATTATGTGTTTTCTTCTTGGGAGCCATCTTCTAACTTGTTTTTTGGAATTTTTCTGAATAAGGTCCCCAGCGGAGTCACCAATGATGTTATCACTCAGGTTGTCCCTTGGCTCCTTAAGGTATATGGCCGAGGTAACCACAAACCAATCTTTGGGCTGTAGGTTCTAGCCTACTTGCAGCCAGAGAGGGCTCTCTCTTTATGTTTTAACTTTGTTTTGGGTTGATTTTAGGCTAGTTATGGTATGCATGGGTTTTGTTTTGATTTTGGTGGGAAGGATGATGTTTTCAAGTAGAGTTGGGATGCATAGTATGAGAAGTTCAAACCATTGGGCATGGAGTCATGGATTAAGGCTTGCTGTTGCATTTTCTTGGTCACAAGAGGAATACGGAGCAGGATAGCTACACACAGAACAATATCAGGCTGGAATAAAGATGGAATGAAGGTCAGAGATGAAAGGCAACTAAGAATCTTTCATTAGCTAACAGAGAGGGAAGGTGGATGATAGTTTCTCTAGGAGCAATCAATAATTCCTAAATAACAGTCATATGTGAAAGAAACAGGGTAAACATGATCATTTAAGTATGCATATTCATAACCATTTCTGAAGAAAACATATAGAAATAACAAGAACTGAGCATAGGATGCAGTCAAGCAAAACCTAAGCTATTCTTTTTCCTTTCTATTTAGATGGTAACATAGTGGTGCATAAACATATGTAAACTGTAAACAAAGGTAGGAAAACACTTATTGATCCATGTAGTAGCACAATAATTCCACAGTCACTCTTTGGACATTAAATAACACAACAATCAGTTCTTCATCCAAAGCATTCGAGCAGTCTTTGATTACAGAGCTCTCAAAAATACAACGCAAGTCCAGAATGAGGATTATCAACCAACCAACCCCTTTAAACAATGAATTAGGGTGGTTTATATAGAGAAAATATCCAAAAATATCTATTACAGCAGACCTTAAACAGGTCTGAGGGAAATGAGTTTTTTAACCTAATCTTGTCCTGAAATTAATGAAAGAAGATATTTATTTGAGCTGCGCTGGAGGCAGCTGCATCAATATGAGTTAATATGGTGTCCTTATGGCTCTATGCTGTTCATTTAGCCATAACTGTGCTTTGGGCTTTGATCCCCTGCACTTGAGTGACTTTGATGTGCATTAACTATGATCTAAGAGCCTTAAATGTCTTCACTGCTTTCTTTGACTTTGCTTGGGGGCCTTTAATATTCACCTGCTTTGATATTGCTGATCTGATACTCTTTGCTACTTCACTGATACTCTTTAATTTAATCTGGGCTTTATCTTTCCTTTGATACTCTTTTACAGTTGAATGAGGCGACTTTCTCTCCCTTGATGTGCTTGAAACTGTCAAATCGCCCCTTTTCTGCCCTTTCAAGGCAAAAATAGCTGCTGCAAATGCTTTTCGTGGCCTCTAGAATGATATCGACGCTGGGCGATTGAATATGAACATACATGAAGAAATCATGTTGCCTTCTGCGAATTTTTGGGTTTGCAGGTAGCTGAGCCATGAGAAGGCCTCCATTTCGAGCGCATTGAAAACTGCCTCAGTTTTTCATTATGGGCATCCTTTTCTGCGATTTTCGCCCTTCGCGCCTTTTTCGGTGATGAAGTTAGCATGACGTTAGCGGTGGGTCCCGATACGACAGTGACGTGGTAGGGTGACATGGCGGGGTGACATGGCAGTACGCCAGGGTAACGTGGCACAGGAGACGGTGGCAGGGTAGGGACAGAGGCAGATGTGGTGGCAGTGACACATAGTAGTGAGGGGTCGACGTAGAGGTGACGTAGTGCTGACATGGTGCTGACGTCAAGGGCGGAGAGACAGAAGGGAGTTTTTGGTTTCATCAGACCACCTTCTGTACGAGAGCGGTAATTGTCAGAGTGGCTCCGATGTAATCAAGGGCAGACGCGCGTCCATTCTACGGTGGGGAAACCGCTAGCATATTGGAGGCTAACCGTCGAATGTCGGGGCGGATCTGAAATCACTGAGATCCGTCGGATCTGGGCAGGCGGATCGGAGGGTTGACGGAGTGCGGAGCTGGCGGCAGGTTTATGTGTGGGGGCCCGCCCGAATATTAAATTAATATTGCGTGACGGGGGCTTTCAAACTTTGGTTAACGCAGAATTGTGGGTTTCTGCGCAGACATAGGAAAATAATTTAATGTCTATCAAAGCCTTTAGACACCCTTTATATAAAACGAAAGGGGAGGGATAAAATGGGAAAAATATAAGGGTGGAGGGGTAGGTAAAGGCTATTAACCTAACCAGAGGTCAGGTTAATTCCAGGGTTAGGATGCGGATAGGCTAATGCCAAGCCCCAAATGAACTTAGCATTTCCCCAAACTGATGTTATAGGGCTATAGTGCCAGGGGATGGGGGTATGTACATAGGGGAGCTATTTAGTGCTTTTTAGTAAGGGGAAGGGGGAATAGATAGGGTTTTTACATAATAATGTTAGAAGTTAATATGAAAATGACAAGAAAGCGCTAAGTTTAGAGATCTTAGGCCACTTAAAAGGGAAAAATGACTTACAGAAGAAATATGAGCACCTTTTCAGCAAAGCAGGTCTTTACTTAGGCAAATGATATGACAAATGATGAAACTTAAGAGGTATCAAGCAGATCTTGACCTCTTATAGGGGAAATTAGTGAATGATTTGGGGAATAAGAAGAAGGGGGAGTTAGACATGCCTCGCTTGAGCTCCTCCAAATGAAAAACTGCCTCATAATTGTGATCTGAATAGATATAACACTTGAAAACATGAAATGGATCACATAGCTTGATTTTGCAACCACAAAACTACTTACCCAGCCTACTTACCTAGCATTTTTTCTTCTTTTTGCATGGGTGCACTTAGACTTGCAGACCCTGATTATCTTCTTTTCTTTTGACTGCCCTCCTATCTAAAATCAACCCTTATCTCTTCCAAGGGCCCAGATTAAGCAGTTGGGCTCCTTCATTTCTCTACCTAGCCACTGATCTGCCAAGCTTAAGCTATTTAGACAGATATTCATTCTCTATCTTCTAAAACAAGCAATTTAAACCTATGGAAGCCAAGATTAAGCAGTTTGACTTTCCCTTATTTTGTAAAGCTCTTCAAAAGCTGTATAATTCTTCAAAATGGAACTTCTTGGAAATATGGAACCTTGCAGCATGACAAGATGACATATTTGGCATGTAAAATAGTCAATCATGAATATGAAACCTATTACAATAGGAGGCTAACAGGAGGCATCCAGTGCAGGTGATTAGGGTGAAAACCTCTCTGAGGCACCCTAGTTTTTTTCAAAAAAAAAAAGAGAGAGAAAAAAAGGAAAAAGAAAATGAATTTTTTATTGCATTGCAAGTTTGCAGGAGCACTACGGGGAGTAGAAGAAGGTGCCAAGGGGACCCTGACATTCATAACAACACCCATCTCATCTTCTCCACACCTTCCTCCAACATTTTTGGCATTTCTTTCACCCCACTGTACCTCTTTTTCAAAAACTGTGTTTTCTACAGGAGGCTCCTATAGGAATTACAGAGACCCATAAGTGGCTACAAAAGGCAGTTTGATGGACAAAGAAGCTTTATGATGAACCTATAATCCCTCCTACAATCTTCAAACCTCCTTTCCATAATTTCCAAACCCACATCACACCCCAAGCATCATTTTTCTTCCTGTCCAAGAAAAACACAGAAAAATAGTTTTTCAGTGTAAAAAAAAAAAAACAAAAAATGAGAGGAAAAAAAACCATCAACCTCACCTGAAGCCTTCTTAATACCTCTCCATCTTTATCTACACCTCTGGCATCATCCTCGAAGCTCAAAGCACAAGAAGAAGCTGAAGTTTCAAGGGGACAAGCAGCTACAAGAGCTCTTGTAGGAATTCCTGTAGTAGCCAATCCCATAGAAATCCAGCACCAACGGCAAGAGAGTGCAAACATGAAGGTTGAGAAGGCACCTGAAGCTTAGATCTAGCTAGAGGAGAACTTGCACAAGCACACAACCACACATCAGCAAGCAGAAACAACATACAAAAAGGGAAATAAAGGCATGCAGCAGAGAAAGCCACAGCACCTCACAACAAATACACTCAGATCACAGGTAAGTAACTAAGTCACTCCTCTATTTACATTTGTGTAATTAGAAGTCATGCAAAAGAAATGATATGGTTGAGGTTGAACGAGGGAAAGGTGGCCAGTTAACTTGGCCACCTTCATCTAGTTGACTCCACTCATCTGGGATGTCACCCACACGTGCGCACAGTCAACTTCAGCACAAGATGCCAAGGACAGGTAGTGGAGGAAGTTTGAACTATGATGCAACAATGAGGGATGATTACAAGGATGGGCCATGATGACTAAGCATGCGGGGATCAACAATCTGAATATGGCCAACATATACCTTGCCGGCTCAACACTCATCACCGAAAATATCCATAAAGGGTAATAAGTACTCCTCCTTGAGCATTCTCACTGTCTTTTCCTTCATTCTATCCTCGTAAATCAGCCACAACAGTCTCCTTGTGCCCCAACAGCCTCGTAACCACCATCCTCCATCGATCTCTCCCATATTCTTTCTCTCGGCGTTTTCTACAGGAGCACCTACAAGAAATCTACAAGAGGTACAGCAGGCTTCTACAGGAGGGGCAGTGAGTCATTTTGAAGGGAGAAAACATGATTTTTAGCACGATTTTCGGTCTAAACAGGTAGGGTTCATGCATTCCCCCTGTTAAATATCAACATATGAAAGATGTGGTCTCAATTTGAGGAGGAAATAAGTCTTTAGGAGAGGAGAAAATACATAAAAAAAATTCTTCTTATTTAAAAAAAACACAGTTTCCTCTGTTTCTCTATTTCTCTCAAAATTCTTTATCTCCACCTCTATATTTGGTTTTCCAAAAGAGTATAGACAATATGATAGGAGGGTTTATGAGAAAGGAGCCCAGTAACTCCACTAGGCTCCATGCACGTCCTCAAGTGGTGGACATCTTCACAAGGGAAAACTGGATGAATTTCTTTGAGAAATTTCAAGGGTTTGATGAGGAAATTTCCCAAGAGTTTTCTCTCTCTTTGGTCCCTCACACAAGCACTCATGCCACTGTCACCATTAGAGGTCTTTCCATGGAGATAACCCCTAAATTTATCAGTAGGGTCACTACCCTTCCTCTCGGGTTGCCTTGGAGTAAAGATAAGAAACCAATTGGCTAGGCTACCAAGAAGAAATTTTTCCAAAATAATGAAACCCTTGTTGAAGATAAAAATGGCATTAGAAGGGCTAGAATACCATATCCTTGGGATGAGGTTAGCTATCAAATAATCAAATACATTTCCTGTGAGGGGAGGTACAACATTGTTTATGGTTATCACTTTAGAATCCTCCAAGAATTAAGGTATGGCATGGACACTCCAGCAACTTAGAAGCTCAGTATCCCTTACTTCCTCCTGTAGTCCCTCATTGACCCCAGCAGCAAGGTATAAGCAGGAAATTCAAAGTAGCTAGCTCACCATAGCTTAATCAAAATCCTAGTAGAGGAAGCCCTCCATGCCTTTACACTCCCTATAGCATGGGAAGTTTTCCGAAACATGATAGCTGACGATGACATAAAGGCCTTAGCCTATGATGTCAGCCCTACTGGCAGTGAGGAGGAATAACATCAAGGGGGAGAAGGTGGAGCTAGGGGTGACATAGCAGAACACGAAAGGAAGGAGGAAGGAACTAAAATATAGGAGGAGAGAGCTGAAGAAACATAGTAGGAAGAGACAGTAAAAGAGACAGAGGAAGGAGAAAAAGAGGGAGAGAAGGCAAAACAAGGAGAAGAGTCCCTTGAGACTTTGGAAAGGGAGGTAGCAGTTGCCCTCACTGCCCTCAGTACATCAATCAAGCCAAAGAAAAAGAGGAAAAGACAGACCTCCATGTATTTCAGGGCTAGGAAGAGTAAAAGAATTAAAACAGGAAAACCTTAGCTCTCTTCAAAAGTGCCAATTACCATTGAAGATTCACCCTCTGCCAAGGGGAAAGAATCTCCTTCCAAGACACTTATAACATATGAAAGGGGGACTCCTAGATCTTCTGCATGGAAGGAAAAGGCAGCACTACAAGACCCAAAAACAGTCCTACAAGAGGCTCAGACAGTTCTACAGGAGACACTTTCAAAACTACAAGAGACCCAAAAGCTTGAGAAAAGGATAGGAGGATAGCCATAGGTGAAGGAGGTAGCACAAGGGATACAAGATCCTGATCCCTAGCCTAGTCTTTCCTCCTATTACAATCTACTTGAGAGAGGAAGGATAATCCCACAGAAATTTGCAATTCCACTATTTTTTGAATTGGAGAAAGAAAGAGTGAGAACACATAGGTGGATGCAGACATCCAAATCCAACAGAGTTGAGGATGTTGGCCATATTGAAAACAAACTCAAGGAAATGGGCAAAGAGTTGAGTGCTCTCAGAGACAAGGAAGCAATTACAAGAAGCCACCTTGAAACTGAAAATGAATTGCTAAGGAGACAACTACAAGAGAAAGAAACCCAGTTGGCATGCAAGGCCAGCATATCCATGGAGGCATTGTAATGCAAAACACCAGCCAAATCCTATGGCCTCTATCTAAAGGACCAATGGTTACAATTCCAAATAAAGACTTTGGCACAAAGAGGCACAATGAATTTCCAAGACTACAGGTAGTTCATGGATCTGTGTGACCAAAGCACCACAGAGGATAAAGAAAAGATGGCATAATTCTACTTACACAACATGGCCCTCATAGACATGAATGTGTGGGATCCCAATGTCAAACTATGGGACCTGCAGTTAATGGCCATGGCCTCATGGATGAACCATGAAGAATTGAGGGCAACAGAAATGAAGAGTTCGCTGATAAAAGTGCAGAATGAACCATTAATCATAAGAGTTGAGCCATCAAATCCTATGGCACTCATCAACACACAAAAATTGCTCGCTAATGACCCTCAGATTGCCCCTAGATATCTCACCAATCAGGCACAAGACATTGCACACTTTGAGGATATACAAAGGCTAATTGGGGATGACTGTGTGCATGCAGGCATGAGGAGATGGAACACCTTACCACACAGTTTGTAGATCAGGGAATATCATTCCCCCGTGAGGCTGAAGGAGGCATCGAAAAGAGTGCTAATCTACAAGCGCTCCATGCAGAGGCTGAAGGTCAACTGGATTAGCCTCAAATTGAGTCCCCCACTGCTGTTAGGCAGAAGAAAAGAAGAATAGGAGGAGGAGCAGTGGAAGGACATAAACAAGAAGGTATGATTCTATGGCAAAGAAGAGCAGACCACATCAGAAGCTTGAGATGCTAGGGAGGCCACCAAGGTCATAAAAGATGAGGAGATTGACTAGTTTGCTTAGAGGATGAAAAACACCTTCAATAGGGGAGTGATGATGAGCCTCATAAATGGGTAATTATATGGCCTCATTTTACCTCCTAACCTAGTCAAATCAACCATTCTCTTAGCTTATTATATGATTTTCAGATTATATTTATGCTTATAGAGTGAGTTGAGTTAGTTATTGTGCCATGTGGTCTAAGATGTATTTAATGTAGATTATTGATGGATTTCAAGGTCAAAGTCAAGGATCCAATGGACAAATGGCAACAATAACTCAAAGTGGACAAAGGAGAGGACTTATAAAATGGAACCCCCCTCATTTATTACTCCTCACTTCGAATTCGCCTTCATTCAGCTTAGAGTACAAGCAGTCGAATCATGCACTAGAAGGTAGCCGAGCAACTAGAGGATGACTAATGATTATCTCGAGTTTTGGGAGCCAAACCTCCCTAATTTTAAGGAAGATGTTGGTAGCTTCATCTGTATAAGTAGAGAGGCCTATGGCCTCACTAGGGTCAGATTTTTTCTTATGTAAACTCTGCTCAAAATTTTGAGCTTATTTTTTGTGATAATTTCATGCAATCTTGCTATTGTTTTGAAAATAAAGATGGAATTATTTTTGAGCTAGCACTGAGTTACCTCAAAGGGCTGAAGCTCTTGGGTTAGGGCCCAATCCAAGCAGCCAAGCTCCTCTTTACTTGTATTTGTATCCTTTGTTTCAGTTTGTAGATTAGTTTGCTGTTAGATGTATTTCTCTTATGGTTAAGAATAGGTTTCTTTTGATGATTTAGTAGTTTCTTCCATTTGTGCTTTCTGTAGCAGGTTAAGTGGTGACCAGTGAAGATTCAAAAGGCTAGAAATAGTGCCTTGGGCTCTCTTCCTCCCTATGGGACCATGATTTGAGACAAAGACTCTCTTGCTGCCCCAAAAACACAGATTTTCCTCCTTCATAGGACTTCTAGTGTTTGCAGCCTTTTAGTAGGTTAATAGTCCAAAATTTCTTTACTTTAGATCTTCTTCATCATGCTCACTTCTTGATTTGCAATATTCTTCTTTCATTCTTTCCTTTCCTACAACATTTCTCTGCATTTCCTTTCATAGATCATAGTTTAGACCATTTTTATGCAAGACTCTATATTTCCTAAATGCATTCATTTCACTTGTTGCTTGATTTCCTTGGTTGATTGTTAGTTTCTATGTAGCAGGTCTCTTCGAGCTGTAGGCCAGCTTATCAGAAATCACACCCTCCATCTGATCCATGCCCTATAGGTTTCGCAAATCTCAACTTAATTCTGCCCTAGTTTTATGCATTTTTCCATAGAACTTCTTCCTCTCTCCTTGAGCAAACCCAATCATCTTTCTCTCTCCTAGTATGATAGACCTTAGGTGCCCTAAACACCTCATTCCAACCTTCATCCACATTTTTCATCCATTCTCACACCCTCAAAATAGTGAAAACTGCTCTCGACCTCCTCCTGTAGGCCTCCTGTAGATTCCCTATTTTCCTCCTGTAGATTTTCCTGTACGCTTTCTTTTGAAGGCCGAGTGTGGGAAAAGCCTCTAGAAGACCACCTAACATCTCCTAGGACCCATCCACACCATCCTACATTTGAGCTCACACTCGTAATCATCTGCTCTTGAAACATAATATAGAGGTCGACATTGAAAGCTAGACCAGGAGAAGTAGCCAGGAAGTCTGCTGAACTCCTTGATTATTTGTTGTGTTTATGTGTGTGTCTGTTATGTTTTCTAACTGCTCATTGTCTATATTATTCGCAATATTTTCTATCCGTCACACTAAGTAATATAGGCATTCCTGCACATGAGTCTGCAATACCTTAATATTGATTTAAGATATCATTTCCAGATCAAATGTTGAGAGAAAGATAACTTGAAACATTAGCATATGTGTGAACCAATTCAATTGTGGTATAATATAATACAACAACATCAGGGAAATTGAAGGCAAAGGAAGAAAAAAGAGAAAGGAAATTAAAAATCTAGAGAAGAAACTAGTTCATTATCAAAGAATAAGGAAGAAGAACAAAAAATTGATGATATCACTTCATCATTAAGAACTTTTTCTAATCGAATATCAAGGATGGAAACTCAACCAAGCTTAGCACAATATAATGTAAATAGACCTCCGAGACAATACATAAGACCTCTTCAACCCCAAATCCTACAGAGAGAAAGACCAAACAATGACCAGCGAATCCAAACTCCATTAATGATTAATGATGAGGACCCTGAAGAAGTAATACCAGTTGTGACAAATGATATCAATTATTTTCCTGTTCAACCATCTAAAAATTCTGTTATCTCTGTCAATCGAATTCATCCTTTTGTTCAAAATGAAGAACCTTATGAAGTATCCAAATACCATTTTTTCTCTAAATTTCCTATTGTTGAGTTAAATAAAAGATATGATTTAAGACCTAGGCAAGAGCCAGGTAGAACATCCAAAAAGGTTACCTTTTATCTCCCACAATATAAAGCTACTGAAACTTCATCTATTCAATCTCAAAGTTAGCCACAAGACCAATCAACTGCAAAAAACTTGTGTCTCATGTTTTTAATGTGGAAAATGAATTATAAAGGGTCAAAATTTGAACTTCTTTATTTGAACTTTCAAGAAATATAGGTTACAAGTAGCAGGCTTCCAAATGGATACAATCATCAAGTGTATATTTTTAAGGAGATGTGATTAGCCTACAAGATGAGAAACCTTCTGTGGCTTTTGGTTTCAGTGTGGATATGATGGATGAAATTGTTCCACCTTTCTATGCCACTTTAAAATTTCACAATTTTCTTTTGTACAATTGTATGCTAGATTCTCATGCATCTCATAATTTAATACCTAAATTTATTATGAACCAGCTTTAGTTTCAAATCACTAGGCCCTACCATGACTTGTATACATTTGATTCAAAGAAGGTGCCATTCTTGGGGTTAATCAAAGATCTGGTTGTCACTGTTGCCCACATTCCTATAAAGAGTATGGTAATGGATATAGGAGTTACAGATATCCCTCTTGAATTTGGTATGTTATTAACAAGATCTTGTTGTGTTAATCTTGGAGGAAACTTGCAAATGGATATGTATTACACTACTATCCTTGTTTATGGAGGAGAACATCTGAGATTTTATAGAGAAGTGAGCTTTATTAATACTGTGTAATGGTAATCAATAGTAAATCACCCTATATATTACATTGATCAAGATTTAGGGTGTTTTATCTTAGCTGCAAATGATGAGTGCAATGTATAAAACAAAATTGAGGACACTGTAAATATTCCTCAGTCTTCAAAGAATGATGTATGGAAAAATTACTTTGATGGAGCCTTTTCCAGAGATGGGGTTGGAGTCGTGATTGTTTTGATTTCACCTTAAATGAAAAATATCACTCAATATTCAAGTTATATTTTGAGGTCACTAAGAACACAACAAAATATGAAGCTTTAATATTGGGATTAGAGTTAGCCAAGAAAATGAAGGTAAAAAATTTGACAGTAGTTGGTGATTCAGAAATGATAGTGAGACAGGTGAGAAATTTTTGTCAAAAAAAACATCATAGATTAAATATTACAAAAATGAGGCATGGGACTCTGTAGAGAATTACTTTCAAGCTTTTAACATCTTAGCCATACTAAGAGAAGACAACATGCATGCACATTCCTTTGCAGTTTCTGAAAGTACTTTGAAAATTCTATATTCCCTACAAATGTAGTATCAAATTGAAGTTAAGTACAAACCTTCTATCCCTGATAATTTAAGACACTCGAAAGGATTTTTCTATGATGAGAAATTGAAGATTTTTTTGCAAACTATTGAGGAGTTTCCTTGCTCACATATTGAAGAAGAAAACAGTGTAGTAATAAAGAAAATGTTGGTGATTCAGATAGAAATCTGAAACAAAAAATAGTTGATCATGATATAATACAATTTCATATTAATTATATTCCTAAAGGACTAGTTCTTCTTGAAAAGTTGTTTGATCAGAATGACATACCAAGACCTTCTTTGTCAAATTCACAACAAGAAAATATATAGGACTACAATATTGGTACTACAGAAGAAGTAATAAATATCAAAATCCCAGCAGCTCGGCCATAAGATATCAGAGATAAATATATCATGTTTTTCAAAGAATAAAAAGACGTATTTGCATGGTGATATTCACATTTAAACACTTATGACACAACTATTATTGAGTAACAAAAACTGAGAAGAATTAATCCTATATTGTTGCCAAATATTGAGAAAGAGGTAAGAAGTTTCTAGATGCAAAAATCATTATTCCTTTAAGATATTCTAAATGGATAGCTAATCTAGTTCCCGTTAGGAAAAACAATGGATAAGTCAGCCTGTGTGTTGACTTTAGAAACATGAACAAGTTGTCGTTGAAGGATAACTATCCACTACCAAAGATGGATCAATTTCTTTAGAGAGTAACAAGTTCTGACATGATTTCAATGTTAGATGGTTTTCTCGATACAATCAGAGATTGGTGAGTAAAGAAGCCAAAGAAAAGATAGCGTTCATGACACCATGGGGTACCTTCATGTATGCTAAAATTCCTTTTGGTTTAATAAGTGGTGCAACCTTTCAAAGAGCCATGGGTTTGGAATTTGTTTGTAAGGTAAATAAATTCATAGTAATTTACCTTCATGATTTAACTTTATTTTCAGAATTTGATTAAAAACATATAAAACATTAAAGAAAGTTTTTCAGAGATACAAAAAAAATTGGGATCTTTCGTAATCCCAAAAAATCAGTATTTGCCATGAAGGAAGGGAAAATTGTTAAGACATATCATTTTGAAGGATGGATTCAAAACTGATCCTAAAATAGTTTCAACAATCCAGTTAATCAACTTTCCCAGAAAAAGGAAATAAATTCAATGATTTCCAGGGAAAATAATTTTTTTACGAAGGTTCACACCTAATTATGTTGATATTGTCAAGGATATTACTGATATGCTTTAAAAAAATATTGAATTGAAATTGAATAAACAAGCTATATTTTCATTTTCTCATATTAAGAAAGCAATTTTAGAAGCACCAATGTTTTTTATTCCTAATTATTCAAAGTTCTTCAGTATTTTTTCTTTTGCATTAGACACGGCAATAACAACAGTTTTATTGCAGAAAAATGAGGATCGTCAGCAACATCGAAATTCTTTCTTTATAAAATTTATAAGGGATGCAGAACTGAAGTATGGTATAATTAAAAAACGGGCCTATGCTTTAGTTCAATATTTGAAGGATTTTAGAATTTATGTGTTGCATTCTCCAATAATTTCTTATGTACCTAACAATGCAATAAAAGTAGTTGTTACTCAACCTGACATAAGCAAAAAAAGGGGGATATGGATTGCTAATATATTTGAGTTTGATTTAGGTATCAAACCAACAAATTTAGTCAAGGGACAAGGTCTAACTAAGCTATTGACATAATAAAATTGTAAATTTTTTGGTATCAATACAATCATGCAGGTTTCAGATGTTCCACAAGAGAACAATACACAAGAACCTTTTTCTTCTTCATAGGAGAAGAATACGCAAGAATATTCTTCCAACTCAATGCCTCTAACACTTCATTTGCATATTAATGAAAAATATATATATATATATATATATATATCAAATTGACATATTATTTAAATTTATGATACCCCAAACTCTCGTCTATAAATGCATTGAGATCCTCCTCCATATAAAGAAGAAGGTAAACATAGAAGCAAAATAAAATATATGACATCATCTTGAGAATATTGTAACTATGAAGTTCAGTAGTCATCTCATTCTCCACACCTTCATTGCCAATAATGAGAATTTGAAACTATATTGTAGGAGTGACCAAGAAATCACTAAAATATCCTCCAAAAAATAATATTGAAAACCCCCAATTAGATGAAACCAAAAGTTAGGTCAAATAAACAAATTGGGATCATTTGGACTACATTCATAGGATGAAAAAAATTATGGTAAAACAAGGAAACTAGAAAGAAATAAAAGAGACTAATGATAAAACAAAAAATACATGAGTTCTTTGGACATGAATGGAGGACATATTTTAAGGTGAGGAATAACCTTATTATTCAATCGACAATGAATCAAATAAATATCAAATCTATTTATTGCTTGAAACTGTAAGGTCTTGTTAAGGATAGTAAGGATATAAAATTTAGTGAATATCATAGGAAAATACAAAGCTTATTGGAACAATGGTTCTATTGCTCTAGATTCTAAACTTACCAAATTGCATTGATATAAGGAGATATTCTAAGGTTGCAATGAAATATGATGTCGATTTTATGCATGTTTTATTTCTGCATCATTGATCCCAACTTGTCACTCACCCAAAATCCTCCACATAGAGCCTCCCACTTTTATCTAAATGTTTAAATTTAGTTAAAGCCAAAACTATGTAGCTTGAAAGCACTCATTTCTGCGAAGCAGTTCGAAACTATTCCATTTCCTTCAATTGGTCAAAGCCAAGCCTATAGTCATAACACCTAGAGGAGAAACCATTTATACCACATTTAACACCCAAATAGAAACTTGATATTAGTTTCATATAACAAATGTACACTTTATATATTAAAATGTGATATATATATATATATATATTCATATTCACGTAGAGGCTATATATATATATATATAGATATATATATATATATATATATATATATATATATATATATATATATATATATCTATATATATATATATATATATATATATATATATATATAACTCTATATATATAACTCCCATATAGAAATAAAACTTTTATCGAGAGCTGATATTTATTTATGGTTTTGTGGCCCGTATTTAATTCTAGGTGGCTATGGTTTTGGTCATTATATTTTATGCATTAAGGACACTCAATAATATATTTGATCGTATAAATTACTTTGGATCCTCTACTGTTATCATAAGAAAATTGATCATCTAGCCTAATTTACTAGATGGATCGAAGTACACCATGTAAAGCAAGTTTTACCATAGTAAAATTGCTTTCACTGTGAGAAATTACCTAATACACCACCTTTATTAAGTAATTTATAGTTAAACCCATGAAGAATAATTAAACAAATCACTACTTATTTGATTTTCTTTTAGGAATAATTAATTAAACCATTGTTTTATTATTATTCCTTGTTAAATTTGACCCAATCATGAAAAATAAACAGATAAATCATTATTTATCTTATTTTTCTCTAAGAATAACTGATTAATCATTAATTAATTACGATTCCTTTTTAAATTTGACTAAATCCCTTAGGAATAATTAAATAAATCATTATTTGTTTATTATTCCTTAACTAGTTCCTTGAGATAAAAAATAAATAATTTATTTATTTATTATTTATAAATAAAAGTTTAAATACTTTTTCCCTCCTAAATAAATATGATAAAATATTCCAAGCGGTAATTCCAATAATGAGATCAATAGTATTTTATTATTGCTATTATTTGAGGATAACTCAATATTTTGTTATAAATAGGAGAGTTTTCCATTCATTATTCACTTTTGATTATTTTCATTGTTGCACTTACTGTTGTAACTCTAGTTATTTTCATTGGCGTACACCATATTTTTGTTTGGTTTATGCATTATAGCGAAGAGAGACTCTACAGAAGATGAAGCCGTTTGAGGATAACCAAGAACCCATCCCATAGAGGGGGACTAGTAACATTTATTTGTTCTCTTCGCAGGTGTTATTGTTAAATTATTCTTTACTATCTGGTTTCCATTGGATGTTTGGGGTTATTACTCTTTCTTTCACTGTCTAACTATGATCGTAGCATAGATCAGAATTTTGGTAGGTCTTGTTCCTATCAATAGCTACAGATCTACAACATTTGGTAGTCTTTTCTATTATTGAGATTGTTTGCCATCCACAATCTTAAGTGGGTTCTTTTCATACATCATTGAGAAGAAAACACTAAAACAAATTGGCGGCTCCACTAGGTTTTTATATTTCAAATCTAGAAACATGGGTGACCTTTGGCTTTCAGCTTATGGTTTCTTCTTTTTTTCATTTCTCTTCATGTTTCCTTGTGTTTTAACCCTAGATATGATAAATTTCTAACTTTTGCAAGCTTTTTGGTCGTTTCTGCAGGTCACAAGAACTAGCCATGGCAAAGGTCACATTTTTTTCCGAAATTTACAGACCAAGAGTCTCAGAACAAAAATCACAATTTTCAGCCCAAAAGGTATGATTTGGGCTTCAAAACAAAGCTTTCAACCCAAAAAGTGTGATTTCATCAAAAAACAGGTTAGGACCTGTGATTTTTTGGTTTTATGGTTTTTATTTGATCTGTTTCTGGGTTTTGTTGAGAGATTTCTGTTGGATGTCTAGCCTCTGTCTCATCCCACTGAGGCCTTGATCCATTCTGTTTTACTCTTTGAAGTCAAATTTAGCCTCCCCTAGGGCTTCTAGTACACTTCCACCTTTCTAGGAGCTTAGCTGAGTGAGAACTCTGAGTTTCTGCAGCACTTTCAGCCACATTTTCCATATCTGTAACCTTTTCTTTCAGATTTGATAAGATAGGTTGCTACAATCCATATTTTCACATTTAAACTTGCTTGGAAATTCCCTTAGGGTCCCATCGGCTGCACTAGGTGTTTCACCCATCTCCCTATATTTTTTCAACGATCTTCTCCTCTGGTTTTTTTTTGTTAGTACACCACTTTTCAGTAGCTTAGAGTCACTTGATCCCAGTCACACTGACATTCAGATCTCTTAACTATTTCAGTGTATTTTCCATCGGTTTAACGACCAAGAAATACAATGTTTACAAACCCAGTTTAGGTGGGGTTTAGTTAGTTGTTTTGTTATTTATTCTCTTTTATTTATTTCAGTTTATTTACAACAAGATTTTTTCCTTTTTATAAACATGACCTGGGCTTAATCAATTAATACACTTGCACACACAATCACACCTTAAGCGAACGGTGCTTGGTTTACATCGCCAAGCCAAGACTTAACATAATCAATTTATCTCATCGCATCAGAGACAGAAGATATCTTGTTGATATCCCTTCACCATTTACATGTTCTGTGTGTCCTTCCATCATTATGCCACCAAGGTGTGTGTCGCCGAGAATATTAGGCTTTCATCCCCAGTTTCTGCTTGGGTGTATTACTCCTCCCCATCGGGTTCGAGTTCATAGCCCTCTAAGTCCCCATCCTGACTCTTCTCCTCATCCTTCTGATTCCTCATTTGATTCCGAGCCTCCTTCACTGCATATCATCACCATGTTTGGACGCAAAACTGGTGCAGGAACCTAAACTGGTGGTGGCTTCAGTGCTATACTGGTGGTCACATCAGGAGGAACAGTCTCAGGAACTGTTACGGAAGCCTGCATGCTCCCCTTTATGGCTAGGTTAAGTCTAATGGATCTTAAACAGTTGATAAACGACCCCATACACCATGATGCTAATTTGCCCTCTATGTCGACTAAGCTTCCCTTAGACATCCCAAAGTTCGAGGGTGTTGATGGAGAGGATCCTATTAACCATGTTCGATCCTTCCACATGTGGTGTTCATCTAACTCCATAACCGATGACCCCATTCGTCTTCGGCTCTTCCAATGCATGCTCGCTAGAGATGCTACTAAATGGTATGTACACTAGCCCTCCACATTTCATTTTGTTTTCATGACACTTGCTAAAGCGTTCCTTTCATATTTCCAGTTACCTCTCTAGTACGACACTGGTATGAAGCTATTGACCAAATTCCATCAGTCCTCCGCCACTCGCCTTTCTGACCATGCTCAAGAGTGGCGTCGAAGGAGGAGCACATGTCGTGCCTCGCCTTTCAAAGACCATGTATATATCGATTGGTTTATTAAGAGCCTTTTAGCCCCCATCGAAAAATATGTCGCATCCCATTTTCCTCAAATCGAGGAAGAAGCACTCCAGACCACTTTGAGATATGATATTATTTATGCTCAATCCCGTTATGTCTATACCGTCATTCCAGACCACGCTCATCCTATAAGTTCCAACGTATGGGGGGAATCTCACACCACCAACGATATCATTGGATCCCTTTCACACTCTTTGCCATATTCTCAGCAAAGTTATGGCTCTCCGCAAGGGAGCACCAGTTCCTCCAACATTTATGCCCCTCTTGCTAGCAACATGTTTCCAGGGCCCCAACCCGTCTACCAAAATGATGCTCCTTCTTATGCACATCCTAACACTCCAGCCCCTCAAGCTTTAGTGTCGCAGCATCCCATGCATACTCTTCTTGAGTAGCCACCGCTCCCTCAGGGCCATGTGTTTGCACAACAGAGTGATGCCAATCCCCATAGTTTCAAGAAAAAGAATAAGGGGAAGGCTAACAAGGGTAACCAAGGTAACCAGCCTAACACCAACAACCAGCAACAGGGCAGCGAGCCCAAGCAGAACAAGATTATTCATACGAAAAAGCCTTATGCATGTTGTGGTGTACATGGCCACTATACAAATCAGTGTCCCCTCTTACCGCAGCTGCGCTAAATGTGGGAAGCTCAAGGGAGCTTCTAGAGTTCAGCAATCGCCTCAGAATCTTGCACCACCTCAACTGGCCGTGCTCACAAATCCTTTCCCTTAGGAAGGATTTGTTGTTGCTCAACCCTAGCCAGGTCAGGTAGCCCACCTCCACCAACCTTCTGGTCTCGTTGACTAGCAAATCCTTATGATGAACTTTGATGAGGTTAACCCCTCTAATATCAACCTACAAACTCAGTTGTGCCAATATGACAAGCCCTCCACTTCGTCATGTACAGAGTCCAAAAACAAAGTGTCCACTAAACCTCTTATGACACCAAATGGTCCTTTACAGATCCCTCAACCAAAATTTGAGGTAATTGCCAAGATCCCAAAGGGACCATTGCACCGTAATGTGACTTCTAATCGAGCTTCCCACACATACAGTATAGTAAACAACATGGAACAATCACTTGTCGCCATGTTGACACTAGAAGTCCTCCAGTCATGCACTTCCCAAAAGAAGACTCTACTAATTGCCTTGGGTGTAGTGGATCCTTGCAACGATTTTTTGGTTGCCTTCCTAGTTGATACATCAGAGCACTTGCCATTACCTTCATCTGTTTCTTTCTAGGTACTAGTTAGAGTCTGTAATGCCATCATCTCTAGATGCATTATTGACGAAGGCGCATCTACCGGTGTGATGTCTGTTACTATTTGGAAACAAATCAAGTCAATTGAGTTGTCCCCCTCCACCATCACTTTATGTGCGTGGGATGTACACTCCTCCCAGACCTTTGGCATGTACTGCAACTGTCTAGTGACCCTTTTGGGCGGGATTGTCCATGTCGATATCGAAGTCATTGATGCTCCTTTGGATTACAACATCCTCTTAGGTCGTAGTCACACATATGACATCTCAGTTGTTGCATCTGTGGTGTTCCGCAAGATGTGCTTCCCCCATGAAGGGAAGATCGTTACCATTGACCAGCTGACTTACTATGAGCTAGCATCCATGACCTCCCCTGAGTCCATCATCTCATCGATACCTGACAACCAGTCTTCAACTCCTTGCACTAGTGTCTCGCCCAGAATCTATAAGGATTCCTCAGTGTGGGGTTCCTTCCCTAGTCCTCCGCATCCTATCTCTGAACCCACTTCCATGAGTGTTTGCATGTTACAAGCATCAAGGGCTGCCCTCAGGCAGTCTAGTACACCTAATCAACAACTAGCTCCTCAGCATCCTATTTTTGCTCTTCTAGTTGAACCCTCTAGACCCTCTCCCCTAGGACCTCCTCCATTTTTGGGTGCCTCTCATATGTTTTCACCAGGAACTATTCCTCCAGGTCTCAACGATCCAAGAGCTATTCCACCGAGACATTATCCTTCTGGCCAGATACCTTTCTTATTCCCTCCTTTGGGAAATTTTTCCACACCTGTCATGGCTTCGCTGGTCCTTCCTAACATGAATTTTGGGATCCGAGTATGGCACATTGATCCCCCTACAAACACTCTGCCAAGTCAACCAAGACCGTATCGTGCTTTGGCCCGAGTTCAACGGTCCCCATGAATTCCATGTTAACATACCGATCCCACCTAAGAAACTCAAAATGCTTCGCACAAGCCACCCTTGTGCCCTTTCTGATCTTAATGGTCAATATTCCCATTGTTTCCCTCATCTCGACAAATTTTGCGATTTCCTTGGGGAAATTCATGAATATGAGGCCACTTGTATTAGAGCCTGTACTCCTCTAAATATGGATTCTAGTACCACCAGTAAACTAGAACAGGGAAACTCTAGGCCCACTATTGTGATCCCTCCCCCCACTGTCAAGATGATGAACACCACAGGCCCCATGATTTACCTATTGTCATCCTCGAGTTCCTCATCGAAAAACCTTTCTAAGGTTGTTGTGTGTATTTATATCAACCCTCCTGCGACAGAATCCCAGGTCTCAACATCAGTAGGCCCTTCGTCTACCTATCCATCGTCTACCATTCAAGACGATGCTTATGTAAATATTCTCTTTCCTGTTTATGCACCACGTAATACCGCCGCGTCATGTAGTTAGTATTCCTCTTGTCCGCCCATCTCCGAGCCTGATGGGGACACCATGGAAGCTATGTCTACCCCTGATTACCCCTACCCTTAAGTAAGGGCGCATTTCTTTAGAGGATTTTGAAGGCCATTTCCTTCTTAATTCTCCCAATGTGCTCTACCTCAAGAAATGTTGCTCACAGCACATCCCTTTTATTTGCGTGTCTTTATTTCTTCCATGTAGTTTAGGTATATCGCATCATCTCATTCGTTGTATTTTTCACCTTTCAGATGGATCCATCATCCACACCATATATCGGTCATGTCGGCGGTGCAAGTCGCTTCTCCCAGAATCTAGCCTTGGCAGCCTCGGCCATTTTTACCCCCTTTCATACATTAGTGCTTTCAAATGGTGTGTGCATTGGATTTTCCACCAATAATCAAGCCGAATATGATGCAGTTATAGTTTTTTTAGTCGACTCCCTTGCTCATCTCATCCTTCATCTTCATGTTCATTTAGATATCTTGCTACTTGTCATGCAATTCAATGGTGTGTATCATGTGCATAACCAAATCCTATTTAGAAAATATCTACAAGTGAAGCTATTAGCACATGAATTTGAAACCATTAATTTTAGTCATGTCCCTAGAGCCCAAAATCACTATGTAGATACCATTGAAAACAACATTCTAGATTGGCATTTATCACATGTATACCATAGAAGATAACAAAACAAATGGTGAATCATCATCGTCATATGAAATGCATAATCATATTATGTATCATATAAGTGTTCAGAGCCCATAACTCTAAATATTGGGGGGAAAATAGGACCCTACATCTCCTTTGGAGTATCTCGTGCCAAGCTGGGTTGAGATGCTTGAATCCATTTTTCGAGCACTCAAAACACAATGGTGCTCCACAAACTCCTCTTTCTAGGGGGGCATCATTATCACCTTTGTATACCAGATCAATATCCCATGCTTGGGGACATGATGGTTTTCCTATGGCCATATTCTCAATTAAGTCTCGGCTTAGATCCCATCAGATTTAGGTATGGTTGATTATCCTCCCATTCCTTGGATAGTTTGTCCTACCAGCCTCTCTGGAAAGCCATATGCACATTTCATGTCGTAGATGTTTGATACCATATCTTCAAATATTCTACTCCTTTACCATGTAATCCCCATGCTTGATTTAATAGGCTAGGATGATTATAGACCTTCTCTAGTAGTTCATTCTTATTTTCCTCTTCCCTTAATTCTTCAACAGGAACCATCGTTCCAAGAAGCGTTAATGCCATATTTAGACAAGTAAGGCCACTTTCCTGAAAGTTTCATTTCTTGATTCTGATGGTCGATTTGTCCACTATGATCTTCATAATATTTAGGGCCTTATCGTCCTCTCAAATTGGAAGGAAAACACCCTTTTATAGGAAAACTCACAGTTTTTCTATTGCACATTATGACCAGACCGTAGCTTCCTTCCACAAAACATTACCAGCATTGGAAGGCTCTCACTGAGCTCTATAATGGGTCTTCATCAGTGTTTGATGATTTGACACTTCACTAGGAAGCCTTTTTTCCAAGAAAGGTCACTCCGTCACCTCTCAAAATCTAATTTCGTCATAAAGAGACACTTGTACTTTGAGGTCCACCTCCCCTTAATATTGGTCATACAATATTCTGACTTTCGTCATGAGTAACCATCCTCTACTCATGTTTTCATGGTCCCCACTTGTTACATACATTTTTGGGCACTACAACTCCAATCATAAATGTCCATAAACCAAGGGCTCTTAAGTCCCTAAAAGTGTTGTTCCAACCTCTAAAAGAACAAGGTCAACTGATTACATCTTCTCCCAGAAGTTCTCCATGAAAAACTACTCAGAACTGGTCAAAACTGGACCATCTCACCTGCTCCATGGTCAAAGTGCGCTGCATCCCACCTAAATACACACAGGAGGTGCGATGCATACTGAAAATCCCTTCTATGGGGTGCAATGGGCGAGAGTGGACAAATGGCAGGGTCAATCTGCAAGGTGGAGGATCATGGAATCTTCTAGAAACTTCTCCTGTGACACTTGCCTCTCTACATTCGCCCAGGGATGAGTAAGAGATCATCAATCTCCAAGTGGAATCAAGAACTATCAGAGGGAGGACACTAATCAAATCTCAAAAGCTGACTCACCCTGCTTGCAAACATCTATATATGGATCCCTCATCCCAGAGATCCAGACGCTGAAATTTTGTATCTTGTAAGGAAGTGCTGCTGGTTTCTTGGTGTAACATCATAGTGTTGGGTGATCTAAGCTTTTCATGAGGTGAAGAAGGGCTTTCTTGCTGAGAGGATGATGCTGGGTTAGAACAATTGGTTGTAATCCTCTTTGCCATTCTTGATTATTAATAAAGTTATTCAAGTTTTCCTCCACATTCTTGTATGATTGATGATATATGAATTTTTGTGGTCAATATATATCTGGTCCTATATTGTTTATGATAGTAGATCTATGTTCTTGGATAGTGTTATGCTGCGTTGATCCTACAGGTACTCTTTGAAGCTAGGTAGACGAGGAAGCGAGTGGCAAAGATCTATCAGAAGGGAGAGGAATCAAGCAAGGTGTGTTCTTGGATAGTGTTATGCTGCTTTGATCCTACAGGTACTCTTTGAAGCTAGGCAGATGAGGAAGCGAGTGGCAAAGATCTATCAGAAGGGAGAGGAATCAAGCAAGGAACCAAGCGCAAGACAGAGGTTGGTCTCCTTCTTTCCCCTCTTATCTACTTCTCATAAAGGAAAACGAAAGTGGTTTTAGTTTGTTTGTTTCTAAGGTAGCTACCAGCCTTAGTGGGACTAGCAGCTCTACATAGACACTAGATTTCCCGATAACAAAATGGCGACTCCACTGGGGAGTGAATAGATTGTTTGTTTGTCTATATTTGTTTACTTTATAAACTTACAGACGAAGCCTGAAGTCAAGCTAGCTAGCCTTCGAACTGCATTTGCTATGCAAGTGCAAAGTAGATCAATGCTACTTCAGTCTATCTCCGGGTTTTGTTTATAAACTGAACAATCGATTTACAAGCTCTCTAATTGCCCTTGTGGTGGCTCTAGTAACCTCCTTAGATCTACCCCTATGATTTATTTACTGATTACCAGTTGCTCGGCCTAAATCCCTGAACTAAGCTACAAACTGTGACCTAGGACCCAGTTGAAGTCTCGTCCCTGGACCATCGCACTATCTCTTCTTTGGAATCTGGATGCATCGCACTTCCCAGTGTAGTAGGTACGCTGCATCTCACTTTCCCTGTGTTACAGATGCGCTGATCAGACACGACCTCTTCTGCTCTTAGGTTTTGGTTTCTGTGTTCACTCTTTTCAGCTCTATTCAGGAGTTTTGCTGTCTGTAGTCAGTATACCTCTATTGAAACCCCCTTCCTTGCCATTATTCTGCCTACATTGTGCAAAGAACTATAAATTTTTTTATGTATTTTGATCCATTTTCAATTCTCTCTTACAAAGAAGTCGCGTAATTGAACTGTCGTTTCTTGATTTGAAAGTGTCGCAAGTGTCATTTTCAGTCATAGAAGAGAATATGATTGTTCTTGATAGTCGATTACACTGTTACTCTTGTATTTGATTTGAATTAGTAGTTTTTCAAGTGTCGAAAGCAAGTTTTCAATTCCAAATCGCAAAGTGTCATCATTGGCTTCATTTTGTCTTGAAAAGAAACTTGTTAATAATGTCGCTTTGAAAAATAATTTAGATTTGCGCTTAGCTTTCTTTTTATCATTCACACATTAAGAAGGCTGAAAACAAATACATGCATGTGCATTTGCATTTAGACTGTTTGTTGGTTTGATTTAGGACAACGCATATAGTGTGTGCTCTCTGCTCTATGTTGAAAGAATTCCGTCTCTCTTTCCTTAGTAGCTAGGATTTTAATTGCAAAAAGAAGATTATACGATTGTTTATCATCTTAAATTGCATCTTAGGAATTGTACATCTACATCACGCGGTGAACCTGAAGGGAAAATTTCTTAAGCAAGATCAACTGTAAAATAAATTTAATGAATCTAAAAACGCTTTGGAACCTAACGCACAACATTTAGAAGTCTAGGCTAGAGACGTATTCCGGCGTTGTAAAGCCTGGTAACTATTGTTTTCATTGCTGGTTGGGTGATTCCTCCACTTTGAGACGATAAGTGCTAGTACGGACTTGTGCTCCCACGTACCGTCGAGTATATATTGGGAGACCACAATAGGCTTTATCCTTTATCCATAGGAATCCGTGTCTGCTGCCCTATTGATTGCAATGCACTGAACACAGCATTCGGGAAGATTGACTACCGTACCGTAAAAAGTATTTTGCAGTTTTGCGATTGGTTTGGTAATCCCTCTGTCTAGATTTCCAAAGTAGTCTCTTTCGTTCATTTTCAGACTCCTTAAAAGAAAAGGTCCATCTGAGCACTTGTCACTTCAAGCTCATTAAAAGTCGAAGGTGACTAGAGTCATCTTTTGTTTTTTCTCGACTCTTGAAAATTGAAAAAACAAGTTGTGTCAAAGCGTCTAAAATTTATTTTAATCGGAATAAATATCACATTTCCTACATTCGTCTTAGGTTGAGAGAAATGGATTCCACCAACCAAGGAGTTTCCCTTGGGGGAGATCCTAGTCCTTTCTCCTCTTGGGGAGATGTTGGTGCGCCCCATATTGCCACATTTGCGTTACCAGGATTGACAATCGGCTTGCCCGTATGGCTCTTCTCAACCTCTGTCATTCAGAACACCGTGATTCTTGAACAATCAAGTTAGCAACTAAACAATACCAAAGTTACCCTCCAACCTTCTACTTCATCCAGTTTTCTCTCTCCTCCTTCCTCTTCACTTGATCAAGTTGGTAAAGCCAAAAATCAAGTAATTGAGAAGAATAAAGAGAAGAAGAAGAAAGAGAAGAAGAAGAAGGAGCCAAAGGAAAAAAGGGGCGACAAGGCATCGTCTAGTGAAAATCCACACACTGCACTGTCCAGGCCTAAATCGCCATGTGTCATTTACAAAGGAGACCACTATCATCGCGATTGTCCTTGCATCCTTAGATCTTAAGGGACTGGTCTCATCGTTTTCACAATCCAGTGTTATCAACCTCTGATGATCATGTTGAAAATACACCGTCAACTAGTGAAATTGAAGCCCCTGGACAAAAAGGAAAATGTAAATTTCCTTGTATATTGTGTGAAGGCAATCATGCCGTCCACTGATGACCCTTCTTAGACGAGGCTAAAAGAGTTTTGGATGACTGTTCGGTTTCACCGTTACGGCTTCCTCCTGGATATAAAAAGCTCTTGCCGAGTCCATCACTAGTTGAAAATCCAGCTGACACGCCATTGTGGTTAGCCGAAGCGTCTATCATTGAAGATAAACCATCTGAATCCACACCAGATGAAAGTCAAAAGGTCGAGGCGGTAGTTGACCCGATTGTGGCTTCAAAGGATCCATCTTCAGATGATACAGTCACTGAAGAGAACAAAGACGACACCGTCCAAATTCTCTTCGTAAGCAGAGACTCCGATGAACATGGGGGAAGTCTACCCGTTCCTTTACCGCAGGAAGGAAGTTTGTCAGAGTCGTATCTGACCGTCTATTCAGTCCCACCTCCAAGCAACCTAGTTGTTTCCTTCGATTGGAATCTACTAGGCAGACACCGCTTACCAGCTAGTGTGCCATTTCGAATCATTACTCAAATATATAGAATGGTAATGGCCAGTACCATCATAGATGAAGGGGCTTCTGTGAGTATCCTTTCCTCAACTGCTCGGAAAGTGCTTGGTTCGCCATCGCTTTTGCCTGAAATGAGAAATCTAACAAGCTTTGACAAAGGAACCAGTCGACCGTTAGGGATCCTTCCCAGTGTGTTGATAACATTAAGAAAGAAAATCGTTCACATTAACGTAATGGTAGTCCAAGGACCCCTAGATTATAATCTACTCCTTGGACATGACTATATTTATTGCATGGGAGCCATTGTCTCCTCACTCTTTAGAGTAATGTGTTTTCCCCATGAAGGAAGAGTGGTCAAGCTTGTAGACCAGCTTTCATTCCCTGGTTCACACATAGCAAATAGTCATATACCATCCCTGAATGGTCTTTTCACGCAAGGAATGTCTCATCAATCCCCAGTTCGTCCTCCTGATGAGCGCGAGTGATTCGGAGGATATGACTAAAACCTAGGGGGCATGCACCCTAGCCTCTTTCGACAGGAGAACCTTGGGTATAGGATAGGTTTCTGCGAAGGATATATGACTAGTTGACACACCCATCCATTTAGGAAGATGGGGTTAGACCGGAATAAGATACCTCTGTTAAAGGGTAGGCCTTTCCTGATAAAACAAATGTTTTGTCTGCAAATTGAGGGGTAACCTAGAAACTCTACTTCACTATACCTGGGGGCATGCAAACATTTTGGCATGCAAGCGAAGAGCGACCATTTATTTTTTTAAATTTGTAGGTCCTCTAACCCTTTAAACTCGTAGGATTGGTCCTTTCCTAACTTGCATAAAGAAAGGATGTGGGGCAAAGCTTTGAAAAAATGCCATTTTTATATGAGACATCCTTATTATATGACTGGATCGAGCAATTTTAACACGGAATTCAAGCTCGTTAAAAATAAACATAATCAATGAGCAAATGTTCCCCCAAAGTTTAAGCTCATTAAAAAATGAACCAATTTCCGGTAAATAACCATCGTGAATGTATTATCATCAGGCTTTGAAGCCTTGGTCGTGTTCTCATCATCACCTCCACTATGTATTGGCCGATCATTCACCTCCATTTGATTGTTTAACCGTTTTGAGGAACAGCTGTGAAGAGTGATCCTGTTAGCCATCCTTGTGACACTGCCGTGATTGGAAAATTCCAAACCTTACTTAGAATCAACTGCTACCCAAATTTATCACTCATTCCTCGAAAAACGAGTCTCGTTTAAGCTCTTTTTAACTGACTCGTAAAATATGAAAAGATTGCCAAGCAATTGGCCTCTCCAACTCGTTAAAGTGACTAGAAGTGCTATCCCTCCTTTAGATTTTAATCCTTTTGGACTTGAGGGATTATTACACAGAAAGATCGAGCGCTTGTTTTGTTCGGCTCGTTAAAAGTACTGAAAATTCATCCCTTTTGAATTGTTTTATACTTTTTCAAACTCAAGGGATTATATGACGAAAAAGGATTATTGGAGTTTTCTTTACGTCCCTTTTTCAGACTCTCTAAAATTGAAAAGGACCGAGTTATCTTTGTCGTTAAACTCGTTAAAACCAAATAGCGAAAAACTTGTCCATACAGACAAGAACGAGTTTCACTATCGCTAGGCTCATTAAAACATAGCGATGGGTTTGCCCAAAGGGAAAATTATAGAACAAGCATATGTTATCCTCCTCAAGCTTGACAAAAATGAAGAGGTACTGGTCAGCAATGACTCGGGAAAAATTGTGAAGAAAACTTGAAGAAACTTTACTGGTAGCAAGTCGCTCTTGAACATGACATTTTCACTCCGCATCTGAGTCGGGTTGGCTTGTTCCGTTCACTGGTCATATCACCATGGGTCCATCACACCATCCATATTTGGGGTTAACGCTACTAATCCATCATGTCAGTGTCGCCAATATGTTCAAGAGAAGTCGCTCAGAAAATTCACCTGTGTCTCACTCACTGCAATACATTTACGCTCCATTATTTCATGACACCACCCTGAACCTTATATCACCAGATCATTTTCACCTCAATTAAAATCATTTTCTCCGTTCTGTGCCATTGATGTGGGATTCACTAAGGCCCTCCTATGATGGATTGCTTCTTGTCGACATCAGCTCATTATCCAAGAAGTCGATCTAGGAACAACCCTTTCAGTACTTTGAAGCTTGCATGCCTCAGTGGCAAGTTTCTCACTTCCGGTGACAGGTTTACATCAATGGCCTTCGACCGAAAGATTTTGCGTGGTGTTCGATGCCAAGTCCCTTTATTCACACCACGTGAATTGTACTGCAGTACCTTGGGGGTCATCATCATTATCGGTGATTCCTCTCGCACATGTTAACAGCTTACATCATTGGCTGGTAATCAGGCGATGCCTTTCCATGTTCGACTCCAGAACATCTCTCACATGGATCAACTTGTACTTTGAGTGAAGATCGAATGAGAATGAAGACCCTGGATCTAGTTTCATCCATCCGGGCTGCGATATATATTCAGGAAAATAAAAACATCAAATGTACATCATTACTGCACAGATAATCATCCAGCCTAAGGGATGATGGCTCTACTAGAATCATCAGTCTACACTCAGATGATTGTTTGTCTTATGTACATGAAACTGAATTTATAAAGCTGAGCATGGGAATTCCTGCCTCAGCTAGATCATGAAAATATTATGAAGATAATGTATTGTATTTTATCTTATTACAGGTCGCCTTCCAGCTCGAAAAAACTTTATATCCTCATGATAAAGCATTTCACCCGACATCAACAGATTAACGACCTCATGCTTTAGAGGGAAACTGTTATAGACATTTTTGGGCACTGCAACCCCAATCATAAGTGTCCATAAATCAAGGGCTCTTAAGTCCCTAAAAGTGTTGTTCCAACCTCTAAAAGAACAAGGTCAACTAATTACATCTTCTCCCAGAAGTTCTCCATGAAAAACTACTCAGAACTGGTCAAAATTGGACCATCTCACCTACTCCATGGTCAAAGTGCACTGCATCCCACCTAAATACACACGGGAGGTGTGATGCATACTAAAAAGTCCTTCTATGGGGTGCAATGGGCGAGAGTGGACAAATGGCAGGGTCAATCTGCAAGGTGGGGGATCATGGAATCTTCCATAAACTTCTCCCGTGACACTTGCCTCTCTACATTCGCCCAGGGATGACTAAGAGATCATCAATCTCCAAGTGGAATCAAGAACTATCAGAGAGAGGACACTAATCAAATCTCAAAAGCTGACTCACCCCCCTTGCAAACATCTATATATGGATCCCTCATCCCAAAGATCCAGAGGCTGGAATTTTGTATCTTGTAAGGAAGTGCTGCTGGTTTCTTGGTGTAACATCATAGTGTTGGGTGATCTAAGCTTTTCATGAGGTGAAGAAGGGCTTTATTGCTGAGAGGATTATGCTGGGTCAGAACAATTGGTTGTAATACTATTTTCCATTCTTGATTATTAATAAGGCTATTCAAGTTTTCCTCCACATTCTTGTATGATTGATGATATATGCATTTGTGTGGTGAATGTATATATGGTCCTATATTGTTTATGATAGTAGATCTATGTTCTTGGATAGTGTAATGTTGCTTTGATCCTACATGTGCTCTTTGAATTTGGGTAGACGAGGAAGCGAGTGGAAAAGATCTATCAGAAGGGAGAGGAATCAAGCAAGGAACCAAGTGCAAGACAGAGGTTGGTCTCCTTCTTTCCCCTCTTATCTACTTCTCATATAGAAAAATGAAAGTGGTTTTAGTTTGTTTGTTTCTAAGGTAGCTACCAGCCTTAGTGGGACTAGCAGCTCTGCATAGACACTAGATTTCCCGATAACACCACTGGGACTACTCTGTGTGGCAGCGTCATCGAGTCACCCTTGTTCATAGCATCCGTGATGAGTCACCCTCGCATTCTTGGAGTCTATTTCATGTCCCATCAACTCATGTCACAATATTCCATCCATATGTACAAAGAGTTCATCCTGTATTGTGCATTTTGGCCTCCAAACATACTATCCCCATCCCCTCGAGCTGAGTTAGTTGTTACTAGGTCAACCATGCACTTTATGCTCTAACAAGGGTACTCATCTGTTTTTCCCTCAATCCCCTTTCTCCATTGTCCCTGGTGTCAGTCCATCAGTCACATTACTATTTTCCCTCATGCTTTAGTTGAGGATCCTCATTGCCTCATCTATCTTGGGATTTATTTTGTTTATTCTAGAAGAATGACCTAGAGGGTGGTGTATCTCTGTTCTAGCTTCCATTGTTTTTCAGCGCCTTGGATCGAGAATAGGGTCTCATTATTGCCCTTTGACTTGGTCGTTTCATGTTCGTGATCCATACCAGTGATTCTCGGGTGTGTGTGAGATGTTTTAGACCTCATGGGAGGGTGGCCCTTCAGGTATTCGCCGACATGCCCAGATGCGTATCTACTATGCTATAACCTTAGATGCAATTCTACAGAGGTTATAGTTTCAGTTCCTACCGATCGTAGTGTTCATAGCATGCACATCTCCTCTAGATGATCCATTTAGTTTTGTAGAACCCTTCCTTGTTCAACAGGGCTTCTCCGGTTGTTCTACCCTCCTTCCCACCCATCTTTGAGGGAAGGGACTTTGTATCTCATGTACTCATATATTATTGTATTCAATCTTGGCTCATATTTTTATTAGGTGTATTATGTATATGGGACTCATTCTATTATTTTCTTGCTCTATTATGCCAACATGTCATGTACCATTCAGCATGTACTTTATTCCTCAGTTTCATATTTCTGGGCGAACCATTATTTTTATACTAAGTTATCTCAGTGCATATGCGTATGCCTCCCCGCCTCATTGAGGTCTGATACCACAACATAAAAGCAGACTTGCATTAGTCTCGCCCCCTCTGTCACTATCCTCTCTTAGATTCGGCTTCATTAGTCTCTCTCTCTCTCTCCTTGACTCCCCTGTGTTCTCTAAGTGATTGTTTCTTTAAAACGTAGTTCAGTCATATGTTTTTCTCCTAACACTCATGTGCTAGGGGGAAATCTATTATCACCAAAAAATTGATCATCTAACCCAATTTACTAGATGGATCGAAGTACACAATGTAAATCCAATTTTACCATAGTAAAATTTCTTTCACTATGAGAAATGACATAACAAACCACCTTTATTAAGTAATTTATAGTTAAACCCATGAAGAATAATTAAATAAATCACTATTTATTTTATTTTCTTCTAAGAATAATTAATTAAACCATTTTTTTTATTATTATTCCTTGTTAAATTTGACCCAATCATGAAAAATAAACAGATAAATCATTATTTATCTTATTTTTCTCTAAGAATAACTAATAAATCATTAATTAATTACTATTCTTTGTTAAATTTGACTAAATCCCTTAGGAATAATTAAATAGATTATTATTTGTTTATTATTCTTTAACTAATTCCTTGAGATAATAAATAAATCATTTATTTATTTATTATTTCTTGATAAAAATTTAAATACTTTTTCCCTCCTAAACAAATATAATAAAATATTCCAAGTGGTAATTCCAAGAATGGGGTCAATAATATTTTATTATTGCTCATTATTCAAGGATAAATCAATATTTTGTTATAAATAGGAGGGTTTTCCATTCATTATTCAATTTTGATTATTTTCATTGTTGCACTCAGTGTTCTAACTCTGATTATTTTCATTATCGCACACCATATTTTTACTGGGTTTATGCATTATAGAGTAGAGAGACCCTATAGAAGCTGAAGACGTTCAAGGATAGCCAAGAACCCATCCCAAAGAGGGGGACTGGTAACATCTATCTGTTCTCTTCATAGGTGTTATTATTAAATTATTCTTTACATATCTGGTTTCCATTGGATGTTTGGGGTTATTACTCTTTCTTTCACTGTTTAACTATGATCGTAGCATAGATCAGAATTTTCGCAAGTTTTCTTTCTATAAATAGTTACATATCTACAACATTTGGAAATCATTTCTATTGTTGAGATTGTTTGTCATGCACAATCTTAAGTGGGTTTTTTTCATACATCATTGAGAAGAAAACACTGAAATGTCTACTGCTACTAATCGAGAGATATTTTGGCGAAAGTAAGGATAATTCATTTACCCTCCCTCTGGAGTAGGATAAGGCTTTATTTGTGATCTAATATAGCAACTTTTTAATTTCAAATATCTATATTTTGATATAGTCATAGAATATTTTAACACCCTCTTTGTGCCTTTGTCGGAATTGGCTCTCGTGCTTCTTTGGCTCGATCTAATTAAGGAAACATTTAGGGGAGAAATTTCGCAAATGGGATATTTTTTAGACATTTTTTGTAAAAAATATTCACCAATTTGGTTAAACGATTTCCTATTATTTACATATATATGATTAAATGGATGAAATTCGCGAAAAATTTCCCAATTTTAATAGTAAATTACATGTTTTTTATTGAATATTCACCTGCATTTTATACATATGGATTTTCAAACCAAAATAGTTTCCCACAATATTATATAGTTGAGAAGTATTAAATCCTTATAAAATACCCTCGATTTAGTTTTTTGCATCAATAATCTTGTGCAATTTGTTTCTATTTCCCAGGTTGATAATGACATTACATTTTAAGCCCTAACTAGCAATATCCTCATTAATATATCAAAATTACCCAAATTGTAGAAGGTTGTGCCTAGTATATGAATTTTTAAATCTAAAATGCTAGGAAGTGCATCCTGCTACAATTTGGTGACCTGATTCACATTCAACTGTGAACATACATAGTTAGTTCATGTAATCTAATCTTTAGTAATTTCATTATCTTCGTGAAATGAATCCACACCATTTTCAAAAATTTCAATTTACATCAATTATTTTCCAAAGCGGTTGCACATAATTGATTCCATAATCAATAATCTTATGGCCCAACACTAAAATTGTGAGGCCCAAACACCACTATAGTATGAAAACTTCTGTCTATATTTATTTTCCCACAATCTATTAGGCCACGTTGCACCCAAAAATAACATTGTATCCACTATAGTGGAAAGAAGTATTCTACTAAAGATCCACAGATCCATTGTATTGAGGAGCATTGCTACATCAAAGAGTCGGGTATGAATTAAAAAAGAAGAAGCAACTAGTAAAATTTAAACATGGTAATATCCTAACATCTATTATGAGCATGATAAAGGAGAATGTCTTGCATCAATGTTTTCCATTTCACAGTGAAAAGTGAATTATGAAAGCCCAACTTAAAAGAAAATGACTCTATAATGGTATTGTGTCTTGTAGATTTGAACCAATGTTTTTAGAATTGGTAGTTATTATCAAGGCTAGAAAAGTGAATCTAAGTTCAAGAAGACAAACCCCCAAATTTGAAACACTGATGGGAGAAAAAATGTGTGAAATTCTATCAGGACATTGAGTTGATGATCTATGATCCATGGACACTGAATTGGATGTTTAATGAAATTTTGAAGCTTTGGTAACAAAGAATGATGCCAAAACCTTACGATTGACAAAATAATGACACAAAATTAAAACTCTAAAATTCAACATCAAATTTTCCATCACTGGAGGAGATTATTAACCTTTCTACTAGAAAGAATGACTTATAAATTTAGATAAGGTCCAATCAATATGTGATCTTAGATCTACTAATCTATTGAAAATAATCCCTTAGATCTAGAAATATTCCTACAATATTTCATCTAAAATATTGAGATATATATTTATTAAGTATAATTTTACTAAATCATATAGTTATCCACAATAATTTTATACAAAAGAAAATTATTACTACCTGATCTATGCCATTAAAAAAGGATCTTACTTTTAAATAGAAACTAACATGTTAGATATTGTGAACACAAAGAAAAGAGTATCATATCTTAAATCCTAACTCTGTGCAAGTTGAACAAATAAAGAATTGTAGATTTGTTAGTTGTAGATCTACTACAAAGGAATGCCAAATTTACCATCCAAATGTAGAAGTAGATCCATTATCGTTTTGTGGCTTGGAGCTCCTCAATGTAATATAAGATTCAAAAAATGGCAGGGATTCTCAAGATGTAATATTCCATCATTTAGAATGGGTCCTCGAGCACCTTTCCTTCAAAAGATAGGCATTAAGATTTAGCAGGGATTCCTAACCTACGTTTCATTTGCTCCTTCAAAGAAACCTCCAAATTTGAGCCCCCAATCCAGAAAAGAGTGGATCTCCCATTTATGTTTCTTAGAAAAAATTGAAAGGGTTGTTGAGTAGCTTTATTAGAGTATGCTCCAAGATAGAGCTGGTAATGTGAGGTAATGTTCCATATGAGGATGGAGCAGAAGGGGCGCCAACAACAATAGCTCTGAAAACCCCAAAACCATCTAGATGAGGCACATGGAAGAGCCATTAACATAAAATAAATAGAGTATTTTATGCAACCCAAAAGGGCGTGTCATCCACAAGTTCCCTGTGAATGTCAAGCCATGCTAAGAAAAAAACCTGCAAATTCATTTTTCAAACATTGAGCCAAGTCTGCTATGTATTTCACACTTTAACATGTGTTGTCTCAACAATTTTGAGCCTTCTCTTGCCCATAGAGACCATGAACATTTTATAATGAGGGTTCAACCAATTTCCTAAGAAACGTGACCAGAACAACTAGCTCATGCCATGGAAGAAAAGAGGCACCTCGATTCCATTGGCTTGGTCCATCTCCACTATTAATAACAAGCTCAAATCTTATGGCGACACTTAACAAAAAGGAACAAAAGAAGCAAACCCTAGAGTGACGAGTCAGATATATTTTTTCTAAATCCAAATCTTAAAACATCAATTATTGATTTAATTATGAGTTCAATTAAGACTATGAAAATTGGATTTTTGTTATGAATCCTTCTATGATTTTGCAAAAAGAATTATATAATTACATATATTATTCATATTCTAATAACCTTAATATTACTTTTATTTTATTCTCTAACATTTAGTACTGTGTTAATTCAACTTTATTTGCAATTATATATCAATATGTAATTCACTCTCACCTTTACTGTAAAAATGCATATACATTTATTAGATTTTGTATTTTACACTAAAATTTATGCACTAAATCATTTTTCCTTGTTTCAATAAAAATTAATCATCCATTTATAATATTTTATAATATTATTCATCATTTATATTTCTCATGTTAAATAAAAATATATTTTTAAGAAAACGAACGATATATATATATATATATATATATATAGACACACACACGATTATCATGTTAGCTATCACCACACCACCACTATTATACATAATATTTTGAAAGAAACAAATACACACAGAGACACAGATTAGAATTTTAATTATCTTTGCCACCCTCGTATATAACATTAATATTGAATTATTTTATTTATCTTTATTAATAATTTTAAAATACTATTCAATTCTTTAAGTAATTACGTAGAATTATTTTAATTTTCTTTTTTATTTTTAATTGCTTTGTATCTTTATACATATAATATAAATACACAAAAATATTTGACTATTAATTAATTTCCTTTCCATACTTTCCTTGATATATTAAACAAACTAATTTAATAAAAGTCATATAAACTGAAATAAAATATTTAATTATATTGTTATTTTTCCTATTTTATGTGAAACTTTATAACTGACCTTTCTTGTTTTATGTGAAACATTATATCTAACGTAGAAATGTAATGCAAAACGCTTAGGCTCATCTTAAATTGATCTGCCAAATATTTGTTACTAAGTTTGATATGGAATGGATTTTTCTTCACCTTCCTCAATGATATATGAAACAAGTTGAATTTATATAAATATTATATAAACTTAAACAAAATACTTTGTCCTGTTGTGACTTTTAACTTTACAACTAACATACAAATGTAGTACAAAAACCTTAGGTCCATCTCAAACTTTATATAATTTTGTATTGAGTTTGGTACGGTGTGGGTTTTCCTTCAATAATTTTCAATTCTCACCTTCCTTGTTGATATAATGAACAAATTTCTTTGAATAAAGATCATATAAACTTGAATAAAATGCTTTATCCTGATGTTACTTTTTTCCTGTTTTTATGTGAAACTTTAATGTAGTGCAAAAACCTTAGGCCCATATTAAATTTTATATAATCTGCCAGCTATTTTGTATGGCTTCGGTAGGTTATGGATTTTTCTTTTTAATGGCAGGTTGCTTAATTAAATATAATCCCTCAGGTGAACATTTTTGGCGAGTAAGTTAAATGAAGTATGGAAGACTCTTTAATGCTTGTCCGCACGCCAGCAATAGACCAGAACATCTCCTACTGGGCTTTGGATTTCACTTCTCCGACATATGCGTGCCCACTAAGTAATGTAACTTTCTTGATTGCTCTCCTGCTGAGGCAATCAAATCACATAGTGCCCTCCAAACCTTTGCGTTTGCAATAAAGATGCAGGCACCTATCGCATTGGTTTTCATGGCCCGATGATAAATCTGTACTTGCCTAGAAAGGAGAGTGGATATAAAAAATCTACGTAGTGGAGAAAAGCAGGTGGGAGCCATGGGAGCTATGTTCATGACGTTATACAAAGGTCCTGTCTTGTTCAGATTTTTTTTTTTTGGGTCTCCACAGCATCAATGGCAATGGATAATGAGGATGGTTGATTTTATTTATATTTATGGTCATCATAAATTCTCTGTTGGGAAATTGTAGAACAGAATAAAACAATTTTTATTCCAGGACAAGTTTTAATTTATGATAATTTAGTTTAAATTAGATATAATTATTAGTGATGTGTACTTTCTTGTGAGTGAATGTAGTGCAGTCAGCAGTCTCAAAATATCACTAGTGACCCACTTTGTCGGCAGTCAAAGTGCTCATAACTGATGTGAATGGATCCTCTTTTCCATGGTGGATTTCAATCTGGCCTTAATCTTGTGTTGGGAATCCACAAATCCTCTTTGCGGAAAACAATGGCTTATTATTCACAAAATGCTTGGCGACGTTGTTTTATCAAAACTAAATTGTCTCTCTGCAAAACCCTTAAACGACCTAGTTCTTAGCTCTCGGTATGTAACAAAACCCACCCCACCTTTACTTCCATTGGGATGGATGTCACTTCTAAACCAAACTCACACCACCTTTACTTCCATTGTGATGCATGTCACTTCTAATCCAAACCCACCCCACCTTTACTTCCATTGTCATGGATGTCACTTCTAATCCAAATCTTCTTGTAACAATTAGAGAAATGGAATAAAAGACAACTTTACTTTTATTTATTTACTTTTTGGGTCTCTTAACACACTTTTCACTCTTTTCTCAGTTAATTATAAAATTATTTATTTACTTACTTACAATCATATATTAATTGGGCTTCTTACTTTGGCCACGGAAAATTGTTACAACAAATAGACACACATCTTCCTCTATCTATATATCTATCGCTACACATATGTATGTATATGCATACCACTCTGTCTGTCTAATAATTTTAATCCCGACACCTAGAATCCTTTGTTACATAACTCAACTAGTAATCATTGCCCTCCACTAGTCTCGATTTGCTATAGTGCAAGGGGTCATCCTTGCCCAGATGTCACCGAAGTCCGGGGTGGGATACAAACTACACCATCGATGTCAATAAGTTGATAAACGACATGTGCAGGGGGTTCCCTCCTTGTTGGCATCCCCTTAGGGGAGTGTGCACATTGTTAGATCATCGACGATGATCCTCCGACATTGAACCACTCTTAGGGCCCTCCCTATCATCGGACCGAACCCTTCTTCCACTTCTCGCTAATTCGATGGCCCACATCGTTTTGTGCCTATGATCTATGGATTGCCTTAAGGTAAACAATTCGACAGTTAAATCAGGAAATGGGTGCGCAAGTTTGGTTCTAGCTCAAGGTTTTGGGCCCCACATTAGGTGGGCCACATCAACTCTACCCCATCCAACAAACCACAATCTTTGTGCCACCCTTCCTCTCCTCCTATTGACATCGTGAAGGGAGGGTGTTGCATTCATGTGGGCTAGGGGACCTTACCTTTTCCCACCCCATTCTTATTGGTCTACGAGTGGCAGTGCCTCGTCATCTTGGACCATCTCACCTCGGCACACTATCTTGGTGACTCCTTCTATCATTCCTTTGAATTAACTCGGATGTGTCCCACTAGTATGTGTCATCCTATTTCCTTTATCCCGAAGCTCTCCTTCGTTATTCGTCGGGGCTTCTTCACCAAGCTTGTGCGTATAATGGGGCCACTCTCTTACTGATGGAGAAGCAATCGGGATGGTCTACCTACCACGAGAGCATACCTATGTCAACGTGTCTGTTTCATCACGACGCTTTCCTTATGTAATCCTTTAGCACCTCTGGGCGGGACCTCTGGGACAGGTGGAGGTTTTCGTCCACCCAGCTATAAACTGTCTCTTCCAATTAGCCCATGTGGCTATAGTGCCACGTCATCCTGACACTTCCATCCCGACACGTTTGTTAAGATACACTCTTTAACTCACTGAGTAGGACCCTCTGGGACAAGTCATATTGATGCCTTGGTCCCCACACTTTCCTCAATTGCACTCCCTTTATACTTCCAGGTGCGGACCACCAGGACACGTCATCCTAATACCTTCACCCCACTCCCCTTCCGATTGCATGCTTGAGAATGCTACGAGGTAAGGCTTTTGCGCTGACCTATCAAGTGACTCACTTATCCACCAATGGCATCGCTCTCGGGTGTTGAAAAGTGCAACAAGAAAGTCTCAATTTTATTTTTCCTTGGTCAAATTGAGAAAATTCGAATTTCCACATCAAGAAACAACTTGGATGCAATGAACTTGTGTGGCATGGCTCTTGTCACTCAGTGAGCTCAGTAAACTCGAGTTATAGGGATTGAAGTTTAGTTAAGCATTTGTGATTGCTAAATTTTAGTAATTTAGTTCAGTTATATCTCGTTGTGTTCAGTTAAACTAGTTTTAATACTTGTGGGAACTAGTGCAAAGTCACGTGTGCAGTGAGACAACAATGTAACTTAGTGATCATCTAGTTTACTAATCAATCAACCTAAAATAACTAGTGCATGTAGAGAATTCGAGTTCTGAGCTATGCTAGAGATTCCAAGGAAGTGTAACAAGCAATTGTAAACTAGTTTGAGTGTGCAGGTGTTGCATGCCGTTAGATGATCAAGCCATGGAATTGTGCAATCAATTGTAGTAAAATTCCTAAAAAAGAGGGGCTAATTCTCTAGGAGTTATGCAAGGGAATATGGGCTCAAGCACAGGTAGAAATTGACTAAGTCTAGGTTAGATCTTCACATGGAGTGGAGAGATAGGTGATTCACTAGTAAGTTGTGCTTAATGCGGGAAACCAATTGTAATACATTTGTATTCATCTAATTAATGCAAAGAGGCTTGAGGGGTATTTCCTAGTTGGGTTCCCCTAGTAAAAATACTATGCATGTGTGTTATTTCTTATTGCATGTCTTAAATTGTTGTTATAAATTGTGAATTGAATTCCGCAGATTAGTAGAGTAGAATTATGTCTCTTGATTTGGATTAAAATTTCTTGAGGAGTTGCAATTATATCACCATATTTTCTACATGGTAGTAGAGCAAGATTCACATTAGAACAAGAATTTTGAAGTTGTTCCTTGAGAGGTTCGAATTTGCAGCTTTACTGTAGCAGGATTTCTTTAGGATCGAGAAAATGACCTTCAATGGGTTGATATTAAAGTACACATTGGAAGACGACTTCAATTCCATTGCATGGAAGGATTGCATGGAGGAAGTGTACAATGATAATGGACTGGGGAATTATGTCAAGACAGGCATTACAAAATTGAAGAATGATGTAACCAAGGCAAGAATGATGTAACTAAGGCAAGCAGAATAATCTTGGAGGAGTGTGAAATCACATTGTCTCAAATCTCCATGGAAAATAAAATCATTTAGAAATGTCGCAGGCACAGACAACTATTCTAGAATAGCAGTGACCATAGAAAATTGGCCTTCAAAGAAAAAATTCGAAATAGTAAGAAGCAAAATAATGATACTATTCCACATTATCTCAGCGAATTTACACAAGTTTGTGATGAGCTTGGACGGGTTGGCGTGAATGTTGTAGAAGATGACTTGGTGAGCTTAGCTCTTCTAGGCCTTCGTAAAAGCTAGCATAGCTACTAGGACTCAGTGAATGGGAGGAAGAAATTACCGAATGGGGAATGCTTGTGGTACGATTCGATACAAGAAGAGTTAAGGATAAATAATTGGGATGGAAATTCATCCAAAGTAGAGGATGAAGGAGATTTTACATTGGATAGAAAGGGAAAGAAGGGAAAGGGGAATAAATCTCAAACCAAATCAGAATCCAGCCAAGGGGCCAAGAAGAAGGACTTTTCCAAAATAAAATGTGTCAATTGTCATGAATTTGGGCACTATGATACAAAGTTCTGACACAAAATATCTAGCAAGAAAACCTTGGGAGGAGTAGTAGGTGAGGCATTGAATTCACAATTTGAGCTAGACTTCACCCTTATCGCATGCATGACCAACACTATGATGGGGAGTGTGTGGTACTTGTATTTCGGTGCCTCGTTCCAGATGACAAGGTGTACAATTTTTTTTAATGACTTGGAGGAGAAATATCTCCAGATGCACATTGAGCTTGGGCATGACGAAAAGTACAGTGCTACTAGGATTGGTATAGTAACCTTTAAGAGGGAGTCGAGATCCCCTCTTTGCCTCTACGATTTCATGTTTTTTCTAGGCCTAAAGAATAACCTCATATCTGTAGTAGCTTTAGAAGGCCATGGTTATGATGTGATCTTAAACAAAGGAAAAGAATTCCTGAGACACATAGCCACTGGACAAGTGAAGCAAACTGGGGTTCAGGTGAAGAACCTATACAAGTTGGATGAGCAAGACTGTGTTGCATTAAGCAATAAGGCGAATAGAATGTAGAGTTGCGATGTTGATGAAATTTGGGATAGGATATTGGGCCATTTGCATCATAGCACGCTAAAAATTGTGCAACAAATAATCACTAGCCTCCCGAAAGGAGCGCTTGAGCAGTAGGATGTATGCAAGGGTTGTAGCTTGGGGAAGTATGTCAAATCCACAGTCCATGATCGAGACAACAAAGGACATGCACTCTTGGAACGAGTCCAATTTGATATTTGTGGACCCTCCTCGACATCCACCACTGCCATACATAAGTATTTCGTTATTTTTATGATAATTTCTCAAGGAAGTGTTGGATCTTCTTCATGTGGAAGAAGGATGAGAAATTCTCAATGTTTGTAGAATTCAAGGCACTAGTTGAGAAAGAGACTGACAATAAGGTGAAGGATCTCAAGAGAAGCAATGGAGGTTAATATGTTTAAAATGAATTCAAGGAGTTTTTACAAAACAAGCCATTTGAAGAGTGCTGACAATACCCCAGAATCCGAAATAGAATCAAGTAGCTAAGAGGAAGAACTAGAGAATTGTGGTAGCTGCGAGAGCTATGCTACATGACCAAGGCCTACGACTACATTTCTGGGCAGAAGCATGCAGCACAACATTGTACTTGTAGAATGAGAGTCCTCATTTGTTTCTTGGTATGATTACATCGGAGAAGGCTTTCTCTGGGAGAAATTTGGATGTGTCTCACTTCAGAATTTTTGGAGCCTCTATTTACTAACATGTCTCCAAAGGTTTGAGGAAGAAGCTTGCGATGAAAACAAAAATTGGATTTTTTATGGGTTACATCGAAAATCCGCGCAATTACCATGTGTACTTACCTTCCCTCAAAACGACATTTTTGCGAAGGGATGTAAAGTTTGATGAGGAGAAAGCGATGTAGTTCTCTCTTGAGAGGGAGCTTCAAATCCCACCATAAGATGAGATTTTATCTCCAGACGAGGAGCATCAGGAAGTTATGGAGAACCCACAAATAGATAATCAAAGATTGGAGACATCCACTCAATCAGAACCATCCAAAGAAGGAAGGAAAAGAACCATGGAAGTTGATAGACTTGTGCAGGATGTGAGGGAGAATGTAGGAGCTCCTTCAAATTTGCGGAAGAAAAGGAGGTCATTTGAAAGGTACACTGGCTACATGGCTCTAATGACTGAGCCAGTAGAGACTGAGCCATCCTCTTTTAAGGAAACATTTGAGAAACCGGTTTGGGTGATGCTATGGTGTAAGAATACAAGTCCATCATGAAGAACAATGTTTGGGAAGTGGTCCCAAGACCACTAGATATATCAGTTATGGGTTCAAGATGGATATTAAAAGTTAAGCATGCACCAGACTGAAGCGTAGAGACGTATAAGGCCAAATTCATGGCCAAAGGATTCTCTCAAGTTGAGGGAATTAGTTATGAAGAAACATTTTCTCTTGTAGCAATGTATTCATCTATTATATCAATTCTTGCACTAGCTACGTAGATGGGGTGGAAGATCTACCAGATGGATGTGAAAGAAACATTTCTCAATGGTGCCATTGAGGAGGAGGTGTACATCGAGAAACCAAAAGGCTTTGAGACATTTGATTGGGAGTCTCACATGTGCAAACTCAAGTGAGAATTGTATTGTCTCAAATAGGTATGTTGTGCTTGGTACACCAGGATCAATAGTTATCCCAAAGGATTGGCCTTCACCAAAAGATAAGTGGAAGAAAACCTCTATCATATCATTGTAAAAGGTAAGTTTAATATTATGGCTTTATATGTCGATCATTTAATATTAACAGTGATGAGAAGTTGATCATCTCTTACAAGGAGGAACCTGTAAGGGAATTTGAGATGAAAGACATGGGTCTCATGGACTACTTCCTCGGGTTGGATTTATGGCATGCTGATGGGGAATTGTTAGTGTATAAAGGAAAGTATGTCAAGAAGATAGTACAAATATTCCACATGGAGAGTTGTAAGCCCATGGATACACCATCAATGACCAACTAGATGAAGGAGACTGCCACTTCAGGTGAAGAGGTGGATGCTACCATTTACTGGTGGTTAGTGGGTTCACTGATGTATCTTGAAAAAACACGACCATATATGTCCTATGCAATCAACCAACTAATCCAAGCTATGGTTAGGCTGACCAAATTGTATTGCAAGGAAGCTAAGAATGCTTTACGGTACCTCAGACGAACTACTTCGTATGGATTATGGTATAACTAAATATAGGGAGTGAAGTTGTGTGGCTTCATAGATACAAATTGAGTAGGGAGTCCATCTAACTGAAAGAGTACATCAGGTGGAATTTTCAGTTTTGGGTCCTATTGAGGATGTTGGAAATCTATCAACCAAGGGGGTCTCCCTGATGTGAAGTCCTAATTAGACCTCACCTAGTTTGGAATAGGATCCCCATCAAGAATATCGGCCTGGTTGCCATATATTCTTATACATTTTCCTTGGATTTAGTTGTAAGGAAGAGAGAGAGAGAATTGTGTATGTGCCTTTGTGGAAAGCAAGTAAGTGCTACTGTTGAATGTTTGGTTGTAGGTGTATCAAGGTTCTTATACTACAGGGGGAGAAAAAGTGAGCCTCTAAGAGAGAGGTAATAGTACCACACTAGTAGAAGCACACACAAGAAAAAGAGAATCACCTAACATCAAGCAAAATAGTCCACATAGATGTGATGAGTGTTATAACCATTACAACAAATCTTCAATTAGATAAGCACTAAAATAGCCAAAATAGTTCAACTACTTTAGAAATAACTAATTTGATTTTGTTTCCTGATTTGAGAAATATTACTGATTCAATTCACTCATCTATAAAGTTGAAAAACCACACATACCTTGGGTTGTAAGAATGATTTTCTCACTCCATAAATCATTACATAGAAATTATCATATCTCAATGGAAATATCTCTTCAATACCTCAAGTGGGTCTTGGCTGGAATTTGATTTCATCACATATAACAAAATTTGTCAACAAAGTTCTAGTGAGAGGTCCATTTCTAAAAAAGTTTTGAAAAAAGAAGGTCATGGGTCATCCACAAGCTCACAATAATGGATAAACCACAAAAATCCATTCTCCAAGATTTCCATTTCCAACTCGATTATGGGGCATCCATAAACTCGTGGTTATTGGTTGACCACACAAAACACTTCTCTTCATTAGCACTTGGCACATTGTAATCATGATGGTGATGGGTCATCCACAATCCATAGTTATGGATTAACCACACAAAACACTTCTCTTTATTGGCTCACAAAATATTGTAATTATGATGGTAGGATGAACATAATGGGGTCTGACATAACAAAAGCCTAATGTGGTTGTGTTCCTCAGCTTCTAAATAATAAGCATCCTTAATAAGCATCCTGATCCTTTTGAAATGATAACATTTCCCCAAAACAACCACATTCCATTCCTTTGAACAATAAATATATAAACCGAGGGATAATTTTAAGGATGGAATTTTATCTTGAAGTTTAGAAACCTTGGGGAATCTTCATGGTCCCCAATATGTAAATTGTAAATTTTTTCACGATATTTTTGTAAAAATATTTAGGTTTCTAATTATTTTATATTATTATATATAAAAGATAAGCGATTTTTAAGGTAAAATAAATTTATACTATAAAATTTGGGCGAATCAATTTCCAAAAAATTGGAAATTGGAAAATGTTTTTTTTGGAAAAAGCATGGAAAATTAGCCCACCTGCGAATATTAGCCCCTAAAGTTTTCCTTGTATAAACCCTAAAGTTCAACATTTGTAATTAATTTTATGAATTAACTCAAAACCATGTGAGTTAACCAAACTATAAATCATTCATGGGTTCACTCCTTTTTATTTTCCATAAAATAATTCAAACATGGTTCACTGGAAAAACTTAAGGCTTCATGGGTCCCACGCTAGGTCAAGATTTGGGAACTATCCCCATGTGTCCTTTGTGGCTTGGCTCTAAGGCCCGACCTTTGAATAGTCAAGGGTTGGCTCCTTCCTGTGCTCACTCACTAGTTTTTTGTTGTTGTTGAAGGCTCGACCTATGTCTATGCCCCATAGATTCTTGGTTTTGTTTTCTTTAATTTAATTCCTTATCTAGAGTGGGTTTTTTCTTCATGCAGGAAAGCTAAAATGATCTCTTCCATTCTCAACAATGAATTATTTACATAATTTTCTTCTTACTGGGCTAAATAAAATAGAACTTGGGTTCCAAGGTTAACTAGCAAACTTACCCAAGTGGGCTGCTGGGATCTTTTGGGATACCAAAAAGAAAAAAACTAGTAGACTTACCATATTCCTATAGGCTTCTATAAAAATGGGAGTTGTACATGTTTCATTTAGATTTGTATTTATTTGGAGAGATTCATTTTCTTTGTGTTGGATTCACTTCACTCAGTAACCTCACAGTTCGCTCATATTATTCACGCACTTTCGACAAGACTTGGCCCTGGGTGAAGGTTCACTCTTACTTGATTTGAATTTTATTAAAAAAAAAACAATATCTAATACTTCCAATATGAGATGATCATGATTATTCTTACTTCGGGATTTAACCAAAATGTAAAGAATTGGATTCATGCCATGGAATTACTAGGTCCTCTAGAAACAACACTTCTATCACATTCACAGAGAGGAATTTTAAATTACAAAGAACAAACCTTGGCTCCGTTGCTCATAAAGAAATATATGCTTATGGATTATAGTGGATCACTACCCGAGAACGCATTTAACTCATCCTTATGCATTTTTATCCTCTTTTCCTCGAGGTATTTCTTCTCTCTCTTTTTTAATCTCTCTATACTTAATATATGTAAATACAAAATATCTAAACATAATAGTCACATGGGAAATTTTCCCCAATACTCTAAATAAATCACAACTCGAGTAAACACTTGCTAACTTTACACAGGCCCAAATGGGGAAAACACCAACTCATAGAAAATATCTTAACAACCTAATAGTCTAGATTCCTCTAGAATCGAGACAATTGGATATACATTAAATTCTTCTAAATTCTAACTAAAATGAGGAAAATAAAATGTCAATCTAGAATTTTCATGACCCCTTGGGTCATAAACAAAAATAATTTTCCTAGGGCGGTGAACCTAGATTAGACAACCCACGTGGAATAAGATATGACCTCCTAGTCATATGCCTTCAATTTTCGACGCCTAGTCATATGAGTTATTTTCGATACCTTCTGAACCATGTATCTACTATAACCATTCTCAACAAAGACATCAAGGAAAATCCCATCTCCTTGACCATTCCCTTATATATTTATGTATTTATATATACATATATTAAAAGAAAGGTCCTTTATATAATTAACTTCCATTTGAATTACTAAATATCTTATAATTTTTAATTATTAAATAATACCTTTTTAACTAACTATTAACACCAATTAAAATTATATATATATCTATATATATATATATTAAGGGAATGGTCACCTAATATAACTAACTTCCATTAAATTATAAAATTTTTATGACCCTGATCCCAAAGTCAAAATTAGCCATTAGTCAAGTTAGCTGTTGGAGGCTCTACTCAGAGTATTTAACATGCAAAGCTGGATCTGTTTCTTCAACTTATCCTGACGATGAACCACACTGGTTGGTTCGAAATGTGTCGACAAATGGTATTTCATGATTATTAGTTCTCGAAAAAAAAGTTTCTCAATCTCCAAAGGACTCAGACAATGCTACTATTTGTCTCCTTTATTGTTCCTTATCATTATTGATGGACTATCGATACAATGATCAAATGCACGTGACCATGGTCTCATTTATGTGTGTATCATAGAAAACAAGGTCCCTATCTACCATTTAATGTTTGTGGACGACCTTCTCATAATTGGAAAATATGACCCCTTTGAATGGAGGGTGATCTTCAACACCCTCACATATTTTGGATTCGCATCAGGCCTTATCGTGAACCATTTAAAGTCTAATGTAATTTCAAGTGAGCTGGAAGGAGATGGGACAAAGGATATTTCCAATATCTTCGAGGTTCAAGTCTCACACTTGGACAATGGCTTCACTTACTTGGACTTCTTCTTCAAGCCTAATGGATACAGTAAAAAGGACTGGGACTACCTCCTTGAAAAAATCATTAAGTGACTTAATCAGTGGTCTCATCATTGGATCTCTTTGGGAGGGTGCCTTATTATTGTCAAGTTCGTTCTGCAAAAGAATTCTAAAAAGAGAAGATAAATAATGATGATAATATAAAAAGAATACACAGATATTTTCCCCTAGATCCCAAAACCGAGACTTCGAGATTGATTTTTCATTATATTCCTTTAAATGTTACAATACATATATATACATGCGGAAGCATTCATAAACCCTAACCCATTAACCCTGGATTAGAACATAACCATAGTTCCCTTGACTAGATCTACAAAATACCATGGGCGAAAAACAATAATGCCCAAAACCATGTGCAAAACCCATGCACAAAACCATAGGTAGGTCCACCCACCTAATATAGAATCCAAAAAATCATTTTGGGGCACTCCCTCAGACCTTGTACAAGGGGGGCTATGACCCCCCTGAAACCTCCCAATAAGGGGGTTTGTGCCCCCCCTTGTGACCTGCTTACTATTCCTGGTGCAATGAACAAGGTAGGTTATTTCCACCCTGTGACCCCCCATGCATGCAAGTAGTCATGGGAAGAATATAACGCACACCCAACATTCTCCCACTTGTTGTTTCCTTTTCGACACAAGGGGTCACAGGAGACCATAGTAATTGGTCCAACCCCGCAATGCCCATTGTTTCTCTACACCTAGAAAACTTCTCAGTGTTCACGAACTTCGTTAATGCATCTACAACATTCTTCAAAGTGACCAGCTTTAACAACAACACATTTTTGGCCTCAACCATATCCCTCACAAAGTAATACTGAACATCAATGTGCTTTGTCTTTGAATAATAAGCAAGGTTCTTTGCCAAGAAAATTTAAATTTTGCTATCACAGTCTATCCTTATAGCTAATTGTACTAACCCCATACTTGAACACAGTCTCTACAACCAAACTGCTTCCTTTCTTGCAAGAGTGGTTTCCATGTATTCTGCCTCTATAGTTGAAATTGCCACTACAGACTGTCTCTCGCTCATCCAACTGACTACACCTCCAAATAGGTTAAACACCTACCCACTTATAGATATTATTTGATCCATATCTTCAGTCGATTCTGCATCAACAAACCCATGGATGCCCAAAAATCTCACCAATCCTGATGTTATTTGGTAGCACAAACCATAATTACTAGTGCCACACAAATACGTGAAAACCTACTTCATTGTTGTCCAATGCTCCTTCCCTGGTTTTGAAATAAACCTGCTCAATACTCCCACTGCATGTGCAATGTATGGTCTAATACATATCATTACATACATTATATGACCAAATGCACTTGCGTATGGAACACGAGACATGTCCTCTTCCTTATTGTGTCTTGGGACATTGTTTAGCAAATAAATTTACACCTACAGGAATAGGAACCTTCACTGGCTTGCAATCCTCCATATTAAACCTCTGTAGTATTGACTTGAAATACTTCCTCTGGTTTAGCTAGAACTTCCTCTTTGCCTGATCTCATTTAATTTCCATTCCCAAAATATAGTTTGTAGCACCAAGATCCTTCATGTCAAATTGGAAGGACAATTAGGTCTTCCAATCCTTGATAATTTCTTTGTCATTTCCAATTAGCAACATATCATCCACAAACAAGACGAGATAAATAACATAACCAGTAATTAATTTAAAAATACACACAGTGATATGCTTTTCTTCTGGTGAAGCCAAGTCCCCGTATATATATATATATATATATCAAATTCCTGATACCACATCCTTGGTGACTGTTTTAGTCCATACAAAGAAATTTTTAACCTGCATACTAGTTATTTCTTACCCTTCACTACAAAACCTTCAGGTTACTTCATGTAGATCTCTTCTTCTAGATCCCTGTGAAGAAATGTTGTCTTCATATCCATATTTTATACCTCAAAATCAAAAGAAATTGTAGGTTTTAACCCCGTACAGAAATTACCTCCATACAAATTCTAAAACACATAAAATAAAAATGCGAGAGCATAACACATAAAACACATATACACAGAGATTTTCCCCTGCATCCCAAAACTACGACTACCAGCTTGATTTCTCATTATTATCCTTTCAATGTTATAATACATATTTATACATGTTGAAGCATCCAATACCATAGACCGAAAACCATCGCGTCCAAAAACATGTGCGAAAATCATAAACAAAACCATAGGTGTGTTTTCCCATCCTAGCATAGGGTCCAAAACCAAAAATTTTCAGGGCACTGCCCCCGACCACATAAAGTAGGGTTAAGGGTACACCTCAAACCACCTGTGACCACCCCTCGCTACACAATTGGTGCAACAAAATGGGGGCTCTGCCCCCCTTCTAACCCCTCGGTTAACTACGTGGACTAGTCATGGAAAGAATATATCACAACCCAACATTCTCCCACTTGTTGTTTTCTTTCCAAAAGGGGCCACAAAAGAGCTTAGTCACTTTTCCAGCCTTGAAACGCCCATTATCTCTATGCACCAAGAGAACTTCTCAGAGCTCACAGATTTTGTCAATGGATCTGCAGTATTCTTCAAAGTGTCCACCTTTACTAGCAACACCTTTTTGTCCTCTATCATATTCCTCACAAAGTGATATTGAACATCAATGTGCTTTGTCATTGAATGATATGCAGGGTTCTTTGCCAAGAAAATTGCACTTTGGCTGTGACAGTCTATCCTTATAGCTCCCCATACTAACCCCATAGTTGAACATAATCTCTGCAACCAAACTGCTTCCTTGCTTGCATGAGTGGCTGCCATGTATTCTGCCTCTGTAGTTGATAATGCCACTACAAATTGTTTATTACTCATCCAAATGACTACACCTCCAAATAGGTTAAACACATACCCACTTGTAGATCTTGTCTGATCCAGATCTCCAGCCCAGTCTGCATGAACAAAGCTAGGAATATCCAACATTTTGTCCAATCCTGATCTTCCTTGGTAGCACAAACCATAATCACTAGTGCCACGCAAATACCTGAAAACCCGCTTCACTATTGTCGAGTGCTCCTTCCCTGGTTTTGACATAAACCTGCTCAATACTCTCACTACATGTGAAATGTTTGGTCTAGTACAGACCATTGCATACATCAGGCTATCGGCTGCATTTTCATATGGAACACGGTACATGTCTTCTTCCACTTCTTGTGTCTTGGGACACTGTTCAACAGATAACCTCACACCTACAGGAATAGGAACCTTCACCTATTTACTATCCTGCATATTAAACTTTTGCAGTATTGTCTTGACATACTTCCTGTGGTTTAACTAGTGCTTCTTCTTTTCCCATTCTCTTTTAATTTCCATGCCCAAAATATATTTTACAGCACCAAGATCTTTCATGTCGAATTTGGAGGAAAATTGGGTCTTCAAATCCTCGATAATTTCTTTGTCATTTCCAACTAGCAACATATCATCCACATACAAGACCAGATAAATAACATGGTCACCAATTAATTTAAAACACACACAGTGATATGCTTTGCTTCTGGTGAAGCCAAGTTTCCATATAAATGTATCAAATTTCTAATACCACATCCTTAGTGACTGTTTTAACCCATACAGAGACTTCTTTAACATGCATACCAGTTCTTTCTTACCCTTCACCGCAAAACCTTCAGGTTGCTTCATGTATATTTCCTCTTCCAGATCCCCATGAAGAAATGCTATCTTCACATCCATTTGTTCTACCTCAAAATCAAAAGCAGCAACAATAGATAAAAGTAATCTAATAGAAGTTACCTTGGCAACAGGAGAAAAAATATCACCAAAATCAATTCCCAGCACTTGGGAATAACATTTTGCTACCAATTGAGCTTTTTATTTCTCCACCTTTCCTTCTGCATTTGTCTTCTTCTTGAACACCCATTTGCTGCCAATGGGTTTCCTTCCAGCCGACAACTCCACCAGATCCCAAGCCTCATTTTTGTGCAAAGATGCCATTTCATCAACCATGGTCATTTTCCAGAGTTTTCCATCCTCTAAATCTACTGCTTCCTTCATAGTTCTGGGATCATCGTTAGTAATAGATGAAGCAAAATTTGAATAGAAAGAAAATGGACTATACCATTCTAGTTGCCTTCTTTCTCAAACTGATCTTCTCACACCCAAATTTTGTGGCTCTTCATCTTCTGATTCCTCCTCTGTTGTAGAGTCTGATTCTTCCTCCTTTAGCTCAAACTCTATCTTCACAGGTTCCTCTGGTTGGAATTCATGTTTAATAACATATTTTACCTCTCTGAACACCACATCTCGGCTGTACAAAACCTTCCGTTTGATTGGGTTCCAAAGCTTATAACCCTTTAAACCATCTTTATACCCAATAAAGATGCACTTTTCAGATTTACTATCCAACTTGGTTCATTTCTCCTTTGGAACATGTACATATGCATCACATCCAAATTCCCTTATATGTGAAAGAGAGGGTTTCTTACCAGACCATACCTCCTGTGGAGTCTTATCCTCCAACGTTGATGAAGGTGACCTGTTGACTAGGTAACATGCAGTATCCACTGCCTCTACCTAGAATTCTTGTCCTAACCTGACACCATTGAGCATGATTCTTTCCCTTTCCATCAATGTCTTATTCATTCTTTCTGCAACTCCATTTTGTTGAGGTGTATATGGAGTAGTCTTCTATCGTTTTATACCACACTTCTTACATAATTCTTCAAATTCCTTGCCGCAAAACTCTCCACCATTATCTATCATCAACACCTTTATCTTCTTTTATGTTTGATTTTCCACGAGAGCCTTAAATTCTTTAAACCTGTCAAAGACTTTAGATTTATTCTTAAGGAAATATATCCATGTATTCTTTGAGAAGTCATCTATAAATGATACATAGTACATAGACTTACCCACTGATGGAACCTTCACAAGTCCAAACACATCACTCTGCACAAGTTCTAATATTTGTTTCGCCCTCTTACTACCAGAAGGGAAACTCACCCGATTGTGCTTCCCATATACACAATTTTCTCAGAAATCAAAATACAAAGAGTTATTACTCATACCTTATACCATACCTTTACCATGAGGTATTCGAAGGCCCTTCTCTCCAATATGTCCAAGCCTTTGATGTGACAACATGGTCTTCTCTCCAGAGACCACTAGATTTTCTGCTCCAGTTACAGGAACCATAGAACTGTTTCACCCATTAATAACAGTGCTACCTTGCAGCTTGTACAGAGTTCCAATTCGAACTCCTCGCATCAATACCAGTGCTCCCCAAACCATTTTGCAGGTATCCTTCTTGAACATTGTTTTTACACCTACATCATCTAGCTTACTTACAAAAATCAGATTTCTAGCCAATGCAAGAATATGCAGAACACCAGGAAGTGTTCTAACCCTTCCATCTTGCAACTTCAACTTTACTTTTCCGTGACCAATGATTCTAGCCTTCCTATCATACCCTAAGAAGACATCACCACGATCGTACTTCTCATACTCACAAAACCACTCTCTATGGGGAGTGAAGTGAAATGATGCACCTGAGCCAATCAACCATGCATCATGATCTATATGTGTACTTGAAGAAGCCAAGTACACATCCCCACCTTCATCTGAGGTGGTTTTCACCTCTGCAAAAGGAGCATCATCAGATCCCTTTCCTTTATCAGGAACTTTAGATTTACAGTCCCTTATGTAGTGCCCTTCCTTTCCGCATTTCCAGCACACCACCTTTACAGGTTTCCCTGGAGATTTAGATCTTCCACTCGATGAGTTATTTCTATTTCTGTTCTGGGACCATCCTCATACAGACAAGGCATCACCATTCTACCTCTCCATATTTTTCCATCTCACCTCCTCCATCAGCAAGGATGAGATTGTTTCATCAAACTGCAAGGTAGTTGCATTGCTACCTATTACAATAACCAGACTATCCCACGAATATGGTAGAGAACACAACAAACTAATGCACTTATCTTCATCTGAAATTTTAATATAAACAGATGCTAACTGACTTACCACAGTATTAAATGCATTCAAATGCTTTGTCACTGAGTCTCCATCTTTCATCCTCAAGTTATACAGCTTTTTCTGCAGGAATAGTTTATTCACCAGAGACTTAGATTGGTACAAAGTCTCTAACTTGTACCACAAACCCTTCGTTGTAGCTTCCCCTGATGCATTAAACAATACTAAATCTGAGACACACAATCTTATTGTGCTCTTTGTCTTTCCATCCAACTTCTTCCATTCTTCATTGGACACTTCTGTTGGTTTAGTACCTGGATCTACTGTGATCCACTGATCTTTATCCACCAATAGATCCTCCATCTTGAGTTTCCACAACTCAAAACTCTGACCATCAAATTTCTTGATCTCTATCTTTCCACTGCTCGCCATATTCTTTCACCACCAAAATCGATCTCACAGATCTCCCATTGAACAGGGTCTACCACAGGCTTGAGTGAAACCCCTCAGCAACAAAGGCATCCGATTGAAGCCAAAACTGCTCTAATACCAAATGTAGGATTTAACCTCGTACAGAAATCGCCTGCATACGAATTCTAAGACACATAAAATAAATATGTGAGAACATAACACATAAAACACATATACATAGAGATTTTCTCCTGGATCCCAAAAACAGGACGACCAGCTTGATTTTTCATTATGCCCCTTTCAATTTTATAATACATATTTATACATACAGAAGCATCCAATACCATCAACCAAAAACTATCGCGTCCAATACCATGAATTAAAAATCATCGTGTCCAAAAACAAGTGCAAAAATCAATCACAAAACCATAGGTGGGTCCGCCCATCCTAACATAGCGTCTAAAAGCAAAATTTTTCAGGGCGCCACCCCAAACCCCATAAAGTGGGATTACGGATATGCCTCAAATCCCTTGTGACCCCCTGTCGCTACACAATCAACACAACGAAAGGGGGCTTCCGCCCCCCCCTAACCCCCAGTGAACTACATGGGCTAGTCATGGAAAGAATATAACACAACCCAACAGAAACAAAAAAAGATTAAAGTAATCTAATAGAAGATAGCTTGGCAATAGGAGAAAAAATGTCACCAAAATCGATTCTCGGCACTTGGGAATAACCTTTTTCTACCAACCACGCTTTGTATTTATCCACCTTGCCTTCTGCATTCATCTTCTTCTTAAACACACATTTTCTTCCAATGGGTTTCCTCCCAGCCGACAACTCCACCAGATTCGAAGCCTCATTTTTGTCCAAATATGCCTTTTCATCAACCATGTCCTCTTTCCAGACTTTTCCATCCTCTAAATTTGTTGCCTCTGTGATAGTTTTGGGATCATCATTAGTAATAGATAAAGAAAAAGTTGAACAAAAATAAGATGGATTATACCTTTCTGGCTACCTTATTTCTCTAAATTATCTTCTCATGGGTGAAGTTTGTCACTCTTCATCTTCATATTCTTGTTCTACTGTAGCATCTGATTCTTCCTCCTTTAGCTCAAAACTCTATATTAAAATTTTCCTTTGGTAGGAATTCTTGTTTAATAACATCTTTAACCTCTATAAACACCACATATCGGTTGCACATAACCTTCCGTGTTTCTCAGTTCCAAAGCTTATAATCTTTTACATGATCCTTATGCCCAATAGAGATGCACCTTTCAGATTTACTATCCATATTCATTCTTTTCTCCTTTAGAACATGTACATATGCATCGCATCCAAATACCCTCAGATGTGAAAGAGAGGGTTTCTTACCAAACCGTACCTCATGTGGAGACTTATCCTCCAAACACATCACTGTGCACAAACTCTAATATCCCTTTCGCCCTCTTAGCACCATAGGGGAAACTCACCCGATTATGCTTCCCATATATACACTATTCACATAAATAAAATTCTAGAGAGAAATTAGACATACCTTCTACCATACCATTATGATAAGGTGTTCGAAAGCCATTATCTCCAATATGTCCAAGCCTTTGATGCCATAACATGGTATTTTCTCTAGAGACCACTAGATTTCTTGCTTCACTTTCAAGAACCATAGAACTGTTGCACCCATCAATAACAGTACTACATGTAAGCTTGTACAGAGTTCTAATATGAACTCCCCGAACCATGTTGCAGGTATCTTTCAAAAACATTGTTTTTACACCTGTGTCATCCATCTTGCTTATATAAATTAGATTTCTAGTCAATGTGGGAATATGCAGAACACCCGGTAGTGTTCTAATTCTTCTACCTTGCAACTTCAGCTTGACTTTTCTGTGTTTGATGTTTCTAGCCTTCTTGTCATCCCCTAAGAAGACATCAGAACCATCATATTTCTCATACTCGCATAGCCACACCCTATGGAGAGTGAAGTGAAAGGATGCACCTGAGTCAATCAGCCATGCCTCATGATCTATATGTGTACTTGAAGAAGAAGACAAGTACATATCCCCACCTTCCTCTGAGGTGGTGTTTCCCTCTGAAGAAGGAGAATCATCTGATCCCTTTACTTTCTTGAGAGCTTTAGATCTACAGTCACTTTTGAAATGTCCGTCCTTTCCACATTTCCAACATACATTTACAGGTTTTCCTAGAGATTTAGATCTCCCACTTGAAGACTTATTTTTATTTTTGTTCTAGGATTGTCCTCATACAGACAAGGCATCTCTATTCTATCTCTTCATATTTTTCTATATCATCTCCTCCGATAGCAAGGATGAGACTATTTCATCAAACTTCAAGGTAGTTGTATTGCTACCTATTGCAACAACTAGACTATGCCATGAATTTGGTAGAGAACATAAAAAATTGATGCACTTAAATTCTTTTGGAATTTTTATATCAACAGATAACAACTGAATTACTAGAATATTAAAGGAATTTAGATGCTCTGTCACTGAGTCTCCATCCTTCATCCTCATGTTATACAACTTTTTCCGTAGGAAAAATTTGCTCACCAGAGACTTAGATTGGTACAAAGTCCCTAACTTGACCCACAAATCATTCACCATAGCTTCCCCTGATACATTCAATAATACTAAATCTGAGATACACAATCATATTGTTCTCTTTTCCTTCTGATCGAACTTTGCCCAATATTCTGCTAACATTGTCATTGATTTAGTACCAAGATCTACTATGATCCCCTGATTTTCATCCACCAGTAGATCCTTCGTCTTGAGTTTCCACAACTCAAAACATTGACCATTAAATTTATCGATCTCTATATTTCCACTGCTCTCCATATTATTTCACCACTAGAATTGATCCCGCATATCTCTCATTGAATAAGGTCTACATAGGCCTGAGTAAAACCCCTCAACGGCAAAGGCATCCCCTTGAAGTCAAAACAACTCTGGTACCGAATGTTAGTTTTAACCTTCTATAAAAATTAACTACATACAAATTCTAAAAACAAAAGATAAAACAATGAAAAGAATATAAAACAAATACATAGAGGTTGTCCCCTAGATCCCAAAACTGGGACTACCAGATTAATTTTTTGTTAGGTCCCTATAATACTAGTGATTCCCCCATTACTATTTTCATTGTAGCCATTATTGTTATTATTGTGCCCCTATTGTCTCCATATTGTGATTAGTGTGCCCCATAGAATCCTACTATTGTTATTGTTGTGCCCTTATATTATTATTGTTATGTTGGCTTTGATTATATTGTGACCCCTTAGACTCTTATATATAGAAAGGAGGATTAGTCATTTGTATCATCCAAGAATTGTTCATTTGTGTAATGTAAAGGAAGTTGGCCCCTCGAAGAGGATGATTTTTAAGTCATTGATCTATCCTTTCTATCTTTCTGTGAGTTGGCTCATAACATTTGGTATCAGAGCTTTGGATTCTAGGGTTTCGCTACTCCAACCAAGTCATCGTGGAATTTTTGATACAATTTTTTTTTTTTTTTTTTTTTTATTTTATTTAGTTATTTATTTATTTTTTTTCTGCGATGTTTTAGAAGCTAAAAAAAAGTTCATTTGAGACGAAATCTTGATTAGCTTTGGGTCCAAATTTCAAATCTTGTTTCACTTGCGATAGAAATGCAACAACGGACTTGATGGGATTATAGGTTGGATTCTATATCATTTGAAGTCTGTCTTGGTGGAAATTCTCATTGTTTTGGTGTATTTCTCTATGTAAACAGAGAAACGTATTCCCGGGGATTTAACCCGTGCCAGTAGTCCTTTCTGTTTAAAAACAGGTGCCCACAATACCTTAGAGCCTTTTGCAATGATTGCTAAATGCTCAAGAAGGAGATGGAGTGACAACAGCCGGGAACCAGAGAGATCGAAGAGGGAAGGCGAATAGACAGGGCTGAGAGGTTCAAAAGCCATTCAATGGAAGCACAGAAGAGGGGAAAAACAAAGAAGAGGAGAGCAAGAGAAGGGAGAAGACAGAGAGCAAGAGGGAGAGTCTGAGCACTCTCTCAGACTTGAGGATTTCGAGTAAATCCTTGTTGTTTTGTCACTGTTGTGTTGAGACTCTATTTGAGCTCACACTTGTAATCATCTGCTCTTGAAGACATAATATAGAGGAGGACACTAAAAGCTAGACCAGGAGACGTGGACAGGAAGTCTGGTGAACTCCTTGATTATTTGTTGTGTTGATGTGTGTGTCGGTTATGTTTTCTAACTTCTCATTGTCAATACTATTCACAATTTTTTCGATCTGTTGCTCTAAGTAATATAGGAATTCCTGCACATGAGTCTATAATACCTTAATATTGATTTAAGATCTCATTTTTAGATCGAGTGGTATTAGAGCATTTGGCTTTGGTTTTATTAAGGTTAGACAAGCTTGTGGTGGATTTTGAATGCTAACTAGATTAAAGCTCAGATTAGAAGAAGGAGAACTTTTTGAGGCTAATCCAAATATTGGAAGAGTCTATTCTCAGAGGAGAATGGCAGAAGAAGCTCCATTGGGATCAAAATGTCAATTTATAGAAAGTTTTAAGACACTCCAATCCATGCTGGAAGAGATGTATCTGGAATTTAAGAAGGGTCGACGTGGAACCACTTCAACACCTAAACCAAGAAAAGGAGCAAAGGAACCTTTTCTAATTGCCCCTCCAGAAGGCAAAGGAAAAGGAGGAATGTGTCCTCCACCATCTCCTCCATCATCACCTTCACCATCCTCATCATCTTCTAGCTCTTCTAAGAAAAAGAAGAAAACTTATTTGATTAAATTAGATGTGAAGTTTCATTTGCCAATTTATGATGGAGAACTCAATGAAGAAAAGCTAGATAATTGGATAAGGAAAATTGATGTATATTGTAGGGTACAGAACGTTGATTTAGAAAGGAAGAAGATTCAATTGGCTAGCCTTCGACTTGGAGGAACTACACTAGTATGGTGGGAAGGCAAGACACAAGCTGATATACAAAAACATGCTAAAATCATTTCTACCTAGAATGAATTTTTTTCTGCTATCAAAAAGAAATTCTATCCTTTATCTTACATGCAGCAGGCAATGATGAGTTGCCAAACTCTTTGTCAGTTGAAGGGTCAGAGTGTACAAAGTTATACTCAGGAATTCAGAAAGAGAGATTTAACTCTAGGTATACCATTAGATTCACCTGAGACTTTATTGAAGTATATAGGTGGTATTCATAGCTATTTAAAGCATACTATTCTCATGTTTAATCCCACTAGCTTAGATGATGTATCAGTTCAGGCTACACATCTAGAAGCTAGAGGTAAAAATGTAAACCCAGAGGTTGGGGGATCATCTAAATATTCTATAAACAAGAGCAAGGAAATGAAGAAACTGAAATGGAAGGAGACGAAAGAAAACATTGTATATAAGGATAAACCTTCATGCACTCATTGCAAGAAAGAAGGACACGATGATGCACACTGCTATTTTTTGCATCCAGAACTAAAACCTAAGATGTTCGGTGGAAAGAAGAAAAAGAATGTTGCTACTATTCAGAAGGACTTGGGATCAGATTCAGGTGATGAAACAACAATTACAGCCACAGGTATTAAAGGTAAGCATTTTGAAGCATCCACAAGTAATTCTGCACAATCTGTTGATAATGAAAGTAATGAGAGGGAAAGAAATGAGATTTTTCGTATTAGAGTAATTTCCAAACACAATAAGATTGATACTTTATTTGATAGTGGATCACAAGTAAATTTGATTTCTGAAACAATTGTAAAGAAGTTGGGATAACAAATGAAACCTCATGAAAATCCATATCCATTAGGTTGGGTGTGTGATAAAACAAAGCTACAAGTAACGAGACAATGTAAACTTAGGTTTGCTATTGGATCAACATTTGTAGATGAGGTTGAGTTAGATATAGTTCCATTGGATACATGTGGTATTGTTTTGGGAAGTCCATACATGTATGATAGGAAAGCTATTTTCTATAGAGATGAGAATAAGTATCAACTCACTAAACATGGAATAAAATATATTGTAAGAGCTCATAAACTCAAAGGTAATTATTCTCTCATAAAATTAGGATAGATGAAAAGAATTGTGAATTCAAGTAAGCAATTTTTACTAATGGTTGTAAAGGCAAAGGATCCTTAAAAATCCAATGCATTTGAAGGCTGTGATTCTAAACAGAAAGCTCATTTAGTTAAAAATTTTTCAGAGTATGATGTTCTATTTCAAGAACCAAAAGGTCTGCCACCCAAGTGAGAAATACTAGATGATATTTTTTTGCAGTAAGATGCTCCATTACCTAACATTGGAATGTACAGGTTGTCATCTTTAGAGAATGCAGAGATAAAGAAGGAGGTATAGGAGTTGCTCGACAAAGAGTTTATACGACCAAGCACATCACCATGTGGATCTCCAATCGTGTTGGTAAGAAAGAAAGATGGTTCGTGGAGAATGTGCATTGATTATAGAGCACTAAATAAAATAACGATCAAGAATCGTTATCCTCTTCCTCGTATTGATGATTTATTAGATCAATTGAAAGAAGCAGTTTACTTTTCTAAGTTACACTTGTGAAGTCATTATCATTCGGTCAGAGTTGTAGAACAGGATGCATGGAATACTGCTTTCAAGACAAAGCAAGGACTTTATTAGTGGTTGATTATGCCTTTTGGCTTAACTAATTCTCTTGCTACATTCATAAGAGTTATGAATGATGTACTCAAACCATTTATTGATGACTTTGCAATTGTTTATTTAGATGACATTCTTGTTCTTAGTAAGACATGGGAAGACCATGTAAAGCATGTAAAGCAAACTTTAGATGTTTTAAAAAGAGAAAATCTCTATGTAAAACTGTCAAAATGTGAATTTGGGAGAACATATTTAAATTATTTGGGTCATATTGTAAGGGGTGGTGAATTGAAGATAGATCCCTCTAAGGTTGAAGTCATTGTGAAGTGGCCTAAACCCAAATCTACTACAGAGGTTAGGAGTTTCCTAGGGGTAGCAAAATACTGGAGAACGTTTATTGCTAACTTTTCTTTGATTGTAGCTCCATTACATGCTTTAACAGGATTGAAACAGTTGTTTTGGTGTGGAGGAAAACCGCAGAAAGCCTTCGACACCTTAAAAGAGAAAATCAGTATGGCACTAGTAGTAGCACTCCCAGATCTTCAACATCCATTTGAGATTAAGATAGATGCCAGTGACTATGCCATGAGAGCAGTGTTGATGCAACACGAAAACCTATATGTTATCGTGTTCTGAGACATTTACTTCTGCAGTAGTTAATTATCCCCTATATGATAAAGAATTGTATGCATTAGTACAAAGTGTGAAAGAGTGGAAACATTAACTAATGGGTAACGAAACAGTCATATATATAGATCATCAACGACTTCAATATTTTCACTCACAAACTAAATTGCAGCAATCAAGACATTATAGGTGGATGGGTTTTCTACAGTGATTTAATCTTGTGATCATATATAAGAAGGGCATACACAATAAGGTTGTAGACATGTTATCAAGACCAATCATAAACACATCTACTATACTTAAGCATAACTCAGTAATGCATGAAGGTTACATTGAACAATATGCTCAAGATGTAGATTTTGAAGATGTATATGCAACTTTAAGTCATGGAAAGCAAGTAGAAGAATTGGATTATTATGTAAAATACCAACTCTTATATCATTTGGGCAAGTTATGCATTCCACAAACAGAAAGAGTTAACATAATTCAAGAAGCACATACTTCTCTTATATTAGGTCATTTTGGTGTAAGTAAAACAATTGCACAATTGAAAAGGTTTTGTTATTGGCCAAGAATGCATGAGACAGTTTTTAGATATATCAAAGGATGTACAATGTGTGCTACAAGAAAACCAAGTAATAGAAAATTAGGCTTGTACACTCCACTTCCAATTCCTTCTCGTTCTTGGGAAAGTGATTCCATGGATTTTGTTGGGGGATTGCCAAAATCTAGGAAAGGTCATGATTATTTGTATGTTGTTGTGGATAGGATCAGTAAAATGTGTATTTTGATACCTTGTAACAAGCCAGTTATAGCTGAACAAACAGCAAAGTTGTTCTTTCAGAATGTATGGGTTCATTTTGGGTTACCCACTTCTATTGTATCTGATCGAGATTCTCGATTTGTTGGGAAGTTTTGGTCAAGTTTATGGGAGTTGATGGACACCAGGTTGAGGAAAAGCACAACATTTCATCCAAAAATAGATGGCCAGACAGAAGTGGCCAACAGGATAGTGATCCAGTTGCTTAGAGGCTATTGTAGTGAGCATCGAAGGCTTTGGGATGAGCATTTGTGTTATGTGCAGCATGCTTACAACCATGCCAAACACTCTTCTACTCAGAGATCTCCTTTTGAGACTTGTTTTGGTTTTATACTAGAGTCTCCCTTGGATTTTATCTTTGGTAAAGACACAGCAGTTGATGGACACAGTGATGTGGACAAAGTAACCAAGTTCATTGAACAAATCCAAGAAATTCACCAGGCAGTACAGGAACAGCTGGAAAGAAGTCAAGCCAAGTACAAGGCAAGACATTACAAGCATAGAGTTGAGAATAGTTTTTAAGTTGATGATAAAGTCTGGCTGTACATCAACAAAGACAGAATGCAAGATGAAGGTAAGAAGCTAAAACCAATAAGGTATGGACATTTCAAGATACTTGATAAAATTAGTGAAAATGTTTTTCGACTTGACTTTTCTAGCTTATATGCAGATCTATTCAGTCGTTACTACAGAAAACTTGAGATTGCATTAACCTTCATTGATTGAAGATCTTGAAGAGCAAAGTCAGTTGCCTTTTATTGGGGATTTGTTGCCTGAGTATCTCAATGAGTTACAGGAGGAAAAAGTTCTGGATAGGAAGGTAAGAACTACGCATCAAGGGAATGTTGAGTACCTGAGAGTGGGACTCAAAGGTTCAAATTCAAGCAAATCATGATGGATAGAAGTTAGACAGGTGAGGGAGCAATATCCTCACTTGATTGATGCCTAAAAACCAACTTTTGGTGGTCAAAAAGATTTTCAGTGGGAAGGTGTGATCGAAAATGGATCCTAAAACCTTTAAGTCTAAGCCTTTAATACTATCGAAAAACACTATTGCAGAAGAAAAACCATGAAGAATGGCCGAAAATAGAGTTCAGCAGAGAATGCAGACTCGTTGCACTAGAGCCATTGCATTAGACAGATCAACGACCCAGATTGAATCGAGATATCGCAATCGAGAGATGCCAGTGGAGTATATCGAAGGCACCCTTATGGGAAATGAGACAGCGACCCAGTGACACAATGTGGACCATTGATTGAGCATGCAGATCAATGACCGAGATTATAATATCGCATCATAGTTTTCCAAAGGGAGGACTTACCACAGGCCCAGAGACTTAGTGATATGCGATTGCAAATTATCGCATCACAATATCGCTTCACAACAATACAAAAGGGTGATACTGATAGGCCGTGGGTAATGCGATTAAGATTGCGATGGGACGATGGTGGCAATGGACGATTAGTGGATGCACTGGTGGAACACCACAGAGACCCGTGACCCTGTGATATGCGATACGCCGATATCAGTGATCGGTGATTGATAGAGGAATGGGATGAGAACCAAATACAAAGGGTCATTTACATGCGACTTGCGATTGCGATCAAGGTGGACTCGAAATGGTTTATAGATGTGGCTTTATAAAATTTGAGTTTCGATGTAAATATTTTGGTGAGTTTTTCACTGTTTTAATGTATTTTTGTATAACACCGAAATACAAAGGAGACCATGGTATATGGGTGCTTGCAGCTTGCGATAGTGATGCAACAATGGACCCGATGGGATTATAGGCCAGATTCAATATCATTTGAAGTCCGTCTTAGTGGAAGTTCTCACTGTTTTGGTGTATTTCTCTGTGTAAACAGAGAAACGTATTCCCGGGGATTTCACCCATGCCAGTGGTCTTTTCCATTTGAAAATAGGTGGCCACCATACCTCAGAGCATTTTGCAAATATTGTTATACGCTCAAGAAGGAGATGAAGGGATAGCGGTTGGGAACTAAAGATCTCAAAGAGGGAAGGTGAACCAACAAGTCCGAGAGGCTTAAAAGCCATTCAATGGCATCACAGAAGAGGGGAAAAACAACGAAGAGGAGAGAAAGAGAAAGAAGAAGACAGAGAGCAAGAGGGAGAGTCTGTGCACTCTTTTAGACTCGAGGATTTCGAGTAAATCCCTATTTTTTTGTCAATGTTGTGTTGAGACTCTATTCGAGCTCACACTCATAATAATCTTCTCTTGAAGACATAATATAGAGGTTGACACTGAAAGCTGGACCGGGAGACGTAGACAGGAAGTCTGTTGAAGTCCTTGATTATTTGTTGTGTTTATATGTGTGTCTGTTATGTTTTCTAACTACTCATTATCTATATTATTCGCAATATTTTCGATCCATCACACTAAGTAATATAGTCATTCCTGCACATGAGTCTACAATACCTTAATATTGATTTAAGATCTCATTTTCAGATCAAATTTTGAGAGAAAGATAACCTGAAACCTTAGCATATGTGTGAACCAATTCAATTGTGGTATAATATAATACAACAACCTCAAGTAAATTGAAGGCAAAGGAAGATAAAAAGAAAGGAAATTAAAAATCTAGAGAAGAAAGTAGTTCATTATCAAAGAATAAGGAAGAAGAACAAAAACTTGATGATATCACTTCATCATTAAGAAATTTTTCTAATCAAATATCAAGGATGGAAACTCAACCAAGCTTAGCACAACAGAATGTAAATAGACCTCCATGACAATACATAAGACCTTTTCAACCCCAAATCCTACAAAGAGAAAGAACGAACAATGACCAACGAATCCAGACTCCATTGATGATTAATGATGAGGACCCTGAAGAAGTAATACCAATTGTGACAAATGATATCAATTATTTTCCTGTTCAACCATTTAAAAATTCTATTGTCTCTATTAATCGAATTCATCCTTTTGTTCAAAATGAAGAATCTTCTGAAGTATCCAAATCCCATTTTTTTCTCTAAATTTCTTATTGTTGAGTTAAATAAAAGATATGATTTAAGACCCAGGCAAGAACCAAGTAGAACATGTAAAAAGGTTACCTTTTATCTCCCATAATATAAAGCTACTAAAACTTCATCTATTAAATCTCAAAGTTAGCCACAAGACCAATCAACTACAAAAAAACTTGTGTCTCATGTTTTTAATATGGAAAATGGATTATAAAGGGTCAAAATTCAAACTTCTTTATTTAAACTTTCAAGAAATCTAGGTTACAAGTAGCAGGCTTCCAAATGGATACAATCTTCAAGTGTATATTTTTAAGGAGATGTGATTAGCCTACAAGATGAGAAACCTTCTGTGGCTTTTGGTTTCAGTATGGATATGATGGATGAAATTGTTCCACCTTTCTATGCCACTTTAAAATTTCACGATTTTCTTTTGTACAATTGTATGCTAGATTCTCGTGCACCTCATAATTTAATACCTAAATTTATTATGAACCAGCTTTAGTTTCAAATCACTAGGCCCTACCATGACTTGTATACATTTGATTCAAAGAAGGTGCCATTCTTGGGGTTAATCAAAGATTTGGTTGTCACTCTTGCCCACATTCCTGTAAAGAGTATGGTAATGGATATAGGAGTTACGTATATCCCTCTTGAATTTGGTATGTTATTATAAAGATCTTGTTGTGTTAATCTTGGAGGAAGCTTGCAAATGGATATGTATTACACTACTATCCTTGTTTATGGAGGAGAACATCTGAGATTTTATAGAGAAGTGAGGTTTATTAATACTATGTGTAATGCTAATCAAGCAGTAAATCACCCTATATATTACATTGATCAAGATTTAGGGTGTTTTATCTTAGCTACAAATGATGAGTGCAATGTATAGAACAAAATTGAGGACACTGTAAATATTCCTCAGTCTTCAAAGAATGATGTATGGAAAATTTACTTTGATGGAGCCTTTTCCAGAGATGGGGTTGGAGTCGTGATTGTTTTGATTCCAGCTGAAATGAAAAATATCACTCAATATTCAAGTTAGATTTTGAGGTCACTAAGAACATGACAAAATATGAAGCTTTAATATTGGGATTAGAGTTAGCCAAGAAAATGAAGGTAAAAAATTTGACAGTATTTGGTGATTCAGAATTGATAGTGAAACAGGTTAGAAATTTTTGTCAAACAAAACATCATAGATTAAATATTACAAAAATGAGGCATGGGACTGTGTGGAGAATTACTTTCAAGGTTTTAACATCTTAGCCATACTAAGAGAAGACAACATGCATGCACATTCCTTTGCAGTTTCTGCAAGTACTTTGAAAATTCCAGATTCCCTACAAATGTAGTATCAAATTGAAGTTAAGTACAAACCTTCTATCCCTGATAGTTTAAGACACTCAAAAGGATTTTTCTATGATGAGAAATTGAAGATGTTTTTGCAAACTATTGAGGAGTTTCCTTGCTCACATATTGCAGAAGAAAACAGTGCAGTAATAAAAGAAAATGTTGTTCATTCAGATAGGAAGCTGAAACAAAAAATAGTTGATCATGATCTAATACAATTTCCTATTAACTATATTCCTAAAGGACTAGTTCTTCTTGAAACGTTGTTTGATCAGAATGACATACCAAGACCTTCTTTGTCAAATTCACAACATGAAATTATATTGGACTACAATATTGGTACTATAGAAGAAGTAATAAATATCAAAATCCCAGCAACTCGGCCACAAGATACCAGAGATAAATATATCATGTTTTTCAATGAATGCAAAGACATATTTGCATGGTCATATGCACATTTAAAGACTTATGACACAACTATTATTGAGTAACAAAAACTGAGAAGAATTAATCCTATCTTGTTGCCAAATATTGAGAAAGAAGTAAAGAAGTTTCTAGATGAAAAATTCATTATTCCTTTAAGATATTCTAAATGGATAGCTAATCTAGTTCCCGTTAGGAAAAATAGTGGAGAAATCAGCCCGTGTGTTGACTTTAGAAACCTGAAAAAGTTTTCCTTGAAGGATAACTATCCGCTACCAAAGATGGATCAATTTCTTTAGAGAGTAACAAGTTCTGACATGATTTCAATGTTAGATGGTTTTTTGGATACAATCAGATATTGGTGAGTAAAGAAGCCAGAGAAAAGACAACATTCATGACACCATGGGGTACCTTCATGTATGCTAAAATTCTGTTTGGTTTAATAAATGTTGGTGCAACCTTTCAAAGAGCCATGGATTTGGAATTTGTTTGTAAGGTAAACAAATTCATAGAAATTTACCTTCATAATTTAACTTTATTGTCAGAATTTGATTAAAAACGTATGAAACATTGAAGAAAGTTTTTCAGAGATACAAAAAGATTAGGATCTTTCTTAATCCCAAAAAATTAGTATTTGCCATGTAGGAAGGGAAAATTGTTAAGACATATCATTTCGAAGGATGGAGTCAAAACTGATCCTAAAATAGTTTCAACAATCCAGTTAACCAACTTTCCCAAAAAAAAGAAATAAATTCAATCATTTCCAGGGAAAATAATTTTTTTAAGAAGGTCCACACCTAATTATGTTGATATTATCAAGGATATTACTGATATGCTTTAAAAAATATTGAATTTAAATGGAACAAACAAGCTATATTTTTATTTTCATAGATTAAGAAAGCAATTTTAGAAGCACCAATGCTTTTTCTTCCTAATTATTCAAAGTTCTTCAGTATTTTTTCTTTTTCATTAGACAAGGCAATAAAAATAGTTTTACTGCAGAAAAATGAAGATCATCATGAACATCCAAATTATTTCTTTAGAAAATTTATGAGGGATGCAGAACTGAAGTATGGTATAATTAAAAAACAGGCCTATGCTTTAATTCAATATTTGAAGGATTTTAGAATTTATGTGTTGCATTCTCCAATAATTTCTTATGTACCTAACAATGACATAAAAGTAGTTATTACTCAACTTGATATAGACGAAAAAAGGGGATATGGATTGCTAAGATATTTGTGTTTGATTTAGGTATCAAACCAACAAATCTAGTCAAGGGACAAGGTCTAACTAAGCTATCGACATAATCAAATTGTAAATTTTTTGGTATCAATACAATCATGCAAGTTTCAGATGTTCCATAAGAGAATAATATACAAGAACCTTCTTCTTCTTCATAGGAGAATAATACGCACAAATATTCTTCCAACTCAACGCCTGTAACACTTCATTTGCATATTAATGAATATATATATATATATATATATATATATATATATATATATATATATATATATATATATATATATATATCAAATTGACATATTATTTAAATTTATGATACCCCAAACTCTCCTCTGTAAATGCATTGAGATCCTCCTCCAGATAAAGAAGAAGGTAAACATAGAAGCAAAATAAAATATATGACATCATCTTGAGAATATTGTAACTATGAAGTTCATTAGTCATCTCATTCTCCACACCTTCATTGCCAAAAATGAAAATTTGAAACTGTATTGTAGGAGTGACCAAGAAATCACTAAAATATCCTCCAAAAAATAATATTGAAAACCCCCAATTAGATGAAAACAAAATTTAGGTCAAATAAACAAATTGGGATCATTTAGACTACATTCATAGGATGAAAAAATATTGTGGTAAAACAAGCAAACTAGGAAGAAATAAAAGAGACTAATGATAAAACAAAAAATACATGAGTTCTTTGGACATGAATGGAGGACATATTTTAAGGTGAGGAAGAACCTTATTATTCAATCGACAATGAATCAAATAAATATAAAATGCATTTATTGCTTGAAAGCATAAGGTCTTGTTAAGGATAGTAAGGATATAAAATTCAGTGAATATCATAGGAAAATACAAAGCTTATTGGAACAATGGTTCTATTGCTCCAGATCCTAAACTTACAAAATTGCATTGATATAAGGAGATATTCTAAGGTTGCAATGAAATATGATGTTAATTTTATGCGTGTTTTATTTCTGCATCATTGATCCCAACTTGTCACTCACCCAAAATCCTCCACATAGAGCCTCCCAATTTTATCTAAATGTTTAAATTTAATTAAAGCCAAAACTAAGTAGCTTGAAAGCACTCATTTCTGCGAAGCAGTTCCAAACTCTTCCATTTCCTTGAGTTGGTCAAAGCCAAGCCTATAGTTATAACACCTAGAGGAGAAACCATTTATACCACATTTAATAGCCAAATAGAAACTTTATATTAGTTTCATATAACAAATATACACTTTATATATTAAAATGTGATATATATATATATATTAAACTAACTCCTCTACCTGAAAATTAAATAACCATCTAGAAATAAAACTTTTATCGAGAGCTGATATTTATTTATGGTTTTGTGGCCTGTATTTAATTCTACGTGGCTATGGTTTTGGTCATTATATTTTATGCATTAAGGACACTCAATAATATATTTGATCATATAAATTACTTTGGATCCTCTACTGTTATCACAAAAAAATTGATCATCTAGCCTAATTTACTAGATGGATCGAAGTACACCGTGTAAAGCCAGTTTTACCATAGTAAAATTGCTTTCACTGTGAGAAATTACCTAATACACCACCTTTATTAAGTAATTTATAGTTAAACCCATGAAGAATAATTAAACAAATCACTACTTATTTGATTTTCTTTTAAGAATAATTAATTAAACCATTGTTTTATTATTATTCCTTGTTAAATTTGACCCAATCATGAAAAATAAACAAACAAATCATTCTTTATCTTATTTTTCTTTAAGAATAACTGATTAATAATTAATTAATTACTATTCTTTGTTAACTTTGACTAAATCCCTTAGGAATAATTAAATAAATCATTATTTTTTATTATTCCTTAACTAACTCCTTGAGATAAAAAAATAATTTATTTATTTATTTATTATTTATAAATAAAAGTTTAAATACTTTTTCCCTCCTAAATAAATATGATAAAATATTCCAAGTGATAATTCCAAGAATGAGATCAATAATATTTTATTATTGCTCATTATTCAAGGATATCTCAATATTTTGTTATAAATAGGAGAGTTTTCCATTCATTATTCACTTTTTATTATTTTCATTGTTGCACTCACTGTTGTAAATCTGATTATTTTTATTGGCGTACACCATATTTTTGTTTGGTTTATGCATTATAGAGAAGAGAGACACTACAGAAGATGAAGCCGTTTGAGGATAACCAGGAGCGTGTTAGTGCCTAGATTTACCTCAGGCTGAAAAGGTAGGATCCAGGGCCAACATCAAACCATGCTCAGCCTCGTAACTAGCCCTACGAGGACAGGAGAGGGCTCTCTCCGGGTCAATCTCAGTAAAATATAATCGATGGGGCTTGAGATGACTGAAATAAAAACTAATTTTAGGCTAGGTATGAAGTGCAAGGATTTGATTTGAGTTTTTGGGGGTTTCGTTGGAATCAAGGGAAAGGTAGATTTTGGGGTGCGGGGATTGAGGCTCAGTTCTATAGAGATCTCGATGGGGCAATGTAGGCGATCATTTTGGAACTTAAATTTTAATGAGATGGAGGGAAAAGACAAGTGAGGTGTTGAAGAGGGCAAGGGAAATCATGAATCCTCCCCAAACAGCTGAAAACATCAAACAACTAAAGGAAACTTCAAGTAGATCATTGCATTTTCAATGAAGTCTACTTACACTCTTGTTCGTTTAGTTCAGAAGAAATAAGATAGATGATGGCATACATTAAAAAAATTCACAATTACAAAGAGAAGCACTATAGCAATACAAATTGCCACATGAATCCCAAAGAGTGCTGCAAATCCTGGTCTCAATTCCTTAGCCAAAATACTGAAAGTGAATGTACAATGAAGCTAAAGGATTTCTCAAGAGTCCGACCATGCTAATGACTGAAAAAAAACATAATATAGACAAACATAGCTCATCCTTGCCTCTAAGGGTCGAGCTCATGGGTTTAGGAGCTGATCCAACTTATTCGAAACTGAGAACTAGAAACTAGGCAACATAACAGCATGCCTCTAAAAACAAGGAAACTGATCCATTAAGTTTGAAACAACCTCTAAACTAATGAATCTACCTCTAAAAGTGAAAATCCAACATATTTACATCATAAATTTTCGATAAGGAAAGTGAAAATGTCAAACTAGGTGAAACTGGGTGAAAAACAAAGCAAAACTTGGTCAAAGTGGCAATTTTTCCTCTATGCACCGCGCCTGATTCTCTATGCATAGCTCCTGTGTGCACCCACGTTTGGAGGCCTTCCCAATGTCCAAATGAGCTCCAAGTGTGCTTTCTAGAAAGGTCTGCCTGTCTGCGTTCCAACCCAAGTGGAAGTTTTCAATTTGGCCTCCATTTGCCCCTCCAAAAGTCCATTTTACTAACAATGCTTCCTATGTGTCAAAATAGGGGCACTGAGGTCATCTTTTGAGTGTTTTTTGACCTTTTGAGGGCTCAAAACCTGCCCAAATTTCTTGGCCATAGGCAGGAAACCATAAATTTCCATGAAAAATCCAAAACTGTAAATTTTTTTTGATTTAGAGCCCTCTAGCAAAAGCAAGTGCCACATGGTGCGGTGCACAGGGAGGAAAACTCTATTTTTTGTGCCAAAATTTACGAAAATGAAAAAATTGCTCCAAATTTTGAAATTTGGGCTAAGTCTTCTCTATCAAGTGCTTTGATGGGCTAAGAAAGCCTCAACCAAGATTTGAAGTCCTTCATCCTCTTTTTTCCTTTTTGATGCTCTCTTTAGCTTTGCTTTCAAATTCCTGATTCTTGCTTGGCATACCAAGCTTTGGGACAGATAATGATATGACAAATTTATAAGCATGTTATTCTCATTTATTGCCTTCTCCAGCTTCCTCTCGAAGTGGGTATTGACTCTTTCAAGCCATGATTCTCAATCAACATTGATCTCTTGCTCCAATGAAGTGAAATCTATCCTCCTCCTTTGGGCACTTTGGCGGTTTTGCCGAATGTTCTATAACTCCATCACCACCTGCTGATATTCAAGTTGCTTGCTCCTCTGCTCCAAATACTGTATAGTCCACTGGTCTCTATCCAAGTTGGTGGACAAGGCATCAATGTCCACTTGCTGCTCCTTGATGATCTGTCTAAGGTTTGCACTTTGTGGGCCCATGTCAGTATCATCACCCTCAATGAGGATGAAATCAATCTCTCGCTCACCTGATGGTCCTTCCTCCTATAGAGGCCTCTTGTCTCGGTCCTAAACCTGCTGTGCTGATGGAGGAAGCGAGGCCCCTTCCACCCTGGGTGGAGATAACACTCGCTTCGCTACTGCAAACAACCGTTTAGTGCCCCTCTGATAGGAGACGAACACCGGGATACTGGCGATCTCATGGCCTTGCTGATAAGAAGGTCCACCTGTCTCATGCCCAACCTTTGAAGGTCCCTGTGAAGCTTTGAAATACTCACGAGAGATGAAGTCATCCCAAGTGATGCCCTGTAAACCAAGCTGATGAATGACCACAATTTTGACAAGAGCAAAATGATAAATACTGTTAAACTGCTGCTGAGGGGTTTCTTGCTACACAAGAGTGGTCATCCTTTCTATGTTTCGGCATATGAAATAAGGAATTTTCATCATTCGCACCCGAGTGAAATGCATCAGCAACCTGATGTGATAAGCATACAAGCGGGAGAATCGGCCCTCACAGGTGAAATACTTCATCATGAGTTTCATTAAAGGAGCATACTCATCCTTGAGAAACCGAAAAGGAAACACTCTCTTAAGCTACCTCAGAAAACCAGGTTTGATGTATGGTTCATAGTGTTGCCGGTAAAACTTCTATCTCTTGTTCCATGGTTCTCCAATGTTTGGTATGCCGCTTGCCAATGAAATGGTTTCTGGTGTTAATGTGAAAGTAACACCGGCAAGAGTGGCTTGATCACCATGCAAATGCAACACAAATAAGCGGGCCAATTCTCGATGAAACTGAATATGAGCAACCTTCTCACAAAATTCATAACATGACTGATGCTGGAAACAAAAGAGGGTAAGAGGGCAAGCCTGCAACTCGGTAAGAGTGGTAGGTTCTTCTCTGATATGTCTTCCACCTCTATGAGGCCTCCTGGGTGCATGTTCCTCCGTGCGTAAATCACTTTGGGTCTCTTCTTCATAATCATATGAAGGATCAGATGCCATAACTGCTGATAGACAAATTGTCTTGGAGAAATAGGTGCTGAAACTATGTTGGACTGCCTTTGATGATTTTTTGACCTCTGCTACCAAGGGAAAATAGTGAAACAAGGGACTGTTAGGAGAGGGAAAAATAATGGGAATTTAGGGACTGTTGGGACAGAGTTAGCTAGGGAAAAATGGGGTATTATGGGTGTTTTGTATAGGGTTAGGGTTTGAGATTTTAAATTAGGATTTTGGGAAAGGGAATTTGGGATAAGGGATTAGTGAATTTAGGTGGGTTGGGGAACTTAGGGAATAATGAAATTCAAGAGTAAATGGGATAGGGGAGTAATGGAGGGATGATGAACTTGGTAGCAAAATAGGTTTTCAAACCCTACGTAGCAAGTTTTTTTTACAAAGTAGGGTTTGATTGCTTCTCACAAGCACCATAAAAAAACACACCAGCAAACCATCGTCAAACATAGATGAAATACAACTTTGAAGATGCTACCTACTTGAATCAAGACCGTTCCACTTGATTTCGGGTGATTGGAGCAAGTTTGGAGGTTTTTCGGACTTCCTAGCTATATGCGTCATGCAGCATGCCCAATGCATCGCGCCTTACTAGTGCGCTGCGCCTGTGCAAAAATACACTGTGTTCTGAGGCCCAGTGTGCCACGCCTCCTGCCTAGTGCACCGCGCCGGTCACCAGGAGCAATTTTCACCCAATTTTTTCCTCTTGCTCAACGAAATCACTTTGTCTTACTTGTCTTTTGCAAATGAACTTTACAAATGAAGGCATTGCTTATAAACCAAGAGCTTTTGAAATTTTGGCTCATGAAACCCACTTTTATAATGTTTTGTATTTGACTTTATCTTTAAACTCTGTTTTTGAACTTTTTCACTGCTTTTTCACTTTGTGAAGAGTTTAATGACCTGAGCTTGCTTGTTTTTGCAGGTATTGGAGCTTCTGGGCTAAGGAAAGAAACCAGGATGCAGATGAATGGATTTACAATGAGGAAAGCAAAAACTTTCATGATTTTGTACAATAAATACTAAATACTCTGTTTTTTCCTCAAAACAGAGTTTTGAGGAAAAACACATTTTCAAATGCTTGGTGATAAAATTTCTTGATGTTGCAACCTCCTCATGGCTTGTTGGCAATTATTGGACATTTTAGCACATTTTTTGACGAAACCCTAATGAAACCCTAGACCTAATTGACCATGAAACCCTAAATACAACTTCTGCAACTTTCAGGATAAAAATAAGATTGTGTGTGTTTCTAAATGAACAAACATGAGCCAACAAGTAGATAACATGAGGGAAACTAGAGGAATTCCACTGCCATCAGATGATCTATGTGCCTAATGGAATGCAAATGACTGGGCGAGACACCTAACATGAAATGCAATAAGAGGATTTGATCTATAATGAAGGGATGACAATACCGACTCTAACAGAACCCATACCATAGAGGGGGACTAGTAACATTTATCTATTCTCTTCATAGGTGTTATTGTTAAATTATTCTTTACATATCTAGTTTCCATTGGATGTTTGGGGTTATCACTCTTTCTTTCACTATTTAACTATGATCATAGCATAGATCAGAATTTTGGTAGGTTTTGTTCCTATCAATAGCTACAGATCTACAACATTTGGCAGTCTTTTCTATTGTTGAGATTGTTTGTCATCCACAATCTTAAGTGGGTTCTTTTCGTACATTGGTGACTCCACTGGGTTTTTGTATTTCAGATCTAGAAACTTGGGTGACCTTTGGTTTTCAGCTTAGGGTTTCTTCTTTTTTCATTTCTCTTAATGTTTCCTAGTGTTTTAACCCTAGATATGATAAATTTTTAACTTTCGCAAGATTTCTGGTTGTTTCTGGAGGTCACAAGAACTAGCCATGGCAAAGGCGACATTTTTTTCCGAAATTTACAGACCAGGAATCTTAGAACAAAAATCATAGTTTTGAGCCCAAAAGGTATGATCTGGGCTTCAGAACAAAGCTTTCAGCCCAAAAAGTGTGATTTCATCAAAAAGCAGATTACGACCTGCGATTTTTGGGTTTTAGGGTTTTTCTCATATTTGTTTCTGGGTTTTGTTGAGAGATTTCTGTTGGATGTCTGGCCTCTGTCTTATCCCGCTTAGGCCTTGCTCCATTCTATTTTACTCGTTGAAGTCAAATTTAGCCTCCCCTATGGCTTCTAGTACACTTCCACCTTTCTAGGAGCTTAGCTGAGTGAGAACTCTAAGTGTCTGCAACACTTTTAGCCACATTTTTCATATCTGTAACATTTTCTTTTAGATTTGATAAGATAGGTTGCTACAATCCATATTTTCACATTTAAACTTGTTTGGAAATTGCCTTAGGGTCCCATCGATTGCCCTAGGTGTTTCACCCATCTCCCTATCTTTTTGCAACGATATTCTCCTTTGGCTTTTTTTTGTTACTGCACGACTTTCTAGTAGCTTAGAGTCACTTGATCCCAGTCACACTGACATTCAGATCTCTTGACTGTTTCAGTGTATTTTCCATCGGTTTAACCACAAAGAAATACAATGTTTGGAAACCCAGTTTAGGTGGGGTTTAGTTAGTTGTTTTGTTATTTATTTTCTTTTATTTATTTCAGTTTATTTATAGCAATATTTTTTCCTTTTTACAAATGCGATCCGGGCTTAATCAATTAATACACTTGCACACACAATCACACCTTAAGGGAACGACGCTTGGTTTACATCGCCAAGCCAAGACTTAACATAATCAATTTATCTCATTTATCAGAGACAGAAGATATCTTGTTGATCCCCCTTCAACATTTCCATGCTCTGTGTGTCCTTCCATCATTATGCCACCAAGGTGTGTGTCACGAAGAATATTAGGCCTTCATCCCTAGTTTCTGCTTGGGTGTATTACTCCTCCCCATCGGGTTAGATTTCATAGCCCTCTAAGTCCCCATCCTAACCCTTCTCCTCATCCTTTTGATTCCTCATCTAATTCTGAGCCTCCTTCACTACATATCATCACCATGTTAGGACCCACATTTGATGCAGGAACCTAAACTGGTGGTGGCTCTAATGCTATACCGGTGGTCACATCAGGAGGAACAGTCTCAAGAACTGTTACGGAAGCCTGCATGCTCCCCTTTATGGCTAGGTTAGGTCTACTGGATCTTAACTAGTTGATAAATAACCCCATACACCATGATACTGATTTGCCCTCTATGTCGGCTAAGCTTCCCTCAGACATCCCAAAGTTAGAGGGTATTGTTTGAGAGGATCCTACTAACCATGTTCGATCCTTCCACATGTGGTGTTCATCTAACTTCATAACTGATGACTCCATTCGTCTTCGGCTCTTCCAATTCACGCTCACTAGAGATGCTACAAAATGGTATGTACACCAACCCTCCACATCTCATTTTGTTTTCACAACGCTTACTAAAGCGTTCCTTTCATATTTCCAGTTACCTCTCCAGTACGACACTGGTACGGAGCTATTGACCAAATTCCGCCAGTCCTCCGCCACTCGCCTTTCTAACCGTGTTCAAGAGTGGCGTCGAAGGAGGAGCACATGTCGTGCTCCGCCTTTCAAAGACCATGTATATATGGATTGGTTTATTAAGAGCCTTTTATCCCCCATCGAAAAAGATGTCGCAACCCATTTTCCTCAGACCAAGGAAGAAGCACTCCAAACCGCTTTGAGATATGCTATTATTTATGCTCAATCTAGTTATGTCTATACCGTGATTCCAAACCATGCTCATCCTAGAAGTTCCAACCTATGGGGGGCATCTCACGCAACCAATGGTATCGTTGGATCCCTTTCACCCTCTTCGCCATATTCTGAGCAAAGTTATGGCTCTCTACAGGGGAGCACCAATTCTTCCAAAATTTATGGCCCTCTTGCTAGCAACATGATTCCAGGGCCCCAACCTGTCTACCAAACTGATGCTCCTTCTTATACACATCCTGGCACTCCAACCCCTCAAGCATTAGCGTCGCAGCATCCCATGCATCCTCTACTTGAGCAGCCACTGCCCCATCAGGGCCAGGTGTTTGCACAAAAGAGTGATTCCAATCCCGAAAATTTCAAGAAAAAGAATAAGGGGAAGGCTAACAACAATAACCAGGGTAACCAAGGTAACCAGCTTAGTGAAACCCAGGGGAACCAGCCTAACACCAACAACCAGCAACAGGGCAACTAGCCCAAGCAAAACAATATTATTCATATGAAAAATCCTTATGCATGTTATGGTGTACATGGCCACTATACAAATCAGTGTCCCCTCTTACTGTAGCTGCGCTAAATGTGGGAAGCTCAAGGAGCTTCTAGAGGTCAACAATTGCCTCTGAATGTTGCACCACCTCAACCGGTCGTGCTCACAAATCCTTTCCCTTAGGAAGGATTTGTTGTTGCTCAACACTAGCCAGGACAAGTAGCCCACCTCCACCAACCTTCTGGTGTCGTTGATTAGCAAATCCTTATGATGAACTTTGACGAGGTTAACCCCTCCAATATCAACCTACAAACTCGGTTGAACCAATATGACAAGCCCTCCACTTCGTCATCTACCGAGTCCAAAACCAAAGTGTCCACTAAGCCTCTTACGACACCAAATGGTCCTTTATAGATCCCTCCACCAAAATTTGAGGCAATTCCCAAGATCCCAAAGGGACCATTACACTGTAATGCGACTTCTAATCGAGCTGCCCACACATATAGTACAATAAATGACTTGGTACAATCACCTGTCACCATGTCGACACTAGAAGTCCTCCAGTCATGCACTTCCCAAAAGAAGACTCTACTAATTGCCTTGGGTGTAGTGGATCCTTGAAACGAGTATTTGGTTGTCTTCCCAGTCGATACATCATAGCACCTGCCATTACATTCGTCTGTTGCTTTCTAGATACCAGTTAGAGTCCATAATGCCATCATCTTTAGATGCATTATTGACAAAGGCGCATCTACCTGTGTGATGTCTGTTACTATTTGGAAACAAATCAAGTCAAATGAGTTGTCCCTCTCCACCATCACTTTATGTCCTTGGGATGTACATTCCTCCCAGACCCTTGGCATATAATGCAACTGTCCAGTGACCCTTTTGGGCATGACTGTCCATGTCGACGTCGAAGTAATTGATGCCCCTTTGGATTATAACATCCTCATAGGTCGTAGTCACACATATGACATGTTAGTTGTTGCATCTATAGTGTTTTTCAAGATGTGCTTCCCCCATGAAGGGAAGATCGTTACCACTGACCAGTTGACTTACTATGAGCCAGCATCCATGACCTCCCCTGAATCCATCATCTCATCGATACCCGACAACTAGTCTTCAACTCCTTGCACTAGTGTCTCACCCAGAGTCTATAAGGATTCCACATTATTGGGTTCCTTCTCTAGTCCTCCGCATCCTATTTCTGAACCCACTACCATGAGTGTTTGCAAGTTACAAGTGTCACCAGCTGCCCTCAGGCAGTCTCGTACACCTAATCAACAACCAGCTCCTCAGCATCCTGTTGTTGCTCTTCTAGCTGAACCCTCTAGACCCACTCCCCTAGGATCTCCTCCATTTGTGGGTGCCTATCCTATGTTCTCACCAAGAACTATTCCTCCAGGTCTCAACCATCCAGGAGCTATTCCACTGGGACATTATCCTTCTGGCCAGATACCTTTCTTATTCCCTCCTCCAGGAATTTTTTCCATACCTATCATGGCTTCGCTGGTCCTTCCTAACATGAATGTTGGGATCCAAGTATGGCATATTGATCCCCCTACAAACACTCAGCCTAGTCAGCCAAGACCGTATCATGCTTTGCCCTGAGTTCAAGTGGTCCCCATGACCCCTACTGCTGCTTCAGTTCCATCACAACAGGAACCAGCTCCTATTGCGAAGGAATCTGGCTAGGGGGGAAAAGCAAAAATGGAATATTTAAAGGAAAAGGCTCCCAAGCTCCTCCATCCCCTAAGGTCCCAAATCCGACACCCCCGTGCACTTTGTGGGAAGTCGTTGGGCATGCCACCAACAATTGTCCTGAACTTCCTCAACTTAAACCTTTGGTTCATGAAGTGTTCCCTGAGTTGAATATTTCAGAATTCCATGTTAACATACCGATCCCACCTAAGAAACTCAAAATTCTTCGCACAAACCACCCTTGTGCCCTTTGTGATCTTCATGGTCAATATTCCCATTGTTGCCCTTGTCTCGATGAATTTCACGATTTCCTTGGGGAAATTCATGAATATGAGGCCACTTGTAGTAGATCCTATACTCCTCTAGCTATGTATTCTAGTACCACCAGTCAACCAGAACAGGGAAACTCTCGCCCCACTATTGTGATCCCTCCCCCCACTGTCAAGATGATGAACACCATAGGCCCCATGCTTTACCTATCGTCATCCTCGAGTTCCTCATCGAAAAACCTTTCAAGGTTGCTGTGTGTATTTATATCAACCCTCCTTCGACAGAATCCCAGGACTCAAAATTAGTAGGCCCTTCGTCTACCTATCCATCGTCTACCATTCAAGACGATGCGTATTTAAACCTTCTCTCTTTGGTTGATGCACCACGTAATACCGTCGCGTCATGTAGTAAGTATTCCTCATGTCCGCCCATCACCCAGCCTGATGGGGACAGCATGGAAGCTATGTCTACCCCTGATTACCCCTACCCTTAAGTAAGGGCACATTTCTTTAAAGGATTTTGAAGGACATTTCCTTCTTAATTCTCCCAATGTGCTCCACCTCAAGAAATTTTGCTCACAGCATATCCCTTTTATTTGCATGTCTTTATTTCTGCCATGTAGTTTAGGTATATTGCATCATCTCATTCGTTGTATTTTTCACCTTTCAAATGGATCCGTCATCCACACCATATATCGATCATGCCGATGGTGCAAGTCGCTTCTCCCAGAATCTAGCCTTGGCAGCCTCGGCCATTTTTACCCCCTTTCATACATTAGTCCTTTTAAATGGTGTGTGCATTGGATTTTCCACCAATAATCAAGCTGAATATGATGCAGTGATAGTTTTGTTAGTCGATTCCCTCGCTCATCTCATCCTTCATCTTCACGTTCATTTAGATTTCTTGCTACTTGTGATGCAATTCAATGGTGTGTATCATGTTCATAACCAAATCCTATTTAGAAAATATTTACGAGTGAAGCTATTAGTACATGAATTTGAAACCATTAATTTCAATCATGTGCCTAGAGCCCAAAATCACTATGTAGATACCATTGCAAACAACATTCCAGATTGGCATTTATCACATGTATACCACAGAAGATAACAAAAGAAATGGAAAATCATCATCGTCATATGAAATGGATAATCATATTATGTATCATATAAGTGTTCGATGCCCATAACTCTAAATACTGGGGGGAACATAGGCCCCTACATCTCCATTGGAGTACCTCATGCCAAGCTGGGTTGAGATGCTTGAATCCATTTGCACTTAGAACACAATGGTGCTCCACAAACTCCTCTTGCTACGGGGGCATCATTCTCACCTTTGTATACCAGATAAATATCCCATGCTTGGGGACATGATGGTTTTCCCATGGCCATATTCTCATTTAAGTCTCAACTTAGATCCCATCAGATTTAGGTATGGTTGATTATCCTCCTGTTCCTTGGATAGTTTGTCTTACCGACCTCTCTGGGAAGCCATATGCACATTTCATGTCGTAGATGTTTGATACCATATCTTCAAATATTCTACTCCTTTACCATGTAGTCCCCATGTTTGACTTAATAGGCGAGGATGATTATAGACCTCATCTAGTAGTTCACTCTCATTTTCCTCTTCCCTTAATTCTTCAACAGGAACCATCTTTCCAAGAAGCGTTAAGGCCATATTTAGAAAAGTAAGGCCAATTTCCTGAAAGTTTCATTTCCCGATTCTAATGGTCGATTTGTCCACTATTATCTTCACAAGATTTAGGGCCTTATCCTCCTCTCAAATTGGAAGGAAAACACCCTTTAATAGGTGTTAACACCCAGGTTGTTCCCTTTGACTCCCAAGGGAATACGGCCAGGGTAACCACTAACCAAGCTTTGGATTACAGTTTCTAGCCCAACTGTAATCAGAGAGGGCTCTCTCTTTAAGATTTATCTCTGTTTTGTGAGGTTTTTAGGCTAGTTATGAGGTGAGAGTTTGGTTTTATAGTTTGGTTGAGTGATGTCTTTCAGTACCTAAGGTGGAAATCTTCAGACAGTTTTAGTCCATTGGGCAATGGAGTCTGTGGCTACAGGTTGTTTGAAATGTTGAGTGAGATTGTTGAAACTACAGGGCCATTTAAATATTTCATGAAACAAACTTGAAATTGTGATGGTAAAGTATGTTTAACCAGTGGAAGGCAATTAAGAATTTTCCACTAAGCTGGGGGTGTGAGAAAGCGATATATTGCACAGGAGCAGATTTGAATTCCTGAACAATAACCACTGTGAAAGATATAGTCTGGAGGTGCAGCAATTAAGAATTACACCCTTATAACTATAACTGAAGAAAACATTTATAACAACATAGATTGAGGTCAGGGTATTCTATGAATAAATCCTGAAACTATTCTTTTTCTTTGCCATTAACTGTGAAACATAGAACATGAATGGGTTATGAAGAAATAATAAAACACATAACGAAGAGTTTAAAGGAAACTTATTGTGCCATGAAATACGCAGGAATCCTGTAGCATTCAGCAAACACACACAACGCCTCAGACAACCCAGAACTTTGGAAATTCCATCAGCCTTTGTATTAATACTCTGAACATTTACAGCATAAGATCTCTAAAAGAGAAAATCAACAACAACCCCTGCTATCTTCGGCGAGGGGGAATATATACAATCGGTGATACAAAATATCTGAACCGCTGAGTCACTTGAGAAATAAATACGTTCACCAACTTTACAGAATAGCAGATAAGGAAGTTATTACTGCTCTAAATACAAAATGAATGCTCTTTAATTCTGTCAGAAGTCTTTTTGACCTTTGGAGGCCACTGAGTCGGCTGAGCGTTCTGTATTAATGCTGAATGATGTGTCTTTATGGCTTTGTCATGCTGTAGCTTTCTCAGCCCTGTCATCTGTAACTGTCAGTGCTGCTTTAGTGGCCGAATTGGTTTGCTGAGTTGGCTCAGTCTATTCTTCTTCAGAAATACTGAATGCATCAAATTTTTCTGTACATGATGACTTATGTTTTTTGATGAAAAACTTGATGAAAGGCTCTTGATTACAGTATCAACTGTATCATTTTGGTCCACCATTCCTGTGTGGGCAATTGATGTCTCAAAATTACATCTAAGGTCTCATCTGCCTCTGTATATTTGTAGAAGTTTGGAGGCACTTCAAACAAATGTTTGATCTCATTCATAATGAAAAATAAGTTCTCTACTCTGTCATAGAGACTTTGCCCAGATGCTGGCCCTGTTTCTTCTGAGGTACTTGGTCTTACAGTGATCTGATTGGTGGCAAATGTATTGACCCTTTTTGCATAGTTCTCATGTGATAGCAGCCTCCCTGCGCTGTTCAGTAAGCCAGGAAGACCTCTGCTTTGTAATGTTGCAAACTTATCCATGAATTTGTTTACTTCTGTTTGCATGTCCTGGCTTCTTCTTTCCAATGTTTGTACCAGGCTTCTCAATGTAAGGACCCTCTTTATCAACAGGATGGTTTCAGTTCTATTGGGGATTCCTATTGCTGCCAGCTGAGGACCTGTACGGTTATTGAGCACGTTAATCATTCTGTTGGCTATCTCAGGCATATTTCCTAGAGATGCCCTTGCTCTCTGGACTTCCTTGTGTGCTTTGCCTATGAGCTCCATTTTCTCATGAATGGTCTCTATATACTGCCATTGATCTGTGATTGATTGGCCAATGTTGGCCCATAAGACTGTCTTGACCTCAGCCACCACTTTATCAAGGGTGAGCTCTTTCTCCAACTCCATTATCTTCTCCTTGAGAGCTTTCACTTCTCTTCCTTTTTCAGCTATGCTTTGCTTAGATTTGACATATTTTTCATTCAACTTAGCTAAATTCTCCCTGGCTTCATTTAGCTCTGCCATTTGGGCTTCTAGGGCCTGAATTTCATTCTTCAGCTTCTACATGTCAAGGCTTGGAGCCTGCTCAGATGTTGGTGCTGGTGCTGATGTAGATGGCGTTGTTTGAGCTGTCTGCTCTGTAGGAGGAGCATTAGTTTGAAGGGGTTCCTCAAGGTTGATTATTTGTGGAGGTGGCTGAGATGTTTGGCCTCCTTCCTTCTGTTGTAGGGCTGCCTGCAGTGCAGCCTCTGATTCTCCCAATTTCTCTTATGTCTGGATCAGCTGTTTGTATAATGATATCAGCATGGCTGCTGCATCTTGGTCATGCCTTAGCTGGGCAACCTCTTCTGTTTGTGGGTGAAGAGTTGCTGGGATCTTAACCATTTTTCTTAGTGCTGCCATATCTGCATCTCTTATTTTCAACAGCGCTTGTATAGCTTTGTTGTCCTTGGGATCATGCCCAAGTTCTATTATGATATCCTCCAATGCTTTGATTCGGTTGTCTTTTGCTTGAGCGGATGCTTTCTCCAACTCAAGTTGGGCAGCTGTATTGTTTAGGCTATTTTCCAACCTATAATTAACCAATGTTTTGTCTGCAAGAGTGGCATATACCATCTCACCCGTTTGCTTGCGCAATTCAATCTGATCCATAGGGTGGATGTCTTTTGCAAGGACCTCAAGGTTGGTCCTTATATAGTCTGTAGCTGACTGTGGCTGCAGCATGGTTGGCATGAAATGACTCATTATCATTTTGCCCTCTTGTACATGTATCATATGCAGACATCAACCTCTGCTGGTTTGTAGGAGACATTTTCAATAAGTGATTGTACAGCTGTATCCTAAGTGGCTCATTCCTCTTTTTGATATCAATAAATTGTTGTTTGATGCCTGTTTCAGCTTTCCGTTGCTGGCTTGAGGAGCTGACTTCTCCTCCAAGGGTTCTTTCTTGTTCCTGCTGAAAGGAACTGGCAGATGCCTCCATGCTCGGTGGGCCCATGCCCAATGATTGCCCAATAGGCATTTCTTCCTCGGAGAGGGGATTCATTCTCTGCCTTTTCTCCCCTTGATTTGTTGATGTGGTGAGGGGAGTCTCCTGCTCTCTATCCCTCTTCTTTCCCTTTTCTTCTTTCTGTGGAGTTTGTAGTACTGAGGCCTCCACTGTCTTTTCTTGCCTAGGAGGCACATTCTCTTGAGCCTGTTGCTCAGTGTATATCGGGGCTTCAGCTGTTTGTTCTTGTTGTATTGGCTGCCCCTCTTTTTTCCCTTCTTCTTGCTGTTCTACTTGCTTTTCTGCTTGCTGTTCTGCTATAGAAGGTGGCTGTTCCTACTCCATTTGCTTCCCTTTATCCTTGCTGGATTCCTGTTGAATAGTTCCGGCTGCTTGCTGCTGGGCTGTAGAGGATGAGGTAGCTGCTCCAAGTTGCCTTTGATAGGAAGAGGAAACCTACCCACAAGTTTCCAAGTCAGCCTATTTCTCAATATTCTTTGCTTCTCTTTGTAGCATTTTCTCTCTAGTAATTGCCTCTTCTAGAGTGCCCTCTTCCCAACTTAATAAATTGGCATATTTCTCAATGTGAGGCAATCTGATGTGAGCATAGCCACCCAATTTATGTTTTACCCTCCTGAGAGAAATGAAATGATTAGGGTCATAAGGTACCCAGCGGAAACTAGTTTTTAATTGGAGGGTCTCTAGGATCCTATCTGCTTCCTTCCATCCCTCCTCCCTTTGGTTGTAAAGAAATGGGCCTAGATGGTTCCTGACCTTTAGTTGCACCTTCTTGTTTTTGCTGTGGAAATGGACCTGGTCTGCATTTCTAAACTGTCTGAGATACTCCAAGGCAAATAGTCTCATAGGGACATATCTTGGTAGCCTATAAGGGTTCAACTCACAGCCATATATTCTGATTACTGTATGGTGTTGGTAAAAGTACCAATCACCAATGCTGTAGGTCTTCGAGAGATGGAGTACTCTTTGCATCTCATCGGTCAATCTTGGAGGAGGGACACCGAATAACAAAGTCATAGCTGGATGAATGAAAAGGTCTATGAATTCACAGTATGTGTATGGTGAACGGGAGGTGTAATGAAAAACTGAGGACCAAAATACTACAGACCTTGGATTTCCCTGGGCATCAAGTTTCTTGAGAGGAATAGGGAAACTGTCAGGTTGATAAAATAGGAACAGATGGTAGATGTATGAGGTGTATCTGAACACCTTTTCCCTTTCTAGATTCATTGGTTGTTCATGAATCATATTTGCAATATACTCAACATAGTCATAGTGCACAGCAGGAGGCTTTCGAGGAGAAAATATGGATAGCATGGCCTTTATGGTGTCATCAACATCCTCAACTCCCTTGTAACCCAAGACATAGCTGATCAAATCCAGCAGCATCTTGCCCAAGTCATTGAGATATGGATTTCCAATAGGAGGTGTTCTCAGAGCTTCAGAGCTTGGCTGAATAAATAACTGATTAATCTTGATGACCTGGGCACTGGACAGCCTGGCCCCCTTCTTTAATAAGTCCATCATGGAGAGAGGAGTCAATGGTATTGCAGAATGAAAGTTTAGCATTTAATTTATGGCCTCAGGGGTGATATGGAACAAGACTGCACCTGATGTACTGAGGACAGCTCTTTGACAGGGATCATAGTACTCACAGCATCTATGGATCAGGTCTGGAAGGACATTGACTTGAGGGAGGTTGTAAATGGGCAAGTTGGAGTCCCGAATCCCTAAAATATCAGCTCCACTGAGGTGTTGAGCTTTTAATTCATTTAGCATATGAATATTAAATTTGGAATTCATTGAGAATATGTCTATCATCTGATAATCTTTATCCCCCAGGGCCTTCCATTCTAACTCTCTTTTTGGGGCATTCAGAGGTTGAATATTCAGGGCCACTGGTGTTTCCATGGTTAAGTAGTACTATGAATTGTACTAGAACTGGTTTCAGCGGGCAGAACAACACAGAGGGGTACTTTTGCAATAGTGAGGCAAATTGCAAGGAAAAATGGGGTAAACTGTGGTGAGAATAGTTTAAAGTGCTCCAAAAAAAGTTAATTGAGCATATGCAGGGAGTAGTACCACTGTTTTCCTGGTGAATTTGTGCAGCTCAGGTTTTAAGTCCACGAATGCGCGGACTGACTGTAGGTTTTGTGAAAACTTGGCTAAACGAGGCTCTGCAGGTGAATTTTGACTCAACAATTGAAAATGAAGGCTGGCCACCGGGGATTTGCTGGTAAATACAAGCTTCCTCACTCTTTTTAACTTAGTTTCGGATAATTATGGACACAACCAAGCGCGGAGGGAATGATTTGGATAAATACCTGGTGAATTGCCGGCACTGGTTACAAATGCAGGTGGGTTGAAGGCGCCAACGGTCTTCGGGTTGATTTCTGCAGGTTGGCGACGGATAGTCGTAATTTGCATGCAGAGTTAAGCAACAGTCTTTTTGGCTAAAATATGGACTTTTTGGGTTATTGGCGCTTTTTTTGGATGACGTCAGCATGACGTCATCAGGTGGGGTCAAGGTCGGGTGACGTCAACATGACGTCATCGAGTGACGTGGCGGCTTGTGAGTGGTCCACGGGGATTTCATAGGTGGCGGACATGTCAGAGCGCTGGCGGGCAGGGGTGCTGACAGGGTGCTGAGTCGAACTGACGTGGGCGTGACGTAGCAATGACGTGGGCATGGCGGTAAAGCACAAGCGGTAAGTGGTTTTTCTCGGACCGCTCTGGATACGGTCATGGTATTGTCAGAGGGCGGCCTGAGAAAATATGGGGGTGACGCGCGGCAGAGGCCTAACATCACCCTCTGACAGTTTCTCGGGCGGTAAAGTGCGGTCATCGGGGTCGACCCGATATGAATCTGGGCCGTCGTATGAAAAAATCCAGATCCGACGGTCGACGGATCGCTAAGGTGCCAGGACAATACGGCAGCAGTGCGGGAATATTTTAATATTTTCTTAGAAATACGTGCCTGGCGAGGACTTTGGATTTTGGCGAATTATATGGGTTTCTCAATGTATTGTTTATGAAAATGCGTATTGCGCCAAACTTTGGGTAAAGCAGAAGAATGGGTTTTTTGGTGCATTTTGCAAATAACGCGGGTTAGGGGTAATAGTGGGTTTTTTACAAGGTCTTTTTGCAAATGAAGTGGGTAAATGGTTTCAAAGGTTTCTGAAGGGAAAAGAGGGGTAGGGCTTGGGTTGTTAAACTGACCAGAGGTCAATTTAATCCCTGACTTTGGACATATGGCTATAATGCCAGGGGGGGAATATTTATAGATTTCTTGGGGTTTATACACCATAGTGTTTATAATAGTAAGGGAAAAGGGGAACATAGGGGATTTAGATAATAAGAAGTTAGGGGTTAATATGAGTGGAAGAGGGGGTGAGGAAGGAAAACACTAAGTTTTTATATGAAATCAACTTAGTTTAGGAAGTAGATCAAAATGAAAAGATTTTTACACAAGAAATGTGGCTTTTAAAGAAACAAGAACCAACATAAGATCTTGGTTACTTTCATAAACATAGCTGCTAATAGGATGTTAGCAATGAATGTGGGGGGGGGAACTAGGAAGTTAGACATGCTCCATTGAGTTGCTGCAAAGTGATGGAGAAGAGGACCTTCCCTATCCATTTGATGTTTCCTTTATGTTAGACCAGAAAAATGAAAGGAATGACATTTCTGCAACCCCATCTACCTACCCATCTACTTGCCTAGCATTTTTTGTTTCTTCATGGAGGGTGCACTTAGACTTGCAGACCCTCATGTGCCTTTTCTTTTCCTTTGGCTTTTTCTTTTGATTTTCTATCTAAGGCTAGCCTTATTGCCTCCAAGGCCCCAGATTAAGCAGTTGGGAACCTTAATTCTCTACCTAACTACTGGTTTGCCAAGATTAAACAGTTTGGACAGACTTCTTTCTCTATTCTACAACCAGAATTTGAAACATGGCATGATCCAGATTAGGCTGTTGGACCATCCATCCCAAAATTCAATCAACATCAAGCTATGTACACATATTGTCTTCTCTTGGAAATATGGGATCTTTGCATCACCAAAGCAGAGCATATTTGGAACTTTCCTTTGCCAATCATGAAATATGAAACCTATTGGTATAGGTATCTAACACTGGCTCCACATGGGGATGGTTTTTCTTTTTGAAAGACCAAGAACAGCAGGTCAGAATGCCTTGGCCCTTGACGTCTTTTACCAAAACTTGGAGTATTCCTCTTTGAAATCTCAAAATTGTGCTCTTCCCATCTTGGTAGATCTCTGAACTTATTTGCCTTTTGCTGATAACTTACAAAACTTGGAAAGCTGTATTTTTTACATGTTAACAGAAAGTAGTATATACACGTGAGTATGTACAAGGGAGAATTAAATTACAGACATGGATAGTAGTCAAAATAGTGCTTCAACATCCTGCCATTCACAGGACCTTCATCCAAATCAGTTTCATCAAGATTATTAAGGAAGTAAGTATTGTTTCATTGCACTGCTTGAATAACAAATGGTCCTCTACAAAGGGAATCAAATTTTCCATGTTTTCCTTTATCTTCCCTTCTTGAATCCCACTTTAGGACTTTTTCACCAATGTTAAAGTCTTCAGCCTTAGTCCTTCTATCAAAAGCTTTCTTTAACTTTTCTTGTAAAACTTGAACTCTGTTGTAAACTTGGTCTCTAGTTTGCTGCAAGCATATTATTTGATTGATCCTTCTTTGCATGTCATTGGGCTCAGCTTGACTTTCTTGAAGTATTTTCATAACAGGAACCCCTAGTGATGAAGGAAATTTGGCTTCTAATCCATAGACTAACTCATATGGGCTGACCCCAATAGATCTCTTGGTTGTTAGTCTGTCTGCCCATAAGGCATTGACAAGCTTATTATGACAATTCTTCTTATTTTCTTCCAACATCTTCTTTATGATGTTTACAAGGGTTTTATTTGATGATTCAGCTAGGCCATTTCCTTGAGGGTAGTATGCAGTAGAATGGCCCAAAGTAATGTGGAATTTGTGACAAAAATTCACCATCTTCTTGGATCTAAAAGCAACAGCATTGTCTGTTATGATCTTGTCAGGACAACCAAACCTAGAAAGGATATTGGTCTCAAGGAACTGAATGATAGCGGAATCATTGGCTTGTCTACATGGAACAGCTTCAATCCATTTAGTAAAGTAGTATGTAGCTGTTAGAATCCATCTATGTTGGCATGAAGATGAGGGATGAATTTCCCCAATGAAATCCAAACCCCATTGTTGAAAAGGTCTCTCTGTTGCAATAGGCCTCAAAGGAAGTGGCAGTAACTTTCTCTTTCCCTCAAACACTTGGCATTTATGACATGAAGTGGTAAATTTTTTGACATCAGAGAACACAGTGGGCTAATAGTAACCTGCCCTCAATATCTTATCCGCAGTGGACTTCCAATACAAGTGTCCACCACAATCACCTGCATGAAATTCTTTTATGACATTGTCAGTCTCATTTTCAATTAAGCAATTTAACAATATACCCTCATGATTTTTCCAAAGCAAATTGCCATCCATAACACAAAATCTTGAAGCTTTCATTTTTAGGAACCTACATTTAGTTCTGGACAATCCTGGGAGAGCACACAGGTTTTGTAACACATAACATATATCAGAATACCAAGAGGATTGTTCAAAGGCTACATTGATCTTTGGAGTCGCCAGCTCTGGTTCATTGTCCAGTTGGTTAATGTCTAAGGCCTGAAAGTTTGCTTCTGTCATTAATTTGGCCAAACCTTGCCCTTTTATTAGTTTTGTAGGTTTTATTTCAATATCAAATTCCAAGATGTTGGCAATCCATTTTCCTCTTCTGCCCTCCAAGTTTTCTTGAGTGAGTATGTCTTTCACAATGGGACTTGGCACATAAGCTATAACATGGGAGTATAGGATGTAAATCCTAAAGTCTTTAATGGCCTTGACCAAAGCATAAGCTTGCTTCTCCATGATCTGATATTTCATAGGTGCATCTCTAAGAGCTCTACTAAAGAAAGCAATGGGTTTTTCATTTCCTTGGTCATCTTTCTGTAATAAGACAGAAGCAATGGTATGCTGGGAGGCAAAGGAGAAAATGATAAATTCTCTGTCAAATTGAGGATTTGTTAGGACTGGTGTTTGGGTAAGGGCCAATTTTATGCCTTCAAAAGCTTGATTTTCTTCTACTGTCCATTTCACTTTTGAATCCTTCTTTAGCATGTTATTTAGTAATCTGATCAATTCTGCTAAATTTGGGATAAACCTCCTTAAGAAGTTGATCTTTCCCAAGAAGGCTTGTAATTCTTTGATGTTTCTTGGGTGGGGCATTTGTAAGATAGCTTGTATCCTGTCTGGGTCAATTCTAATGCCATCCTTTGAAATGATATGACCTAACAGCTTACCTTCTTCCAAACCAAATAGAGACTTCTTGGGATTCAAGGAAATTCCGTATTTCCTACATGTTAAGAATATCTGTCTCAAGTGCTTCAAGTGTTCTTGGTCAGATTTTGAGAAAGGTGTGAGGTCATCTAAATAAATAACAAGGAAGTCATGAATCTCCTTGGCAAAAGCAATATCCATTACTCTTTGAAATGTAGCCCCTGCATTTTTCAATCCAAAAGGCATTTTTACATATTTGAAGGTTCCCCATGGGGTTGTGAATGCAGTTTTGTCTTGATCATCAGGGTGTACTAGGATCTGATTAAAGCCTGAGAATCCATCAAGTAATGAAATCCTTGAAGCCCCTACCACTCTTTGGAGAATGTGATCCATCTTAGGTAAGGGATAATTATCCTTGAGGGATACTTGGTTCAAATTCCTTAGATCAACACAAAGTCTTATCTCACTAGTTTTCTTTCTTGTGGGCACCAAATTTGAAATCCAGTCAGAGAACCTGATTGGAGCTATGATACCAGCTCTAAACAATTTTTGTACCTCTTTCTCAATTGAAGGGAGAAGCATGGGATTTATCCTTCTCAATTTTTGCTTGAATGGCTTTTGATTAGGCTTGAGGGGGATGGTGTGTTGGATAATAGAGGTGTCATAGGATTTTAAATCCTCATAACTCCATGCAAAGACATCCTGAAACTCTTTGAAGAGGTCAATGTATTTAGGTTTCTGATCAGGAGGTAAGGATGCAGACAATTTTATTCGCTTGGGCTTCTCAATAGTTCCAATGTTGCATTCCTCAATGGCAGCATTAAGGGGCTGCATTTTTTGTTTTCTAGGGACATCATTTGAGTCAAAAATATCCTCCAATGGAGTTAGGCCTGTTGGAAGAAAATTGTCTTTCAATTGTATGACTTCAGCTTCAGCATCAGCTACTTCTTCACCACTGATTTGTTGAATTTCTTATATGTTGTCTTTGTTAAAAATTGTTGGATGTAGAATTTGGTTAGCTGTTTTGAGTGATATTGCTTTTTGGTCCTGTTCACCTAGTATTTGTGACTCACATGCAGCCTCTGTATCAATGTTTAGTCCTGAAAATTCTTGCTGCAAAGTCAAGAAATTATTCATTTGTGTATCATCCTTAAACACTTGCCAGTCCTTGACATTGTTTGGGACAGAGGGTCTGTGTTTTATCTCAGCTGTAAAGAAATGCTTGGGTTTAAAAGGTAATTTACAAGTGCTTGCAAATGTGGCCAAACTATGAGCATGAAGATTATGGGTTCTGGAAATTTTGGTGATTTGAAATTCAGTGAAGGAATTTAGTATTTCAGCAGCAGCAGACCTATAAGATCTCAGTCTTTTGTCATTAGTGACAAAATTTCCCTTTACTTGTTGGATAATTAGGTCCGAATCTCCCATGATTGAAAGTTTTGTGGCCTTCAATGATTTTACGAGTTTGAGGCCTAGTAAAAGAGCTTCATATTCTGCCATATTGTTGGTGCACCTGAAATTTAGTCTATAGGCTCGACCTTCTGCATGATTGCTCAGTTCATTATGAATCCACACCCCAGCTCCTGCCCCAAATTTGTTGATTGACCCATCAAATTTAAGGAACCAGAGGGCTTCTCGGCCAAGGGAAGAATTGTCAACCACTATGGGGCTTGCTATCAACAACTTGAGATCTTGGCTTACACTTGGTTTTTCTTCTTGAACAATTTTGTTTATTGATTGCTCAACCATTGTTTCTAGAGCAGGAGCTTGTTCATTTATATCCTGATCTTGTTTGAGTGTCTCAGTTTCATCATCGTTTGTAGGACCTGTATTGTCATTGAAGAGAATATAGGAGTCTATGTCAGAATGGATAGCATATATGGGAAAGTTTTGAGGTTTTTCTTCACTGCTGACCATGTATTTCATGAGTGTTTCTCTGTATAGTCTCTTTGGTTGCCCAAAGACAGAGATGGTGGCATATGACATGTCTAACTGCAGGGAACCTTGGAGTTTAGCCCCCCATGATCTTGAAAACATCATTCCATACTTGGGTGGGATATCAGCAACTACAACATCCATCAAGACTGTCTTATTGGTGACACACAGAGATCCTTTATTAGGCCTAAACACTTAACTTGGCTGGAGTCAAATGAGAATAGGTCCTTATATGGTCTTGTAATATCTAGATTTAGTTTTTCCATGACTGATTTGGGCATCAGGTCGTGAGAGGCACCTGAGTCAAACATTGCATTGTGTAGTATCTTATCATGAACATGCAAGCTGACATAAAATGGTAAGATTCCTATAACTGATGTCTTTCCATCAACCTCTGCGCCGAAAAGTAGTTCTGGAGTGTCATCCAATATATTGACATCTTCCTTGTTATGAGTAAGTTGAAGGGATCTCTTTGTTACACAGTAATTTGTCACCATTGGTCGCTGTCCCTATCGGCCCGTTTCCATACATTGGAGGATGCATTCCGGGACCCAAAAACACTTGCATTATGTTCCCCTGAGTATGTACTTCATGATTCCTGAAGACACCTTCTGCAAATTATCCCTGGAAAGTACTCTTGTTCCATTGGCGCAGTCCCACAGTATCTTACCCGCGCCAATCACTGAGATCCTCAAAAGAGGGCGCGACCATTGGCGCTCTGTCACAGAACAACACCCGCGCCAGCCCAGTTTGGTAATGATTTTTGCCAAAAGCACGCCCTTCTGCTTTTTCCATTCAGAGCACGAAGTCTTTTGAGGGAAAAATCCACCGGATAGAGGTCGAGAGTCATCATCTATCCTTGACAACTATCCACAGTAGCTTTTCCGAGATAATGCCAATCCACAATGGGTGTCCTGGTTCATCAAATCTTTCTACCTTCTCCATCTATAAATATTTGTCCTCATGCATTAGACAGGAGAAGGCTAGTTGTTGAGTTCTTGAGTTCTTGGAGGAATGCTAGTTGTGATTATCATGAGTGATAATGAAGCATAGAGAGGTTATGCTGCCGGAGAGGAGATACATTGCAAGACACATATAGTTGCTCGCCCAACCAGAGGAAAGGTTCAACGTCAGAACCTTGGTTGTAACTTTTCCTGTCTATTATTAATTAATGAGCGACTGCTATTATAGTTCCAATCTCATTGTCTATTATAGTGATGTGTTGGTTTATTTCTTTTCTGACTGAAATATAGTTGTGCCTTGGTAGATTTTATGTTGGTATCTGTTTCTTCCTTTGCATGTGCAGGTGTCCGTTTATGATCTGCTGGAGCGAGGGAGCGGGAATATCAACTCTGCTTCGACCATAGCGTTGGATTCCAGGTTGGTCTTCTTAATTCACCTTTGATGCATAACTAGGAACTTGCGTGGCAGCGTGGTTTGATTGTGGCTAGTTCTGTTTTAGGCTAGTGGGATCGTCTCTATCCACAGAGGGGATTTAACTATCCAACACTCTTGATTTTTTGTTTATAGATGTTATGTTTGGCCAACTCTGAGAGAGGAATGGCTATCTTCAATTTTCCAATTTCAGCTTCTAAGTCAAAAGGTCTTTCGGATTGGGTTTTAGTGTTCTGGTTAACAACCCTTTCCCTTTCAATGGAATCCTTAGAGCTTTCTTCTTGATTCTCATTTTGACCTTGAGGCTTGTCCTTTTTACTCATCTTTTGAGAAATATTGCTTGGATTATGTTGCGAGGGTGATGTAGCCATTGGTTGTTGATTTGAGGGAGATGCTTCAGTTATTTCTTCAACTGTTATTTCATTTGTAATTGAATCAGTTTTGTCAATTGGCTCTGTGATAATAGCCTTCTTAGGTTGTGGGGTGTCCTTTGTTTTGTCAGGCTGTGTCACATTTATTGTTCTACTTCTCAATTTGTATTGCTTATGAACTTCAAAAACAGCTGTATCATAGCCTTGTTTGAAATCAAACGATTCACCTGATTTGGTTTGGAATTGCTTGATATCATCATCCTTGTGATCTTCTTGTGTTAGAAAAACTTGATTCCCACTGTCCAAACCCATTAGGTTGATGTGAGGGTCCTCATTAGGTTCACTAGATGTGGAAGCCTCAGCATAATTCTCTTGGAAAGGGGGTCTGACATGTTGGTCAGGATCAGTTCTTCCAACATTGGGATTTTGATTCTTTCTAAAGTTTTGGTTTCTTATATTGCTTGTTTGTCCTTCCCATGATGACTTTCTTTCTATGGTTTCCACTCTGTCCCCAAGTCTATCCATACCTTTGATGATTGCATCTAACTTCTGCTCAAATGCTGAAGGTTCTTCCTTAAAGGTAGTTCTTCTTTCAGTTCTGGCCCTATTTCTCTTGGCAATCAAATTTGCCTCTACACTTACTGCTATGTCTTGCATGTCTGCCAAAGTTGCAGGGGCTCTTTCTCTTAATTGATATGCCATATCAGCATCAAACCCATCAGGGAACTTAATTAATGCTAAATCAGGTGGAGGCCTAAGGTTTTGAGGAATGGCACTATAGATAGAATTGAATCTAGTGCAATAGTCTGAGACAGTTTCTTGTGGACCTCTCTTTATGGTGTCATATTCAGATAAAATGTGTAGAGGGTCTTTTTTCTTTTCCCATCTGTTTAGAAAGGACTGGTAAAGAGCACCCGAATTAGCTATAGAGTTTGCAGCCAGTGCCCTGAACCAAGTTCTTACTTCACCTGTCAGACTTTGTACAAAAATTTTCATTCTCACATCATCATCATCTATCTCATAGTTTTCGAAGTAATCTTGCATTTTCTTGGTATGCTGTAAGGCAGTGTATGTACTGGTTCCATCAAAATAATTGATTTTGCCTTGGTAATCCTGAGGCATGGTCCCAGGATTATTGGGCAGCTGGAGGGGTGCATAACGATTAGCCATATTTGGTGGGATAAGTGGGACAACTGGAACAACCGGGACAACGATAGCAGTTTGGGTGTTAGGTGTGGACAATATGTTTTGTGAAGTGGATGATGAAGAGGGGGAGGAATGAGTTGTATGGAGGTGGATAGTTGGCTTAGAAGGGGTGGGAATAAAGGTGTGCTGAACTGCCTCAGGGCTAGATTCAGGAGATTGCTCTGGTTCCTTTTGGCTCTTATGAGTTTTGTGGATCAAAGTTGGATTTTCGAAAACAGGAGGAGGATTTGGGTCAGGATTTGACCTGGTGTGCCTAGTTTTCTTTTTAGGAGCCAACTTCTGAATTTCTTTTTGGTATTTTTCAGGATATTTTTAGAACTACTTCAAGGGACTGCTCAAGCTGTTTTTAGAACCACTGTCTAAGGACAGACAGCAGTTGAAAAATATGCTCTTCCCCAGCGGAGTCGCCAATTATGTTAACACCCAGGTTGTTCCCTTTGACTCCCAAGGGAATACAGTCGGGGTAACCGCTAACCAAGCTTTGGATTACAGTTTCTAGCCCAACTGTAATCAGAGAGGGCTCTCTCTTTAAGATTTATCTCTATTTTGTGAGGTTTTTAGGATAGTTATGAGGTGAGGGTTTGGTTTTATAGTTTGGTTGAGTGATGTCTTTCAGTACCTAAGGTGGAAATCTTCAGACAGTTTTAGTCCATTGGGCAATCGAGTCTGTGGCTACAGGTTGTTTGAAATGTTGAGTGAGATTGTTGAAACTGCAGGGCCATTTAAATATTTCATGAAACAAACTTGAAATTGTGATGGTAAAGTATGTTTAACCAATGGAAGGCAATTAAGAATTTTCCACTAAGCTGGGGGTGTAAGAAAGCGATATATTTCACAGGAGAAGATTTGAATTCCTGAACAATAACCACTGTGAAAGATATAGTCTGGAGGTGCAGCAATTAAGAATTACACCCTTATAACTATAACTGAAGAAAACATTTATTACAGCATAGATTGAGGTTAGGGTATTCTATGAATAAATCCTGAAACTATTCTTTTTCTTTGCCATTAACTATGAAACATAGAACATGAATGGGTTATGAAGAAATAATAAAACACATAACGAAGAGTTTAAAGGAAACTTATTGTGCCATGAAATACGCAGGAATCCTGTGGCATTCAACAAACACACACAATGCCTCAGACAACCCAGAACTTTGGAAATTCCATCAGCCTTTGTATTAATACTCTAAACATTTACAGCATAATATCTCTAAAAGAGAAAATCAACAACAACCCCTGCTATCTTCGGCGAGGGGGAATATATACAATCGGTTATACAAAATATCTGAACCGCTGAGTCACTTGAGAAATAAATACATTCACCAACTTTACAGAATAGCAGATAAGGAAGTTATTACTGCTCTAAATACAAAATGAATGCTCTTTAATTCTGTCAGAAGTCTTTTTGACCTTTGGAGGCCACTGAGTCGGCTGAGCGTTCTGTATTAATGCTGAATGATGTGTCTTTATGGCTTTGTCATGCTGTAGCTTTCTCGGCCCTGTCATCTGTAACTGTCAGTGCTGCTTTAGTGGCCGAATTGGTTTGCTGAGTTGGCTCAATCTATTCTTCTTCAGAAATACTGAATGCATCAAATTTTCCTGTACATGATGACTTATGTTTTTTGATGAAAAAATTGATGAAAGGCTCTTGATTACAGTATCAACTGTATCATTTTGGTCCACCATTCCTGTGTGGGCAATTGATGTCTCAAAATTGCATCTAAGGTCTCATCTGCCTCTGTATATTTGTAGAAGTTTGGAGGCACTTCAAACAAATGTTTGATCTCATTCATAATGAAAAATAAGTTCTCTACTCTGTCATAGAGACTTTGCCCAGATGCTGGCCCTGTTTCTTCTGAGGTACTTTGGCTTATAGTGATCAGATTGGTGGCAAATGTATTGACCCTTTTTGCATAGTTCTCATGTGATAGCAGCCTCCTTGCGCTGTTCAGTAAGACAGGAAGACCTCTGCTTTGTAATGCTGCAAACTTATCCATGAATTTGTTTACTTCTGTTTGCATGTCCTGGCTTCTTCTTTCCAATGTTTGTACCAGGCTTCTCAATGTAAGGACCCTCTTTATCAGCAGGATGGTTTCAGTTCTATTGGGGATTCCTATTGCTGCCATCTGAGGACCTGTACGGTTATTGAGCACGTTAATCATTATGTTGGCTATCTCAGGCATATTGCCTAGAGATGCCCTTTCTCTCTGGACTTCCTTGTGTGCTTTGCCTATGAGCTCCATTTGCTCATGAATGGTCTCTATATACTGCCATTGATCTGTGATTGATTGGCCAATGTTGGCCCATAAGACTGTCTTGACCTCAGCCACCACTTTATCAAGGGTGAGCTCTTTCTCCAGCTCCTTTATCTTCTCCTTGAGAGCTTTCACTTCTCTTCCTTTTTCAGCTATGCTTTGCTTAGATTTGTCATATTTTTCATTCAGCTTAGCTAAATTCTCCCTGGCTTCATTTAGCTCTGCCATTTGGGCTTCTAGGGCCTGGATTTCATTCTTCAGCTTCTGCATGTCAAGGCTTGGAGCCTGCTCTGATGTTGGTGCTGGTGCTGATGTAGATGGCGCTGTTTGAGCTGTCTGCTCTGTAGGAGGAGCACTAGTTTGAGGGGGTTCCTCAAGGTTGATTATTTGTGGAGGTGGCTGAGATGTTTGGCCTCCTTCCTTCTGTTGTAGGGCTGCCTGCAGTGCAGCCTATGATTCTCCCAATTTCTCTTCTGTCTAGATCAACTGTTTGTATAATGATGTCAGCATGGCTACTGCATCTTGGTCATGCCTTAGCTGGGCAACCTCTTCTGTTTGTGGGTGAAGAGTTGCTAGGATCTTAACCATTTTTCTTAGTGTTGCCGTATCTGCATCTCTTATTTTCAACAGCGCTTGTATAGCTTTGGTGTCCTTGGGATCATGCCCAAGTTCTATGATGATATCCTCCAATGCTTTGATTCAGTTGTCTTTTGCTTGAGAGGATGCTTTCTCCAACTCAATTTGGGTAGCTGTATTGTTTAGGCTATTTTCCAACCTATAATTAACCAATGTTTTGTCTGCAAGAGTGGCATATACCATCTCACCCGTTTGCTTGTGCAATTCAATCTGATCCATAGGGTGGATGTCTTTTGCAAGGACCTCAAAGTTGGTCCTTATATAGTCTGCAGCTGACTGTGGCTGCAGCATGGTTGGCATGAAATGACTCATTATCATTTTCCCCTCTTGTACATCATATGCAGACATCAACCTCTGTTGGTTTGTAGGAGCCATTTTCAATAAGTGATTGTACAGCTGTATCCTAAGTGGCTCATTCCTCTTTTTGATATCAATAAATTGTTGTTTGATGCCTGTTTCAGCTTTCCGTTGCTGGCTTGAGGAGCTGACTTCTCCTCCAAGGGTTCTTTCTTGTTCCTGCTGAAAGGAACTGGCAGATGCCTCCATGCTCGGTGGGCCCATGCCCAATGATTGCCCAATAGGCATTTCTTCTTCTGAGAGGGGATTCATTCTCTGCCTTTTCTCCCCTTGATTTGTGGATGTGGTGAGGGGAGTCTCCTGCTCTCTATCCCTCTTCTTTCCCTTTTCTTCTTTCTGTGGAGTTTGTAGTACTGAGGCCTCCACTGTCTTTTCTTGCCTAGGAGGCACATTCTTTTGAGCCTGTTGCTCAATGGATACTGGGGTTTCAGCTGTTTGTTCTTGTTGTATTGGCTGCCCCTCTTTTTGCCCTTCTTCTTGCTGTTCTACTTGCTTTTATGCTTGCTATTCTGCTATAGGAGGTGGTTGTTCCTGCTCCATCTGCTTCCCTTTATCCTTGCTGGATTCTTGTTGAATAGTTCTGGCTGCTTGCTGTTGGGTTGTAGAGGATGAAGCAATAGCTCCAAGTTGCCTTTGATAGGAAGAGGAAACCTGCCCACAAGTTTCCAAGTCAGCCTCTTTCTCAAAATTCTTTGCCTCTCTTTGTAGCATTTTCTCTCTAGTAATTGCCTCTTCTCGAGTGCCCTCTTCCCAACTTAATAAATTGGCATATTTCTCAATGTGAGGCAATCTGATGTGAGCATAGCCACCCAATTTATGTTTTACCCTCCTGAGAGAAATGAAATGATTAGGGTCATAAGGTACCCAGCGGAAACTAGTTTCTAATTGGAGGGTCTCTAGGATCCTATCTGCTTCCTTCCATCCCTCCTCCCTTTGGTTGTAAAGAAATGGGCCTAGCTGGTTCCTGACCTTTAGTTGCACCTTCTTGTTTTTGCTGTGGAAATGGACCTGGTCTGCATTTCCAAACTGTCTGAAATACTCCAAGGCAAATAGTCTCATAGGGACATATCTTGGCAGCCTATAAGGGCTCAACTCACAGCCATATATTCTGATTACTGTATGGTGTTAGTAAAAGTACCAATCACCAATGCTGTAGGTCTTCGAGAGATGGAGTATTCTCTCCATCTCATCAGTCAATCTTGGAGGAGGGACACCAAATAACAAAGTCATAGCTGGATGAATGAAAAGGTCTATGAATTCACAGTATGTGTATGGTGAACGGGAGGTGTAATGAAAAACTGAGGTCCAAAATACTACAGACCTTGGATTTCCCTGGGCATCAAGTTTCTTGAGAGAAATAGGGAAACTGCCAGGTTGATAAAATAGGAACAGATGATAGATGTATGAGGTGTATCTGAACACCTTTTCCCTTTTTAGATTCATCAGTTGTTCATGAATCTTATTTGCAATATACTCAGCATAGTCATAGTGCACAGCAGGAGGCTTTCCAGGAGAAAATAAGGACAGCATGGCCATTATGGTGTCATCAACATCCTCAACTCCCTTGTACCCCAGGACATAGCTGATCAAATCCACCAACATCTTGCCCAAGTCATTGAGATATGGATTTCCAATAGGAGGTGTTCTCAGAGCTTCAGAGCTTGGCTGAATAAATAACTGATTAATCTTGATGACCTGGGCACTGGACAGCCTGCCCCCCTTCTTTAATAAGTCCATCATGGAGAGAGGAGTCAATGGTCTTGCAGAATGAAAGTTCAGCATTTGATTTATGGCCTCAGGGGTGATATGGAACAAGACTGCACCTGATGTACTGAGGACAGCTCTTTGACAGGGATCATAGTTCTCACAACATCTATGGATCAGGTCTGGAAGGACATTGACTTGAGGGAGGTTGTAAATGGGCAAGTTGGAGTCCCAAATCCCTAAAATATCAGCTCCACTGAGGTGTTGAGCTTTTAATTCATTTAGCATATGAATATTAAATTTGGAATTCATTGAGAATATGTCTATCATCTGATAATCTTTATCCCCCAGGGCCTTCCATTCTAACTCTCTTTGTGGGGCATTCAGAGGTTGAATATTCAGGGCCACTGGTGTTTCCATGGTTAAGTAGTACTATGACTTGTACTAGAACTGGTTTCAGTGGGCAGAACAACACAGAGGGGTACTTTTGCAACAGTGAGGCAAATTGCAAGGAAAAATGTGGTAAACTGTGGTGAGAATAGTTTAAAGTGCTCCAAAAAAAGTTAATTGAGCATATGCAGGGAGTAGTACCACTGTTTTCTGGGTGAATTTGTGCAGCTCAGGTTTTAAGTCCACGAATGCGCGGACTGACTGTAGGTTTTGTGAAAACTTTGCTAAACGATGCTCTGCAGGTGAATTTCGACTCAACAATTGAAAATGAAGGCTGGCCACCGGGGATTTGCCAGTAAATACAAGCTTCCTCACTCTTTTTAACTCAGTTTCGGATAATTATGGACACAACCAAGCGCGGAGGGAATGATTTGGATAAATACCTGGTGAATTGCCGGCACTGGTTACAAATGCAGGTGGGTTGAAGGCGCCAATGGTCTTCGGGTTGATTTCTGCAGGTTGGCGACGGATAGTCGTAATTTTCATGCAGAGGTAAGCAACAGTCTTTTTGGCAAAAGTGACAAAAAACACGAATTTTGGCTAAAATATGGACTTTTTGGGTTATTGGCGCTTTTTTTGGATGACGTTAGCATGATGTCATCAGGTGGGGTCAGGGTCGGGTGACGTCAGCATGATGTCATTGAGTGACGTGGCGGCCTGTGAGTGGTCCACGGGGATTTCATAGGTGGCGGACATGTCGGAGCACTGGCGGGCGGGGGTGCTGACAGGGCGCCGAGTCGAACTGATGTGGGCATGACGTAGCAATGACGTGGGCATGGCGGTAAAGCACAAGCGGTAAGTGGTTTTTCTCAGACCGCTCTGGATACGTTCATGGTATTGTCAGAGGGCGGCCCGAGAAAATATGGGGGTGACGCGCGGCAGAGGTCTGACGTCACCCTCAGACAGTTTCTCGGGCAGTAAAGTGCGGTCATCGAGGCCAACCCGATATGAATCTGGGCCGTCGGATGAAAAAACCCAGATCCGACGGTCGATGGATCGCTAAGTCGCGAGGACAATACGGCAGCAGTGCCGGAATATTTTAATATTTTCTGAGAAATACGTGCCTGGCGGGGACTTTGGATTTTGGCGAATTATATGGGTTTTTCAATGTATTGTTTATGAAAATGCGTATTGCGCCAAAGTTTGGGTAAAGCGGAAGAATGGGTTTTTTGGTGCATTTTGCAAATAACGCGGGTTAGGGGTAATAGTGGGTTTTTTACAAGGTCTTTTTGCAAATGAAGTGGGTAAATGGTTTCAAAGGTTTCTGAAGGGAAAAGAGGGGTAGGGCTTGGGTTGTTAAACTGACCAGAGGTCAATTTAATCCCTGACTTTGGACATATGGCTATAATTCCAGGGGGGGGGGAATTTATAGATTGCTTGGGGTTTATACACCATAGTGTTTATAATAGTAAGGGAAAAGGGGAACATAGGGGATTTAGATAATAAGAAGTTAGGGGTTAATATGAGTGGAAGAGAGGGTGAGGAGGGAAAACACTAAGTTTTTATATGGAATCAACTTAGTTTAGGAAGTAGATCAAAATGAAAAGATTTTTACACAAGAAATGTGGCTTTTAAAGAAACAAGAACCAACATAAGACCTTGGTTACTTTCATGAACATAGCTGCTAATAGGATGTTAGCAATGAATGTGAGGGGGGGAACTAGGAAGTTAGACATGCTCCATTGAGTTGCTGCAAAGTGATGGATAAGAGGACCTTCCCTATCCATTTGATGTTTCCTTTATGTTAGACCAGCAAAATTAAAGGAATGACATTTCTGCAACCCCATCTACCTACCCATCTACTTAACTAGCATTTTTTGTTTCTTCATGGAGGGTGCACTTAGACTTGCAGACCCTCATGTGCCTTTTCTTTTCCTTTGGCTTTTTCTTTTGATTTTCTATCTAAGGCTAGCCTTATTGCTTCCAAGGCCCCAGATTAAGCAGTTGGTAACCTTAATTCTCTACCTAACTACTGGTCTTCCAAGATTAAACAGTTTGGACAGACTTCTTTCTCTATTCTACAACCAGAAATTGAAACATGGCATGATCTAGATTAGGATGTTGGACCATCCATCCCAAAATTCAGTCAACATCAAGCTATGTACACATATTTCCTTCTCTTGGAAATATGGGATCTTTGCATCACCAAAGCAGAGCATATTTGGAACTTTCCTTTGCCAATCATGAAATATGAAACCTATTTATTGGTATAGGTATTTAACAATAGGAAAACTCACAGTTTTTCTATTGCACATTGTGAGCAGATCGTAGCTTCCTTCCACAAAAAGTTACCAATGTTGGAAAGCTCTCACTGAGCTCTACAATGGGTCTTCATCAGTGTTTGATGATTTGACACTTCACTAGGAAGCCCTTTCTCCAAGAAAGGTCACTTCGTCGCCTCTCAAAATCGAATTTCGTCATAAAGAGACACTTGTACTTTGAGGTGCACCTCCCCTTAATATTGATCATACAATATTCTGACTTTCTTCATCAGTAACCATCCTTTACTCATGTTTTCATGGTCCCCATTGGGCCTACTCTGTGTGGCAGCGTCTTTGAGTCACCCTTGTTCATAGCATCTGTGATGAGTCACCCTTGCATTCTTGGAGTCTATTTCATGTCCCATCAACTCATGTCATAATATTCCATCCATACCTGTAAAGCGTTCATCCTGTATTGCCCATTTTGGCCTCCAGCCATACTATCCCCATCTCCTCCAGAGTTGAGTCATTTGCTACTAGGTCAACCATGCACTTTATGCTCTGACAAGGGTAGTTGTGTGTTTGTCCCTCGGTCCCTTTTCCCCATTGTCCTTAGTGTCAGCCCATCAGTCACATTACTATTTTCCCTCATGCTTTAGTTGAGGATCCTCATTGCCTCATCTATTGCGAGCCTTATTTTGTTTATTCCAGAAGAATGACCTAGAGGGTGGTGTATCTCGGTTCTAGCTTCCATTGATGTTTAGCGCCTTGGATCGAGAAGAGGGTCTCATTATTTCCCTTTGACTTGGTTGTTTCATGTTCGTGATCCATACACTTGATGGTCTAGTGATGCAGTAGATTGTACCAATGATTCTCGGGTGTGTGTGAGATGTTTTAGACATCATGAGGGGGTGGCCCTTCACGTATTCCCCCACATGCCCGGATGCATATCTACTATGCTATAAACACAGATGCAATTCTACAGAGTTGATGGTTTCAGTTCCTACCAATCGTAGTGTTCATAGCATACACGTATCCTCTAGATGATCCATTCAGTTTTGAAAAACCCTTCCTTGTTCAATAGGGCTTCTTTGGTTGTTCTACCCTCCTTCCCACCCATCTTTGAGGGAAGGGACTTTGTATCTCATGTACTCATATATTATTGTATTTAGTCTTGGCTCATATTTTTACCAGGTGTATTATGTATATGGGACACATTCTATTATTTTCTGGCTCTAAGCATGTCATGTACCATTCAATGTGTACTTTATTCCTCAGTTTCATATTTTTGGGTGAAACATTATTTTTGTACTAAGTTATCTCAGTGCATATGGGTATGCCTCCCCCGCCTCATTGAGGTCCGGTACCACAACATAAAATCAGACTTGCATTAGTCTCACCCCCTTTGTCACTATCCTCTCTCAGATTCAGCTTCATTAGTCTCTCTCTCTCTCTCCTTGACTCCCCTGTGTTGTCTAAGTGATTGTTTCTTTACAACGTAGTTCGGTCATACGTTTTTCTCCTAACACTCATACGCTGGGGGGAAATCTATTATCACCAAAAAATTGATCATCTAACCTAATTTACTATATGGATTGAAGTACACAACGTAAATCCAATTTTACCATAGTAAAATTTCTTTCACTATGAGAAATGACCTAATAAACCACCTTTATTAAGTAATTTATAGTTAAACCTATGAATAATAATTAAATAATTCACTATTTATTTTATTTTCTTCTAAGAATAATTAATTAAACCATTTTTTAATTATTATTCCTTGTTAAATTTGACCCAATCATGAAAAATAAACTGATAAATCATTATTTATCTTATTTTTCTCTAAGAATAACTAATTAATCATTAATTAATTACTATTCTTTGTTAAATTTGACTAAATCCCTTAGGAATAATTAAATAGATTATTATTTGTTTATTATTCTTTAACTAATTCCTTGAGATAATAAATAATTCATTTATTTATTTATTATTTCTTGATAAAAGTTTAAATACTTTTTCCCTCCTAAACAAATATAATAAAATATTCCAAGTGGTAATTCAAAGAATGGGATCAATAATATTTTATTATTGCTCATTATTCAAGCATAAATCAATATTTTGTTATAAATAGGAGGGTTTTGTATTCATTATTCAATTTTGATTATTTTCATTGTTGCACTCATTGTTCTAACTCTTATTATTTCATTGTCGCACACAATATTTTTACTAGGTTTATGCATTATAGAGTGGAGAGACCCTACAGAAGCTAAAGACGTTCAAGGATAGCCAAGAACCCATCCCATAGAGGGGGGTTGATAACATCTATCTGTTCTCTTCATAGGTGTTATTATTAAATTATTCTTTACATATCTGGTTTCCATTGGATGTTTGGGGTTATTACTCTTTCTTTCACTATGATCGTAGCATAGATCAGAATTTTGGCAAGTTTTGTTTCTATAAATAGTTGCATATCTACAACATTTGGAAATCATTTCTATTGTTGAGATTGTTTGTCATCCACAACCTTAAGTGGGTTCTTTTCATACATCATTGAGAAGAAAACACTAAAACATCTACTGCGAGTAATCTAGAGATATTTTGGCGAATGTAAGGATAATTCATTTACCCTCCCTCTGGAGTAGGATAGTGCTTTATTTGGGATTTGATATACCAACTTTTTAATTTCAAATATCTATATTTTTATATATTCATAGAGGATTTTAACACCCTCTTTGTGCCTTTTTCAGAATTGGCTCTCATGCTTCTTTAGCTCGATCTAATTAAGGAAACATTTAGGGGAGAAATTTCACAAATGGGATATTTTTTAGACATTTTTTGTAGAAAATATTCACCAATTTGGTTAAAAGTTTTCCTATTATTTACATATATATGATTAAATGGATGATATTCATGAAAAATTTCCCAATTTTAATAGTAAATTACATGGTTTTTATTGAATATTCACCTGCATTTTATAAATATGGATTTTCAAACCAAAATAGTTTCCCACAATATTATATAGTTGAGAAATATTAAATCCTTATAAAATACCCTCAATTTAATTTTTTGCATCAATAATCCTGTGCAATTTATTTCTTTTGCCCAGGTTGATAATGCCATTACATTTTAAGCCCTATGTAGCAATATCCTCATTAATATATCAAAATTACCCAAATTGTAGAAGGTTGTGCGTAGTATATGAATTTTGAAATCTAAAATGCTAGGAAGTGCATTCTGCTACAATTTGGTGACCTGATTCACATTCAACTGTGAACATACATAGTTAGTTCATGTAATCTAATCTTTAGTAATTTCATTATCCTCGTGCAATTAATCCACACCATTTTCAAATTTCAATTTACATCAATTGTTTTCCAAAGGGGTTGCACATAATTGATTCCACAATCAACAATCTTATGGCCCAACACTACAATTTTGAGGCCCAAACACCACTATAGTATGGAAACTTCTATCTACATTTATTTTACCACAATCTATTAGGCCACGTTGCACCCAAAAATAACATTGTATCCACTATAGTGGAAAGAAGTATTCTACTAAAGATCCACAGATCCATTGTATTGAGGAGCATTGCTATATCAAAGATTCGGGTATGAATTAAAAAAGAAGAAGCAACCAATGAAATTTAAACATGGTAATATCCCAACATCTATTATGAGCATGATAAAGGAGAATGTCTTGCATCAATGTTTCCCATTTCACAGTGAAAAGTGAATTATGAAAGCCCAACTTATAAAAAAATGACTCTAAAATGGTATTGTGTCTTGTAGCTTTGAACTAATGTTTTTAGAATTGGTAGTTGTTATCAAGGCTAGAAAAGTGAATCTAAGTTCAAGAAGACAAACCCCTAAATTTGAAACACTGATGGGAGAAAAAATGTGTGAAATTCTATCATGACATTGAGTTGATGATCTATGATCCATGGACACTGAATTGGATGTTTAATGAAATTTTGAAGCTTTGGTAACAAAGAATGATGCCAAAACCTTACGATTGACAAAATAATGACAAAAAATTAAAACTCTAAAATTCAACATCAAATTTTCCATCACTGGAGGAGCTTCTTAACCTTTCTACTAGAAAGAATGACTTATAAATTTAGATAAGGTCCAATCAATATGGGATCTTAGATCTGCTAATCTATTGAAAATAATCCCTTAGATCTAGAAATATTCCTACAATATTTCATCTAAAATATTGAGATATATATTTATTAAGTATAATTTTACTAAATCATATGGTTATCCACAATAATTTTATACAAAGGAAAATTATTATTATCTGATCTATGCCATTAAAAAAACATCTTACTTTTAAATAGAAACTAACATGTTAGATATTGTGAACACAAAGAAAAGAGTAGCATATCTTAAATCCTAACTCTGTGCAAGTTGAACAAATAAAGAATTGTAGATTTGTTAGTTGCAGATCTACTACAAAGGAATGTCAAATTTACCATCCAAATGTAGAATATCTCTCAAATATACCATATTATATCTAAAGTAGATCTGAAATACCCTATGTCAACATTAGCATATTATCAAATCTAAAATAGTAAGTATATATCATCAATTTACTATTAGATTATCAAATTTTACTATTAGATCTAAATTAGATCTACCCGGATCTACTTATCATCATAAGCTCTAAGAGTCTATGCTCTGATACCATATGTAATGACAACATAGAAATTTTACATCAATACAAAGTATTAAATTAATCAATACATAAAAATTCATTTGACCAACAAATAATTTAAAAGATCATGAGATAAACAAACTTACCTTTAAGCGATGATATTTCTTACTAGATATTTCAAAGTGGTTGCATTGTCTCATTTCCACCAACCACAAATATTTTGGGGATGACACTCCACCTAACCATAGGCTAAACTCAACATAATCTTTTGACTGTTGGTCACTCCCGAGCCCTCAATCAACTACTGCTACTTGTGACTCCTTTCGTTTCTTACCATTCTCTCCCACAAGAATTCCTCGTTATTTTCTCCCTTTTCAGCCATTAAATAGAACAAACTATTCCAAAAATAGAAAGGGAATTAGAAAGGGATCTGCATGTACAGAATCCATGTGTCATCATTGCAAAAAAAATTTATGACTTTTTGTGTTCTTACTATTTATAGTTTATTTTTATATGTATTTATTCAAAACTTCAGTTTATTATTTGTTATTTTATTTATTTGTATATCAATATTATTTCATCTATTATGATTATTATTTATTGGCTTATTATTATTATTATTATTATTATTATTATTATTATTATTATTATTAGCTATTAATATGGGGCATTACAAGTTGTGGAATTAAATTATGGGAACCATGGGGTGATGAAAAGCCCAGCTCTACCCCAGAACTAGGGAACATCATTAAAAACACTCTTCAAATATTTTGGTGTATCAAATCGAACAATAGAAAAGCATTTTGAGTGTAAATAGTTGTCACAATTTGGGATCGAGGAGGAAATGACTCACTTATGTACGACATGTAATTTAGGCCAAAATCCATTGAACCTACACATAATATCCTTCGACTGTAGAGGAAAAATAATCAAGCTTACCTATATAATATTCAAATCTATGGATGGCACTTGTTTCATTTATTCTATGATGTATGGACTTGGAATAAATTATAAATAGTCTTGTAAATGAGTTGACTTTCCTTTCATTTCATCCTTGAAAGAAGTAGATCCATTATCGTTTTATGGCTTGGAGCTCCTCAATGTAATATAAGATTAAAAAAATGGTAGGGATTCTCAAGATGTAATATTCCATCATTTAGAATGGGTCCTCGAGCACCTTTCCTTCAAGAGATAGGCATTAAGATTTAGCAAGGATTTCCAACCTACGTTTCATTTGCTCCTTCAAAGAAACCACCAAATTTGAGCCCCCAATCCAGAAAAGAGTGCATCTCCCATTTATGTTTCTTAGAAAAAATTGAAAGGGTTGTTGAGTAACTTTATTAGAGTATGCTCCAAGGCAGACCCGGTGATGTGAGGTAATGTTCCATATGAGGAAGAAGCAGAAGGGGTGCCGACAACAATAGCTCTGAAAACCCCAAAACCAACTGGATGAGGCACATGGAAGAGCCATTAACATAAAATAAATAGAGTATTTTATGCAACCCAAAAGGTCGTGTCATCCACAAGTGCCCTGTGAATGTCCAGCCATGCTAAGAAAAAAACCTGCAAATTCAGTTATCAGACATTGAGCCAAGTTTGCTATGTATTTCACACTTTAACATGTGTTGTCTCAACAAGTTTGAGCCTTCTCTTGCCCATCGAGGCCATGAACATTTTATAGTGAGGGTTCAACCATTTTCCTAAGAAATGTGCCCAAAGTAGCTCATGCCATGGAAGAAAAGAGGCACCTCGATTCCATTGGCTTGGTCCATCTCCACTATTAATAACAAGCTCAAAGCTTATGGCAACACTTAACAAAAAGGAACAAAAAAATCAAACCCTAGGGTGATGGGTCAGATCCATTTTTCCTAAATCCAAATCTAGAGTGATGAGTCAAATCCATTTTTCCTAAATCCAAATCTTAAAACATCAGTTATTGATTTAATTACGAGTTCAATTAAAACTATGAAAAATGAATTTTTATTATGAATTCTTTTATGATAACCTATTTTCCAAAAAAAATTATATAATTACATATATTATTCATATTCTAATAACCTTAATATTACTTTTATTTTATTCTCTAACATTTAGTATTATGTTAATTCAACTTTATTTGCAATTATATATCAATATGTAATTCACTCTCTAATTCACTCTCACCTTTACTGTAAAAATACATATACATTTATTAAATAACTATTTAATATATGCAATTTTGTATTTTACACTAAAATAAAATTTATGCACTAAATCATTTTTCCTTATTTCAATAAAAAATAATCATCCATTTATAATATTTTATAATATTATTCATCATTTATATTTCTCATGTTAAATAAAAAAATATTTTTAAGAAAACGAACTATATATATATACGATTATCATGTTAGCTATCACCACACCACCACTATTATACATAATATTTTGAAAGAAACAAATACATAGATTAGCATTTTAATTGTCTTTGCCACCCTCGTGTATCACATTAATATTGAATTATTTTATTTATCTTTATTAATAATTTTTAAATACCATTCCATTCTTTAAGTAATTACGTAGAATTATTTTAATTTTCTTTTTTATTTTTAATTGCTTTGTATCTCTATACATATAATATAAATACATAAAAATATTTGACTATTAATTAATTTCCTTTCCATACTTTCCTTGATATATTAAACAAACTAATTTAAATAAAAATCATATAAACTGAAATAAAATATTTAATTATATTGTTATTTTTCCTATTTTATGTGAAACTTTATAACTGACCTTTCATGTTTTATGTGAAACATTATATCTAACGTAGAAATGTAATGCAAAACGCTTAGGCTCATCTTAAATTGATCTGCCAAATATTTGGTACTAAGTTTGATATGGAATGGATTTTTCTTCACCTTCCTCAATGATATATGAAACAAGTTGAATTTATATAAATATTATATGAACTTAAACAAAATACTTTGTCCTGTTGTGACATTTAACTTTACAACTAACATACAAATGTAGTACAAAAACCTTAGGCCCATCTCAAACTTTATATAATTTTGTATTGAGTTTGGTACGGTGTGGGTTTTCCTTAAATAATTTTCAATTCTCACCTTCCTCATTGATATAATGAACAAATTTCTTTGAATAAATATCATATAAACTTGAATAAAATGCTTTATCCTGCTGTTACTTTTTTCCTGTTTTTATGTGAAACTTTAATGTAGTGCAAAAACCTTAGGCCCATACTAAATTTTATATAATCTGCCAGCTATTTTGTATGGCTTCGGTAGGTTATGGATTTTTCTTTTCAATGGCAGGTTGATTAATTAAATATAATCCCTCAGGTGAACATTTTTGGCGAGTAAGTTAAATGAAGTATGGAAGACTCTTTAATGCTTGTCCGCACGCCAGCAATAGACGAGAACATCTCCTACTGGGCTTTGGATTTCACTTCTCCGACATATGCGTGCCCACTAAGTAATGTAACTTTCTTGATTGCTCTCCTGCTGAGGCAATCAAATCACATAGTGCCCTCCAAACCTTTGCCTTTGCAATAAAGATGCAGACACCTATCGCATTGGTTTTCATGGCCCGATGATAAATCTGTATTTATCATCGGGCCATGAAAACCAAAGGAGAGTGGATATAAAAAAACTACGTAGTGGAGAAAAGCAGGTGGGAGCCATGGGTCCTGTCTTGTTCAGATTTTTTTTTTTTGGGGTCTCCACAGCATCAATGGAAATGGATAATGAGGAATGTTGATTTTATTTATATTTATGGTCATCATAAATTCTCTGTTGGGAAATTGTAGAACAGAATAAAACAATTTTTATTCAAGGACAGGTTTTAATTTATGATAATTTAGTTTAAATTAGATATAATTATTAGTGATGTGTATTTTCTTGTGAGTGAATGTAGTGCAGCCAGCAGTCTCAAAATACCACTAGTGACCGACTTTGTCCGCAGTCAAAGTGCTCATAATTGATGTGAATGGATCCTCTTTTCCATGGTGGATTTCAATCTGGCCTTAATCTTGTGTTGGGAATCCACAAATCCTCTTTGCGGAAAACAATGGCTTGTTATTCACAAAATACTTGGCGACGTTGTTTTATCAAAACTACATTGTCTCTCTGCAAAACCCTTAAATGACCTAGTTCTTAGCTCTCGGTATGTAACAAACCCATCCCACCATTACTTCCATTGGGATAGATGTCACTTCTAAACCAAACTCACACCACCTTTACTTCCATTGTGATGCATCTCACTTCTAATCCAAACCCACCCCACCTTTACTTCCATTGGCATGGATGTCACTTCTAATCCAAATCTTCTTGTAACAATTAGAGGAATCGAATAAAAGACAGCTTTACTTTTATTTATTTATTTACTTTTTGGGTCTCTTAACACTCTTTTGACTCTTTTTGAGTTAATTATAAAAATATTTATTTACTTACTTACAATCGTATATTAATTGGGCTTCTTACTTTGGCCACGGAAAATTGTTGCAACAAATAGACACACATCTGCCTCTATCTATATATCTATCGCTACACGTATGTATGTATATGCATACCACTCTGTGTGTCTAATAATTTTAATCCCGACACCTAGAATCCTTTGTTACATAACTCAACTAGTAATCCTTGCCCTCCACTAGTCTCGATTTGCTATAGTGCAAGGGGTCATCCTTGCCCAGATGTCACGCAAGTCCAGGGTGGGATACAAACTACACCATCGATGTCAATAAGTTGATAAACGACACGTGCATGGGGTTCCCTCCTTGTTGGCATCCCCTTAGGGGAGTGTGCACATCGTTAGATCATTGACGGTGATCCTCCAACATTGAACCACTCTTAGGGCCTTGCCTATCATCGGACCGAACCCTTCTTCCACTTCTCGCTAATTCGATGGCCCACATCGTTTTGTGCCTATGATCTATGGATTGCCTTAAGGTAAACAATTCGACAGTTAAATCATGAAATGGGTGCACAATTTTGGTTCTAGCTGAAGGTTTTGGGCCCCACATTAGGTGGGCCACATCAACTCTACCCCATCCAACAAACCACAATCTTTGTGCCACCCTTCCTCTCCTCCTATTGACATCGTGAAGGGAGGGTGTTGCACTCATGTGGGCTAGGGGACCTTACCTTTGCCCACCCCATTCTAATTGGTCTACGAGTGACAGTGCCTCGTCATCTTGCACCAGCTCACCTCAACATACTATCTTGGTGACTCCTTCTATCATTCCTTTGCATTAACTTAGATGTATCCCACTAATATGTGTCATCCTATTTCCTTTATAGCGAAGCTCTCCTTCGTTATTCGTCGGGGTTTCTTCACCAAGCTTGTGCGTATAATGGGGCCACTCTCTTACTGATGGAGAAGTAGTCGGGATGATGTGCCTGCCACGAGACCATACCTATGTCAACCTTTCTGTTTCATCACAATGCTTTCCTTATGCAATCCTTTAGCACCTCTGGGCGGGACCTCTCGGACAGGTGGAGGTTGTCGTCCACCCAACTACAAACTGTCTCTTCCAATTAACCCATGTGGCTATAGCGCCACATCATCCTGACACTTCCATCCCGACACTTTTGTTAAGCTACACTCTTTAACTCACTGAGTGGGACCCTCTGGGACAAGTCATACTGATGCCTTGGTCCCCACACTTTCCTCAATTGCACTCCCTTTATACTTCCAGGTGCAGACCACCAGGACACGTCATCCTAATACCTTCACCCCACTCCCCTTTCGACTGCATGCTTGAGAATGCTACGAGGTAAGCCTTTTGGGCTGACTTATCAAGTGACCTACTTCTCCACCAATGGCATCACTCTCGAGTGTTGAAAAGTGCAACAAGAAAGTCTCAATTTTAGTTTTCCTTGGTCAAATTGAGAAAATTCGAATTTCCACATCAAGAAACAACTTGGATGCATTGAACTTTTGTGGCATGGCTCTTGTCACTCAGTGAGCTCAGTAAACTCTAGTTATAGGGATTGAAGTTTAGTTAAGCATTTGTGATTGCTAAATTTTAGTAATTTCTAGTTCAGTTACATCTCATTGTGTTCAGTTAAACTAGTTTTAGTATCTGTAGGAACTAGTGGAAAGTCACATGTGCAGTGGGACAACAATGTAACTCAGTGATCATCTAGTTAACTAATCAATCAACCTAAAATAACTAGTGCATGTAGAGAATTCGATTTCCTAGCTATGCTAGAGATTCCAAGGAAGTGTAACAAGCAATTGTAAACTAGTTTGAGTGTGCAGGTGTTGCATGCAATTAGATGATCAAGCCATGGGAATTGTGCAATCAATTGTAGGAAAATTCCTAAAAAAGGGGGGCTAATTCTCTAGGAGTTGTGCAAGGGAATATGAGCTCAAGCATAGGTAGAAATTGACTAAGTCTAGGTTAGATCTTCACATGGAGCGGAGAGATAGGTGATTCAATTGTAAGTTGTGCTTAATGCAGGAAACCAATTGTAATACATTTGTATTCATCTAATTAATGCAAAGAGGCTTGAGGGGTCTTTCCTAGTTGGGTTCCCCTAGTAAAATATTGTGCATGTGTGTTATTTCTTATTGCATGTCTCAAATTGTTGTTATAAATTGTGAATTGAATTTCGCAGATTAGTAGAGTAGAATTATGTCTCTTGATTTGGATTGAAATTTCTTGAGCAGTTGCAATTCTATCACCACATTTTCTACATGGTAGTAGAGCAAGATTCACATTAGAACAAGAATTTTGAAGTTGTTCCTCGAGAGGTTCGAATTTGCAGCTTTACTGTAGCAGGATTTCTTTAGGATCGAGAAAATGACCTTCAACAAGTTGATATTAAAGTACACATTGGAACACGACTTCAATTTCATTGCATGGAGGCAGTGCACAATGATAATGGACTGCGGAATTATGTCAAGACAGACACTCCAAAATTGAAGAATGGTGTAACCAAGGCAAGAATGATGTAACTAAGGCAAGGAGAATAATCTTGGAGGAGTGTGAGATCACATTGTCTCAAATCTCCATGGAAAATAAAATCATTTAGAAATGTGGCAGGCACAGACATAGCTATTCCGGAATACCAGCAACCATAGAAAATTGGCCCTCAAAGAAAAACTTCGAAATAGTAAGAAGCAAAATAATGATACTATTCCACATTATCTCAATATATTTACACAAGTTCGTGATGAGCTTGGACGGGTTGGCGTGAATGTTGTAGAAGATGACTTGGTGAGCCTAGCTATTCTATGCCTTCATAAAAGCTAGCATAGCTACTAGGACTCGGTGAATGGGAGGAAGAAATTACCGAATGGGGAATGCTTGTGGTACAATTTGATACAATAAGAGCTCAGGAGAAATAATTGGGATGGAAATTCATCCAAAGCAGAGGATGAAGGAGATTTTACATTGGTTAGAAAGGGAAAGAAGGGAAAAGGGAATAAATCTCAAACCAAATCAGAATCTAGCCAAGGGGCCAAGAAGAAGGACTTTTCCAAAATAAAATGTGTTAATTGTCATGAATTTGGGCACTATGATACAAAGTTCTAAGACAAAAAATCTAGCAAGAAAACCTTGGGAGGAGTAGTAGGTGAGGCATTGAATTCACAATTTGAGCTAGACTTCACCGTTATCGCATGCATGACCAACACTATGATGGGGAGTGTGTGGTACTTGTATTTCAGTTCCTCGTTCCAGATGACAAGGTGTAGAAATTTTTTTAATGACTTGGAGGAGAAATATCTCTAGATGCACATTGAGCTTGGGGATGACGAAAAGTATAGTGCTACTAGGATTGGTATAGTAACCTTTAAGAGGGAGTCGAGATCCCCTCTTTGCCTCTACGATTTCTTGTTTTTTATAGGTCTAAATAAGAAACTCATATCTGTAGTAGCTTTAAAAGGTCATGGTTATGATGTGATCTTAAACAAAGGGAAAGAATTCCTGAGAAACATAGCCACTAGACAAGTGAAGCAAACCGGGGTTTAGGTGAAGAACCTATACAAGTTGGATGAGCAAGACTGTGTTGCATTAAGCAATAAGGAAAATAAAATGTAGAGTTGCGATGTTGATGAAATTTGGGATAGGATATTGGGCCATTTGCATCATAGCACGCTAAAAATTCTGCAACAAATAACCACTAGCCTCCCAAAAGGAGCACTTGAGCAGCAGGATGTATGCAAGGGTTGTAGCTTGGGGAAGTATGTCAAATCCACGTTCCATGATCGAGACAACAAAGGACATGCACTCTTGGAACGAGTCCAATTTGATATTTGTGGACCTTCCTCGACATCCTCCACTACCATACATAAGTATTTCGTTATTTTTAATGATAATTTCTCAAGGAAGTGTTGGATCTTCTTCATGTGGAAGAAGGATGAGAAATTCTCAATGTTTGTAGAATTCAAGGCACTAGTTGAGAAAGAGACTGACAATAAGGTGAAGGATCTCAAGAGAAACAATGGAGGTTAGTATGTTTAAAATGACTTCAAGGATTTTTTTACAAAAGAAGCCATTTGAAGAGAGCTGACAATACCCCAGAATCCGAAATAGAATCAGGTAGCTAAGAGGAAGAACTAGAGAATTGTGGTAGCTGCGAGAGCTATGCTACATGACCAAGGCCTATGACTGCATTTCTAGGTAGAAGCATGCAACACAACATTGAACTTGTAGAATGAGAGTCCTCATTTGTTTCTTGGTATGATTACACTGGAGGAGGCTTTCTCTATGAGAAATTTGGATGTGTCTCACTTCAGAATTTTTGGAGCCTCTATTTACTAACATGTCTCCAAAGGTTCAAGGAAGAAGCTTCCGATGACAACAAAAATTGGAATTTTTGTGGGTTACATCGAAAATCTGTGCAATTACCATGTGTACTTACCTTCCATCAAAATGACATTTTTGCAAAGGGATGTAAAGTTTGGTGAGGAGAAAGCGATGTGGTTCTCTCTTGAGAGGGAGCTTCAGATCCCACCAGAAGAGGATATTTTATCTCCAAACGAGGAGCATCAAGAAGTTGTGGAGAACCCACAAATAGATAATCATAGATTGGAGACATCCACTCAAGCAGAACCATCCAAAGAAGGAAGAAAAATAACCATGGAAGTTGATAGACCTGTGCAAGATGTGAGTGAGAATGTGGGAGCTCCTTCAAATTTGTGGAAGAAAAGGAGGTCATTTGAAAGGTACACTAGCTACATGGCTCTAATGACTGAGCCAGTAGAGACTGATTCATCCTCTTTTAAGGAAACATTTGAGAAACCGGTTTGGGTGATGCTATGGTGTAAGAATACAAGTCCATCATGAAGAACAATGTTTGGGAAGTGGTCCCAAGACCACTAGATATATCAATTATGGGTTCAAGATGGATATTCAAAGTTAAGCATGCACTAGACTGAAGCGTAGAGACGTATAAGGCCAAATTCGTGGCCAAAGGATTCTCTCAAGTTGAGGGAATTAGTCATGAAGAAACCTTTTCTCTTGTAGCAATGTATTCATCCATTATATCAATTCTTGCACTAGCTACGTAGATGGGGTGGCAGATCTACCAGATGGATGTAAAAGAAACATTTCTCATTGGTGCCATTGAGGAGGAGTTGCACATTGAGAAACCAAAAGGTTTTGAGACATTTGATTGGGATTCTCACATGTGCAAACTCAAGTGAGAATTGTATAGTCTCAAATAGGCATTTTGTGCTTGGTACACTAGGATCAATAGTTATCCCATAGGATTGGCCTTCACCAAATGATAAGTGGAAGAAAACCTCTATCATATCCTTGTAAAAGGTAAGTTTCTTATTATTGCTTTATATTTCGATGATTTAATATTAACAGGTGATGAGAAGTTGATCATATCTTACAAGGAGGAACTTGTAAGGGAATTTGAGATGAAAGACACGGGTCTGATGGACTACTTCCTTGGGTTGGATTTATGGCATGCCAATGGGGAATTGTTAGTGTCTTACGGAAAGTATGTCAAGAAGATACTACATAGATTCCACATGGAGAGTTGTAATCCCATGGATACACCATCAATGACCAACTAGAGGAAAGAGACTGCCACTTCAGGTGAAGAGGTGGATTCTACCATTTACTGGTAGTTAGTGGGTTCACTAATGTATCTTGCAAAAATACGACCATATATGTCCTATGCAATCAACCAGCTAAGCCAAGCTATGGTTAGGCTGACCAAATTGTATTGCAAGGAAGCTAATAATGCTTTACGGTACCTCAGACGAACTACTTTGTATGGATTATGGTATAACAAAATATAGGGAGTGAAGTTGTGTAGCTTCATAGATGCAAATTTGGTAGGGAGTCCATCTAACCGAAAGAGTACATCAGGTGGAATTTTTAGTGTTGGGTCCTATTGAGGATGTTGGAAATCTATCAACCAAGGGCGTCTCCCCAATGTGAAGTCCTAATTAGACCTCACCTAGTTTGGAATAGGATCCCCATCAAGAATATCGGCCTGGTTGCCATATATTCTTATATATTTTCCTTGGCTTTAGTTGTCAGAAAGAGAGAGAGAATTGTGTATGTTCCTTTGTGGAAAGCAAGTAAGTGTTACTATTGAATGTTTGGTTGTAGGTGTATCAAGGTTCTTATACTACATGAGGAGAAAAATTGAGCCTCTAAGAAAGAGGTAATAGTACCACACTAGTAGAAGCACACACAAGAAAAAGAGAATCACCTAACATCAAGCAGAATAGTCCACATAGATGTGACGACTGTTATAACCATTACAACACATCTTCAATTAGATACGCACTAAAATAACCAAAATAGTTCAACTACTTTAGAAATAACTAATTTGATTTTGTTTCCTGATTTGAGAAATATTACTGATTCAATTCACTCATCTATAAAGTTGAAAAACCACACATACCTTGGGTTGTAAGAATGATTTTCTCACTCCACAAATCATTACATAGAAAGTATCATATCTCAATGGAAATATCTCTTCAATACCTCAAGTGGGTCTTGGATGGAATTTGTTTCATCACATATAACAAAATTTTTCAACAAATTTCTAGTGAGAGGTCCATTTCTAGAGAAGTTTTGAAAAAAGAAGGTCATGGGTCATCCACAAACTCACGATAATGGATAAACCGTAGAAAACCATTCTCCAAGATTTCCATTTCCAACTTGGTTATGGGGCATCCATAAACTCGTGGTTATGGGTTGACCGCACAAAACACTTCTCTTCATTAGCACTAGGCACATTGTAATCATGATGGTGATGGGTCATCGACAAACCATAGTTATGGATTAACCACACAAAACACTTCTCTTGATTGGCTCACAAAATATTGTAATTATGATGGTAGAATGAACGTAATGGGGTCTGACGTAACAAAAGCCTAATGTGGTTATGTTCCTCAGCTTCTAAATAATAAGCATCCTAATCCTTTTGAAATGATAACATTTCCCCAAAACAACCACATTCGATTCCTTTGAACAATAAATATATAAACCCAGGGATAATTTTAAGGATGGAATTTTATCTTGAAGTTTAGAGACCTTGGGGAATCTTCATGGTCCCCAATATGTAAATTGTAAATCTTTTGACGATATTTTTGTAAAAATATTTAGGTTTCTAATTATTTTATATTAGTATATATAAAAGATAAGCGACTTTTAAGGTAAAATAAATTTATACTATAAAATTTGGGCGAACCAATTTTCAAAAAGATGGAAATTGGCAAATGTTTTTTTGGAAAAAGCATGGAAAATTAGCCCACCTGCGAATATTAGCCCCTAAATTTTTCCCTATATAAACCCTAAAGTTCAAAATTTGTAATTAATTTTATGAATTAACTCAAAACCATGTGAGTTAACCAAACTATCAATCATTCATGGGTTCACTCCTTTTTATTTTCCATAAAATAATTCAAACAAGGTTCATTGGCAAAACCTAAGGCTTCGTGGGTCCCACGCTAGGTCAAGCGTTGGGAACTATCCCCATGTGTCCTTTGTGGCTTGGCTCTAAGGCCCGACCTCTTAATAGGTAATGGTTGGCTCTTTCCTGTGCTCACTCACTAGTTTTTTGTTGTTGTTGAAGGTTCGACCTATGTCTATGCCCCATAGATTCTTAGTTTTGTTTTCTTTAACTTAATTCCTTAGCTAGAGTGGGTTTTTTCTTCATGCAACAAAGATAAAATGATCTCTTCCATTCTCAACAATGAAGTAGTTACATAATTTTCTTCTTACTGGGCTAAATAAAATAGAACTTAGGTTCCAAGGTTAACTAGCAAACTTACCCAAGCGGGCTGCTAGGATCTTTTGGGATAAGAAAAAGAAAAAAACTAGTAGACTTACCATATTCCTATAGGCTTCTATAAAAATGGGAGTTGTACATGTTTCATTTAGATTTGTATTTATTTGCAGAGATTCATTTTCTTTGTGTTGGATTCACTTCACTCAATAACCTCACAGTTCGCTCATATTATTCTAACACTTTTGACAAGACTTGGCCCTGGGGGAAGGTTCACTCTTACTTGATTTGAATTTTATTCAACAAAACAATATCTAATACTTCCAATATGAGATGATTATGATTATTCTTACTTCGGTATTTAACCAAAATGTAGAGAATTGGACTCATGCCATGGAATTACTAGCTCCTCTAGAAACAACACTTCTATCACATTCACAGAGAGGAATTTTAAATTACAGAGAACAAACCTTGGTTATGTTGCTCATAAAGAAATATATGCTTATAGATTATAGTGGATCACTACCCGAGAACTCATTTAACTCGTCCTTATGCATTTTTATCCTCTTTTCCTCGAGGTATTTCTTCTATCTCTTTTTTAATCTCTCTATATGTTATAGATCTAACCCAAAGATATTATGATAATAAAAATAACCCAAGAATAACAAGATAGAAATAGATAGAAATTCTTCTTTATTGATCAAACCCTTAAGGTAGGGCAACACCATACATTCACTCCTTAAGGAAGGAGAACACTCCACAAGCCATATGCCTGTTCATACAATAATCCTTCACGTCCCTCAATGTGGAGTCTCTAGCCTCTTTATAGGCCTCATACATACAATACCATGGGTCATTACCATGGTTCCCTCAATACAATCTATCTAATACCATGGGCTCATTACATTATTACTAACTACTTACATGATATGGGTTAACCACCTTATTTATTACTATGGCCCATCCCATTATTACATTATTCCCTTGGATACCTCCCTTTGTACCCCATGTTATCCCCCCTAGGTATATAACATTCCACCCCCCTTAACATGTTTCGTCCCCGAAACATGAGAAGAACACAAATAATAAGATATATTCAAAAGAGTAGTCCACTGGTACCATGCACATGCATCTAGCCATCCAAGAGAAAGGTGAACCCTCGATCTTGCTAGTGCCTCGCTCGCTTGAGATGGAAGTTGACTGTGGTAGCTCTTATGTGTTGATGTGTAGTAGGTGGATCTTCGCTCCTCTCTATCTGTCATGCAGGGGTTGTTGTCCTTGTGGCTAATTGGTTTCCATTTTGTTGGTTGTTTTCTTGCGGGGTGATGTGGGTGATGATATGTTGAAGTTTTAACCCACGGTGTCTTTTTATTTAATTCACCCTGTTGTGGTGCCTGATGTGGTGTCTTATCTTCCAATATTACTTCAACCACTGAGCCCTCATCTGATGTATCAGCACCTGTATCATTTTCTACTTCAGCCTTTGTTTGTGTTTGATTGTCGATCATCAATGGCTCATCATCTGATATGTCAATCCTTGGAACATCTTCGACGTCAACCTTCATGGACTCTACTTGTTTATTGATGGAAATATCCTCTAATGTAATTTACTTCTTTTTATACCAGAGCTTCAGGAATTTCTTCTTCACATTAATATTGATAGTACCCATGGATTCCATCCAAGGATATCCTAAAACAACATCCATATTATCCATCTCTGAAGTATAAAAATCACCATGCCACACATACTTATCCATAGAAATCTTCAAATCCTTATACACTTGAACATCCTCATCATCCACTTGTGTATTCTCAATGTGTTTTGCTGGAACTTGCAATTTTTTTACCAAATTAACATTCATAAAATTTTGCTTGCAACTAGGATTTATAGATACAATGATTTTCTCCTTCTGAATCAATCCATGAACCTGCAATAAGGAGACACCTGTAGAAAATAACCCTTTATGTGTCTCATTCTCCATTTCTCTAGTCTGAGACCATTTGTTTAAAATGACACTTTCAAATTCTGCATCTGAAAGTTTGGACAACTGCTTGTCGTCAAGTCAGAAATACCATTTGTAAGCCTCATCTTTGAAATTATGCCACACTGAATCCTTCCATTTTTTTGCGCATATTGACTTAGTTTGTTTGATGTATTCTTCAATAGTAGGGCTATCATCTTTTCTAGTGAAATTTTCCATGAAGAGGGTTTGAGAAAAATTCACTTACTTGGCGAAAATTTGAAATGGCCACAATTTCGTCAATATTGCTCAGAATCCCTATTATGACCTGTTTTTGGAAATGGAACAACCATTCTGCATCTACCCATGTGATAGAAATCCTGATCCAGGCACTAGAATTTCAGATCTGCACTACAGCTCTCCCGTCGTCACCAAAATTTCTGCAAAAAAATGTTGATTCAAATCAGCGATATCTCCCTCATCCGGACTCTGATTCAACTGATTTTTTTTTTTTTAAATTGGGTAATTTTTCCAAAAAAATTCAGATCTGCAATTAGATTTTGTAGATCTTGCACTAGGACATCCAAATCTGCGCTGCAAACTCGCTGCCCTGAAAAATTGTCTGCAACACCACTGATTTTTAGATCAGCAATATCTCCTTCATCCGAACTCTGATTCGACCGATTTTTTTTCTAAAATCGAGTATTTTTTCACAAACAATTCAGATCTACAATTAGATTTTGTAGATCTTGCACTAGGACGTCTAGATCTGTGCCGCAAACTCGTTGCCCCAAAAAATTGTCTGCAACCCCACTGATTTTTAAATCAGCGATATCTCCTTCATCCGGACTCCAATTCGACCGATTTTTTTTTTTTTTGAAATCAGGTATTTTTTCACATAGAATCCAGATCTGCAATTAGATTTTGCAGATCTTGTACCAAAACATACAGATCTTATCTACAAACTCGCCGCCCCAAAAATTTCCTGCAAAACATAAGAAAAATTCTCCACTTTTTTGCCCAGGAAAGTGATCTGATACCACTTGTTATAGATCTAACCCAAAGATATTATGATAATAGAAATAATCCAAGAATAACAAGATAGAAATAGATAGAAATGCTTCTTTATTGATCAAACCCTTAAGGTTGGGCAACATCATACATTCACTCCTCAAGGAAGGAGAACACTCCACAAGCCATATGCCTGTTCATACAATAATCCTCCACATCCCTCAATGTGGAGTCTCTAGCCTCTTTATAGGCCTCATACAGACAATACTATGGGTCATTACCATGGTTCCCTCAATACCATCTATCTAATACCATGGGCCCATTACATTATTACTAACTACTTGTGGTCTCTTATATGATATGGGTTAACCACCTTATTTATTACTATGGCCCATCCCATTATTACATTATTCCCTTGGATACCTCCCTTTGTACCCCATGTTATCCACCCTAGGTATATAACATTATACTTAATATATGTAAATACAAAATATCTAAACATAATAGTCACATGGGAAATTTTCCCCAATACTCTAAATAAATCACAACTCGAGTAAACACTTGCCAACTTTACATAGGCCCAAATGGGGAAAATGCCAACTCATAGAAATTATCCTAACAACCTAATAGTCTAGATCCCTCTAGAATCGGGACAATTGGATATACATTAAAATCTTCTAAATTCTAACTAAAATGAGGAAAATAAAATGTCAATCTAGAATTTTCATGACCCGTTGGATCATAAACAAAAATTATTTTCCTAGGGCAGTGAACCTAGTTTAGACGCCCCAGGTGGAATAAGATATGACCTCCTAGTCATATGCCTTCAATTTTTGACACCTCTTAGATCCAAAAATATTTGTTGTTGTTTGCATTCATCTCTTGTGTCTTCAACTCTAACTTCAGCCTACCAGGATCCCATACGTGATTCTACGATATGCCACTTGTTTTTCTAAGGTAATATTGCACAATTAGCTTAATGTTGGTTGTTCTCTTCCTTCCTTTATCCCAAATTCTACTTTGTATTTGCCTCACTTCTACCATGTTGATGTAGTCCTCTCCAGGCAGCCAAATGTTGAAGTGGATTACTCTTTCCTTAATATTGTACTATTTCTTAGGTACTCCCTTTATTAGCATCCCTAATTCCTTTAATTTGGTGTCTCTCTCATTCCCCTATTATTGTTGTTCATCTATTTGTCCCACTTTTACTGGTATCTCCAATTTTCTAAGGTCCCATACCCTACTTTCCTGTTTCCATCTTATTGTGTTTATGTTATCCTCCAGAACTATCCATAGTTCTTTGTGTGATGTTCATTGTATTAATTTTGTTATAGTAGCATCCATATGTCATGGAAACTTCTTTGTTGAATATTTCTTATGATCTCAGTTGTCACTTCATCATTCAACGTCTGCTCTACAGTTGTCAAAACATTTGGTTTCCTTCAGCTTTTATGTCCTATTGGAGATTATTTATTTTCTCATTCATTTGGACATCCTTGGCATCATCTCGAGCTGCAATATTCTTGATACATATACTATGTATTTCACTTGACAGTTGTGTCTATTTATTGTACCATTTCCTTGGTACTTGTATCCATAATTCCTCTTGTGGAACCAAATTCTCTAGTTGCAACAATAATTTTAGTCCTTTTATTTTTCCAACTACATTTTAATCTTTAGACCTTCGATTTATCAGCCAAATTCTAAACAATATGGTATCGAAATGTTGTTGATTCCCTATATATTCTAGGCTATATTATTGAGCTAAAACCTCCTTTTGTAGCTTCTCGCTTATGGTTTTATTTGATAATTGTTCAAGGCCTCCTCCTAGGTGCCATCTGAGGGGTAACTTTGTATCATCCCTTATCTCAACAAATACACAGTTCTATTCTCCATCCTTCTCATGGTTACTATGTGTTATGGTCACCTTTGTGGATTGTAAGGTTCCTCTTGAATTCACATTGCCTTCTTTCTACCTTTGGCACTTTACCTCATCCCTTCTTGAGGATTGTCCACCATGAGTTAGATTCCCCTACTCTTGGTCTTCTTGGGGACAAATTGTCTACCACTCATTCTCATGAGTGATATTTCCAACCATGGGTACAGGAATGAATTCCTTCATGATAGATTTTAAACTATGTTATCTCCCCATGCCTTGGGAATGTACATCTTCACCCCCACCCCCCTTCCTTATTATAACTGTAGATAACGTCCTGTTTTGGTCATTCCTCAAACCTACACCAAAAAGATAAAATTTGAAATTATAAGGCTTTACAACCTCATTTGAAATCTTTGTGCTTAGGTGTCTAAGTAGATCTAAATTCTCTTATAGATTTCATCTTTGCTCATGGTCTTCCCTTTTCTTGAGGGTTTCATACCCTTCATCCAGGGCTTGCTGGTCACACTTATCAACTACATTTTCTGCCAATTCTACCTTAGCATGTTGGATGTACATCTTTAAAACAAATGTACTTCCTTCTAGGGAACTAAATCCTTCATACAAATATGCAAAACTGATTTGAAATAAAGTTTCAGTTTCATCCTCTGTTATCCATTCTCCTCCCTCAAATTCTAGCTACATTTTTTCTGGTAACTTGATTTCTACACCATGTTCCATAAGAACTTCAATTAAAATTTTTCCAATATATTTCTCATACAGTTATTGAGATGCTCCTCTTGGAATTTTATTGTTTCCTCTACCTCCTAAATGCAACTTCATATTGTCCCCTTCTTTTATGATAGTTTGTAATAATTTTCTTCCCTCATGGCCTTCATGACCTACACATGAGCAAAACATATAAGTTTAAAAACTGTGAGCATCTTGATCCTTTAGTGATTCTCTTGGAATCATTAACATTTCTGGACATTTCCCATGGTCCATGAGGTTTTCTTCCAGACTCATTTATTTATCCTTATCATCATCACCACTCCCTTTTATAATATCTTTTGATATATTTTCTTTTCCCTTAGCATCATTGTTCTCATCCACTACCATGGCTATCACTGGCAATTGTTTAAAACATTCCTCTTTGCTTGCATATGGTTTTGAAAGGTTGTATTTTTACTTTGTCCCCTTTTTTGGACATCTTGTCCATGCCTTCGGTGTGAATTCACATAAATATCGTCCACTTTAAAGATACAAGGCCATCTAGCCTCCTCAAGTGTTTATTCTATTAGCTTTTCTTGTTGACGTTCCACAACAATTTCTTCACATTCCCATAGACATTTGATTAATATCTCATCAACATCCTCTTTCTACTGCTCACTCCACTAGTTTGGACTTTTCATACAATCCATGAGACTTTTAGACAATCTCTCTTCCACATCTTCTACCCCTCTAGGGGTTGTCCATTGGACTATTTCAAAACAACAATCTGCTTCATCCTTACGCTCAATTTCTCTGAGCTCTTCTTCTCTCAGTTGTGTACTCAACAAGTTCTTTATATTCCCCCCAAGCTTTTTGTATTTAGGGAGTTTCCTCTTAAAACTCTTTTTTCCTATAAGTAACTTGATGCTTCTCCTCAGGTTCCATTTTTTCCTTTCGTCTTCTCATTCCAACAACATTTTCACTAAACTGAGTCCCTCCTTCATCTAAAACATCTCCTTATTAAATTCCTCTTGATTTAATTTCCTTCTCATGCCATTTCTCTTGGCATCGTACTCTCCTCCATTGTGGCTTCTCTTTGAACCTCAATTATGGCCATCAATAGCCATCTATTTTCCTTCATTCTTGTGATATTCCATTTTCCCACTGTGAGATATAGTCAAGCCTTGTAAGAATCTATCTCCATTTCTTGTTACCTGAATGCCTAGCCTACTTCTCCACGTCCTAGAAAATTGATATTCCCTTGGTTCCCTCCTTTGGAACCCCTTGAGCACTCCTTGCACCTATTTGTATTTTTTTGCACCTTGTTCTTGTCTTGAGAAATCCTTTGGTTCTCTTCTCTTAAGGACCTCCTTTGTCCCCTTCACTCTCCAACCACAACTCGGTTTTCTCCTTCAACAACCTCTCTTTAAGTAAGGTTTCTTTGCCACTTCTGCTGATAATTCTACTAATTATTTACATCTCTCGTTGGCTATAATTGCGCTATCCACATTTGCTACTATTGCAGTTATTAACTTTCTTTCCAAAATTAAATAAACTTAACGACTAGTTGCCTACTAGGATTTCTCCTCACTATCCCTTATAGCTCTTCACTTAGTTGTTCTCTCCTTCTAGTTCTACTCCTTTCTAGTCTCAATTTCTTCTTTCGTGCCACCTCCTCTTCCGAGAAGTATTCTTAATGTCTACTCCGAGACTCATTCATTTCAGAATCTGGTACTATGTTCCTCATCTTAGGAAGCTTCCTTTCCTATCTTCATACATTTTGAGTATATGGTGTCCTCTGTCTGAATTTCCTCTATCTCACCTCTATATCTTGCTTTATCAATCTTGTCTTTGTAAAATAGAAAAATTGTTAGAAACCATTAAAAATAAATAGAGTAATAATTATGTTTCCTGTCTAGCGTATTCTCCTCCTCACTGACTATAACATTTGTTGGGTACAATCTCCCTTTCTATGAAAATGCTCTAAAAAGAGATTTGGCTCTGATACCAAAAATGACATAGCGAATTCCTAATTTTGTCACGTTACTTGGCTTCTAAACAATAAGCATGCCTATTTTTTTGAAACGATAACGTTTCACCAAAACAACCACATTCTATTCCTTTAAAGAATAAAAATATAAACCAAAAACCTCAACATTTGTAATTCCTTTTATGAATTAACTAGAAACCCTGTGAGTTAACGAAACTATAAATCATTAGCAGGTTCACTCCTTTCTATTTTCCATAAAATAACTTAAATGCTATTTACTGGTGAAACCCAAGGCTTTGCGGGTTCCACCCTAGCTTGTGAGTTGGGACCCCTCCCAATGTTTCCTCCGTGGCTTGGATCCAAGGCTTGCCTTCCGACTGCTTGGGGGTCAGCTCCTTCCCATGCTTGATCATTGGATTTTTTTGTTGGAGGCCTGATCTCAGTCTATCGCCGAGTGATTCTTAAATTTTTTTTTTCATTTAATTCCTTAGCTAGGTTATTTTTTTCTTCACGCGATGGAGATAAAATTATCTCTTCCATGCTCAACAATGAAGTACTTACATAATTTACTTCTTAATGTTTTTAATAGAATGGAACTTGGATTCCAAGGTTAACTAGCAGACTTATCATATTCCTACATGCTTTGATGACAATTGGAGTTGTACACGCTTCATTTGGATTTGCATTTAATTGGAGAACTACATTTTCCTTGTGTTAGCTTCACTTGACTTAGTAACCTCGCAGTTCACTCATGTTATTCTTTCCCTTTCGACAAGACCTGGTCTTGGATGCAGGGTTTCTCTCGCTTGACTTGAATCTGATTCTAAAAACAACGATATCCATCAATGCCAATCTGAGCCAATTACACTTCCTATTTCTTTGGAATTTAACCAAAATACAAAGAATTCGCCTATGCCATGTAATTGCTAGCTCCTCTAAAAACATATCTTCTATCACATTCATAGAGAGGAATTTTAAATTACAAAGAACAGTTCTTGCTTCTATTTCTCACAAAGAAATATATACAGACGGATTATAGTGGCTCATTACCCATAAACTTTTCTAATTTGGCCTTGCTCAATCTTCTCTTGTTTTCCTCGAGGACTCTCTCCTCTCTTGCTTTTTTAATCTTTCTACACAAATAAATGTAAAGAAAAAATATCTCAATAGAATAGTCACAAGGAACATCTATCCCAATAACCTAACTAAGTCATAGCTTAGCTCAACTGGACACCTAACTAAGTCATAACTCATCTCAACTAGACACTTGTTGACTTTACATAGGCCCACTTGGGAAAAATACCAACTCATACAAAATATCTTAAAAACCTGATAGTTTGGAATCCTCCAAAATTAATTCCCTTGGCTCTACACTAAAATCTTTTGAATTATAACTAAAGTGAGGAAAATGAAATCTCAATATAAAAATTTTGACGACCCCTTCAATCTTAAACAAAGTTTAATTTCCTAGGGTGCTTCTCCTACACCAGGGTCCCTAAATTTTTTTCATGGATGAATGATGGGGACAATAATCTTCTAAAAGAGAATTTGATAGATATGTAATGTAAAAAGTCAAAGATAATTAAAGTTGGCTCAGTAAAGAACACACTTTATTAGAAAGAAACAAGAAGATATTGAAAGTTGGGAAAGAGAGATCCCTAAATTTTCCTCATTGCATGTAACAGTTCTTCTTAATGGAATGCTTCTTCTTCATTTCTCCCTCTTTCATTTCATATTTTTCTAATTTATTTAATCCTTTCATTTTTATCGATGTTCCTATGATTAGTTTCATAGTATATTTTTATGTCTTCTGTCTTCTTGTCTCAACATTCAAGCCTTTTGGATCTTAGACCCCATGATTCAAATCAAAAGGCCATTGATATTATTACTATTGTTTTGTATCTCTTGTTCTTGATTATATTGTGATCTTGGGATATGCCCTTTATCACTTAGGTAGGGATTTCTAGTTAAGAGGCTTATATTTACAACAATTTATGAAATAGAACTTATTAAAGTGTTTTCAACCTTAATCTCCATGGGTTTATTCAATGTCCTTTTCTTGAAAACAATCCTAAAATCCTCAATGGCTACATTGGTTGGCTTGGTACCTCCTTTGTAAGAGCTCCACACTATGTTTCTAGATGTGTTGAAGGGATTAAAAAATATATAATTTGTCCTAACTCTAACGAAATAACTTCTTCCATGTTTTCTTAGTCATCCTTGTTTTGGGCAAATTTAGTGTTTTAACAAATGCCTAACCCTCTAGACTTAGTAGCTAGTCTAGAAGCAACAGACAAAGTAATTCGCTAACTTTTCTTTAATCAACAGATAAGAGAGGTAAGAAGAGAAACCAACCTGTAGCTTTCGCTTTCTCCCTCTCTCCCTTGATCGATCTTGTCGCTCCTTTCCATACTTAACCCGCTTAGAAAGTACCTACACACAAGCCGAGACAGAAACCCATCAAAGCATACAATAAATATCTCTTAATTAAACATATCATAGAATCTAGAATACAATATAGATCATATAAGAACATAAATGGAAAAAGCTTTGAATTCTTTATTGATAAAAGGAAAGATTACAACACATGAATGTTCATGCTTGATTCAGTGTATTCCTTCCCATTCAATCCCTTCTCTACTCATGAAGCAAAAATTCAACATCATTACAATACTCTTACTAATCTCATTCAAACATCATCTCCTTAGCTCAAGAAATTCCAACCTAGACCAGCCTTTGGATGCATGTCAATTTATAGCAGAATGGAGGAGGTTAAGCCATTAATGGCCTTCATGAATGCTCTACCAAATTCAGGAAGTGGTTCCATGGAGGAAGGGATAATGGATTAAGGTTCATTCATCCTCTTCCTCATCCAAATGCAAGCTCAACCAACTTGGAAACTTCCAAAAGTATCCATTGGATGAGGAATCCAATGTATTCATTTAAAAAATTCGTTGAATCTCGCGTAGCGCAAGTGAAACAAAGGCTAAGTGCGCTACAACGCACCCAGTCAGTGCAGATCCTGGATTGCAATGTAGCTTGATAGAAGGCTACCTGCATTGATCTCCTTAGGGGAACTTTTTGGATGAATATTGTCATGGAAACTCTTAGGAGGCAAGCATGATGTAGGTTGACCTCATTAGGGAATGAAAACAACTGAATTAGGGATTAATGGACCCTAATAATAAGGATCTGGAAGTCGGGGTTCATGTGCCCAAATTGACCTATAACAGTTGCCTCCTAAAGCATGAAGTCAAAAATAAACATGTCGAGTGAGATGCTTTACCATTTGGAGAGAAGGTTTCAAAGTGGAAGGCAACCTAAATCAGTTACAATACAAATAGCATGATAATTTGATTTTTTCTCATGAACTAGCTGAGGAAAGGCATACCCATGCTCAGCTTATAAACTTTCATTCCATGTACAAATATAGCTGTCTGCAGATATAGACCCATGAATGGATGACCATGAATGTAAGGCCATTTATACATTTGATATAGTACTCCTGAAAATATATCGCAGCCCAGATGAATGAAACTAAATCTGGGGTCTTGAATCTCTTTCAATCTTCACTTGATGTACAAGTCTAACCATGTGAATAGATGATCTGAAGTCGAACATGGTGAGACATCCTCTGATTACCAGCCAATGATGTAAGCTATTAACAGACACGACAGGAATCACCGATAATGACAATGAACCTCAAGGTACTGCAGTACATTTCGCATGGTGTGAATAAATGATTTGATGTCAAACAGCATACAAAGTCTTTCGGTCGAAGGCCATTGATGTCAACCTATCACTGGAAGTGAGAAACATGCATTGATGTATGCAAGCCTCAAGGTATTAGATGGGTGTTTCTAAGTCAACTTCTTGGATGATATGTTGATGTCGACAAGAAGTGACTCGTCGCAGGAGGGCATTGATGTATCCCACATCAACGAAACGAAACGAGGTAAATGATTTTGGAGATGAAACATTGACTGGTGACACAAGGTTCAGGAATGGCGGGCATGAAATTGAAGGTTTACAGTATTGTAAAGGATGAAGTTTTGAACTGAATGACTTCTCTTGAACATATAGGCGACACTGAGGTGAATTGGTAGAATTGACCCAAAAAAAGTAATGGATGGTATGATAGACCAATGGTGTGATAACCATCAAGCTAAATGACCCAACCCACATAGTCACGGTGATGAGGTGAAAGTGTCATGTTCAAGAGTGACCTGCTACCATAAAGTGTTCTCGGCTTTTCCCATTTTCCCCAGTCATTTCTGACCAGTACCTCTTTATCTTTTATGAAGCTTGAGGAGGATAACATATTCTTGTTGTATAATTCCACCCTTCAGGTGAATCCATCACTATTTGATGTTTTAATGAGTCTAGTGAAGGTGAAACTTGGTCTTGTCTAGATGGACAAGTGTGTCACTATTTAATGTTTTTAACGAGTTTAACAACAAAGATAACTCTATCCTTTTCACATTTAGAGAGTCTAAAAAGGGACTAAAACGAAACTCCATAGGTTCTTTTTCGTAAATTTTTCTCTCAAGTCCGAAAAAGCATAAAATAATACAAGAGAGAACCTATTGATCATGTTTGACCAATGAGTACCTTCTTTGTAGTTAATGTATCTCAATCCAAAGAAGGGATAAAACTATATTGATTAGATATTGATTCTAATCCATTAACGAGCGAGAAATGACAAGCGCTCGACAATATTTTCATATTTAGAGAATCTGAAAATATCTTAAAGAGGACTCCATTTCAAGGAATGAGTGGTGTCTAAATTAGCAACTGCTTCTGGTGATGTTGGAACTTCTCAAAACATGTTTATTTATGTTAAGAGGTTGGCTAATAAAACCACTCATTACAACTATTCCTCAAAAAAGGATAAAACAACCAAGTGAAAACATATGATCAGCCAAAGAGATGGTGGTGATGGGATGAAAACAACCAAGGCTTATCTAACGAAAAAGGCTAATAGAATGGCAATCATGATGGTTCAAAATGGAAATGGGTTCATTATTACACAAGCTTGAACCATAGGAAACTATGCTTGGATTTAGTTTCATGTTTACACAAGCTTGAAACAAAAAACTATGCTTCAATTCAGTTTCATTTTTTACACTAGCTTGAAATGAACAAAAACTATGCTTGGATTGGTTTACATGCCCCACCATGATGAAAGGGAGAGTCCCTGGTAACCAAATGGAAGTCACTATGGTGAAGCAGGATGGTTATCCAACAACTTTTTGGCTTCGTCTAGATAGGGACAAAGGTGAATGGGGTGACTCACTTCACTTAACCTACAGGGAAACTTAATTTTACCACTAGGTGCATGCCCCCCCAAGCTTCATTACATTCACATAAGTAGACTACTCATGGCTATCAAGTGGATGGAATGAAGGTTCTTTTATGAGATCAAGTGAAAGACTCGACTGAGATTTTACGAGATCTAATCAAAGACTCTACTTGGAACTTTACTCCAGGGGTCCTTGTTTCATTTTTTAACGAGCTTGACACAAGAAAAGGAACTCTTCTCAAATTCCTTGTTTCATTTTTTAACAAGGTTGACGCAAGATCAGGAGTTATCCTCATATCCTTGGTTTCATTTTTTAACGAGGCTGACACAAGACAAGGAACTATCCCCATATCCTTGGTTTCATTTTTTAACGAGGTTGACACAAGACAAGGAACTATCCTCATGAACCCTTGTTTCATTTTTTAACGAGATTGACACAAGACAACGAACAATCCTCAGATTCAATCACAACTCATAAGAGGCCATGAAGGAGAGATCTGGTTCCAATGCCCCTAATACGTGTTGTACAACATCACTGAATTGATCGTCAGTTGATGTAGGTATGGAACAAGTTGCCACATGGTTAACCCGTGGCGAGGATGATACCATTGGTATAAAAGGACCATTGAGGTAAGATGGTTGACTGGAAGCCATATTTGGACAGGGAAATGAAAGCTGGTCAACGGTGACAATTCTGCCTTCATGTGGGAAACAAATCACTTGAAAGAGTGTTGAAACAATATCTGGCATGTCATAAACATAGTCGAGCCCAAGAAGTAAATTGTAATCTAAAGGGCTTGGGACTACCATCACATTCAGGTAAACATTTTTTCTTCCCAAAGTTATGGGTAACATAGGGAGGATTCCTAATGGATGACTAGTTCCTCTATTAAAAGCCAACAGATTCTGGGTAATTGGCACAAGCGGTGACGAACCAAGTGCTTTCCAAGTAGTTGAGGAAAGGATACTCACAGATGCACCTTCATCTATAATAGTGCTTGATACAATCATATTACAAACTTGTACTATGATCTGGAAGGGCACATAAGAAGGAAGGTGGAATCCTACTAGTCACTTCCAATCAAAGGAGGTGACTAGACTACTTGGAGGGGGTACCATAGAAATGGGAGAATTAACACCTTGAGTTACATGAATAGGAGGATTTTCCTCTTGTCTTGATGGAATAGGAGGACTGCCCCCAAGATCATTTGAATCTGAAGAAACGAAAAGAACCTGAGTGGTATCATGTTCACTGTCTTCGGAAATGTTACGATTTGTTGAAGGTGAAATTGGGTCAACTATTACCTCAACCTATTGATTTGGGTCGAGTATAGACTCATAGGATTCACTTTTAGAGAGTGTGTTTGATCGACGTTTGATTTGAGTCAGTCAATTTATCAACTAGTAAAGGATTTAGGGAGAGTTTCCTGTAACCAAATGGAAGTCACTGTGGTGAAGCAGGACAATTATCCAACACTCTTTTGGCTTCATCCAGATATGTACAAAGGTGAATGGGATGTTGCCCTTCACATAACCTACATGGAAACTTAACTTTTCCCTTCTTTCCATGAACTTTACTACCACTAGTTGATGTTGTGTCACCAACATGATCTCCAGAAGTTGATGACACAGGATGGTGTGAGCGAGCATACCATTCTTCTAAAATATTAGGAATGTCAGGACAATTTCAAAGAAGATGGTCTCCTGCACAAAGTTTGCATGGATATCAAACTTTGTGAGGCTTGATGGATGGTTCATCATCATATGTTGCATTCAAAGCAATGGTTGCTTGGTTTCCCCTCTGCTAAATTTTCTTCTTCTTCTTATTTTTCCCTTTCTTCTTCCTTTTAGCCGCCTAGTTACTAGTACCAATACTTTCACCAGTTGAAGATGAAGAAGGGGAGGAAGAAACAACTGAGGAAGAAGGCAAAGGGTAAACTTTAGGATCAACTGGAGGTTGATTTTTTCTAGTTGGAGCTGTACTCGATTGCGGAGAAATCACGACATTTTTAACCAATGAGGTTGAAAACAACCATATAGACAAGCCAATGGTAAATCCCAAAAGGGACAATGTATCCATATTTGGAGCACCAATATTTCCAAATGGAGGAAAAGGATAGGAATCCCATCAAAAGGAATTCCTTGATTGATGGAATCCGGATTTGTCACCATATGTTTCAACCTAAGATCAACTAAGGAGTGAGCGCAAAGGATGTTATCCGCGGTCAATTAATTTTTACGACACTGGAACACAACATTGCTTTTTCGTTTTTAAAGAGTGAAGAAAAAACAAAAGATGACTCTAGTCACCTTCAATGTTTAATGAGCCTGAAAGAAAAAGTGCTCAGATGATCCTTTTACTTTTAAAGAGGCGAAAAGGAATGAAAGTGACTACTCTGGTGATTCTATACAAGAGGGTAAATCACAAAACTGCAATATACACCTTGGTGATAAATGAAAGAGAAATTACCAAGGACTTTACATACGGTAGTCAATCTTCCCAAATGTTGTGTTTGGTGCATTGCGATCAGTAAGGTGGCAGACTTGGCTTCCTAGGGATAAAGGATTTCAACCTATTGGGGTCTCCCACCATATACTCGATGGTACAGGGACCACAAGTCCATACTAGCACGTATCGAATCAAAGAGGAGGAATCACCCAACCTAAGTGAAAACAACAACCACTATGTTTAAAAATGTCGAAACACGTCTCTAGCCTAGACCTCTAGATGTTTTCCTTAAGTTCCAATGCATTATTAGATTAATTGATGTAAATTTTAGGTTGATCTTACTTAAAATTTTCTTTTGAGGGTTCACCAAAAGATGTTTTTCGAAATTCCTAAGAATGCAACTAGAATGAGAAGTAATCTTTCCATTCAATTTTAGCAATGAAAATCTTAGCTATGAGGGATAGAGCATACAATTACTTTTTGAACAAGCAAAAAAGAGCACAAACTAATGCAATTCCATAAACCATTCCTTTCAAGCATTCACAAACTCAAACTCTAAAATGAAAATTGCATGTATTTCTTTTCAGTTTATCTTAATGTGAATGATGTAATAAGAAAAACTAATGCACAAATGATTCAAAACTCTTTTCATAAAAAATGATGATTTGCGACAATTTCTTTTAAAGGGAAAGGAAGACTGTACAACACTTTTGATTTTAAATAAATGAATATTTTCAACACTTTAAATGAAAATACAAATCAAATGCACAAATAGATCAATCGATTATCTATGAAGGAAGATTGTACGACACTTCATTTTTTGAAGAAAATGATGATTTTACGACACTTATCTTTCGACAAAGATCAATCGACCAAAAACTAACTTTGAATATAGACTGATAATGACAAACAAAACACTAAAGAAACATTATTCAATCCAATCAAAGTAGGGCTAGAAAAGGATATGAAGAGACTGTTTTCAGAGATAAGACATCATTGATATTCAACAAGCAAGCGATCAGAAGAATTTTGGCAAAACTCAATCCAAAGGTGGGAATTTAACCTAAGGTTGATTATTGAAGGTCAAAGAGGGAGTAACTACGTTGAAATGCACTGTCTCTCACTAGAGCCTACGCCGGTTTCAATGATTTCGAAATTGATCAGCGCAGGTCAAAGAGGGCTTATCTGCACTGATCAGCATAGACTAAAGAGGGCCAAATTGCGCTGATTAAAATATTCCAATCTTAATCAGTGTAGGTCAAAGAAGGCCTACCTTCATTGTAGTGCACTGTCTCTAAGGCTAGCCTGCACTGATTCCTATGCAGCCTCTCAAGAGTCATCTAACCTAAAATTTTGACCAAAATTCAATGCAAAAGGCCGAATTACAACAAGTAAAGTATTTCAAGGTGTCTTAAGAGGTTGATAAGATGCTAAAAGGGTTAAAATGATACCTAGTGGAGTTGCTAATTTGTTTTGGGCAAATTTAGTGTTTTAACAAATGCCTAACCCTCTAGACTTAGTAGCTAGTCTAGAAACAATGGACAAAGTAATTCGCTACCTTTTCTTTAATCAACAAATAAGAGAGGTAAGAAGAGAAACCAACTTGTAGCTTTCACTTGCTCCCTCTCTCCCTTGATCGATCCTGTCGCTCCTTTCCACACATAACCCACTTAGAAAGTACCAGCACACAAGCCGAGATATAAAACCATCAAAGCATACAATAAATATTTGTTAATTAAACATATCATAGAATCCAGAATACAATATACATCATAAAAGAACATGAATGGAAAAATATTTGAATTCTTTATTGATAAAAGGAAAGGTTACAACCCATGAATGTTCATTCTTGATTCAATGTCTTTCTTCCAGTTCAATCCCATCTCTCCTCATGAAGCAAAAATTCGACATCATTACAATACTCTTACTAATCTCATTCAAACAACATCTCTTTATCTCAAGAAATTCCAACCTAGACCAGCCTTTGAATGCTTTGTCAATTTATAGCTAAATGGAGGAGTTTAAGCCATTAATGGTCTTCATGAATGCTTTGCCAAATTTGGGAAGTAGTTCCATGGAGGAAGGGATAATAGATTAAGGTTCATTCATCCTCTTCCTCATCCAAATGCGAGCTCAACCAACTTGGAGACTTCTAGAAGCATCCATTGGATGAGGAATCCAATGGATTCATTTAAAAAATTCATTCAATCTCGCTCAGCGCAAGTCCAACAAAGGCTAAGTGTGCTACAACGCACCCAGTCAGTGCAGTTCCTGCATTGCAATGCAGCTTGATAGAAGGTTACTCGCGCTGATCTCCCTAGGGGCACTTTTTGGACGAATAGTGTCATGGAAACTCTTGGGAGGCAAGCATGATGTAGGTTGACCTCATTAGGGAATGAAGACAACTAAATTAGGGATTGATGGACACTAATAATACAGGTCCAGAAGTTAGGGTTGATGTGCCCAAATTTACCTGTAACAGTCCTCAAGTTAACTTTCTCTCTATTAGTTTCACTAATCTATGAATATTCTAGAGCTAAACGCCTCCCTTGGCTCACAAAATATTGTAATTAAGAAGGTAGATTGAACATAATGGGGTCCGACATCACAGAAGCCTAATGTGGTTGTGTTCCTCAAATTCTAAATAATAAACATCCCGATCTTTTTGAAATGATAACATTTACGCAAAACAACCACATTCCATTACTTTGAACAATAAATATATAAACCCAGGGATAATTTTAAGGATGGAATTTTATCTTGAAGTTTAGAAACCTTGGTGAATCTTGATGGTCCCCAATATGTAAATTGTAAATTTTTTGATGATAATTTTGCAAAAATATTTAGCTTTCTAATTATTTTATATTAATATATATAAAATTTAAGCGATTTTTAAGGTAAAATAAATTTATACTATAAAATTTGGGCGAATCAATTTTCAAAAAAATGGAAATTGGTGAATGTTTTTTTGGAAAAAACATGGAAAATTAGCCCACCTGTGAATATTAGCCCCTAAAAGTTTCCCTGTATAAACCCTAAAGCTCAACATTCATAATTAATTTTACGAATTAACTCAAAACCATGTGAGTTAACAAAACTATAAATCATTTGTGGGTTCACTCCTTTTTATTTTCCATAAAATAATTCAAACATGGTTCATTGGCAAAACCTAAGGCTTTGTGGGTCCCACTCTAGGTCAAGAGTTGGGACCTATCCCCATGTGTCCTTCGTGGCTTGGCTCTAAGGTGAAAGCTCTGACTAGTCAAGGGTTGGCTCGTTCTTGTGCTCACTCACTAGTTTTTTTTTGTTGAAGGCTCGACCTATGTCTATGCCCCATAGATTCTTGGTTTTGTTTTCTTTCACTTAATTCCTTATCTTGAGTGGGTTTTTTCTTCATGCAACAAAGCTAAAATTATCTCTTCCATTCTCAACAATGAAGTAGTTACTGTAGAAATTCTCATTGTAGATTAATCTGATTATACAATAGACTAAAGAAAAATACTTAATCCACTTCTACAATCAAACTTGTGTAAGCTTAATTGATTTGAACAAGATCAAATAGAACACATATAACAGAGAAGAAGAATAAATATACATGAAACACAGAAGAATACTCTGGGGAAAGCCTCAGCTAAAAACCCCACTATATGTATTATCATACAAGTGGAAATATCTCAGGCTTACAGAAATCTGGCTCTCATAGCTATCCAACTCTCAGTAAATCCCTCTCACTGCTCATAGATAGACTAGACAACTCATATGCCCTTCCCTATGCCCTCCAAGCCTCCTATTTCCTTGCACTGTTTTCCCAGGGTGTTCCAGATGTAATCTTGTGTGACACTGATCTCACACACTGCTCCAACACACTATAAAACTGTGCAAATATCAAGGAATGAATTCCTTCTGCATGCAAGATATTTTCTTATGGGAAAATTCCTGCAACTGATTGTACACTATCCCCGCCTTTAATCTTAACTGGGTCTTTATTTGAACTGACATGGATGAGTTATTTGTGAGAGAATATTCAGTTATCTGGAGTACACTAGTTTCATGCATGCATGCATTAACTGACTAAACTCACAATTAGTTCCTCAAACTATTTGGAACTAATTTAACTAGACTTAACTAAGTTAACTGAGCTAACTAATTACAACTCAAATACAACTCATCCTTATTTCCTTAATTAAGGGATAACTTCCTCAATCAAAGGGATAACTATTGCATGACTTCACAAAGACTTCATGTTTGAATTCCTCCAACTAATTAACTCAAGATGAATTAATTAATTATTTTTCAAACAACTGGTGAGACTAAATTCGAATTTTAATTCAATGACAAATTAAAATTGGAATATTCTTGTTCCCACATTTCAACACTCCCTCTCAACAAGAAAGGGATTATCTGCCGCCTCGATCCTATCTCTATGGAACTCGAATTTACACTTTGACAATGCCTTAGTCAAAATGTCAGCATCTTGCTCCTCAGTTGAAATATACTACAACAACATGATCCTCCTTGCCACACAGTCTCTGGGATGATGATACCGAATGTCGATGTGCTTGGACCTGTCATGAAATAGTGGATTCTAATAGAGTTTGATACAACTCTAATTATCAAAATATATCACAATTGGATCCATCCTCTGATCAAACAAACCAACTAGAATTTTCTGCATCCAAATGGCCTCACACATTGCTTGAATTGAAGCCATGTATTCATCCTCTGCTAAGCTGAGTGCAACCGACCTTTGTTTCCTGCTATACCAAGAAACTACAACTAACCCAAGGTTGAAAATTCCTCTTGATGTGCTCTTCCAATCTAATGGAAAATGTCCTCACACATTGCTTGAATTGAAGCCATGTATTCATCCTCTGCTAAGCTGAGTGCAACCGACCTCTGTTTCCTGCTATACCAAGAAACTACAACTAACCCAAGGTTGAAAATTCCTCTTCATGTGCTCTTCCAATCTAATGGACTCCTTGCCCAATCTGCATCCATGAAGCCCTCTAGCTTCACTCCCTCTATCTATTTGTACCATAATCCATACCGAGATGTGCCTCTGAGGTATCTCAAAACATGGTTAGCTACCTTCAGAAACATCTTGGTAGGATGAACCATAGATTGACTCAGTTGGTTTACTGCATAGCAAAAATCTGGTCATGTGTCCACTAAGTGCATCAGTGAACCCAAAAGTTGCTAATACAGAGTAGCCTCTACTACTTCTCCCGAAGTAGCATCATCCTTCCTCCAGTTACCTGCTAGAGGAGTTTGCATGGGCTTGCACTTATCCATGTGGAATCTCTTGAGTATCTCGTTGGCATACTTGCCTTGAGACACAAACAACTCCCCATCCTTTTACCACACTTCCATGCCAAGGAAGTAGTGCATGAGACCCATGTCTTTCATCTCGAATTCCCTTTGAAGGTCCTCCTTGCAAGACATGATCAACTGATCATCACCTGTCAATATGGGATCATCAACATAAAGCACATTGATCAACTGCTTACCTTCTATTATGATGTGGTACATGTTTGCATCCTCTTTACTGTTTGTGAAGCCCAACCTGGTGAAGTAGTTGTCAATCCTGGTGTACCAAGCATGAGGTGCTTGCTTCAACCCATACAAATCTCTCTTGAGTCAGCAAATATGCGACTCATAATCAAGGGTCTCAAAACCTTCTAGCTGCTCTATGTACGCCTCTTCCTCAATATTTCCATTGAGGAATGCAATCTTCACATCCATCTGATGGATCTTCCAACTCATTTGTGTTGATAGTGCCAACGTCGATCTGAAAGATGCGTACCTTACTACAAGAGCAAAAGTCTCATCACAATCGATCTCCTCGGGCTGTGAGAAACCACGGGCAACAAATCTTGCCTTATGTTTCTCCACACTACCATCAGCAACTTTCTTTACCTTGTAAAGCCAATGGGAACTCACAACTGACTTGTTCTCCAATCTTGGAACCACATCCTAAACACAGTTCCAAACTATGGAGTCATACTCCTCCACCATAGCATCAACCCAAATCAGCTGTTGCACTACTTTCTCAAAGGAATATGGCTCGGTCTCAACACATTCCCCAACAAGGGTCATGTATCTAGTGCACCGATCAGGTGACCTCCTCTGTCTACGCTGAGAAGATGGTTCTCCCACATTCTATCTTGCATCTGACAACAATCTGTCAACTTCTCTTGTGCGCTTCCGTCCCTCTCTTGAAGACTCTCCTTGAGTGCCTGTCTCCACTCCTGGAACCTTTGCATGTGGCTGCTCCACATCAGTCTGAGGCTCCTCCTTCTTAGGAACCAAAAGTTCCTCCACAACCTATAGTTGGAGCTCCCTCTCAAGGGAAACTCACATGGCCTTCTGCTCATTAAACTTTAGATCTCTATGAACCATTATCCTCCGACTAGTAAGCAAGTAAACCCAATAGTTCTGGGATGTATCAGTGTACCCCACAAGTATCCCCAACTCAGCTGTCAGCTCAAGCTTCTTCTGAGCATCCTTGGTCACATGGAAATATACTGATGATCCAAAGATCCTGAAGTGGCCCACATCTGGTCTCTTCCTGGAGGAAGCTTCCACTAGTGTCTTCATCCTAAGTATGCGATGCAAGTTTCTATTCCACAAATAGATCGTTGTGTTGCATGACTTAGCCCACAAATGAAGTGGTAGGCCTTGGTCATGCAACATCGCCCGAGCTACCCCCACAATCATTCTATTCTTCCTCTCGGCCACCCCATTGTGTTGTGGGTTATGAGGTGTCACCAACTCTCGTTTAATTCCTTCCACTGCACAGAAGTCCTTAACTCTTGAGAGACATACTCTCCACCATTGTCTCTTCTCAAGGCCTTGATATTCTTCACTGATTCTTTCTCAACCAAATCTTTGAACTCTAAAATATTTGAGAAGGTTTTATCCTTCTTTTGCACGAAATAGATCCAGCATTTAAGATTAAGATCATCAAAGAAAATCACATAATACCTTTGTTTCATGGTGGATGTTGTCGAGAATGGTCCACACACATCAATATGAACTCGCTCCATGATTGCTTCAACTCAACTATCTCGATCATGAAAGGAAGAGTTGGCGTACTTTCCCAAGGTACAACCTTTGCATGTGCCCACTTGCTCAAGTTTACCTTTGGGAAGTCTGGTAGAAATCTGTTGCATTATCTTCAAGGCCTCATGATGCAGGTGGCCCAACCGCCTATGCCATAACTCACCAATGTCTTGGCTTTACACCAATTCTACATTCAAACTCAATGCAACACATTCATCTCCTTCCAGCTTGTAGAGATTCTTCACTTGAACCCTAATCCTCTTTGTCTGACCCGTGGCTATGTGTCTCAGGAATGCCTTTCCTTTCTCGAAGACTACATCATAGCATTTGTCTTCCAACATCGCGACTGATACCAAGTTCTTCCTTATTCTAGGCGCATACTTTACATCAGTCATGGTGAGAGGAGCTCCGTGCTCCCTCTAAAAAACAACCATACCTTCACTTGAAACATGGTACTTTCCATTATCTCCCATCTCTATGCACATCTTGAGGTCTTTCTCCTCCAAGGTACTAAATAAACTCTTATCTCCGGTCATGTGGAATGAGGCTCCACTATCTAGATACGAAACACAACCCACCATTGATGAAACCATACATGTGATGAGGGTAAAATCCAATTTGAACTTACAGGCTAGTGCCTCACCTTCTGATCCTTTTGAGGATCCCTTCTTGGGTTTATTCAATGGAAAATTAGTTGCATAATGGCCCACCTCATGAAAATTAAAACATATCACTTTAGATTTGTCAATCTTCTTCCCTCCATGAGAAGAACTCGATTTGGAATGGGAAGCCTTCCCTTTCCCTTTCCTTTCCTTACTTGCTAAGGCTAGATTTTCTTCATCATCATGCTTAGATGAAGAACCATCTCTGGTGCTCCTCCTGATCTTCTCCTGCATCAGATTCAACCACAGTCATTCCTAATCTAACAATTTCTCTCTTCCATTCACTGAGTCCTGGTATCTAGGCCATCTCTTAGGAAGATCGAGGAGAGCAAGACTCACCATATCATCATCGGCTGTTTTACCATTGGCTTGCCAGTATGGTTGTTTTCAACCTCCTTGGTTCAAAATGTCATGATTTCTCCGCAATCGAGTACACCTCCAATTTGAAAAAGTCAACCTCCGGTTGATCCTAAAGTTGACCCTTTGCCTTCTTCCTTGTTTGCTTCTTCCTCACCCTCTTCCTCTTTGCTTGGTGAAAGTATTGGTACTAGTAACCAGGTGGCTAAGAAGAAGAAGAAAGGGAATAAGAAGAAGAAGAAGCCAGTTCAGTAAAGGGGCAACCAAGCAACCATTGCTTTGAATGCAACATCTGATGAAAATTCATCCATTAAGCCTCACAAAGTCAAATATCCATGCATAATTTGTGTGGAAGATCATTTTCATCAAAATTGTCCTTAATTTCCTCAGATCTTGAAAGAATGGTCTTCCCATTGACACCATCTCGTATCATCAACCTCTGGAGATCATGTTGGTAACACATCATCAACTAGTGATAGTAAGGTTCATGGACAGAAGGGAAAGGTCAATTTTCCATGTAGGTTATGTGAAGGCATTCACCACTTTCACTTTTGTCCCTATTTGGATGAAGCCAAAAGAGTGTTGGATAACTGTCCTGCTTCACCACAACGACTTCCATTTGGTTACAGGAAACTCTCCCTAAATCCTTCACTAGTTGATGAACCGACTGACCAAAATCAACTGTTAGTCAAAACCACTCTCTCTGAAAGTGAATCCTATGAGTTTATACCCAACCAAAATCAACAGGTCGAAGTAACAGTTGACCCAATTTCACCTTCAGCTAATCGTACCTTTCTCAAAGAGAGTGAAAATTATACCACTCAAGTTCATTTTGTTTCCTCAGATTCAAATGAGCTTGGGGGAAATCCACCTGTTCCATCAATACAGGAGGAAAATCCTCTAGTTATCGTAACTCAAGGGGTTAATTCTCCCATTTGTACAGCACCCTCTCCAAGTAGTCTAGTCACTTCCTTTGATTGGAATCAACTGTCAGGGTCTCGCCTTCCTTCTTATGTGCCTTTATAGATCATAGTACGAGTTTGTAAAATGATTGTATCTAGCACTATTATAGATGAAGATGCATCAGTGAGTATCCTTTCCTCAACTGCTTAGAAAGCGCCCGATTCGCCGCCGCTTGTGCCTATTACACAAAATCTGTTGGGCTTCAATAGAGGAACCAGTCAACCGTTAGGGATCCTTCCTAAGTTACCTATTACTTTGGGAGGGAAATCCGTTTATCTGAATGTGATGGTAGTCCTAGGCCCTTTAGATTACAATTTACTTCTTGGGCATAACTATGTTTATGGCATGGGAGCTATTGTTTCAACACTCTTTTGAGTGATTTGTCTCCCACATGAAGGCAGAATTGTCACCATTGACCAGCTTTCATTCCATGGTCAAAATATAGCTCCTAGTCAACCATCGTCCCTAAATGGTCCATTTATACCAATAGTATCATCCCCGCCATAGGTTAATTATGTGGCAACCTATTCCATACCTACATCGACTGATGATCAATTCAGTGATGTTGTACATTATGTACTAGGGGCATTGGAACCTGATCTCTCCTTTATGACCACTTATGAGTTGTGACCAAGAGTCTTCGAGGATAGTTCTTTTACTGTGTCAACCTCGTTAAAAAATGAAACAATAGTGGTAAAGATAATTTTCCTTGTAGGTTATGTGATTGGTCTATCACACCATTCACCTTTGTCTATATGGACAAAGCCAAAGAGGTGTTGGATAATTGTCCTACTTCATCGTAGTGACTTCCATCTGGTTACAGGATACTCTCCCTTTCATCAATCTGGGGGCATGCAAACCAACTCAAGCATAATTTTTCGTTTCAAGCTTGTGTAAACATGAAACTGAATCCAAGCATATTTCCCTATGGTTCAAGCTTGTCTAAAATGAACCCATTTTCAATTTTTAACCCTCGTGATTGCCCTTCTATCAACCTTTTCTATCAAATGAGCCTTAGTTGTTTTCATCCCATCGCCACCATCTCTTTGGCTGATCATACACTTTAACTTGGTTTTTCTACCCTTTTTGAGGAACAATTGCAATTAGTGGTCTTATTAGCCAGCCTCTTCACATAAGTCAACATGTTTTGAGAAGTTCCAACATCACCAGAACCAGTTTCTACCATAGACACCACTTGTTCCTCAAAATAGAGTCCTCTTTAAACCCTTTACAAACTCATTAAACATGAAAAGGTTGTCGAGCGCTTGTCTTTTCGAACTCGTTAAAGTATTGGAAATGTCATCCCTCCTATATTATTTTATCCTTTTTTCAGACCTAAGGGATTACTTTACGAAAAAGTACTTATGGAGTTTTATTTTCGTCCCTTTTCAAACACTCTAAAAATGAAAAGGACTGAGTTATCCTTGTCGTTAAACTCGTTAAAATGATAGCAACAAACTTGTCCATCTAGGTGAGACCAAGTTTCACTGTCGCTAGACTCGTTAAAATATTAAATATTCATAGGTTTGCCCGAAAGGTGAATTATAGAACAAGCATATGTTATCCTCCTTAAGATTGACAAAAATAAAGAGGTACTGGTCAGCAATGGCTGGGGAAAAAGGGAAAAAACTTGAAGAATTTATGGTAGAAAGTCGCTCTTGAACATGACACTTTCACTTCATCTCCATTATTGAGTTGGGTTGGGTTAATCCTTTCACCGATCATCATACCACTGGTCTTTCATACCATTCATATTTTGTGGTTAACGCTACCAATTCATCTCAGTGTCGCCGACATGTTCAAGAGAAGTCATTCAGTTGAGAAATCACCATCCAGTTAATGTCTCATACACTGCAATACCTCCAACCTTCATTTTTTCATGACCGCCATTCCTGAACCTTGTGTCATTAGTTTATTTTTCACCTCTAGAATTAATTTGCTTTGTTTCATGTCGTAGATGTGGGATACATCAAGGCCCTCCTACGATGAGTTGATTCTTGTCGAAATTAGCTCGTTATCCAAGAAGTTGACTTAGAAACAACACTTTCAGTGCTTTGAAGCTTGCATCAATCAATGGCAAGTTTCTCACTTCTGGCGACAGGTTGATATCAATGGCCTTCGACCAAACGATTTTGTGTGGTGTTCGACATCAGATCATGTATTCACACCACGTAAATTGTACTGTAGTACATTGAGGATCATTCTCATTATCAGTGATTCCTCTCACATCTGTTAACAACTCACATCGTTGGCTGGTAATCAGGCGATGCCTTTCCATGTTTGACTTCAGAACATCTCTTCACATGGATTGACTTGTAAATCGAGTGAAGATTGAATGAGTTTGAAGACCATGGATCTAGTTTCATCCATCCAGGCTGCGATATATTCAGGGATATAAAAACATCAATTGTACAAAGGCTTTACACAGATGGTCATCCTAATCATGGATTGCAACTCTATATCTATAGAATCACAAATATGTATCTGCAGATGACTATCTGATCTATGTCCATGAAATCAAATTTATAAAGCTGAGCATGGGAATGCCTCCCTTAGCTAGATCATGCAAAATTATATTATGATGATATATTGTATTGTAACTTATGCAGGTCACTTCCAGTTTGAAACTTCGGATCCTCATGATAAAGCATTTCACCCAACATGAATATTTACGACCTCATGCTTTAGGGGGCAATTGTTATAGACATATTTGGGCACATCAACCCCAAACTTATATGTCAATGTATTAGAGCTCATCAACCCCTAAAAGAGTTGCTTCATACCCTGAAGGAACATAGTCATCTGAATACATCATTTCCCAAAAGTTCCATCTGAGAAACCATCCAGAAATTGCCTAAATTGAACCATACTAACTACTCCACTGGAAAAGTGCAATGCATATTGAGTGGTACACTACCAGGGTGCGATGAATACTATTTAGGCCTTTTATAGGGTGTGATGGGCGAGGATGGACAAATGCTTGGGACATTTGTCAGTTGATTGCTCATCGAATCTTCTACAAACTTCCCTTGTGCCACTTGGCTCTCTCAATTCGCCCAAGGATGAATAAGGGATCTAAGAAAATCTCCAATCCATTCTCTTGTGAAACCCATTGTAACAAGTGGAATGACACTAATCAAACCCTGACACTAATCAAACCCCATGGATGACTCACACCCTTGCAAACATCTATAAATGGATCCCTCATCCAAGAGATCTAGAGGCTGGAATATTGTGAATTGCAAGGAAGTGCTGATAGTTTGAGGAAAGAGTATTTTATTCTTGTTGGAGTGATCTTGCTATTTCGTGAGGTGAAGAAGGATTGAAGCTAGGAGGATGATGCTAGATCAAACAACTGTGTTGTAATTCTCCTTTCTATTAGTAAAGCTCTTCAAGTTTTCTTCCATATGATTGTGCGATTGTGAATGTTATCATTTGTGAATGCTATCATTTGTTCATTATATATCTGATTCTGTAATATTTGTATCCTAATAGATCATGATGCTTTGATGGTTCTTTGTTGCTGTACTTGTACAGGTACTCTCCAAGCATGTTAAGTACGGGCAGGAGTTGCAGGATCTGTCAAAGGGGAGAGAGATCAAGCAAGGGATTAAGTGGAAGTTCCAGGTTGGTCCCATTATCTTTCTCTTAACTGTTACACATAGAAGAAATTATTGAATTGCTTTAAACTGTTGTTTCTAGGGTAGCTGCCAAACCAAGAGGGCTAGCATTCTTTAAGAATACTAGTTTTCCCAGAAACACCTCTACCCTCCAAGCCTCCTATTTCCTTGTGATGTTTTCCCTAGGTGTTCCAGTTTTAAACTTATGTGACACTGATCTCACACACTGCTCCAACACACTATAAAACTACGCAAATCTCAAGGAATGAATTCCTTTTGCATGCAAGAGATTTTCTTATAAAAAAATTCTTGCAAATGATAGTACATTGTCCCTGCCTTTAATCTCAACTGGGTCTTTGTCTGAATTGACATGCATGAGTTATTTATGAGAGAATATTCAGTTATCCAGAGTACACTAGTTTCATGCATGCATGCATTAACTGACTGAACTCACAATTAGTTCCTCAAACTGTTTGGAAGTAATTTAACTAGACTTAACTCGGTTAACTGAGCTAACTAATTACAGCTCAAATAAAACTCATCCTTATCTCCTTAATTAAGGGATAACTTCCTCAACCAAAGGGATAACTGTTGCATGACATTACAAAGACTTCATGTTTGAATATCTCCAATTAATTAACTCAAGATGAATTAATTAATTATTTTCCAAACAATTGGTGAGACTAAATTCGAATTTTAATTCTCAATTTTAATTCAAGGACAAATTAAAATTGGAATATTCTTGTTGCCACATTTCAACAGTTACATAATTTTCTTCTTACTGGGCTAAATAAAATAGAACTTGGGTTCCAAGGTTAACTAACAAACTTACCCAGGCGGGCTGTTGGGATCTTCTGGGATACCAAAAAGAAAAAAATTACCAGACTTACCATATTCCTATAGGCTTCTATAAAAATTGGAGTTGTACATGTTTCATTTATATTTTCATTTAATTGGACAAATGCATTTTCTTTGTGTTGGATTCATTTCACTCAGTAACCTCACAGTTCGCTCATATTATTCTCGCCCTTTCAACAAGACTTCGTCATGGGTGACGGTTCAATCTTACTTGATTTGAATTTTATTCAACAAAAAAAAATATCTAATACTGCCAATATGAGGTGATTATGATTATTCTTTCTTTGGGATTTAACCAAAATGTAGAGAATTTGATTAACGCCATGGAATTACTAGCTCCTCTAGAAACAACACTTCTATCACATTCACAGAGAGGAATTTTAAATTATAGAGAACAAACCTTCGTTCTATTTCTCATAAATAAATATATACTTATGAATTATAGTGGATCACTACCCGAGAACTCTTTTAACTCGCCCTTAGGCATTTTTTCCTAGAGGTATTTCTTCTCTATATTTTTTTAATCTCTCTATACTTGAAAATCAAAATATCTAAACATAATAGTCACATGGAAAATTTTCCCCAATACTCTAAATAAATCAAAACTCAAGTAAACAATTGCTAAATTTACACAGGCCCAAATGAGAAAACAACGAACTCATACAAATTATCCTAACAACCTAATAGTCTAGATTCCTCTAGAATCAGGAAAATTGGATATACATTAAAATCCTCTGAATTGTTAAACACGCATGGACAACAAAGGAATCTGAATGATAAATGAGAGTACAATTCTTATTAACATCTGATATACATTTATAGTACATATTGTGACCGTTGGGTTTCACATCCCAAGGTCTCTTGGACTCATTTTGTCCATTCGGCTTCCACACTAACCCATTGAGGATTAGGTGTCCAAGATTCCCCCCCTTAATCCGAAGGGTTATGTATGAGTCCAAGAAGAGAGATGTAATACAAAATGTGAAAAAATGCATGGCAACACTAGGCTGAATGTGCTCTCTGAAATGTTGGTATAAAGGGCGGTGGTTTAAGGATGACCACCAACACTGGAACACTTAGTGCAGTTCTCGGAACTCTTCCAAAACTGGCAAGATGCTGAAGTCTTCTACTAGAGGAAGTGCTCCTATTGTTTTGAAGAGGGAAACCTTCAAACAATAAAGGGAGGTCTCACCCCGCATAAAAGGGATAACTTCAACCTAAAAAGGGAAGTTTCAACCTGTGATGGTTTAAGGATGACCAACAACTCTGGAATGCTTAATGCAATTCCTGGAACTCTTCCAAAACTGGCAAGAAGTTTGAGTCTTCTGCTAGAGGAAGTGTTCTCAATTTTGTTCCTGGAATTCTTCCAAAACTGGCAAGACGCTGAAGTCTTTTGCTAGAGGAAGTGTCCTAGATTTCCAACCGAAGGCATGTTCATGGGCATCTTTGTTTCTGGCTACAACTCTGAATCTAGTGTGATAGGTTGTGGCTCAGGCTTGCTTGATGTGACTTTGAAGCTTGTAGATTACCATCATTTCCCCCCTGTCAGATACATGGTGAGATGATGGAGAAAATTCAACTTCAAGACTGTTCAATACTCTAGAACAAGTTCTGACATGTGATTGGAATATCTTCTTGGTTGTTGATTCCCATTGCCAAGAAGTGATCCATCCAAGATGAATCTGTTTTTTTGCAGGACGTTTGTTTCTGAAGCATCTGTGTGAAGAATGGGTGGTTTTATGACAGTGCTTACATGGATGAAGATAAAAAAAGTGATATTTCAAATGGCCAACTCAGTCACAGTGTTGGAATTTCACAATCTGTTGTTGTTGTTGTTGTTGTTGCTGTGGAAGAGGGGTAGAATCTGGAACAGCTGGAGGTGAACAATCATGAGGAGCAGGTGAACTGTCATGAATGAATCCAACACTCTAAAATTGAACGGGCTTGGCATAGTTTGGAATATGAAAGGACAAGTCCGTGTCATATCCAAGACCAATTCTGTGCTTGTTGTGGACAAGTTGTTCCCAAGGTCTGATGATGGGCTTGGGAAGTGCAGACTGAGTTTATGTATCTGCATGTACAACTGTTGCTTTATTAGGTACTTGATCTGAATGAACTTCAACAATATTGTCTTGTTTTTTATGGGAGTCTGCTTCATTGTTCTGAACAGAAACATGTTCAGAATGACTCCTATGATTTAGTTCTTCTTGCTGTAGCTGAGTTTCAAGCTGTAAAAAATCAATTTTTTCATGTACATCTTGTAAACAACTATGAATATCAGTGAGAAAATCTTTGCTGATTTTGACTGTATTATCTATAGTAGAGAGTATTAGATTGTCCAGTAACTCTAATATTTCATCAATTCGAACCATTTTTCTTCAGCAAAATTTTACTCCCTTTTGTGAAATGACTTTCTTGTCCAACAAATATCTTTGCCTGCTCCTTGTAGAGCTTTCAAAACCTTTAAAAGAATTCTAGCTCTACTCTGCGAGGATCTCAAAGCAATATCAATAAAGACAAGACTCCAAACAATATCACTGCCAATTACTCTTGTTACTCAACCCTCCAATTGTTTGAGACACGGAAAGATAAGCATAAAATGATACGACCAAGGAAATGGTTATTGAAAAGGCAATACCCTTGGCTATCGAAAGAGCACCATCATCAATAAATTTCTAAAGATAATCGATCTTGTGAAAGAATGCAAGGATGTTGCAGTGCTCAAAGAAGTAAAGAAGTGCTGCCACGTGGTGTTCCCTGTTGTTAAACCCAATAAATAGAGCAGCCCTGGGCCTTCAACTCACTTGCTGTCATGATCTAACTTGTTCAACTCTCTACAACATGACACAAGTGCAGTCAGTGCTTCATCTGTGACTCCAGCTTAACTCCCTCAAAGACTTGCAGCTTTTCCAAACTGACTCCAATGCTGTGCTGGAAATTACACAACCATCAAATTTGATTGTTTGTAGTCTGTCACAATTTTGGAAGAAGAGCATCAAAAATTGGTATGCAATGGGAAAGAGTAAGTTGACGCAAGTCTGAGGAATCACTTGCAATGGAAATTATTCCTATGTAGCTAACATTCTGACACTTTGAAACATCAAGTCTTTGTGAGTAAGAGAGATCAAGATTACGTAACTCTTTACATTTCACAACAACAAGCTCAACTCCAAGATCAGTGACCCCCACGCACCACCTAAGATTCAAAGTTTCAAATTTACTACAGTCGACAGTAATGCATCCAAGACTAAAGCTAAAAAACCTCGGAGGATGACTTTAGGAAATATATACATCAAATGGTATTCGCTATTCAATTCTCACAGGGTTTCTTGATATCTACTCTGCGTTGAATATTTGAAGAGCGTACAGGAAAATTTCTTGATGTTCAACATCTTGGTTACCAAAAATTGACTGACCTTGTTGCATCATATAGTCACCTTGTATTAGTGAACAGTTCTGGCCCTGGACCTGTGCAATTATTTCCAGCGAGTTTTGTGCCCAATAGTCCCAATTGCAGAAGTGTACATCATTTCCTCTGGCGGAAGTGGCAAAGGAATAGCAGAGAATATAACCTTGAAGGAAAATATATTTGATGAATCGTTCTACATACAAGTTCTTGATTTTCCTCTTGCAATGGTCGATCTTGAAAGCGAATTGCTACCTTCTATGCCTGAGACTTCAACAAAAGCAAAAGCCGAGTCTCCTTTTCAAGAGAATGGTATGAATCTACGCATTAGCAAACCCAAGTTCAGAAAGCTTTAGGTGAGCTTCCGTATAGTCAGCAAAGAAAGCGTCTTCGTCTTGTGCATACTTCTAAGCAAATCAGCAAGCAATGCCTATCTATTGTGGAGACCAACCGTGGATAGAAGAGCATAGTGTGCACAAATATTGGGAGAGTATTCAAACTACAACATTCATATGACTGTGTAATGAACAATAAATGCAGTGTAAGATTAACAATAGAGATAGCGTGGTATTAGCCTGGAGGTGGATGCAATCTGCCAATTTCTCTCTGAAACTTCCGACGTGGATCAACTTGGACCTAAGCTCAATATGTTGGGCATTAAGGTTATGACTGAACTGGTGGAGGAAGTGCTGAAGAACTCGTACAAGGGGGGTGAAGCGGCCCTCAAGTTTTTTTTCACTGGTCTCTTAATCTGCTTGGGGGCAAGCACAACCCTTATGCCTGGAATCTTCTTGTTGATGTTCTTGGCAGTAACAAGATGTTCGATGCAATGTGGGATGTAGCAAAATCCATGAAGGCCGATGGGATTCTCTCCCGCCAGACCTTTGCTAATATTTTTACTTCGTATGTAATGGCAGAGAAAGCGAACAAGGCAATGATGACTTTCGAGGCGATGATGACCGTTTCAACAATGGTTCATGACATATGTCAATGGAACAAGCTTCAAAGCAAATGTTACATAACCTTCAACACAATTTTAACAGCTTCTCAAATGATTTAGGATTAATGGAAGTTCAACGCTTCATTCCAATAATTAATCAATACATGGAGACCTTTTATATTAACCCACGAACATGGATTTCAACGCACAATGAATCACATACTATGAATCGAATATTTAAACTATGAACTGAATCGCACCATTCATAAACACCATAAAATCGAATAGCATACTATGAATCGAATCACGCCTTTCTACTTCATGTCATTCATTCAATTTTATTCCAGAATGTACCAATGCGCAGGTGATAACATCAAGTTACATATTTCATGTGCCAAATTAGTTGTTAATTGTTTGAAACTGTTTAGAGCACAAACGGTGAGTAACACAAAGGAAACAAATTTTACAGGGAGACAAAGAGAAAATCGTAGCGCTTAATTAAAGTGAATGCGATTAAAATTTCTGACTGTGAGTAACAGAACATTCGAGCGATTCATTTCTGAAAGGTAACGGGCAACCTTATAATTCTCAGGACAATCCTCATACTCCACATAGGATTGTAGCAGAGCGTAGGTAATGGCAGGCACTCAACGCATTCAAACGGATGGTCAGACAATGTTCAAATGTCAAGCTTGTATGGAGCAGAGTGCAGGTAATATAAATAGAATATGGCAGAAAACGGTTATAGAGAGTGCACAGAGCATAGGAAAGAATATGGCATAGAATGAAGAATAAAAAGCTCAATAAGGTGGCAATTCTGATCAACACTGATTAGGAGAAAGACAGAACTGACATGTATATAGAGACCACAAAACAAGTGACTCAAATTGAAGTAGGACCAGCAATTGCCCGCTTTGATACCATGTTAAACACACATGGACAACAAAGGAATCTGAATGATAAATCATGAGAGTACAATTTTTATTAACATCTGATATGCATTTATAGTATATATTGTGACCATTGGGTTTCACATCCCAAGGTCTCTTCGAGTCCTTTTGTCCATTCGGCTTCCACACTAACCCATTGAGGATTAGGTGTCCAACATGAATTCTAACTAAAATGAGGAAAATAAAATCTCAATCTACAATTTGCATGACCCCTTGGGTCATAAGAAAAAATAATTCTTCTAGGGTGGTAAACATAGATTAGACACCTGAGGTAGAATAAGATATGACCTCCTAGTCATATGCCTTCAATTTTTTACATCTCTTGGATCCCAAAATTTGTGTTGTTGTTTTCCATTCATCGCTTCTCACTTCAACCTTGACTTCAGCCTACCAGGATCCCATACGTGATTCTACGATATGCCACTTTTTTTTCTAAGCCAATATTGCACAATTATCTTAATGTTGGCTGTGCTCTTCCTTCCTTTATCCCAAATTCTACTTTGTAGCTACCTCACTTCTACCGTGTTGATGTAGTCCTCTCCAGGTAGCCAAATATTGAAGCGGATTACTCTTTCCTTAACATTGTACTATTTCTCAGGTACTCCCTTTATTAGCATCTCTAATTCCTTTACTTTGGTGTCTGCCTCATTCCCCTATTGTTGTTGTTCATCTATTTGTACTCGTTTTACTAGTATCTCCAATGTTCTAAGGTCCCATACCCTACTTTCTTGTTTCCCTCTTATTGTGTTTATGTTAGCCTCCACAACTATCCATAGTTCTTTGCATGATGTTCATTGTATTATTCTTGTCATAGTTGCATCCATATGTCATGGACACTTATTTGTTGAAAATTTCTTATGACCTCAGCTGTCACTTCATCATTCAACATCTGCTCTACAGTGGTCAAAACATTTGGTTTCCTTCTCGTTCACTGTCCTATTGGAGATTATTTATTTTCTCATTCATTTGGACATCCTTGGCATCATCTCAAGCTGCAATCTTCTTGATACATATACTATGTACTTCACTTGAGAGTTGTGTCTATTTATTGGAACATTTCCTTGGTACTTGTATCCATAATTCCTCCCGTTGAATCAAATTCTCTAGTTGCAACAATAATTTTAGTACTTTTATTTTTCCAACTACATTATAATCTTTAAGAGAAATTCTTTGGTGTAAATCACAAGATAAAACATTTGTCGACGCGTTTCGAACCAACTAGTGTGGTTCATCGTCAGGACAAGTTGAAGAGACAGATCCAACTTAGCATGTTAAACAGTTTGAGCAGAGCCTCCAACGACCATTAGGACTAACGGCTACTTTTGACTATAGGACCAGAGCCAAAATTAGTTATATTAGGTGACCAAAAAAATATATAAATTAATTAAAATGGTGTTTAAGGTTAGTTAAAAAGGGGTATAGTTTGTTAATTAAAAATTACCAATTAGCTAGAAAAAGGGGGATAAGTTGTATAATTATAAATAACATATAAAAGTTAGTTAAAAATAACGGATCGAAAAATAATAAATAAATAAATAAATAAGTAAAAATAAATAAATAAATAAAATTAAAAATTAAAAAAAAAATATATATATATATATAAATAAAAATAAAATTAAAAAATAAAATATAAATATAAATATAAATATAAATAAATAAATACAAACAAAACAAAACAATAAATAAATAAATAAAAATAAAATAAAGTAAAATAATAAAATAAACAGATAAATAATAAAAATAGAAATAATTTTATTAATTAATTAATTTATTTATTTTTTAAAAAATAAATAAAAATAAATAAAATTAATAATAATAATAATAAATATACCAACAGATAAATCAAAATGAATAAATAAAAAATAAAAGTAAAAGTAAAAGTAGAAATAAAGATAATAGCAATAAAATTAAAATTAGAAATTAATAAGAATATATATATATATATATATATATATATATATATAGTTTAATTAAGAATGTTCTAATAAATAAATAAAAAACAAACCAATTAATAAATAAATAAATTAATTAATTAATAAAAATAAAATAAAGTAAAATAATAAAATAAATAAATAATAAAAATAGAAATAGTTTTATTTATTAATTTATTTATTTTTTAAATAAATAAATAAAAATTAATAAATTAATAATAATAATAAATAACTAAACAAACAAATAAATCAAAATAAATAAAATAAAAATAAAAAAATAAAGATAATAGCAATAAAATTAAAATTAAAAACTAATAAGAATATATATATATATATATATATATATATATATAGTTTAATTAATAATGGTATTAAAAAAAATAAAAAAATAAATAATACTAATAATAATAGAATACTATTAACTTAAAAAATAAATGAATAAATAATTATACCGAGTCAAAAGGAGAAACTCTAGGATGAAGACAAGGCATCAAGGAAAAAGATCCGCGAAATAAAGAGAGAACATCGAAATCTAGAAAAAACAAGACTAGGAAGAAAGGGCAGGGATCCAGCAGCTACTGATCTTCCAGTCGTCATCTCTATTGAGATTGTTCGGCCTTTTTTCAATTTCAATAGCTTCCCTGAATTTACGGTGATGGAACTGTGCAACCTTGGCAATAACTTTGGCCTCCTCAATACACACCTGATGCTTGGTCTTTTCCACATGCTCTGCTAACGCTGAAGACTTGGTTCTGCCATGTCTTAGGTCGGCTGCATGTTCACTGATCCTTTGCTGAATGGAGTGCCCTGTTTCCCCGATATAGGGTGTTCTACAGGAACAAGGGATCAAGTAGACACCCTTCATATCTTTAGGATCAATGGGATCTTTCACCGATCTGAGGGATTTGTGAATAGTGTTGAGGGGCCTGAAGGTTGAGGGAATATCATACCTCCTAAGGATCCGAGCAATCCTGTCCGTGGTTCCTTGGACATAGGGAAGATGGACACCTAGCCGACGCTCTTTAGGCTCTCTATCGATTAACGCGTTTTTAGAGGCTTTGAGGAAAGCCTTCTGACCTAGGCGCCTACTATAGCCATTCTCCACAAAGACATTAAGGAGATGGGATTTCTCCTTCTCGAAACTCTCCCTATCAGAAATCGTAAGGGCACGAGTGGCGAGGCTATTAAGAACACCCAACTTTTGAGCGGGGAAATGATGGGAATCGACATGAAGATACTGCTCAGTATGCGTTTTCTTCTGGAATACTGAGTGGGAGAGAGAACCGTCTATATTCCTCGATATAAGGATATCCAAGAAAGGGAGGCAGCCATTGACTTATTTTTCCATGGTGAACTTAATGGCCGAGGACTCACAGTTGAGGTGGTTGAAGAAGATATCCAACTCTTCTAGGCCATGGGACCAGATGACATTAGTGTCATCCACATACCTTTTCCACAGCTTGGGAAGGAGACAAGCCGAGGCTAAAGCTTTGGCTTCAAAATCTTCCATAAAAAGATTCGCAACAATAGGGGATAGGGGTGAGCCCATGGCAACACCACAGGTCTGCTCAAAGAACTCACCCTCGAAACAAAAGAAAGTGGAAGTGAGACAGATCTCAACCAGATGCGTGGTGTCAGGATCCGTTAGGCGATAGATCACTTCCATGGCTTCTTTTATAGGGATACAAGTATAAAGGGAGACCACATCAAAGCTAACTAGAATGTCCTCAGGGCTAAGCTTTATGTCCTTAAGCTCTTTAACGAAGGAAGTAGAGTCTTTTACGAAGGACTCTGTACGGCCAACCAGGGGTTTGAGCTTAATGGCTAGGAACTTTGCAAGAAGGTAGGTCGGACTACCAATGGTGTTGACGATGGGTCCCAGGGGGGCGCCTTCTTTGTGAATCTTAGGCAGCCCATAAATCATAGGGGTAACAGGATTGCTCTCAATGAGCTTATGGTAAAGGGAACTCGTCGAGCTGCTGGACTTGATGGTGAGAGCCACCTTCCTAGAGATTTTCTTAAGAGGGTTCTTGGGCAATTTTTTATAACTGCCACTATTGTAAAGATGATCTAACATCTTCTTGCGGTAATCATCCTTGTTAAGGATAACCGTAGCCCCACCTTTGTTAGCCTTCATCACGATGATATCATTGTTCTGGTTTAAGGACTTAAGGGCAATGAACTCCTCCTTGCTGATGTTCTTCCAAGGGGGTTTAGCCTTTCTCAAGATAACCGCACAATCTTGCCTGATAGTGTCCTTGATCTTATCAGGTAAACCCCGGATCCCAAACTCAACATCACAGATGATATCATCAACAGGAATCTTCTTCGGGGCTAAGGAAAAATTCAATCCTTTACCCAACACTTTAAAAACGGAAGGGGGGAAAAAGAAACTAGAAAGGTTAATAACCATATTATTAACAAGAGAAGGAGGGGTAACTTTACTAGAACAAGGATATAAACAATTGTTATTAATATTTAATATCTTATTACCTACCAAATTAGAACCATTTGCCTTAGTAAACAAAGTACCCTTAATATTATCATTATCTTCCTTACTAATTCCGACTACACTACTATTATTATTATCACTATTACTATTATTACTAGGAATATTAATGCAATTATTATTACTAATCCTATTAGTACTGCTACTATTAATAACATAGCCATTAAACAAAGTATCATTAATGTCATTAAATAAATTATTATTATTGTTATAATTATTATTAACATTATTAATATTATTATTCTTACGAATGTTATTACAATCATAATTGATATTAACATTCGTAAGAATAATAATATTAATAATGTTAATAATAATTATAACAATAATAATAATTTATTTAATGACATTAATTATACTTTGTTTAATGGCTATGTTATTAATAGTAGCAGTACTAATAGGATTAGTAATAATAATTGCATTAATATTCCTAGTAATAATAGTAATAGTGATAATAATAATAGTAGTGTAGTCGGAATTAGTAAGGAAGATAATGATAATATTAAGGGTACTTTGTTTACTAAGGCAAATGGTTCTAATTTGGTAGGTAATAAGATATTAAACATTAATAACAATTGTTTATATCCTTGTTCTAGTAAAGTTCCCCCTCCTTCTCTTGTTAATAATAAGGCTATTAACCTTTCTAGTTTCTTTTTCCCCCCTTTCGTTTTTAAAGTGTTGGGTAAAGGATTGAATTTTGCCTTAGCCCCGAAGAAGATTCCTGTTGATGATATCATCTGTGATGTTGAGTTTGGGATCTGGGGTTTACCGGATAAGATCAAGGACACTATCTCAATAGTGTCCGAAATTGAAAAAAGGCCGAACAATCTCAATAGAGATGACGGCTGGAAGATCAGTAGCTGTTGGATCCATGCCCTTTCTTCCTAGTCTTGTTTTTTTCTAGATTTCGATGTTCTTTCTTTATTTCGTGGATCTTTTTCCTTGATGCCTTGTCTTCATCCCAGAGTTTCTCCTTTTGACTCGGTATAATTATTTATTCATTTATTTTTTTAAGTGAATAGTATCCTATTATTATTAGTGTTATTTATTTATTATTATTATTATTATTTTTTTTTTAATACCATTCTTAATTAAACTATATATATATATATATATATATATATATATATATATATATATATATATTTATTCTTATTAATTTTTAATTTTAATTTTATTGCTATTATCTTTATTTTTTACTTTTATTTTTATTTATTTTTTATTTATTCATTTTGATTTATTTGTTTGATTTTTTATTTATTCATTTTGATTTATTTGTTTGTTTAGTTATTTATTATTATTATTAATTTATTAATTTTTATTTATTTATTTAAAAAATAAATAAATAAATAAATTAATTAATAAATAAAATTATTTTTATTTTTATTATTTATCTGTTTATTTTATTATTTTAATTTATTTTATTTTAATTTATTTATTTATTTAATTATTTATTATTTGGTTTTTTTATTTATTTATTAGAACATTCTTAATTAAACTATATATATATATATATATATATATATATATATATATATATATATATATATATATATTAATTTCTCATTTTAATTTTATTGCTATTATCTTTATTTTTACTTTTATTTTTACTTTTATTTTTTATTTATTGATTTTGATTTATTTGTTGGTTTATTTATTTATTATTATTATTAATTTTATTAATTTTTATTTATTTATTTAAAAAATAAATTAATAAATAAAATTATTTCTATTTTTATTATTTATCTGTTTATTTTATTATTTTACTTTATTTTATTTTATTTCTATTTAATTATTTATTAATTGTTTTGTTTTTATTTATTTATTTATTTATATTTATATTTATATTTTCATTTTTTATTTTTATTTTTATTTTTATATTTTATATTTTTATTTTTTTTATATTTTATTTATTTATTTATTTTTACTTACTTATTTATTTATTTATTTATTATTTTTCTATCCATTATTTTCAACCAACTTTTATGTGTTATTTATAATTATACAACTTATCCCCCTTTTTCTAGCTAATTGGTAATTTTTAATTAACAAACTATACCCCTTTTTAACTAACCTTAAACACCATTTTAATTAATTTATATATTTTTTTGGTCACCTAATATAACTAATTTTGACTCTGGTCCTATAGTCAAAAGTAGCCGTTAGTCCTGATGATCGTTGGAGGCTCTGCTCAAACTATTTAACATGCTAAGCTGGATCTGTCTCTTCAAGTTGTCCTGACGATGAACCACACTAGTTGGTTCGAAACGCGTCGACAAATGTTTTATCTTGTGATTTACGCCGAAGAATTTCTCTTAAACTTGATATGGATCACAGAAGCCTCAATTCTACATTATAATATTTAGACCTTGGATTTATTAGCCAAAATCTAAACAATATGGTATCAAAATGTTGTTGATTATCTATATATTCTAGGCTATATTCTTGAGCTAAAACCTCTTTTTGTAGCTACTCCCTTATGGTTTTATTCGATAATTGTTCAAGGCCTCCTCCTAGGTGCCATCTGAGAGGTAACTTTGTCTCATCCCTTATCTCAACAAATACACAGTTCTATTCTCCATCCTTATCATGGCTACTATGTGCCATGGTCACCTTTGTGGATTGTAAGGTTCTTCTTGACTTCACGTTGCCTTCTTTCTACCTTTGGCACTTTACCTCATCCCTTCTTGAGGATTGTCGACCATGAGTTAGATTCCCCTTCTCTTGGTCTTCTTGGGGAAAAATTTTCTACCACTCATTCTCATGAGTGATATTATCAACCTTGGGTACAGGAACATATTCCTTCATGATAGATTCTAAACTATGTTATCTCCCCATGCCTTGGGAATGTACATCTTCACCCCTGCCCCCCTTACTTATGATAACCATAGATAACATCCTGTTTTGGTCATTCCTCAGGCATACACCAAAAATATCAAATTTGAAATTATAAGGCTTTACAACCTCATTTGAAATCTTTGTACTTAGGTTTCTAAGTTTATCTAAATTCTCTTATAGATTTCATCTTTTCTCATGGTCTTCCTTTTTCCTGAGGGTTTCATACCCTTCATCCAAGGCTTGTTGGTCACATTTATCAACTACATTTTCTACCAATTCTACCTTAGCATGTTGGATGTACATCTTTAAATCAAATGTACTTCCTTCTAGGGAACTAAATTCTTCATATAAATGTGAAAATCTAATTCGAAATAAATTTTTAGTTTCATCCTCTGTTATCCAGTCTCCTCCCTCAAATTCTAATTTCATTTTTTCTGGCAACTTGATTTCTACAACATGTTCCATAAGCACTTCAATTAAACCTTTTCCAATGTATATCTCATACAATTACTGAGATGCTCTCCTTGGAATTTTATTGTTTCCTCTGCCTCTTAAGTGAAACTTCATATTCTCCCCTTCTTTTATGATAGTTTGTAATGATTTTCTTCCCTCATGGCCTTCATCACCTACACATGAGCAAAACATATAAGTTTAAAAAACATGAGCATGTTGATCCTCTATTGATTCTCTTGGAATCATTAATTTTTTTGGACATTTCCCATGCTCCATGAGGCTTTCTGCCAGCCTCATTTATTTATCCTTATCATCATCGCCACTCCCTTTTATAATATATTTTGATTTCTTTTATTTTCCCTTGGCATCATTGTTCTCATCCACTACCATGGCTATCACTGACAATTGTTTAAAATATTCCTCTTTGCTTTCCTATGGTTTTTAAAGGTTGTATTTGTACCGTGTTCCCCTTTCTAGACATCATGTCCATGCCTTCAGTGTGAATTCACATAAATATCACCCGCTTTAAAGATACAAGGCCATCTAGCCTCCTCAAGTGTTTCTTCTATCATCTCTTCTTGTTGACCTTCCACAACAAATTCTTCACATTCTCTTAGACATTTGATTAATATCTCATCAACATCCTCTTTCTACTACTCACTCCACTATTTTGGACTTTTCATACAATCCATGTGACTTTTAGTCAATCTCTCTTCTGCATATTCTACCCCTCTAAGGTTTGTTCATTGGTCTTTTTCAAAACAACTAACTGCTTCATCCTTAGGCTCAACTTTTCTGAGCTCTTCTTCTCTCTGTTGTGTACTCAGAAAGTTCTTTATATTCCTCCGAAGATTTTTGTATTTAGGGAGTTTCCTCTAAAAACTTTTTTTTTCCTATAAGTAACTTGATGCTTCTCCTCAAGTTCCATTTTTTCCTTTCGTCTTCTCATTCCAGCAACATTTTCACTAAACTCAGTCCCTCCTTCATCTCAAACATCTACTTATTAAAATCCTCTTGATTTAATTTCCTTCCCATGTAATTTTTCTTGGCATCCTACTCTCCTCCGTTGTGGCTTCTATTTGAACCTCAATTGTGGCCATCAATAGCCATCTCTTTTCCTTCGTTCTTGTGATATTCCATTTTCCCACTGTGAGATATAGTCAAGCCTTGTAAGAATCTGTCTCCATTTCTTGTTACCTGAACGCCCAACCTACTTCTCCATGCCCTGGACTATTGATATTCCCTTGGTTCCCTCCTTTGGAACCCCTTGAGCACTCCTTGCGCCTATTTGGATTTTTTTGCACCTTGTTCTTGTCTTGAGAATTCCTCTGGTTCTCTTCTCTTAAGGACCTCCTTTGTCCCCTTCACTCTCCAACCACAACTCGGCTTTCTCCTTCAACAACCTCCCTTTATCTAAGGTTTCTTTTCCACTTCTGCTGATAATTCTACTAATTATTTACATCTCTTGTTGGCTATAATTACGCCATCCACATTTGCTACTATTTGCAGTTATTAGCTTTCTTTCCAAAATTAAATAAACTTAATGACTAGTTGCCTGCTAGGATTTCTCCTCAATATCCCTTATAGCTCTTCACTTAGTTGTTCTCTCCTTCTAGTTCTGTTCCTTTCTAGTCTAAATTTCTTCCTTCATGCCACCTCCTCTTCCGAGAAGTATTCTTAATGTCTACTTCGAGACTCATTCATTTTAGAATCTGGTACTATGTTCCTCATCTTAGGAAGCTTCCTTTCCTATATTCATACCTTTTGAGTATATGGTGTCCTGAGTCTGAATTTCCTCTATCTCACCTCTATATCTTGCTTTATCAATCTTGTCTTTGTAAAATAGACAAATTTTTAGCCACCATTAAAAATAAATAGAGAAATAATTATCTTTCCTGTGTAGCGTATTCTCCTCCTCAGTGACTGTAACATTTTTTGGCTACAATCTCCCTTTATATGACAATGCTCTAAAAAGAGCTTTGACTCTCATACTAAAAATGGCATAGCAAATGCCTAATGTTGTTGCGTTACATAGCTTCTAAACAGTAAGAATCCCTATCTTTTTGAAATGATAACATTTCACCAAAATGACCACATTCCATTCCTTTAAAGAATAAAAATATAAACCAAAAACCTCAACATTTGTAATTCCTTGTATGAATTAACTAGAAACCTTGTGAGATAACAAAACTATAAATCATTAGCAGGTTCACTCCTTTCTATTTTCCATAAAATAATTAAAATGTTATTTATTAGTGGAACCCAAGGCTTTGAGGGTTCCACCCTAGCTTGGGAGTTGGGACCTCACCCAACGTTTCCTCCATGGCTTGGATCCAAGGCCCGCCTTCCGACTGCTTGGGGGTTGGCTCCTTCCCATGCCTGCTCGTTGGATTTTTTTGTTGAAGACCTGATCTCCATCTATGGCCAACTGATTCTTGATTTATTTTTCGTTTAATTCCTTAGCTGAGGCGTTTTTTTCTTCACGTGACGGAGACAAAATTATCTCTTCCATGCTCAACAATGAAGTACTTACATAATTTACTTCTTAATGTTTTTAACAGAATGGAACTTGGGTTCCAAGGTGAACTAGCAGACTTATCATATTCCTACATGCTTTGACGACAATGGGAGTTGTACATGCTTCATTTGGATTTGCATTTAATTGGAGAACTACATTTTCCTTGCGTTAGCTTCACTTGACTTAGTAACCTCGCAGTTCACTCATGTTATTCTTTCCCTTTCCACAAGACATGGTCTTAGATGTAGATTTTCTCTCGCTTGACTTGAATATGATTCTAAAAACAACGACAACCATCAGTGCCAATATGAGCCGATTACACTTCCTCTTTCTTTGGGATTTAACCAAAATGTAGAGAATTGGCATATGCCATGTAATTTCTAGCTCCTCTAGAAACATATCTTCTATCACATCCATAGAGAGGAATTTTAAATTACAGAGAACAATTCTAGCTTCTATTTCTCAAAAAGAAATATATACATATGGATTATAGTGGCTCACTACCCATAAACTCTTCTAATTTGGCCTTGCTCAATTTTCTCCTCTTTTCCTCGAGGACTCTCTTCTCTCCTGTTTTTTTTATCTCTCTACACAAAATAAATGTGAAGACAAAATATCTCAATAGAATAGTCACAAGAAACATCTATCCCAATAACCTAACTAAGTCATAGCTCAGCTCAACTAAACACCTAACTTAGTCATATCTCAGCTCAACTAGACACTCATTGACTTTACATAGGCCCACTTGGGAAAAATACCAACTCGTACAAAATATCTTAAAAACCTGATAGTTCGGAATCCTCCAAAATCAAGGCACTTGGCTCTACACTAAAATCTTTTGAATTATAACTAAAATGAGGAATATAAAATCTCAATATTGAAATTTCATGACCCCTTCACTCTTAAACAAAGTTTAATTTCCTAGGGTGATGCTACTACATTAGGGTCCCTAAATTTTTATCATGGATGAATGATGGGGACAATAATCTTCTAAAAGGGAACTTGATAGATATGTAATGTAAATAGTCGAACATAATTAAAGTTGTCTCCATAAACAACACACTTTATTAGAAAGAAACAAGAAGATATTGAAAGTTGGGAAAGAGATATCCCTAAATTTTCCTCATTGCATATAATGGTTCTTCTTAATGGAATCCTTTGTCTTCATTTCTCCCTCTTTCCTTTCATATTATTCTAATTTATTTAATCCTTTCATTTTTTTCAATGTTCCCCTAATTAGTTTCATAGTAGATTTGTATGTTTTCTATCTTCTTGTCTCAACATTCAAGCCTTGTGGATCTTAGACCCCATGATTCAAATCAAAAGGCCATTCATATTGTTACTATTGTTTTGTATCTCTTGTTCTTGAGTATATTGTGATCTTTGGATATGCCCTTTATCACTTAGGTAGGGATTGCTAGTTAAGAGGCTTATCTTTACAATAATTTAGGAAATAGAAGTTATTTAAAGTGTTGTCAACCTTATTCTCCATGGGTTTATTCAATGTCCTTTTCTTCAAAAAAATCCTAAAATCCTCAATGGCTACATTGGTTGGCATGGTACCTCCTTTTTAAGAGCTCCACACTATTTTTCTAGATGTGTTGAAGGTATTAACAGACAGATAATTTGTCCTACTCTAACGAAATAACTGCTTCCATGTTTGCTTAGTCATCCTAAGCGAACTTTCTCTCTACTAGTTGCACTAATCTATGAATATTCTAGAGCTAAACTCATCCCTTGTTACACCGTAAGGCATTCCCTTTTGAAAAGAACTTCTCTCTTGCACACATGTCATCACTCTGCACCTTTGGATTATATGTTAGATGATTGGAGGATTTTCAACCATTTGATCATCCCAGGGAAAGGTAGTTGGAAGGAACCGTCTCCAAATATAAGCATATGGATTTTTATTTAAACATTCCTTTCCATATTGGAAGAATGGAGAGTTGAGGTTCTTGAAGCAAATGTTTTCTTTCAGAATGTTAAGCTTGTATATGCATTTTTCTTATTTTTCTTATTATTTGCTGTCTCCATTGAACAATGAATGTGATGGAGGCACAAGCAGATTTTTTCAATTCTCTGATGCAAATTGTTTCTTGAAATTCAAATGTGTTTTCTTCTTGTTTCTTAAATTTATACTATTTTTTAAAAAGAAGATAGTCAATTTTGCTAAATATATCATATTGTGTTCCATCCGCAACAAAACAAGCATTCTGTTTTCTTTATAAAAGTTTGCTCATTCTTTCGGTGCCTCCATATTTCTAAGAAAAATTAGAGTAGATTTTCATGGAAAATGGCCTCGACAAAAATTACAGTAGATTTTCAAGGAAAATGGCCTCGGTTTTGCCATTTTTTGGACGAATGTCTTTTTGAAACTCATCGCTCCAACAACTGCATTTATCGCCAACGACAAGCCTCTGCAATCTGAGGAAATTTCTCTAGCTCTATCGTTCATAATATCAGCCTCACTTACAATTTTATTTTCAAATGCTCATTTTCTAAATAACTCCCAGTCTTCGTCTGAGGATAAACTATCATTTGCTCCTTTGGAAAAAGTTTTCCTAGTTATTGCTAGGAACATGACGCATGATCTGAGACTTTTGGTATTGTGTAGGTGGTGTATGCCCAGTTGCCAGGGAGAATTGATAATGATATAAAAAACCATTGGAACACAAGACTTAAGAAGAAACTGGTGTGGAAAGGCAAGCACCATAAAACCAGTCGTCTTGCCTCAGCAAAACAACAAAGTCAGGACTTGCAAAGCTAGGGTCTTGGCTTTTGAAAGAAGCATTGTTCTATTTGTTCAATAAATGGGTGTCTTGTCAATCAGACCCTAGTTCATTGGCGAGTTACAAATCTGAGAGTATAAATCCGTTCATCAGCGTTTCCATGTTTGCCATGGTCTATTCCATGTCCCCCCCTGACAGTAAGTTGCCTACAAGTGCCGAAGTGATTTTGAAGAAATGGTTGCCCAACAGGAATAGGTACTGCACAACGCACCAGTGATTATAGTTGGGAACTTTTATGAACTTCAGCAAGTGAACTTGATTTTATTGTGCTTATTTCATCTTCCACTGTAATACCCACTGTAAAGGAATTTGGTTTTATTTTGGTTATTTGAATCTACCCCCTCCAAGTAAAACAACAATCTATAATAATAAATGACATCGTATAGGTCATTAATCGCCTTCTCGTATTCAAATTCCTGATGGAGCTTTCCCTCAGGATCTTGATGTGTATTTCTCTTATTGTTTGATGTTGCTTTTGTATTCATAATCTTTCTTTCTTGTTATTGTTTGCTGCTTCTTGTTATGTTCATAATACGCTCCTGGTTTTCTTCATATTTGTTATCACTAAAAATTCTGTTGCCAAAATTGCTCAGACTAGCTTAAGGACAAAGTGTTTTCGCAGCGCAACCTGTTTTAGTGATTTCGTAGCGAAAAACACCGACTTTGCACTGGCTGCGCTACGAAATTGGGGAATTGTTCAAATCCATAGCCAATATCTCACCCATATCACCTTTGTCTCCTATGGGTTCTGTGGGAATATGATATATGCATAGAAAAGCCTGTTTCTGCAAATTGATGGTGAAGTTTGTAATTCATTTGAGTTATGGCTACAGGCTTGCTTGCCTTCTAGTGAGAGTTTAAATCTTGTTAACCAGGATAAAAGTCCTCAATCAGTTCCACTGTCAATGACAGCTGAGGTTAATAGAAAGGTGGCTTTTGAATAAGGTGCCAATCATAAGAAGGAAAGCATATCAAGATTTAGAAGATGTTGGTCATGGTATAGTGCCTTAGAAGATGCATCATTGGAAACAGAGGATTTTCAGACTTCTGCAAGTGATTACTTGAGAGCTCTTTCTATATTAGAACGCTAGAAAGAACTGAACAGTCGACATATTTCACAACTATGTTTTAAGATATGTTTGGCTCTACAGATGCAGAACAAGATCCCAGATGCACTAAGCTATTTAAGATCCCAGCTTGTATACAAATGAAGCTGAGACATCCAAAGATGAAAGTTCTGGCAAATATGCACAGACAAATAATGTTCCCGAGGGAGATCTCCATACTGGTACACTGGCTACAACTGCCGTGGATGATGAGGTTGATGTGCTTAAAGGTCTAATGTCAGATCTTTCAGATAAGATTGAAGATATCAAGGCGATGATGTCAGCTCCACCGTTGTCTGAGGTTCTTCAGGCTCTTTATGATGATAAGAACGTTTCTCAGGATAAAAATGCTTGTATAAGTGTGAATTCCTCTCATGAAGTAGAAGCTGGTTATTGACTAAAAGGTAGTGCATATGTCATCTTCAAGTGTACATGGTTGTGGGATCGTGTAAGTGTCAGTGATGAGCTTTTGATAAACGAAATGTTAAGATTTGGCAAACGGTACTAGTTGTTCGTTCATTAGTTCTTCCACCGACAAAGGACATAGACACATGGTTAAAAAAAAACCGCATGCAGTTATGCTTCTATTATTCTTCCGCCATTTAACAATCGGCCATACAGTCATTCCAACAAAAGACGCAAAGATAACTAAAAAAGGGGGTTTTCTGCTAAGTCTCACAGGTCGATGAACGTATTATCAAGGCATTTGCCCTGGAGCGCCGCAATGATATTGATTCAGCTGCGGAATTTATCCTTAATAAGGTGGTTCCTAACCAAAATGATCAAATAGCGGATGCAGAACTTGATAGTGAGTGTGAAATTGTGGATGGTCCAATTACTGAGCATGACTATCATTCAGGTTTTGAGCAATTGGCACCAATTTCATCTCATTTATCTGTTTGCGGCCTTATATCTGATGATGATGCGTTTGAGGTGTCTGATGAAATCATATTAACAGATAGAAGATCAGATAGTGAACGCATTGTTGCTCATCTAATGCAAACTAAAATTAATGAAGAACATGCGCGCTCTTTATTGTCAGTTAATTCAGCTCTAGTCAATCTCAAACTAGAATTGAAAACAAAGAATTCAGTCCTCATTTGGTTAATATGAGTGAAATTAAAGGTGACCAGATGTCTTGCAATGAAAAATCATTAATACAGTTTGAGGATGGAGAAAGCACAACGACACCAGTTTTGGCTGCCCAACAAGAAGCGTTTTTTAGCAAGTTCTCCATTGTTTGGCACTCAGTTTTGCAGAAATCACAAGCCTGCTTCAGTGGAGGCGAGGATTCCATGCCCAAAATCTCAGCAAAAAATTGTCATATCTTTCCATTACTCCTAACTACTGTATCAAAGGTCTGATTGTTAGTTGGTGTGAAAAACATGGAGTCAAGGTTCCAGATCCAATTACTCGACCTCTTCCTACATCTACTTTGAGATTAGACTCATCAAACTCTGTTGTCATCACATATCAACATGATGACTCTGTCAAACTAAAAATACCAAAAGCAGGGGCCAGCTTTGTGACATACGGGACACAGGTTCATTCAGGAGGTAGCGGCCTGTTTCACAGGTTTGGCAATACCACAAGCTCAGCATGCAATCCAAGTTGTTGGTAAAGTTAGAGGGATGGAGTGGCCTCCTGATGTGTTACAAGTCTCATTGGATCCCACTATTGGGAAAAGTGCAGCCATAAGCAACAGAGGCTTTGATATCCAAAAAGTGAACCTTGTACAGCAGGAGAATGATTTGACTGTAAAGATGACATTGCATACCCTGAGGATTGAAGATAAATTTCAAGGTCATGTGTCTACAACATGCAAGTATATTGCTTGTTCTGTGCTGGAAAATGATAGTCAAGATCCAGTTGAGGAGATCATTAATAAATGTAGCACAGTGTTAGCAGAAAACCAGAGAGGAAGACTGTATTTTTTAAATTACACAGCAGTTTCGTAGCGCGCTACGAAACTGCTGTACGTGGTGATTTTAAATGCAGAGCAGCTATTTTGATAATATGAACGGGAATTTTGAAAGAGAGACACATGTTCAATCAACAAAGCTGCCAGCACATTTGGGAATATGGTGATGCTCGTCATTGTTGGGGTATTAAAGAGCTGGAGACATGCTGCTACATTTTCGAAGAGTGGTGGAAGACAAGGACCGGAAAAGCAGGGGTTTTATCCGAATACTATTGAACCATTGATGCATCTAGTATCCAAAACCAGCATGAAGCATTAACTGCTCATTTCAGCCATCTCAGCCAAATGGAAAGGAAGCCATGTGTCAAAGCTGCAAGGAGGAATCTTCTACGAAGAAGATAGAGTTAGAGTTATAATTAAATTAGAACTTTTTAGAACTTCAGTTAGTGCTGATTGTATTTAATAGGTTAGTTCAATATCGGATAGGGGTAATTAATGGCAATCATCGAGCTCCCCTCATGCTGGAGGAGGAAGCTCGAATGAGATAGGAAAAGCACTCTATAAATAGCCAAGAGAGTGATGTAATAAGGGTTGGATGTTTTGGAGAAGACTATTTTGGTTTATGTATAAACAGATTTCAGTAATGCAGATGACTGTTTTTTCTTCTCAGGATTCACAATGGATCTTATTGTTCAAATGTGTGATGGTATATTTTCTTTAATGTTTGTTTACAGTTTTGTTAATGCATAATCACTCGTAACTCATGGATCATGCTCTGACTTCCTGTACGCCTTGGCAAACTGTGGTTTCATGTAAGTTATGATTGAACATTTAGATGTAAAGTGCCCTGACTTCTATGAAAGATAGTGTTGTTGTTTACTGAGATATGAGTGACTCCATAAGCCCAATGGGAATCAATTCAATGTTGTCCAGCCAGCATACTTGTTTATGTGTCTTATAAGAGTTAGCCATCTTGTCATTAGTCAACATTCATAACCTTTGAGAGAGCCCTCTCAGACTAAGGAGGCTAAGCCTTAGTCAAAAGCCTGGTTTGAAATAGTTACACAGAGTCTTGCTGATTGGCAGCCTTCAGTGCTTGATTTTGTGATAACATTTTGGTGCATCTGCCGGGAGTCTGAAGATTATTCTTTCCCGAAATCAATGGTTGAACTTCTGAAGGTAGCAGGAGCTCAGACATCAATTTGAGGTTGCAAAACTACGTTGGCGAATCCACACATCAAATAAGGAATTGGAAGGTGACTCCACTGCTAGAAGATCAGTAGCTTGATGAAGTTTCAAGATGGATTCTACTGCAAGAATGAATGCCAGGTATGCTCCTATGGATCGGTCTCATATCCCTGGTTTTCCAAATCCTATGCCAAAGGTTGATTGGTTAGATGATCTTCCAATATTCAAAGATGAAAAGAAGGATAATGCTGCTCTCCATTTGGTTAAATTCCATATGCATGTACGCAGTCTTAAGGTTCATTTCCCTGAAGATTGTCTCATGAAAATGTTTATGACCACTTTAGAAGGAAAAGCATGGTCTTGGTATAAAAGTCTGGAAAATGGTTCAATATATTCGCTTGCTAGTTTTCATGATGAATTCTGTGAAATGTATAAAGAAGGTTATCCTTCCTTATTGATGCTTAAAGATTGCTGTAGACATTCTTTAAGTCTTATTAAGTATTTAGAGGATGGTTATGATGATGATGAATTCACGGATGAAGAAATTTTAGAGGCTCTTCATAACAATGCATTCCAACACCAAGGAGAAGATATAACATCCCATGAAACACAGCATGAAGATCAACAGGGGTTTATTTGTGAAACCCATGTTTCATCCTTTGATATTGATGTAGAGATACAACATATTTGTCAGGCTTCAGATCATCATGAGTATGAAATCGATTGCAAATAGCCAGAAGAAGTACTGGAAGATAGCTTTTACGACCCTCAGGCAGAGGAAAAGCTTGTTCAATTTTGTAATTCCTTGCAGCAGCTTACTTCAAACAATAATCATAAGTGTGAGGAAAATTACATTGTTTGTGAACATCATTCAGAAGGGCAGTTGGATAGCATATCAAATAAATTTGGTGTGGCCGAGGATAAGTTGTTTGAAGATATAGAATGTTATGAGAATCAGCAAACTAACCATGTGTTTTTTGACCCTATAGCTGAATACATGGAAAAGATTTACTGTTCAGGTGGCTTCCAGTTATATTTTCATGTTGAAGAACAGTTACACCTCATGCTGCCTTGGTTACTTCGGTATCTGGTTTATTTTTGTTTCAAGCACAGCCAAAGGACTCAAATGTCAGATAAGATAAATGATTGGCTACATTGGAAATTTCATATTGATTGAGCAGAAAGAAGTTGAAATTGTTAGGGTAGGTAGGTAGGTAAATGCAAATAAGCTCAAGGTCAACTGAGCATTTTTCAGTAGATGTAGTTTTCTTTCTCCTACAGTGATCATCCAGCTAAAGCCCGAGGTGAAGGCCCAAGGAACTTAAAGAAGATGTTTGTCAAATAAGTTTTATAAGGCACTGGACCTGCGAGTTCTTAGTGTACCACAAGGGCACACTATCCCAAGTGGAGCCACTGTTATCACTAAAAATTCTGTTGCCAAAATTGCTCAGACTAGCTTAAGGACAAAGTGTTTTCGCAGCGCAACAATCCTTTAGCAGTTTCGCAGCGCAACCTGTTTTAGTGATTTCGTAGCGAAAAACACCGACTTTGCACTGGCTGCGCTACGAAATTGGGGAATTGTTCAAATCCATAGCCAATATCTCACCCATATCACCTTTGTCTCCTATGGGTTCTGTGGGAATATGATATATGCATAGAAAAGCCTGTTTCTGCAAATTGATGGTGAAGTTTGTAATTCATTTGAGTTATGGCTACAGGCTTGCTTGCCTTCTAGTGAGAGTTTAAAGCTTGTTAACCAGGATAAAAGTCCTCAATCAGTTCCACTGTCAATGACAGCTGAGGTTAATAGAAAGGTGGCTTTTGAATAAGGTGCCAATCATAAGAAGGAAAGCATATCAAGATTTAGAAGATGCTGGTCGTGGTATAGTGCCTTAGAAGATGCATCATTGGAAAGAGAGGATTTTCAGACTTCTGCAAGTGATTACTTGAGAGCTCTTTCTATATTAGAACGCTTGGAAGAACCCAACAGTCGACATATTTCACAACTATGTTTTAAGATATGTTTGGCTCTACAGATGCATAACAAGATCCCGGATGCACTAAGCTATTTAAGATCCCAGCTTGTATACAAATGAAGCTGAGACATCCAAAGATGAAAGTTCTGGCAAATATGCACACACAAACAATGTTCCCGAGGGAGATTTCCATACTGGTACACTGGCTACAACTGCCGTGGATGACGAGGTTGATGTGCTTAAAGGTCTAATGTCAGATCTTTCAGATAAGATTGAAGATATCAAGGCGATGATGTCAGCTCCACCGTTGTCTGAGGTTCTTCAGGCTCTTTATGATGATAAGAACGTTTCTCAGGATAAAAAGGCTTGTATAAGTGTGAATTCCTCTCATGAAGTAGAAGCTGGTTATTGACTAAAAGGTAGTGCATATGTCATCTTCAAGTGTACATGGTTGTGGGATCGTGTACGTGTCAGTGATGAGCTTTTCACAAACGAAATGTTAAGATTTGGCAAACGGTACTAGCTGTTCGTTCATTAGTTCTTCCACCGACAAAGGACATAAACACATGGTTAAAAAAGAAACCGCATGCAGTTATGCTTCTATTATTCTTCTGCCATTTAACAATCGGCCATACAGTCATTCCAACAAAAGACGCAAAGATAACCAAAAAAGGGGGTTTTCTGCTAAGTCTCACAGGTCGATGAACGTATTATCAAGGTATTTTCCCTGGAGCGCCGCAATGATATTGATTCAGCTGCGGAATTTATCCTTAATAAGGTGGTTCCTAACCAAAATGATCAAATAGCGGATGCGGAACTTGATAGTGAGTGTGAAATTATGGATGGTCCAATTACTGAGCATGACTATCGTTCAGGTTTTGAGCAATTGGCACCAATTTCATCTCATTTATCTGTTTGCGGCCTTATATCTGATGATGATGCGTTTGAGGTGTCTGATGAAATCATATTAACAGATAGAAGATCAGATAGTGAACGCATTGTTGCTCATCTAATGCAAAACTAAAATTAATGAAGAACATGCGCGCTCTTTATTGTCAGTTAATTCAGCTCTAGTCAATCTCAAACTAGAATTGAAAACAAAGAATTCAGTCCTCATTTGGTTAATATGAGTGAAATTAAAGGTGACCAGATGTCTTGCAATGAAAAATCGTTAATACAGTTTGAGGATGGAGAAAGCACAATGACGCCAGTTTTGGCTGCCCAATAAGAAGCGTTTTTTAGCAAGTTCTCCATTGTTTGGCACTCAGTTTTGCAGAAATCACAAGCCTGCTTCAATGGAGGCGAGGATTCCATGCCCAGAATCTCAGCAAAAAATTGTCATATCTTTCCATTACTCCTAACTACTGTATCAAAGGTCTGATTTTTAGTTGGTGTGAAAAACATGGAGTCAAGGTTCCAGATCCAATTACTCGACCTCTTCCTACATCTACTTTGAGATTAGACTCATCAGACTCTGTTGTCATCACATATCAACATGATGACTCTGTCAAACTAAAAATATCAAAAGCAGGGGCCAGCTTTGTGACATACGGGACACAGGTTCATTCAGGAGGTAGCGGCCTGTTTCACAGGTTTGGCAATACCACAAGCTCAGCATGAAATCCAAGTTGTTGGTAAAGTTAGAGGGATGGAGTGGCCTCCTGATGTGTTACAAGTCTCATTGGATGCCACTGTTGGGAAAAGTGCAGCCATAAGCAACAGAGGCTTTGATATCCAAAAAGTGAACCTTGTACAGTAGGAGAATGATTTGACTGTAAAGATGACATTGCATACCCTGAGGATTGAAGATAAATTTCAAGGTCATGTGTCTACAACATGCAAGTATATTGCTTGTTCTGTGCTGGAAAATGATAGTCAAGATCCAGTTGAGGAGATCATTAATAAATGTAGCACAGTGTTAGCAGAAAACCAGAGAGGAAGACTGTATTTTTTAAATTACACAGCAGTTTCGTAGCGCGCTACGAAACTGCTGTAGGTGGTGATTTTAAATGCAGAGCAGCTATTTTGATAATATGAACAGGAATTTTGAAAGAGAGACACATGTTCAATCAACAAAGCTGCCAGCACATTTGGGAATATGGTGATGCTCGTCATTGTTGGGGTATTAAAGAGCTGGAGACATGCTGCTACATTTTCGAAGAGTGGTGGAAGACAAGGACCGGAAAAGCAAGGGTTTTATCCGAATACTATTGAACCATTGATGCATCCAGTATCCAAAACCAGCATGAAGCATTAACTACTCATTTCAGCCATCTCAGCCAAACGGAAAGGAAGCCATGTGTCAAAGCTGCAAGGAGGAATCTTCTACGAAGAAGATAGAGTTAGAGTTATAATTAAATTAGAACTTTTTAGAACTTCGGTTAGTGCTGATTGTATTTAATAGGTTAGTTCAATAGCGGATAGGGGTAATTAATGGCAATCATCGAGCTCCCCTCATGATGGAGGAGGAAGCTCGAATGAGATAGGAAAAGCACTCTATAAATAGCCAAGAGAGTGATGTAATAAGGGTTGGATGTTTTGGAGAAGACTGTTTTGGTTTATGTATAAACAGATTTCAGTAATGCAGATGACTGTTTTTTCTTCTCAGGATTCACAATGGATCTTCTTGTTCAAATGTGTGATGGTATATTTTCTTTAATGTTTGTTTACATTTTTGTTAATGCATAATCACTCAGAACTCATGGATCATGCTCTGACTTCCTGTACGCCTTGGCAAACTGTGGTTTCATGTAAGTTATGTTTGAACATTTAGATGTAAAGTGCCCTGACTTCTATGAAAGATAGTGTTGTTGTTTACTGAGATATGAGTGACTCCATAAGCCCAATGGGAATCAATTCAATGTTGTCCAGCCAGCATACTTGTTTATGTGTCTTATAAGAGTTAGCCATCTTGTCATTAGTCAACATTCATAACCTTTGAGAGAGCCCTCTCAGACTAAGGAGGCTAAGCCTTAGTCAAAAGCCTGGTTTGAAATAGTTACACAGAGTCTTACTGATTGGCAGCCTTCAGTGCTTGATTTTGTGATAACAATATTCATACTCTCTTCTGGTACATTTTAATTTCATCTGCTATGCTACTCTGATCTCATTTGGTGGCAATTGAGACGACTTGAACTCCCCCATTTGGTTTTCACTGAGATTGGTGATATATCTGAAGAGAAAGGGAATCTTTCATATTTTCCATTCTCGTATGTTAACTATCGTAAGAAGCTAAATTTGATGGTGATCCCTGATGATATGAGAATGCATCCAAACCGTGATGTTGTATTTAAGTAAAAGTTTGTTTTATTTATTTTTTTTTTTTTTTTTTTTTTTTGCAATGTACTTCAAATATCTTTTTCGTAAAGTTTGTTTTCTTCATTTGTAAATTATTTATTATATAATGTGATCATTGCCAACATGATTGTGGTAATCAACCTAACCTGAATATTCTTTGAAAAATGACACAACTTCTCATTTTGGGTTTGTTGAAATTGAAGATATATCTGAAGAAGTACATAATCTTCTGTTCTTGTTTCTTAACTTCTATAAAAATGTAAAATCGTTGCCTTCTGGAATGGGAGAACTTTAAAAATTGAATCTCTCAATCTTCAAATTTTTAATTTTATGTAATCTTTGATGAGATTACAAAACTTCAAAATTGTGAGATTGTGTTTTAAAACCAATAGTAGATGGAGATATAAATATACATATTTTGGTTTCCTGTATTTAAAATTATATTTTTAATAATAATAATAATAATAATATTTATTGGTGTATAAGACCCCCTTTGTTTGTGGGGCAAGGGACGCGCACCCATTTGACTGCTAAGTCCACGAAGGCATACATACTCTACCCCCTTTGGTTTTGAACTTGTGACCTCTTAGGAGGAAACACATGTTCTTAACCATTAGGAATCCATTTCAGATATCAAAATATGTGAAAATTTTAAAACTATAGTAATATATGAAATCTTAAATTCTATTAATATTTTTTTGTTTTAATGTGGTTTGATTTTTTCTAGAACAATAGGTCAATAGACATATCATTTATTATTAAAGACATATAAATGTTAATTATTAGGACAAAAAGTTATTATGAAATACAATTAAAAAATAAAATAATATGGAAATTTATTTTTAGAGATAATTAGAAAAAAAAATACAAAAAAAAATTGCCTAATAACTAATGATATATATGATTTGTAGTTTGTATCTATTTTTTGTGATTAAATTTATTAGATATTTCTCAATTTTCAATGCTCTTGTCCAAGAGGAGCTATAAGGTGATTTCCTAGTCTAAATTAATTTTTGAGGAGCTATAAGGTGATTTCCTAGTCTAAATTAATTTTGAGGAGCTATAAGGTGATTTCCTAGTCTAAATTAATTTTGAGAAAATCTGGTTGAAATTTTTGAAAATCTGGATTATAGCTGCCAAGTTCATTTGGGGTGCCCCAAGATATTTTGATGGTGTTGAATCTATTTCCACCATAAAAAATTATTTGAAGGCTCCCACAATTAGATTTCTTGAAAAAAAATTGGGTTATTAAGACAAAAAATTTGCAATCCCATAAAAAATGTGGCCTCAATAGACAATGCCTAAGGTGATGAGGTAAAAAGTTTGGTTTGGTAAAATAAAATAAAATGTTTAGAATTTTTCTAGTGCTCATTTCTAGCTAACTTAGATGTATGGCTATAAATTGTGTGAGCTATATGTTCTTTGAGACATATTTTGAAAGATCTATCACATTGGCCTATGTAATTTTTCATAGGAGCAAGGGATTTGGTAAATTTTTTGACCAAACATAATGCCAAATTCACTTGCTTTATAGGGCTTAGAAAGAGTTATGACTTTCCCTTTGGTCAAAATATTAGTAATATGGCGAGTAGTGCCCTTAGTGTAGGGGGGATAAGAGCTAGAGAATGCAAGAGGAAGAATAGGTTTTAGATTTAAAATGTCAATTTGACCATAAGACTTTATTAATTTGGGAGATTGAGCACCCCTTGTCCATAAGGGCCTTTTTAAGATATGTTTTTACTTTCTAAAGGAAATGAGGAGAAAAATATGAATGAGTAGCTAGAGATTTTAGAATAGTAGTCGTTTGAGTTCAATGATGATAAGAGTAGGCATGAAGTTATAAATCAATATGAGAATTTTTTTCCTACAAACTTGACAGGTAGGGCTACTATAAAGAAGATGGCAGATGAGAACACCTAAAAAGAGAAGGGATATTTTCATTTGAATTTCAATAATAAATTTAATAATGCATTAATATGGTTAAACAAATAGACAAAGGCACATGGTCATGAGGCCAAAAGATTAGGATATTGTCAACAAATTTAAACCAACATGGGATTAAGGTGAACGTTGTTTAAGGCTAAAGTCTCAAAATGTTCCATAAAAATATTAGCAAGAACAAGGGATAACAAAGAGCCTATGGTTGGGCATTCTATTTTTTAATTTCAAATCCCCTTAAAGCTAAAGAAAGAGTGAGACTATATATATATATATATATATATATATATATATATATATATATATATATATATATATATATATATCTTTGAAAAAAAATAATTATACTATATTTTCAATTAACAAGGCCTTTAGGATTTATGTACCATCCATTTCTCTCTCTCCCACTAACCATATTGTCTTGTTATTATGATTTTCACTTGAATGTGGGAACTCGCAGCAAGGGATGGTCTCAAAAGTGGCAATCGATCAATCAAGAGAACATGCCCACAATAATGTGTGTATGTTCCCAAGAATGGGCATGAATTCCTAATTTTTTATGCTCAATAAGGACCAAACTTCCAATGATGATGGCAGCTAAGCCATCAAAAAGGCATGGCTCACAAGTGAGTGCATGTTCGTAGGAATGTGCACCCATTCCTTGTGTGGCCCAATTTTATGTGCCCCTGATTTTTTTCCCTAATTTTACTAAAAATATAAGGTGTTGTTGTCTTGTACATCTCACCTTACAATTTTCCAAACAATAAAGAGAACAACAATCAAGTCTCTTATACTTAATTCATACTACCTCTTTCATTCAATAGAAAGAATAAATATATTGGTCGTGTATTACCCTCACATGTTGATGCAATTTATAGATCCACTCTAGCAGCTAAATTTCCTACTTCTACTTGGAGATCCCACTCTATCTCCCTAATCAAATGACCTATACAAATATACAAACAAAAAATGATAATTTATTTCTGTCCAAGAGTATAAAGCTAGTTTGTAAAAGAATCTAGTCACAATAACCATGGTAGGATCTCATGAAAACACATAATATAGATAGGGAAACTAGATTGATATTCCATATAAATCAATGATACAAATGCGAAATTATACCTATTGTTGTTGGGTTCTCCCTAATATCTTAACCTTTATCTGCCCTTCTTTTACTCACAAAATAGGCTCATTCATGAAGCATGAGAGGAATTCTAGGTGGTAATCCTCCAACATAATAGGGTACTCTAATTACTTTATCTTCCTTCATCCACCCCTAAGTGTGTCTAATTACATCGCCCTTTTGTAGATATGGGAGGATGTATCTAAACACTTGGGGCCAAGAGATGTTAGGATTGATGGCATTTGAATTGAGTGGATACAATTCATGGATAGAGTTGGCAACATGTGAACCAAACAACTACAAGCTGTGCACAAGTTTCATACTCAATTAGGAGTTTTTCCTTACTCACTATGAACCTTTCTCTCAGTGAGTTTTTCTCAATTATGAAATGATTATTATTTCATAATTATTAAATTATGAAAAAATAATTATGATAAATTACTCAATCATGTAATTTCAACCCCATAATATCTAATAACTTGTAAAACCTATCATGGTAAACAAAAGTATAACAAATGCCCCTTAATGTGTGAGATTAAAATAAAAACTAATGGATGAATTACATTATAGCTAGGTATCAAAATGGAAGGAAATAGTCATGAATCAAGGAACCATACTGCAGCAACGTTGAAACCAAATCTTAATCATAAATAAATCATCCCCAAGGTGGGAATACCCATGCTTTGCATAAATAAGAACTAAATATTGTTTTCAAAACTATACACAACAAATCCATGACATGAAATGCTAGCACATGGTCGAGAAGAAATACACATTGGAACAGAGATATCCACCAACAAATAAATTGTGAATCTATATCATAGTATATATCAATATTACTATGGACACAAACAATAGAGGTGTCCGAGAGTAATCCTCGTAAAAGTACATGAAATGTTAAAAACTCTAATGCAAATTGGGAGGGGTGACATATAAGACTAATATGTCCCAAAAGAAAAAGTATTCTACTCAACACTAATGTTATGAATCTACATCATGCAAATAAATGAGCATTTATCAAGCATGCTAGAATCATCTAATTACTAGTCATTGAGGTATATTGTTAACGAGTGCAAGGCGACCCACTAATGATGAAAATGGACCAAAAGGAAGCTAGCACATGCCATTGGGTGTGAATAAATGAGTTGATGTGGAACAGTCATGGATTTGATGAATCAAGAGTCATTGAGGTAAACCCGCTATTGATTGCAAGGAAGCTTGGCAGTGAGGATTGTGAGTTTCACAGTATTATTTGTTCCTAGAACTATCTCTTGGATAATGAGCTAAGGTGGACTAGAGAATATATGGTGAAGGCGGGAATTAATGTATTCCACATCATTTGACATGGAACATGCCAAGAGATGAAGTGAACAGATAATGTCACAAAGTAAAACTAGCATCAGGATGGTTGATACAAAAGATCAACGACCATTGAAAATGGCCAACTAAGATTTAGAAATCCCTACAACATATAGTGATGTGATAAAAATGTTATTTGGTAGCATTTACTAATGTGCACCATGTGATATCATGTAACAACAGAAGAGGCATTGAAGAACACTCCATAATTACTAAAAGTGTAACTAGAAGAAGGAGTAAAAGGACTCATACACATGGTACATATCATAGGGAATCTTAAACCCATCTATAAGGTATGTACTCAAACAAGTGCCATGTTTAATGGAAACATGATTTTCACTTCTATTTTGAATGATAGACTATGAGAAAAAGTCCCCTCCCTCTTTTTTTTGGTTTTGGTATCTCTTTCATAATTTAATGTGCATGCAAGAGAAGACAACTAAGCTCCATGATGTTTTTCCTTTCTATCTAAATGAGCCCAAGGAAAAGGTAAAAGGATACTTAGTAGGGTATCTTATTCATGGTTTAGCAAGTTCAAAGTAGAGGTGGTAGTATGCCTTGAGTTTACCTAACCTTCCACCCCTAATAGAACCCTTGTTGAACTTGAGATATAAATAAGAACATAAGACACTTGGGAACAAGTTGCTCCCATATTGAAGATTGTACCATAATTATATGATGTATCACACTTTCATTTAATGTGTGTGTGTGTGTGTGCACATGCATTTTGTGATAGAATTCACTTATGATGTATACATGATGTATTTCCTTTATGTACATGGTTTATATGTGTTATGACTATGATTAATGTGACAAATTCTAATACAAAACATAATTAGCAAAGGAATCAACTAGTGTAATAGAGTATTTTGGACTATGCATGTATTCAGTGGCATCGAAACAACCTCCCAAGATACATACCTTGAGAAAATGATGAACATAGGATACCTCATAGAATAGGTGTGACTGAGTTGAGAGACCATGAGTTAAGAGTCTAGTTTGACAACCAAGTGGCGGATACCAAGGTAAATAGCCTCATATAAGAGCACCATAATAGCACTATATTCTTGCACATTATTAGTTGTAGGACCAAGGACAATTTGCACATAACTCACCGACTCGTCAGTGGGTGAAAAGAGAACACAAGAAGTACAAGAAATGTTCCATGTACTATGGCTACAACCATCCATGAAGCCTAAATAGATAGATGAGTTAATTAAAACTTGTAAATCAAGCACCATACATAAGAGAATAACCAAAATATTGACTCACTCAAAAAAAGGAAAACACACCACACACATACATATATTCAATATATACAACAAATATGCATCATCGTGATAAACACATAATTCCTTTTTAGATAGATCCCATTTAGAGGCACTGGAAAAGGGTTACCATCATATTCCATTAACTGGTAGGCCCCTTGTTTCAAAACACATTTCACAACATAAGGTCCATGCTAGACATGTTATAATTTACATACACCTAATGTATCATAATCCTGATCGTAGACCAAAACTAGGTCACCTTCTGTGAGGACGTGAGGAGGAAATATTTGTCATACTATGATTTGACACACTTTTTTAGAGTATCAATCGATATTTCATCATAATGATGTTTTTCATCAAGGTTGGAAAAATATAAGAGACATCCTTCCTCAACATAAGTATTAGGAAACAATTCCATGGCTAGTTTCAAAGATGGTATTATTGGAAAAGTAACATTAGGAGAGTTTTGAGGTCTAAAATCAACCTCCTAAGGAAATTATAAAATAACAATGGAAATAATAAAATAAGATTCGGTTACATCATCAAATTTTAGAGGTAAAGAAAGAAAGAACTGTTTTTGCAACTCATATCTTCAACTTATCTCCCTATGGGTTTACTCAAACTTCAAGGAACAACACTTGTTGAATGCAGAAGTTGATTCCTCAACCAAGGAGTACCCATGTGTCATACTTTCAATGGACCCTGCTACAAGAAAAATGATAAATACATGAAGAAACGTGGTTGCAATCAATTTTTTTTTGTATTTCACATTTTTCGTGTAGCAATAACGCTTTTTCATCTATTTCTCTTTTTTTGTGTAGCAGCGTCTATCAAAAGTATGCAACATGGGTACTCCTTGGATGATGAATTAAATTTTTCATCCAAAGAGTACTCTCACTCGAAATTTGAGTAAAAACTTAGGGAGATAAGTTGAAAATAGGAGTTGAAAAAGTAGTTTTATTATTTTATTATTTTTTAATCTTTTTACTTTTTTACTCCAAAAATTGTGAACCATCCCCCATGGTTGACATCATCATCTTGAATCCTATTAGTTTTTATAAAGTTTATTTTCATTGTACATTTTTCTTTGGAGGTCCATTTTAGACCTCAAAATTTCCCTAATGTAGGTTCGATCTTCATAATTATCTTGTACCTGTATCAAAAGAAAAAATAAGAAAAATAATATTAATTTTCAAGCATGAGTTTCGTGCTTCAATTGCTTTGTCACCAAAGTTAAGCACATTATTCATGCTCCTAGGGTTAAATGAGTCAAAATAGTATTTTTCATATCTAAAAGACTCATTTGGGCATTTTGTAGGAAGAAAGAAAAAATATTTTTTATACTCGAAACTCAATTTGTCTCCAAAACCAAGTCGACCCTCCAAGAGTAAGTTGGCCTAGGAGAGACTTATTCGATGCCTTGAGAAGAGTATATATTGGATGAGACTTCAAACTATTTGACACATACATTCAAGCATTTGATCTCTACACGAAGAAACCAAGAAAAAAGAGTGAATGAGAAGGAAGAAGGAGAAAACCCTAGGAAGATAAAGAAGATCTTAATTTTGACTAGTTTTCTCACACATCTAAATGATTAAGGGTTTCTGTGTGAGTTGTAGGGCCAAGGATTGCAAGTCCAAATTGCAGACTTGAAGCAGAGGGCCGAGACTTTGAGTTGAAGTAGAATTTGTGGAGTTTGATAATATTCTACTTAGTAAAATTTGACCTCTTTGAGGAAGACATTTGGAGGGATGAGTTGGTGTTTGGAAGAGGTATTGGTATTTTTTGTTCTTTTTTTATTTGTGATATTAGCATTTTGATAATTGTTGTTGGACAACTGGCATTGTCTAGATGACTAGTGGTAGCAAGTATGTTCGAATTGATGTCAACCATATTAGCATTCACATTGGTGGCATCAAATGTGCTAGAATTGATGTTAACCCGGTTAGCATTGATGTCTGCTGGGCTAGCATTGATATGCATGCTGTGCCAAGCTAAGGGTGAGCCCTATGGTTGCTATAGTCTTTAGTAGAGAACCATCATAGTAGTAGGATATGGAAAGAAGCTATAAAATCTTATAGTTATGATGGTTTTTTGGTCCATACATTGGAGGAGGTTTCGTCTTAAGAGATCAACTTAGATGCTCCTAGCAGTGGCGTAATTAGATAGTTCCTATAAAGATATTTCAAATGGTATGTGGAAGTGTGCAAATAACATCTTGGATCAGGAATTATTTCTAGTCAAAGTCAGGTGGCCCAAAGTCAAATTTGTAGTGCTAAAATTTGTTGGAGGACTCTTTAGGGAAATTTTAATTTTTGTAGCTTTACAAGTTGTGGAAAAACAAATGGCACAGGTGATTGCTTAAATAGTGAGCAAGTTCATGGGCAGATTTGACACCATGCATCCCCACCAAAGCATCACAGAGATTCTTTTGGGTCAACATGTGCAACATTAGGGAACAAGAGGGTGTTAGAATGAGCAGATTTTTCAAACCTCTGATCACAAGATCGATGACAAAGGTTGATTCTGACACACCCTACCCTAAAAACACAAACCATGCAAATGGGTGGTGGAATGGGCGGTTTGGTCAACACAAACCACAAGAAGTGTTTCTCTGACAAACAAGTGGACCTGAGCATCATGTTATCCCGATAGGGCGACCTCAGAAGGTTTAAAGGGACACGAAAGAGAAGTTTGGCATGGAAGCGTTGGGGCAACATGGAAGCAATGCAACAAGGAAGAGTAACGCAATGATATGGAAATGGTCGAGACTATTATAAATTTAATGAAGAATTTGTTGAGAAATGTCAGGCCCAGAAATATTTCTCTCTCTTCATGGTATACATGTGGAAAAGTTTTATTGGATGAGGTGATATTAGATTCATGTCAGTATGGAAGACATGTGGCAAGTAGATTCAACTCTTTTGGTTGGCCTCATGGGCCAAATTTAGGTGACATGTATCACCACTTAAGAGGAGCCATGTGGGTCTAATGACGTAAACATGATGTCAACCCTAAGGTTGCATCCTGGATGGTTATAAAGGAGCAAAGGAAGAAGCTCCGAGTTTGCTAGGGATCAAACTCACGTGGGATACAACTCAACCTGACTTATAGTGGATTGGTCCATGAGTGCAATAATGGTCCCACCGGGACATGTGATCCCTGAGGCTTTATCCTAAAAGGTTTAAAAAGGAACATGAAAGGGATATACAAGCTGATCAATCATTGGGACATAGTGGAAGATAAAGAGGTAGTAGAAAACTAATGAAAAAAGGCATTGGGTAGTCCCACTAGACACACAATCTCTTAAGACTTACCCAGGAAGAAACAAATGAGTGCCAAGAAATGTCGAAGTAATGAAGCTGGGAAACAAATATTTCACCAACATTGGTTCCTTCAAATGATGGAGGTTGTGCCGAGGACTTGTTTTTGCAAAGGCTTTGTGCAATGGGCAGCCATGGGCCTTCTGACAAAAAACAAAGAAAATGCAGCAGGATAGGTAGGCAGTGCGGTGGCATTACAAGTCAACTGGGTAGGCTCTTGATTAGTTGGCAGCTGCAATGGGTGAACCCATGGGACACGTCATCCTGTAAGGGAGACCCAAGAAGGCTTTAAAGGGTGCAATAGATAAGCATTGGGATAAAGGCATCAAGGACTAGAGTAAAGGACTTAGACACATTTTTGTTGTGGAAATAAGACCAAGGGTGCAAAAGATTTAATGTACAACATATAAGCTCTCAGGGATATAATAAAGAGAGGCACACACAATTCGACCTATGGTGGTTTTGTAGTGTTTTTCCATACTATTATCATCACGGTCCTTTGGGCTATTTTCAATAAAAATTTTATGGGTTAAGAATTGTACGCTAAATGTTTAAGGATGTGAACCGGTTAGTAGCTCTTTGGCACCATGGGCAAAGCTTGGCATTTATGCCATATTTGGAGGACCGATAAAGATTAGGGGATAAGGCTTGGACGAGCCAATATCTCTTTAGCACTGCATGCTAGATTTGGCAAATATGCCAAAACATGATTATTAGCCATAGTTGGCTTATGCAGGCAATGAATGAGTTGGTAGTTGTTTGAATGCACAGGTCGAGCTAATGAAGTAAATGGAAACTTTAGAGAGCTCATAACAAGGAAGTAAGGACCACGATTTTGCAGAATTTCTTAATGGGTTTGGTTCATGTAGAATTCACCATACCTCAGGGAAAATTTTAAGTTTGTTTTTATAGAATGATATCCTAATATCTTTAACAAAAAACCTAAGGGACAAGTTGCACCTTCACTTATTTCTAGAGAATCCTTATGGGTTTTAGGAAGGGAGGGTTTTTCTCTTAGTGAAACTTTAATAATATTTCTTGGTTAATAGTGAGAAGCCAATAGCAACAAGCCCATAGCAACCTACCTATATGAGGCCATGGATAGAGTCACAATGAATCTATCCCAACACCTTGTGAAAGACCGGGTAAGGAGAGAAATCTCATTTACATCATGCGATTTTCTTCATGATATGTGGAACAATATGCACCATCGCCCACTTCATAAAAGAGGGGCCATTCTCAACCATACATTGCTTTACTCTCCTAACTTTGACTACTATAGTGAGACTATTGCTCGATTCTTTAATTTTGTGCAAATGATCATGCGAGATCCAAGGGTACATGTGGCCATACAAATTTTAAAGATGTATAAGAGAGTTGTGAGGTTAGATGGCTATGATATAGTAGTTGAACGAGAATTGCAATGTCAAATGAGAAATTTCTTGTAAATTTCATATTTGTAAAGATTCAATTATCAATTTCAAATTTCAAACTTCACATTTTAAATTTCATCAATTTAATTTATTTCATTTAAAATTTGTTAAATGGAATTGGGATCTCCATTCATGAGGCATGTGCAAACCTATTGTAAACTTAAATTCATTTATTACCTATTCTTAGTAAGTAATTTATGTTGCAAACGAAACAAGTCCAAAGTAGGCAACATCTAGATCACATAACATATCACATTTTTTTCATCATTCGATATGCTATATCCTTAAAGAGTTTCCTTTATAACATGTGGTGCAATTACTAATTTATTATTTTTAAAATTACATCAACATTCTCCTTCACATTTTACTCTAAATTCAACCTATCTAAAAATTAAAACTCTTCCACTAACTTAACCTTTTATATTGACATATTAACGCTCTTCTTCTCACTTTTCTATTGGCATATTAACATTCTTCTTCTCACTTGTATATTAAACCTATGTTTAGTGTACAAAGTTGTATATTAAACCTATGTTTAGTGTACAAAGACTCGAGTGAACAACTAACCTATATTTATAATTTTAATTACTTACTATGAGATATCTTACTTTTGTATTTAAACCTCTTTTTTCTCTCTTATATTCCAAGTCATAGAAAATATTGCTTCGCTCTTAGGTCATTATGGCTTAAACATATTTAATTGCCCCTCATTCATATTTTTGCTCTTCTTTATCTATTTTATTTTTGCGCTTGCATTCCTGCGATAAATTGATGCAGATATTGAAATTTATGTATGTATTTTTAGAATTTTGATGTATCAATTCTAGAGAGTAAGAACTTCAATCATAGCGTCGTTAAGCCCATATGAGTGAGAGAACGGTTTTGAGGGGAGGATTGAAAGGAGGAATGTGCAGATAAAAATGCATGATCATCTTTAAAATTAGTTTACACATTTAGAAAGGTTGAAATCATAGATATCTTGACAATATAATTTCAACAACAATCATATAATTAAATTATATACCATTAATATTAATAAATAATATTAATAATTAAATTATATACAATATATAGTAGGGAAATAAATTAAAAGATTAAAGATTAAAATATTCAAATTGATCTATATTTGTATTTTTTTTTTACCATATGGTGAATCTGTAATTGTTTGGACTAATTTAAGGGAGACATGGGATCAATTTTCGTTGTTTCCACTATAACACCAAGAGTATATCTAGCAATCTGCAGGTGAGATATACCAGAATTTTATGATTTAGCATGAGTCAAGACTTAGGATAAGGGGAGTCTACTCCTTGAATCGAGATCATAGCAGGATACTATACTCAAATGTGGTTTGAAGAGCAGTCTCGTGAGCTTCGCCCATCAAGCCACACGTCACTGTATTACATTATTTGTATTATTATTATTTATTATTATCTAATTTTAAAGTCACAGCCAAGCCACACACCACATTGCTGTATGAGACCCCTTTGTTTGTGGGACAAGGGACCCACCTCCCCACAATATGATTTGACTGCTAAGTCTACAAAGGCATACATAGCAGGATTCTACACTCAATGAGGTTTGAACCGCGGTCTCGTGAGCTTCATAGAGCAAGCCACACATCATTGTATTATTATTATTAATTATTATCTAATTTTTAAGTCACAGCCAAGCCATACACCAAGTTGGTGTATGAGACCCCTTTGTTTGTGGGACAAGGGACCCACCTCTGCATGCAGTGATTTGACTACTAAGTCTACAAAGGCATATATACTCTATCCTTCTGGTTTTGGCTATAACCTTTTAGGAATAAACACATTCTCTTAACCATTAGTATACATTACTTTTAGCAACTAATCAAATAATTTAATGAATGGTAATCTCATTTCATAAAATAGTAAAATAGAACAGAGAGTTACGTGAAATTGTTGCATTTAATAATTAGCGATAATAAAAAACGGAAAAACAAAACACTATGTTCTATGATTATCTTTGAGACTCTCAATAGAGAAAATCAGCCTAGAGTAAATGTATGTCAGAAACATTTTACAATGGTGTGAAACTATAACAGATTTTACAACGGAATCATTAACTTATTAAAGAAATTATGTTACATCAAATATTATAGGAAACCCATAAGTTACAGAAACCTTGAACCACAAACCCGTTAATAACATTTAAGAAAGACCTGACATGTCCATCACAGATTGATGAAGTGTGATAAATAGCTAGTAAAAATAATGTGACAGTAATGATCCTATTTAATAATAGGATAACTATCAATCTTTGATATTCAATGCTATTTCTTAAAATATCATTTAATAATTTAGTACAGATATATGGATGGAAATTGATAAAACTTTAGTCAATGCTTACTAAACTTGTAAGTTGGATAGCCTTATCTATTTTGGCATAGGGCGTATATATTTGGATTAAATTAATTATATAGGTAAGATTTAATTATATATATATATATATATATATATATATATATATATATATATATTAAGTTTATATATGGAAAGATATTAAATTTTAATTTTAGTTTTAATAAATAAATAATTTTAATTTTATTATTATATTTCTGAAAATTTTATATTTATTATTATAAAAATAAATAAATAAAAAAGTAACTCTAAACTATTATTTAAATTTTTTTTTAAGAAAAATGAAAATAGAATTTGACTTCAAAAATAATGAATTTATTGATATTAATTAATGGTTTATTTAACTTTTAAGGCATATTAGTGCATTATTATATAAAAAGTGTTTGCAACCCAACTTATATCACATAAAATGCATTGCTAGACATATATTATTTATGGTTTATTTTATAAAATAAAATAAAAATATAGAGTTCCAAGGAATTATGTCAGTAACTCGCCTTGATGGCAAATATCGCTTGAATTTGGCAATTTATTTTCATAAAAATTTGACAACATGAGTGTTTGAATCTTGTTTTTTTATTGTGGAAACGGATTTAGCACCATCACAAATCTCTGGATCACTCAAAAATCTTAAAGCTTGACAGTTGTAACTGGGATTTCCAATGATTTACTCCATATTTGATGAAAGTTTCAATGATTTTCCAAAAATGTCACCTCTTTAAACTATGGCCGAAGGAATTTCGAATACCCGATGTGTTACCTTACAACCACGCCTACTAGATAACCTACAAGATGACTTAAAGAATGCATCAGTGCATCAGGTGTGGAAGGAATGGTCCAGAGAACCCACATGATGAGCGCTAGTATTGCAGCAAGAATGCTGCAACTCCTGGGCTACCAACTTTACTTATCAACCCGGGGTTCGTACAAACTTGGAGGTGACAATGTTGTATGCACAAGTAAAAGTGATGGTCCTGTCGATTGTCATTGTTCAGCTGGGGAGACCATTGGGTTTCCAAGATAGACTTCTATGGAGTCAGAAGAAGCTTGGTTCTTTGATAGAAGAAATGTAAATCTACTTCTAGGAGAGTTACTCTATTGCAATAATGGAGAAGGTCAACATGTACTGCTAAATGACAACATTCCCTATTTAACCATTTAAGAAGCTATGCTATGCAGAAATGCTAAATAAACATGAAACAAATGTTATTATCTAAGTTGTAGAAGTAAGAAGCATCAAACAACACTAATGTGCAAGTGAAGAGACTAAACTAAATCTGTTTTTGCTATTAAGGTCTTTTTATGCAAAATCAAGTATGCAAACTAATTGTTCTTATGGATGTGGTAGGTTAATTAAGGATGTTTGAGGATGGCTGGAAGGGTTATGAAATGGTTGGATGGTGTGGAGGACCCCTGGGAGGCTTTTGGTGACTTCCTAGAGGTTTTCCATCAATTCATCCTCAAAACAGACTATTTTAGGAAAACCTACAGGATGTACTAGAAACCTACATGATGATCCTGTAGAACTTACAGGAAACCTACAGGATACAACCGAGAGCTAAATGTGAGGTGTTGGAGGTGATGGGAGGCTTATGAAAGGTGTGTGATGGGTGTAATGGAGTGGGAGAAGGTCTAGGATCACTCAGGAGTCAATATCTAAGATAATAGATATTAGATTCCCTCAATCTGCTTTGGAGAATTTCTATGAAAAATGATGGAAAACTAGTGAAGGTGATGGTGAAAACAAGGGATGGCTAAGGTGGATGAAGTGGAAGGTGGTTGCTGGCTATGAAGTCTTAGTCTCCTCCTAAAGCACCTGCTTTGCATAAAACAGGTGTGTCTTCCCAAAAAGCTATGCAACAAGATACATTTTCATTTTTTAGAAAAGAAGAATTAATGCTATGCATGAAGAAAGTTGTTGGAAGGAATGAAAGCATGAGTGAGATCCACTGCAAAAATGGAGATGACAAAGATGACAATGAAATGTACCTTGCAAAACTAAACAATTACTAAATTAAAGACAATGAACTCCAAATCTCAAAAAAGAACTAGAAATTTGTGTTTTTGGGGATGCTTAAGGGTCCCTTCCTCAAGTCATGGTCCGAGAGGGAGGAAATGAGGCCGAGACACCTGCTAACAAAATTTTTCTAATCCTTTTGCTCCTTGATAACCTGCTACTTGAAATACAACACAAATGGAAGAAAACTATTAAACAACCAATCTAATCTACACTAGTTGTAATGGAGATGCATCTAAAAAGAAAATCAACAATGAAGCTATGAATCTACACTAAACATACATGTACAATAAAGAGGAGCCTTGGATGCTAGAGTTGGGCCCTAACCTAGGAGATTAAGCCCTCTGAGTTAACTCGGTGCTGGCTCAAAACAAAGCTCATTCTTATTACCAAAACAACAAATAACATCAGGAGAACTTTCACAAGTATTGCAACTCGAATATAGCTTAGACTTTTATAATAAAAATCCAAATCCTACTAAGGTCCTAGGCCTCTCTACTATACATCTGAAGTCCCCAATGACTTCCTTAAAATTAGGGAGGTTCGGCTCCCAAACTCGACATAAACTGGTGGTTTGTCTTTCACTTGCTTGGTTGCCTTCTATTCCTCATGATTTGGTTGTTTGCACTCTGATCTGATGTGATGAATGGAGGCATATTAGAATGGAGGAGTGGTAAATGAGGAGGATTAGCCTCCTACAATCCCTCTTCCTTGTCCCATTCGAGTTTTCACCTTAGTCTTTGCCAAAATTTCTTGATTTTCTCCTTTAATCATGCATTCAATGCATATCAAAAACATGTAATAAGCTATGAGAAAAGCTGGTTTGACTAAGTTAGGAGGTGAATTAAGGCCCATATAATTACACAATGATGAGGCTCATCATCACCCCCCTATTGAAAGTGTTTCTCATCCTCTAAGCAACTTAATAAACATGCATATCCTTCATGGCTCTAGTGGCCTCTCTGACATCCCATGCCTCTGTTGTGGTATCCTCTTCTTATTCATAGAAGCCTGCATTCTTTTCTACCTCCTCCCACTGCCTCTTTTCTTATTCTTCTTTTCTCCCTTCTAGCATCCCTAATAGTAGTGGTGGACTAAGTTTTATGCCAATCCAATTGAACTTCAACCTTTGCATATATTGCTTATACACAGTTGTCATGTTGAGTGCCTCTCTCAACCTTTGAGGAGAGTGATACTCTCTTATTTTTAAGTTGTATGGCAGCGTGTTCCATCTCCTCACGCAAGAATGTATACTATCATTTCCTAGAAACCTGAACATGTCCTCAAAATGTGAAATTTCCTGCTCTTGGGAAGTAAGATATCTAGGTGCCAGCTCAGGATAATTTGAAATCAAATTATGGGTACTAATGAGGGCCATGGGATTTGATTGTTCAACTTTGATAAAAAAAGGTTCAATTTTCTCTCTTGCTAATATCCTTTTCATCTCTACAACCCTTGACTCCTCGAGGTTCATCCATGATGCCAAAGCCATTAATTGTAGATCTCCTAGCTTGGCATTAGGGTCCACCTCCTCAGGCAAGAATGTATACTATCATTTCCTAGAAATCTGAACATGTCCTCAAAATGTGAAATTTCTTGCCCTTGGGCAGTAAGATATCTAGGTGCCAGCTAAGGATAATTTGCAATCAAATTATGGGTACTGATGAGGGCCATGGGATTTGATTGTTTAGCTCTGATCAGAAGAGGTTCAGTTTGCTCTCTTGCTAATATCCTTTTCATCTCTGTAGCCCTTGACTCCTCATGGTTCATCCATGATGCCAAAGCCATTAATTTTAGATCTCCCAGCTTGGCATTAGGCTCACATACATTCATGTCTGTGAGGGCCATGTTGTGCAAATAAAACTCAGCAATTTTGGCCCTATCTTCTAGTGTACTTTGATCACAAAGATCAATAAACTGACTGTAGTCCTGAAATGGCATGGTGCCTCTCTGTGCTAGGGTCTTAATCTAAAACTGCAACGAATGTTGTTTGAGGTAGAGAGGATAGGATTTAGCTGGCATCCTACACTGGATTGCTTCCAAAGAGAGACTGACCATACATGCCAATTGATTCTCTCTTTCTTGTAGCCCTAAACCATGCATTTTCTATCTCTAGTTTATTTCTCATTATAGCTTCTCTATCCCTCGAGCCACTTAGCTCTCTGCCCATCTCCTTGAGTTTCTCTTCCATGTGCCCAATGTCTTCCACCCCCATTTATTTGGTGATCTGCATCCATTGGTGAGTTCTGGCCCTCTCCTTCTCAAGCTCGACGAATAGTGGGATGGCAAAATTTTTGAGGTATGACCCCACCTCCTTCAATAAACTGGTAACTGGAGTGAAGGTTAGGTGGAGGGATGGGTTCTTTTCTCTCTGGGTCCTCTTCTTTAGATTCTTTCTTCTCCCCTACCTTCCTTTCCAATTTTTGTGCCTCCCGTAGGTTCAGTAGAGTATCCTATAGGATTGTTTTTGCTTCTTGTAGATTTTGTTGTGTATCCTGTAGTATTGCCTTTCCCATGGAAGAAGTTGATCTATTAGTAGGCCTCCTCACATAAGTGATAGGGGACTTAGGGGAAGGCATTTTATCTTTTTGTGTAGGGGAGTCTTCAATCACAATAGGAATTCTGGTTGATGTTTGGGATTTCCCCTGTCTTATTCTTGTGCTTTTTCTTGTCCTGAAATATAATGGGGTATGCCTCTCCCTTTTTGATTTTTGCTTGATTAGGGTGCTAAGAGAAGTGAGGGCAGTTGTTGCCTCTCTCTCAGTGGCTTTCAATGACACCCTTAGTGACTCCTCCTTTTTTTCTGTTCCCTCTTTTCCATTGCCTTCTTCCTCTATGTCCTTCCTGTCTTCTTCTTCTTGTAGATATTCATCATCTCTATCAGTTTCCTCCTTAACATCCTCCTATATTTCTTCATCATCCTCCTTCTCTTATCCCTCTTCTTCTTCATCTTCATCATGTTCCTCTGTGTCATCTCCTTATTCATCCATCTCATCCTCATCTCCTTCTATATCTTCTTCTTCCTGCTTTATTTCCTCTTCACTGACAGTAGGTCTAACATCATAAGTGAGAGCTTTGATGTCATCCTCTGCTGGTATGTCTCTGAAAACTGACCATGTTATAGGAGTTCTGAGGTTCTGGAGGGCATCTTCTATAAGGATCCTAATTAACCCATGATGAGCTAACTGTTGGAAATTTCCCTCCTTCACTTTGATGCTTGAGTCTACGAGTGATTGTAGTAGGAAGTATGGTATGTTGAGCCTTTGGTGAGGGGATGTTTCAGCTCCAAATCTCAATTATTCAAGGATCCTAAAATGATAGCCATAGATGAAATTATACCTACCCTCACATGAAAGGTATTTGATCAGTTGGTAACTTAACTCATTCCATGGATATGGCAGACCTTCCCTCCTTACTCCATTTTTGTCCTCAGTGGGTTCCTCACCTTCTAAAAAGAGTTTTCTTTTCGCAACCTGGCTATCTCCTTTGTCTTCTTTCCTCCATGGTATTCCTAGGGAAAGTGCAGTGACTCTGATGATGAGCTCAGGGGTGAGATCTATAGAGAGGCCCCTTATTACAACAGTGGCATGGATTCTTGTGAGTGGAGTGAGGGAGAGAGAAAATTCTTGAGCCACCTCATCATCATACCCTCTGAATTTTTCGAAAAACCCCATCCAATTATGTCTTGGGAAGATTTCAAGCACTTGGGGGTGTTGTTGGATTCTCATAGTGTTGGTGGGATCCCTCCTATTAAACCCTCCTGGCATCTTGTTGGTGAAGCTTGAGGAGATGAGAGGGTTGAAACAGTTTTCAAAAGCAAAACCAAAATGGAAATGATTGTGTATGTAATTCCCTTACACAGTTGCTAAATTCACTCAAAATTAGGGGATTTCTGGTTCGATTACTAATAAAAGAGGGATGTAATTATAGATATTACCTCTTTAGATTATTTGCAGTGGCAAACTCCCATGATATCCCTTCTGAACTCTTCTCTGCCAATCATGTAGATAGTCTCTGTGTATCCTATAGCAATTCCTGTGCATGATCTTGTAGGAATTCCTATCCATGATCCTATAGGAATTCCTGTGCAATCCTGTAGGAATTCCTGTGCAGTAAAACGATGGAGTTTTGCTTCCGGTGGGTTGCCTAGGTATGAGAGCGACCTGAGTGAGTGAGTTTCGAGGAAGTGAAATGCATGAATGCATGGGAACAATGTTTTATTTCCTCTTATGGTGATTCAGGGTGAGGTGGTGTGCTCACAAGAAAGGTACGTTTCCATTTTTGGACCATTGGTCCCCACTACCACCTCATCATTCCCCACTCCTTGTAATCATTTCCCACCTTATGGATCCATAGTTTTAACCGCTTTTTTCCTACTCCTTCTCTGTCTTTGAGTTGAGAGGACACCCGGTTGTGTATGTGTTGACTGAACGAAGGTGGCCAAGTTAACTGGCCACCTTTTCACTTATAAACCAACTATCTCGTAACCCTTACATTTTTTTGACTACATGATGCATATGAGAGAGTGAGCAGGATACTTACCTGTGGTTCTAATGCTATGTTGTAGTTGTCGAAGACCAGAGGTGTTACTGTGTGTATTTGTTGCATGTTATTCTTGTTCCTCCTCTTGTTGTCTGCTAATGGCTTCTTTGTTTGTGTAGGTACTTGTGGTTGAAGATATGATGCTGCTGCTTTGGAGCTCCTAGATCGTCATGATGAAGGCTTGTTGCTGGTATGATTGGTATTATGTGGGATATGCTGCTACAAGATTTACTACAGGATGTCCTGTAGCTGCTTCTCCCTTAGAACTCTTTAATCATTCTTCTTGATGGGGCTGTGAGGATGGTGACATGGATGGAAAGAAGGAATGGGAGTGTGGAGAGAAAGGAATATTTAGGAGATGCTTTTTGTTCCTCTATGTTTCCCTTTTTTCAAAGACTGAAAAAAATACTCTTGAAACTGATTTTTTTTTCTTTTTAATGGTGAGTGTAGGGATGATGATGGTGGACAAGAGCTCGTGATTGCTGATGAAGGAGGTGAATTTTAGTGGCCCAGAAAGTCATTTATTTGCCTTAGGACTGCTTCCTGTAGGATTTCTAGGTCACTGTAACTCTTACAGGATTGTCTTGTAGAAAAAATAGTCCTTTTATAAACTGAAGCAATGGAGTGAAAAAACCGACATAAATCATGGAGGAATGCATGGTAAGGAGTGGAAAAAGAAATATGTGAGTGACAGGGGTCTCTTCCCTCCTTTGCTCCTTGACCATCCTTCTTGTTGACCTGCAAATGGAAATTTCATGATTTAAAAATTATTATTAATTTTTTTTTTTGAAAAATAACTAGGCTGCCTCTGAGAGGTTTTCATTCTAGCTATTTGCCCTGGGCACCTCAAGAAAGCTTTTCACCCAGGGATCTTTCTTATTCTCTTTTTTTCCGTTTTTTTTTTTGTTTTTTTGTTTTTTTTTTTTGACACCACTGATTCGCCTCAAGAGGTTTTCAACCCAATGATGGGACTCAGGCGCCTCATGGAGGTTTTCACCTAAGTCCTTATTATTTTTTCTTTTTCTCAGTGATTTGATGAGGGAGGAGCTAGAACTTGCTCCACTATCATCACTGTTTTATTGATATCATCAATGAACTCTTGTTTTGATAAAGGTCTCTTGTAAATTTTCAATCGGTGTCCATTAACAAGCAAAGGAATGGCTTCTTCATCTATGGTTCTGATTTTCACTGAACCATTATCATGGCATCTTTCCACAACATAAGGTCCTAGCCATCTTGTCCTTAACTTGCCCTTGAAGTATTTATACCTAGAATCATATAGAAACGCCTAATCGCCTTCCTGAAATTTCTCCTCCTTGATATTTTTATCATGCCAGATCTTCCTCTGAAGTTGAACTACCTTTGTATGTAGGAGGACCTGCATTTGAAATTCATCCAAACCATTCAACTGAAACAATCTCTCTTTCTGTGCACTGCTAAGACCCAGATCTAGTTGGGCTACTACCCTTAATGTGTTATACTCAAATTCAATGGACAACAAGGCCTTTTTCCCATAGACCAGCTCATAGGGTGTGAATCTAGTGGTCATCTTCCATGTGGTATTATAGGCCCAGGTGGCCTCAACTAGTCTTTTTGCCCAATCCTTCCTGCTATTGCTTACCACTTTGGTCAATAGGCCCTCCAGCGCTCTATTGGTCACCTCCACTTGCCCATTAGCTTGTGGATGATAGGGAGTGGAGGTTCTATGCTTGATCTTGTGATGGCTGAGCAATTTTTCAATCATGTTGGAGGTAAATTGGCTTCCTTGGTCTGTGACCGGCTCTCTAGGGTACCCAAATTTGTAGAATACATTCTCCCTTAGTAACTCAGACACTTTCTCTTCTATTGCTGCCTTAATTTCCTTGGTTTCAGCCCACTTAGTCAAATAATCAGCGCACATAATAATGTATTGTTTTTTCTTTGACGGAGGGTCAATAGGCCTAATGAAGTCCATGCCCCACTTTTCAAATGGCTCGAAAGTCACTTGAGGCTGTAGAGGCATTTCATCTCTTGAAGTATGCCTTCACATCCTTTGGCATCGATTACACTGACTAGTGTATTTTTTCACATGCTGATGAAGAGTGGACCAATAATAGCCTACTTGTAACACTTTGAATATTATCCTCTTTGCTACAAAGTGACCTCCACAAGGCCCATCGTGACAGGTCAAAAGGATGTCAAAGACTTCCTCCTCCCTAACACACCTTCTCAAGATTTGATCTGGGCCAAGTTTGAAGTGATTACCCCCAAGCCAAGTGAAGGGGGCACTTTTCCTCACTATCTTTCTCTTTTCTTGGGAGCACAAGATTGGTGGGAACTATGCTGATACCAAATAGTTTGCTATATCAACAAACCATGGAGAGAGAATTGAAATAACAAATAAGTGCTCGTCTGGTAACTAGTCATCGACCATTCCTTCTTCACCTACAAGCAAATTTATTCTATACAAAAAGTTAGCAACACAATTTTCATTACCAGGCTTATCAACAATGGTTAGATCAAATTGTTGTAATAAAATTAGCCATCTTATAATTCGATCATTCACATCTGGTTTGTTCATTAAATATTTGATTGCAACATAGTCAATATGCACAAATGTTTGATAGCCTTTAATATAATGCCTGAATTTGTTTAATGAACACATAATAGCCAGGAGTTCCCTTTCGGTCACTGTATAATTTAGTTCAGCCTTTGATAAATTCTTACTGATAAAGTAGATAGCATAAGGAAGTTTTTCATCTACCTAACCTAGTGTTGTTCCTATGGCTTTGTGTGAGGCATCAGAATGAATATGAAAGGGGAGGGCCCAATTTGGGCCTCGGAGAATCGGTGCAGTGGTTAACTTATCCTTTAGGATGTCTAAGGCCTCTTGAGAGATTTTTGACCATATAAACCCAGAGTATTTGGCCAAGAAACCAAATAAAGGAGAGGCCAACTTGCTGAAGTCCTTTATCAACCGTTGGTAGTATCCAGCTAACCCTAGGAAACTTCTGACATCTCTTTGCTTTTGAGGAGGTGGGATGCTTTGGATGATATCCATTTTGTCTGGGTCTACCTGCAGTCCTTGCTAAGATATTGAATGACCTAGCATGGTCCCTATAGTCATTAAGAATTCACATTTTTCAAGACTGAGAGATAGGTTCATCTCGATGCATTTGTGCAACACTTTGCCTATGTTAGACATGGCTTCTTGAAAATCATAGCCATAAGGTGTAAAATCATCCATATAAATATCCACCGTATCATGGACTTATTTGGCGAAAATACTCAAGACTACTCTTTGGAAAGTGGCAGGAGCATTGCATAGGCCAAAAGGAAGGACCCTATAGGCAAAATTACCCCAAGGACAAGTGAATGTGGTTTTATCCTGGTCTTTTGGGCATATCTAGATTTGTTTTTAACCATTGAATCCATCTAGGAAAGAAAAAAAACTTTTTCCTGCCAGTCCATCTAGCACTTGGTCAATGAAGGGTATAGGAAAATGATCATTCTCTGTGGCTTTGTTCAACTCCATTTAATTGACACAAATTCTCCACTTATAATTTTTCTTAGGAACCAACACCAAAGGAGAGACCGACTCATTGTCGGAGATAGCATAAATGAATCTTGCATATAACAGTTTTTGCAGATCTTCTTTGGCTATATCTTTAAGAGTTGGATTCATCCTCCTTTATGGTTGTCAAACCAGCTTGCAACCTTATTTGATGTATATGTGGTGAGTACACATTGAGGGGTGTTTTCCCTCCATTTCTTTGTAACTCCAAGTGAAGGCTTCTAGATTTTCCTTTAACATGTGGTATAACTTCTCTTCTAGGAGACCAGAAAGAGATGGATTGATTTTCAAGGTTCTCTCTGGGTCGAATTCTATGGTTTTGACATGGAGTGGGTTTGAATTGGCCAAGCATAAGTCAATTGGATGTTTGTTTTGGGTTTCCTTTGCTGCTTCTTCTAAGGGAAATGAACTGGGAGTTGGAATTAGGAGTAGGTGTTCAATCAAGTCATCGTCATCTTGTTGTCCTCCTCCCATGGTTGTTTCTAAGGTATAAAGTTGGGCAGAATAAACTTCATCTTCTTCCTCCTCCTCCAACCATAAAGGTAAGTCATGCTTTAGAGAAGGTTGAGCAAGAGGGTATATGACTAGCTACTTGGACATATACCCATTCTTGATCGTCATATTCCTAGCTCTGTAGCCAATGTAGGAATCAACAGTGGCCAACCATGGCCTCCCAAGGATGAGAGGGTAACCAGTAAGCTTAGCCTTAGGCTGGACAACTAGGAAATCTGTAGGGTACTCTCAAGAGTGAATGGAGACAATCACATCCTCCACAATTCCCTCAAGGGGAACTATGGAATGGTCTGCAAGTTGCATAACTGTTGTGGTCTTCCTCAATGAACCATGGAGGTTGAGCTTGAGCAGGTGTCCTTGGTCATCACATTGATGGTAGTCCCAAGATCAATCAGAGTGTGTGGGACAATGGTGCCGTTGATGTGCACATCTACTACAAGGCTTCCAAGGTACAAATATTTTGGACAGATTACCTGCCCTAGCATTAAGTCAGACAATTTTCCAATGACATTAATGGTAGGTGCATCCCTTCTTCTCCTCCATGTATGCTTAAAGCACTTCTCCTTAATCAATTTATTGTAAATAGGAACATCTTTTATTGCCTGCAGAAGTGGGATTTTGACACATAGATTTTTCAATTCTCCCAGAAGTTCAGTCTCTTCTGGGGTAGGTTGGAGTGGTTGGGCTAATCTCTCAGGAAAGGGTGGATTTACTTTAAGATTACTTTCCTCTCTTTCTTCCTGAACCTCCCTAGGTGGAGGTGGTTGGTTATCCGAGAGAACTCTCCCAGATCTCAGGTTAATCTCCTAGATTTCCACAACATAAGCTAGATATGATGTCTCTCCACTATATACTTGCTGAGCCTACCTATTGTTCAGGTTCAGATTTGGCTAGGCAGGAATCTGGGGTTGCTTGGGTGGAGCAGAGTGTAGGAGTTGTGGTTGGGTAGGTGGTGGAGGTAATAGAGCTAGAGCATTGTTGTATTGGGGCTTCTACACCTAGAGCGGTGCATTCCACTAAGGTTGTGGCGGAGCATATGGTTGAAATGACTGGTTGGCTGGCTAGGAGTGATACTAAGATGCAAAGGACTAAGGAGGGGGTGTAGACTAGGAAGGATGAGCAGGGGGTCCCCAAGAAGGTATGGTTGTGGTTTGGTTGGGGTTGTAATATGCATGGGATGACCCTTGCATGCCCTACTGGTATGGTCTAGGCCCATGAGGTCTCCTTTGGTTAATGTAGCAAAGCTGCTCAGTGACCCCTTCAGCTCCTTGATATACAACTTTGAGTCCGGGAAAATAAGGGCACTTGTTTGTGGAGTGGTTTTCTTCAGAGATCGAGAAAATTTCAATAGAGTTCAATGGACATGCATTCCTAGGATGAATCTTGGTGCATTTAGGACAAAAAATGGCCAAGGCTATCTCTGCTTCCTCTTGCTTCCTCTTAATGTACATGGTGTCCATTTGCAAGGCAAGGGTTTGCAACATCTCACTTTGGAAGATGATGTACTGACCATAGGTTGACTACCCGTACCCTTTTTCCTAGCTACCCTAGAATGGTTTCTAAAAATAGTCTTGATATCCTCATAGGGTAATTGGTAGATATCTCCTCTTGCTAACAAATGTAAGGTATCCAAAAGATGTTCTCTTACTCCCCTAAGTAGGACCAGCTTTAGTGACTTAGATTCTAGTGTACACCTAGCCCTTTTGTAACTAAGCTGGAATCTTTCTTCGTAATCCTCTAGGGATTCACCATTGCCTATGGTCATCCTGAAAATTTATTCTTTAGTATCCTTTGACCGACAATAGTCTCAATATTTGTTATTAAAGGCCTGCTGCATCTAAGCCCAAGTTGTGATGCTATCTCCAGGTAAACCCATGAGCCAACACAATGCTGCATCCTTGAGGGTAGATGGAAATAGTTTTCACTTTTTCTCATCATCTGTATAGTCATAGGTTCGACATATAACAACAAACTCAAATAGGAAAGTGTCGGGGTCCTCTGTGGTTAGGCCATGGAAATGAGCTACGGCAGAGGGGCTTATATTTTTCATCTTAGTGTCCCCATTAGTTTCCCTAACGAGGAAGGTACCCTCATGTCTCTCTCTATTTCCTCTGTCATTTCTGTTTTCGGCCATTGGTTCAGAGGGAATGGGTTCTTCTTCTTCTTATTCCCCTGTAGGTTCTTCAAATATGTCAGGTTTCTCACCTAAGGGTTCCTCCAGTTCACAGCCACCAAAGAAGAGGGAAGGTTGGTTGTTGGATCCAGTAGGGGTGTTTGGAAAAAATTTCCCAAAGTTGTCCCTATTCCTATGAGGCATGAAAGGAAATATTTTTGGTTTGGTTTTGTATTTTTTTTTAACTTGGAAGGTACTTAAAGAATTGAAATTGTTGATTAAATGGAAACTACTGACAGAATGAAAAAGCTACTTGCTGAATTGAAATCTTTCTTTGCAAAATGGAAAGGAAAGTAGACAATGCAAAATGAAAGAAATGAAACAACTATATTACTTTTGTAGAAATAAAGTAATGGCAGAATATTGAAGACAAGAAATAGAAGAGAAGAAAGCAGTAATCAAATTCCACTCAGACACTTCCCTGACAATGACGCTAAAAGGTGATGAGTGCTAGTACTATAGCAAGGATGCTACAACTCCTGGGCTACCAGCTTTATTTAACAACCTAGGGTTCATATAAACTTGGAGGTGATAGTGTTGTATGCACAAGTAAAAGTGATGGTCCTGCCGGTTGTCACTGTTTTAGCTGGCGAGAGACCACTTGGATTCCAAGCCAGACTTTTATGGAGTTAGAAGAAGCTTGATTCTTTGATGGAAGGAAGCTAAATCTACTTCTAAGAGAGTTACTCTAATGCAATAATGGAGAAGGTCGAGATGTACTGCTAAATTGCACCATTGCCTATTTAACCATTTAAGAAGCTATGCTAGGCAGAAATTTTGGATTGTGTTATATTCTTTCCATGAATAGCCCATGTAGTTAACCGGGGGGTTAGATGTAGGATATAGCCCCCGCTTCATTGTGTCAATTGCTTAGCGGGGGGGTCACAGGGGGTTTGAGGGGTGTAGGAAACCCCCCTCTATGGGGTCTGGGGCAATGCGAACCTACCTATGATTTTGTGAATTATTTTCGCAAATGGTTTTGGATGTAATGGTTTTTGGTCCATGGTTTTGGACGCGATGCTTTTCGCTCCATGGTATTGGATGCTTCGGCATGTATAAATATGTATTGTAACATTGAAAGGAACATAATGAAAAATTAAGCAGGTAGTCTTGGTTTTGGGATCCACGTGAAAATCTCTGTGTATATGTGTTTTATGTGTCATGCGCTCGCATTGTTTATTTTTTGTGTTTTAGAATTTGTATGCAGGTAATTTTTGCAGAGATTTAAAACCTAAATTTGGTACCAGAGTTGTTTTGGTTTCAAGGGGACGACTTTGTTGCTGAGGGATTTCACTCGGGCCTATGGTAGACCTTGTTCAATGGGAGATCTGCAAGATCGATTCTGGTGGTGAAAGAAGATGGCGAGCAGTAGAACGATAGAGATCAAGAAATTTAATGGTCAGAGTTTTGAGTTGTGGAAACTCAAGATGGAGGATCTGTTGGTGGATAAAGATCAGTGGATCGTGGTAGATCTGGGTACTAAACCAACGGGACTGTCCGATGAAGAATGGAAGAAGTTGGATCAGAAGGCAAAGAGCACAATACGATTGTGTGTCTCAGATTCAGTATTGCTGAATGTATCAGGGGAAGCTACGACGAAGGATTTGTGGGACAAGTTAGGGAATTTGTACCAATCTAAGTATCTGGTGAATAAACTATTCCTGTTGAAAAAGTTGTATAACCTGAGGATGAAAGATGGAGACTCAGTGACAGAGAATCTAAACACATTTAATACTGTGGTAAGTCAGTGATTATCTGTTGATATTAAAATTTAAAATGAAGATAAGTGCATCAGTTTGTTGTGTTCCCTACCAGATTCGTGGGATAGTCTAGTTATTGCAATAGGTAGCAATACAACTGCCTTGCAGTTTGATGAAATAGTCTCATCCTTACTGACGAAGGAGATGAGACGGAAAAATATGGAGAGCTAGAATGGTGGTGCCTTGTCTGTATGAGGATGGTCCCAAAATAGAAACAAAAATAAGTCATCGAGTGGGAGATCTAAATCTAGAGGGAGATCTAAATCTTTAGGAAAACCTATAAAGGTGGTGTTCTGGAAATGAGGAAAGGAAGGGCACTACAAAAGGGACTGTAAATATAAAGCTCCTAAAAAATGAAAGGGATTTGATGATTCTCCTTCTACAGAGGCGAAAACCACCTCAAATGAATGTGGGGATGTGTACTTGGCTTCTTCATGTACACATGTAGATTATGAGGCATGGTTGATTGACTCAGGTGCATCTTTTCACTTCACTCCCCATAGAGAGTAGTTCTGCGAGTATGATAAATACAATGGTGGTGATGTCTTCTTAGGGGATGATAGGAATGCTAGAATCATTGCTCATGGAAAAGTAAAGTTGAATTTGCAAGGTGGAAGGGTTAGAACACTTCCAGGTGTTCTGCATATTCCTGCATTGGCCAGAATTCTGATTTTTGTAAGCAAGTTGGATGATGTAGGTGTAAAAACAGTGTTCGATAAGGATACCTGCAAGATGGTTTGGGGAGAACTGGTATTGATGCGGGGAGTTCGGATTGGAACTTTGTACAAGCTGCAAGGTAGAACTATTGTTGATGGGTGTAACAACTTTGTGGTTCTTGAAAGTGGAGTAGGAAATCTAGTGGTATTTGGAGAGAATACCATGTTGTGGCATCAAAGACTTGGACATATTGGAGAGAATGGCCTTCGAATACTTGATGGTAAAGGTATGGTAGAAGGTATGAGTAATAGCTCTCTGGATTTTGATTTATGTAAAAATTGTTTATATGGGAAGCAGAATCAGGTGAGTTTCCCCTCTAGTTGTAAGAGGGTGAAACATATATTAGAACTTGTGCACAGTGATGTGTTTGGACCTATGAAGGTTCCATCACTGGGTAAGTTTGTGTACTATGTATCATTTATAGATGACTTCTCAAGGAATACATGGATATATTTCCTTAAGAAGAAATCTGAAGTCTTTGACAAGTTTAAAGAATTTAAGTCACTGGTTGAAAACCAAATAGAGAAGATAAAGGTGTTGAGGATAGATAACGATGGAGAGTTCTGCAGTAAGGAATTTGAATAATTCAGTAAGAAGTGTGGTATAGAATGACAGAAGACTAATCCATACACACCTGAGCAAAATGGAGTTGCAGAAAGAATGAACAAGATGTTGATGGAAAGGACAAGAAGCATGCTCAGTGGTGTTGGGTTAGGATAGGAATTCTGGGCAGAGGCGGTGGAGACAACATGTTACCTGGTCAACAGATTACCTTCATCAGCGTTGGAGGATAAGACTCCAAAAGAGGTATGGACTGGTAAGAAACACTCTCTTTCACATCTAAGGGTATTTGGATGTGATGCATATGTACATGTTCCAAAGGAGAAACTAGCCAAGTTGGATAGTAAATATGAAAAGTGCATCTTTATTGGGTATAAGGATGGTTTAAAGAGTTATAAGCTTTGGAACCCAGTAACAAGGAAGGTTGTGTACAGTCGAGATGTGGTGTTCAGAGAGGTAAAAGATGTTCTTAAACATGAAGTCCAACCAAAGGAACCTGAGAAGATAGAGTTTGAGCTTAAGGAGGAAGATTCAGACTCTACAATAGAGGAGGAATCAGAAGATGAAGAGCCACAAACTCTGGGTGTGAGAAGATCAGTTCGAGAAAGAAGGTAGCTAGAAAGGTATAGTCCATCTGCTTTCTGTTCAAATTTTGCTTTATCTATTACTAACGATGATCCCAGAACTGTGAAGGAAGTAGTAGATTCAGAGGATGGAAAACTCTAGAAAGAGGCCATGGTTGATGAAATGGCATCTTTGCACAAAAACAAGGCTTGGTTTTTGGTGGAGTTACCAGCTAGAAGGAAACCCATTGGCAACATATGGGTGCTCAAGAAGAAGACAAATGCAGAAGGAAAAGTGGAGAAATACAAAGCTCGGTTGGTAGCAAAAGGTTATTCCTAGGTGCTGGGAATTGATTTTGGTGATATTTTTTCTCATGTTGCCAAGGTAACTTCTATTAGATTAGTTTTATCTATTGTTGTTGCTTTTGATTTTGAGGTAGAATAGATGGATGTGAAGACAACATTTCTTCATGGGGATCTGGAAGAGGAAATCTACATGAAGCAACCTGAAGGCTTTGCGTTGAAGGGTAAGAAAGAACTGGTATGCAAGTTAAAGAAGTCTCTGTATGGGTTAAAACAGTCACCAAGCATGTGGTATCAGAAATTTGATACATTTATACAGGGACTTGGCTTCACGAGAAGCAAAGCAGATCACTATGTGTATTTTAAATTAATTGGTGACTGTGTTATTTATCTAGTCTTGTATGTGGATGATATGTTTCTGGTTGGAAATGACAAAGAAATTACCGAGGATTTTAAGACCCAATTGTCCTCCAAATTCGACATGAAAGATCTTGGTGCTACAAACTATATTTTGGGCATGGAAATTAGAAGAGATCGTGTAGAGAGGAAGCTGTAGTTAAACTAGAGGAAGTATGTTGAGAAAATATTATGGATGTTTAATATGTAGGATAGTAAATCGGTGAAGGTTCCTATTCCTGTAGGTGTGAAGTTATCTACTGAATAGTGTCCCAAGACACAACAAGAGGAAGAGGGCATATCTTGTGTTCCATATGCAAGTGCAGTCGGTAGCCTGATGTATGCAATGGTCTGTACTAGACCATACATTGCACATGTACTGGGAGTATTGAGCAAGCTTCTGTCAAAACCAGGGAAGGAGCACTGGACAGCAATGAAGTGACTTTTTACGTATTTGTGTGACACTAGTGATTATCGTTTATGCTACCAAGGAAGACCATGATTGGACAGAGTGTTGGATAGTCATGGCTTTGTTGATGCAAACTGGGCTAGAGATCTGGATCAGAAAGATCTACAAGTGGGTATGTGTTTAACCTATTTGCAGGTGCAATCAGTTGGATTAGTAAGAAACAATCTGTAGTGGCTCTATCAACTACAAAGGCATAATACATGACAACCACTCATGCAACCAAGGAAGTAGTTTGGTTGCATAGATTGTGTTCAAGTATGGGGTTAGTATAGGGAGTTATAAGGATAGACTGTGACAGCCAAAGTGAACTTTTCTTGGCAAGGAACCTTGCATATCACTCAAATACAAAGCACATTGATGTTCAGTATCACTTTGTGAGGGATATGATAGAAGACAAAAAGGTGTTGTTGGTAAAGGTGGACACTTTAAAGAATACTACAGATGCATTAACAAAATTTGTGAGCTCTGAGAAGTTCTCTTGGTGTAGAGACAAAATGGGCATTGCAGGGCTGGATAAATGACTAATCTCTCTTGTGGCCCCATGTGAAAAGAAAACAACAAGTGGGAGAATGTTGGGGTTTGTTATATTATTTCCATGACTAGCCCATTTGGTTAACCGCGGGGTTAGAGGGGGGGAAAAGCCCCCCCTTCATTGCACCGATTTCGTAGTGGGGGGGTCACAGGGGGTTTGAGGAGTGCAGGTAACCCTGCTGTATTGGGTCCAGGCAGCACCCCGAAAATTTTTGTTTTTGGACTGTATATTAGGTTGGGCATACCTACCTATGTTTTTGTGCATGATTTTCGCAGATGGTTTTAGACACGATGGTTTTTGGTCCATGGTTTTGGACACGATGGTTTTCGGTCCATGGTTTTAGATGCGATGGTTTTCTGTCTATTGTTTTGGACATGATGGTTTTTGGTCCATGGTTTTGGACACGATGGTTTTCAGTCCATGGTATTGGATGCTTCGGCGTGTATAAATATGTATTGTAACATTGAAAGGAACATAATGAAAAATTAAGCAGGTAGTCTCGGTTTTTGGATCCATGTGAAAATCTCTACGCATATGTGTTTTATGTGTCATCCGCTGGCATTGTTTATTTTCTACGTTTTAGAATTCGTATGCAGGTAATTTCTGTACAGGGTTAAACATGATGATCCTTCCGATTGTCACTGTTCAGCTAGTGAGATACCACTAGGATTCCAAGCCAGAATTTTATGGAGTAAGAAGAAGCTTGATTCTTTGATGGAAGAAAGGTAAATCTACTTCTAAGGGAGTTACTCTATTGCAATAATGGAGAAGGTTGACATGTACTGATAAATCACACCATTCCCTATTTAACCATTTAAGAAGCTATGCTAGGTAGAAATGCTAAATCAACATGAAACAAATGCTACTATCTAAGTTGTAGAAGTAAGAAGCATCAAACAACACTAATTTGCAAGTGAAGAGACTAAACTAAATTTGTTTTTGCTTTTAAGGTCTTTTTATGCAAAATCAAGTATGCAAATTAATTGTTCTTGTCGATGTGGCAGGTGAATTAACGATATTTGAGGATAGCTGGAAGGGTTATGCAATGGCTGGATTGTGTGGAGGACCCCTAGGAGGATTTTTGGTGACTTCCTACATGTTTTCCATCAATTCAGCCTCAAAACGGTTGTTTCAGGAAAACCTACAGGTTGTACTAGAAACCTATAGGATGATCTTGTATAAATTATAGGAAACCTACAGGATACAGCCGAGAGCTAAATGTGAGGTGTTGGATGTGATGGGAGGCTTAGGAAAGGTGTGTGATGGGTGGAATGGAGTAGGAGAAGGTCTAGGATTACTCAGGAGTCAATATACAAGATAATAGATGGCTAGATTTGCTCAATGTACCTGAGAATTTCTATGAAAAATGATGGAAAACTAGTGAAAGTGATGGGGAAAACAAGGGATGGCTAAGGTGGATGAAGTGGAAGGTGGATACTAGCTATGAAGTCTTAGTCTCCTCCTGAAGTGCCTGCTCTACATAAAACATGTGTGTCTTCCCAAAAAGCTATGCAACAAGATACATTTTCATAATTTAGAAAAGAAGAATTAATGAATCAACTGCTTATACTATGCATGAAGAAAGTGGTTGAAAGGAATGAAAGGATGAGTGAGATCTACTACAGAAATGGAGATGAATAAGATGAGAATGAAATCTACCTTGGAAAACTAACCAAATACTAAATTAAAGATATCAAACTCCGAAGCTCATAAAAAACTATAAATCTATGTTTTTTGGGCTGCTTAAGGGCTGCTTCCTCAAGTCATGGTCCCAAAAGGAGGAAATGAGGCTGAGACACCTACTAACAAACTTGTGGTGATCCGTTTTCTCCTTGATAACCTACTACTTGAAATAAGGCACAAATGGAAGAAAACTATTAAACAACCAATCTAATCTACACTACTTGTAATGGAGATGCATCTAAAAATCAAATTAACAATGAAGCTATGAATCTACACTAAACATACATGTACAATAAAGAGGAGCCTTTGCTACTAGGGTTGGGCCCTAACCCAAGAGCTTCAGCCCTCTGAGTTAACTCAGTGCTGGCTCAAAACAAGACTCATTCTTATTACCAAAACAACAAATTACATCAAGAGAGCTTTCACAAGTATTGCAGCTCGAAAATAGCTTAGAGTTTTACAATAAAAATCCAAATCCTACTGAGGTCCTAGGCCTATCTACTTATACATCTGAAGTCCCCAATGAATTCCTTAAATTGAGGGAGGTTGGGCTCCCAAACTCGAGATAAACTAGTGCTTTGTCTCTCACTTGCTCGACTGCCTTCTAGTCCTCATGATTTGGTTGTTTGCACTCCGAGCTGATGTGATGAATGGAGGAGTAGTAAATGAGGAGGATTTACCTCCTACAATCCCTCTCCCTTGTCCCATTCGAGTTTTGACCTTAGTCTTTGCCAAAATTCCTTGATTTTCTCCTTTAATCCTGCATTAATTTCATATTACTCCACAAAGCATAATATCCAACTCTAAATCACCTCATAAACAAAATAGAATAAAAAACATGTAATAAGTTATGAGAAAAGTTGGTTTGACTAAGCTAGGAGGTGAATTAAGGCCCATATAATCACCCAACGATGAGGCTCATCACCACCTTCGTCCAATGGATATGGACATGGACGACAACGAAAGATTTACAATTCATATTGATTCTTCTCTTAAGGGAAAGACCTCACATCATAATCAGGATGGAAATCAATTATGGTACAAGGGGAATCAACCTATGTTATTCATTTGGGAAAATCATAATTGAAAGACAATGGTTTCCTATATAGAAAGTTTTTCTATAGAAGAAACACCATATGACATCGTTAGGTAGGAAAACAAACACTGTGTGGGGTCAAATCTATGCATGTTGTGTCGAGTGTGGAAATAAATTTGTACAATGAAAGATCTCCGCACAATGAAATCTCTTCACACAAAACTCTCCACATAAGCACAAATGTTAGTGAACTCCTCTTAGAGACCGAGTATGAAAGTACAGAGAATGTAATTTTTATGCACTCTAGTAGAATCAAATTTTTCGGTGCTCAAGAATTTGATAATCAATTATTTAAAGGTTGTAATAAATTCTCTCCTCAGAAAGAACTACAAAGAGATGGCTAAGTATCATTTAGCAAATTTTATGTGGAATATTGTGAATGGATACAACTCTAGCTACAAATACATAATTGATTGTTGAAATTACTTCATGCATTTGGTTTCTTAGACAACATTCAAACCAATTAATTATCTTTTTGACTATTTCTTTCATTGTGTAGAAAGTTTTGTGCGAAGAAATTTCACTACACAAAGAGTTTTCACTATGAAAAAAGCTTTCATTAGCCTTCACTGTTCAAAGTACAAAACCTTTAATCAATTAATTAGTGCTAAATATTTGTTCATAGAGATTTCATTTTTCCCAGAGATTTTAATGTACAGAGATATCTCATAAACAATATTGTTTTTTGCATTACCATCATAGAGATATGCATAAATTTAGAATTAAACTATTATCAATACTACATGGAGTGTGGAAGATATACGAAAAGAGCTTTCCTCTGTATCTACATTGCTGAAGCCATAGGAAATTATCATTTAGCAAACTGATGAATCACACCTGAAAAAAATTAAATAGGATACAATGGGTAACTATCGTCTATCAAATTCCATGTCGAATATTATGAATGGATGTAGTTCTAACGAGGGACAGAAAATTGATTGTTGAAATTGTTTCACGTATTCGGTTAATCGAATGAAAACTCAAATCAATTAATTATCTTCGTTGACTATTTATTTCATTGTGAAAAAAGTTGTGTGAAGAGATTTCACTATTTTTCATTTAAAACCTTTACAGATTTAGCTGTGTGGGTGAATCTATGTGGTGAAATTTAAAACATATTTTATTGTGCATAGTGTTTGGTGCAGAGGGATTTCATTGTGCGGAGACCACAACATTTAATCTGGATTTCAGAGATCTGTGGTTTGAGCTTATTGAATTTTTGACCGGAGAATCCACAGTAGTAGAATTTTTACACCAACGTTTCGAATCCCAAATGGGATCCATCATCAGGGTAAGAGAAAGATGATAAAAGAAGAGCCAGATGGAAGAAATAAATACTTATGAGGGAATGAATATTAAAGGAGCAGCACAGGTCGGCCAGAGAGATTTATAATGAAACCTAAATTTAATTTTAATTTTATAAATTAATATCATTTATTTAATTTTTATAAATACATATCATTTATTTAATTTTTATAAATTAATATTATAAATTAATATTATTTAATTTTTATAAATTAATATTAATTAGTGGTAGAGCTTTGTGCGAAGAGCTTTGTGTGGAGAAATTTCATTTACATATTGAGTCATGCCAATGAATCCATGTGATAAAATTAATATCATTTATTTAATTTTTATAAATTAATATTATTTAATTTTTATAAATTAATATTAATTAGTGGTAGAGCTTTGTGCGAAGAGCTTTGTGTGGAGAAATTTCATTTACATATTTAGTCATGCCAATGAATCCATGTGATAAAATTTAACAACATTTTTATTGTGCAGAGTGTCTACCACAAATATGGCTTTCCGCACATCGCTTTAGTCTTCCATAATGGAAACTAGTTGAGGAAAAATGTTTATGCATGCATTTGCTAAATAAACAATGAAAATGGTATTTTATTAGCAGTAGATCTTTGTGTGGAGAGCTTTCATTCTACAAAGCGATTTCATTATATTGAGTTTTGTGTGGAGAGTTTTATGTGAAAAAAATTCATTGTGTGGACTACACCAAAATCTTTCACTATGCCAAGTGATTTCATTGTGTGGAGTGTCTGGTGCGGTGAGATATCATTGTGCATAGTAAACAACCTTTAATCAATTAATTAGCGTAAAGCTTTCTGTGGAGAGCTCTGTACAAAAGTATTTCATTGTGTTGAGCTTTGTGCAGAGAGTTTTCTGTGAAGATATTTCATTGTACGAAGAGTTATATGCCAAGATATTTCATTGTCCAAACTTCTCTCTGCACTCTGCATAATCTTTGATCAATTAATTAGCAGTAAATTTAGGGACTATGCTACATTGGATCTACTCCCCTTGTATTTTTTTGTGAGGATATTTCATTGTACGAAGATTTTTGTGCCAAGAGATTTCATTGTGCAAAATTATCTTCACACTCAAAGTAATATTTGATCAATTAATTACTGGGAGACACAAGGACTATGTTGCATTATAGCTATTCCCCTTATTTGATATTGCATTGAATTTTGAAAGGAATGTATAAATTATGGTATTGGATTTTTATTTTTTATAATATTTTTTTATTAAAAAAATAGACTCCTATAAAATCAGATTTTTTGAAAAAAAATTCCATTTTCCCAACATATATCTAAAACGAATAAACAATAACTAATGAGTGTGATTGGAGAGTTAAGGAGAGTAGAAGAACTAGTCTTGCAGCGTAAGTATTTCCGATCGAAAAGCCTTAATATTTAGGCAATTTCTAGTTCAAGATCTTCTTTGAAGATGGTGGCATAGTTATAGAACTGGAAATGTCAACAGATAGAACGTCCATTGGGATACAAGTGGGACTGAAAATCCTCAACCATCACAACATTCATGCTCTGACCCAAGAGCCATTGTTCATCTTCCATATTTTTGTGATTGTGTGAATAGAAATCTATGTAGACTTTAATGTACAACCTATAAAACCAATAAAAAAACACATAACATGTGTCAGTTGCAATTCAAAATGAAAAAAAAAATGGCGTTTCTATGACCTACAAGAACTACGATGATGCAACTGGAGTAGTAGCAAAGGGAAAAGAACTAGGATGCTGCAATTGGGGTAGGAGCAAAGGGAAAAGAACTGGGATGTTGCAGCTGGAGTAACAATAAAGGAAAAAGAATTGGGATGTTACAACTGGAGTAGTAGCAAAGGGAAAAGAATTGGATGCTGCAACTTCAGTAGAAAAAAAGGATGGATGCGGGTATCAAGAGAAACCTCGTGGATGTTTTGGTTTGAGATGATGATAATTAGGGGCTTTCGAGGATAATCTAGGTAATTTGGAAAAATGTTTGAAGATTTCGAAGTTGTTGGATGAGTGCTTTTGGTCATAAGTTGTTAAATCCAGTCATTGTCTTTCCCTTCACTTCCGCCATCAAGCATCTGCAGGAATTCTTGAAGAAACTGATAGAAGCTACAGTAGTAAAATATTATTTAGCCAGCAAGTTTCCAACTTTGGTATTACATCTAGGGAGGTCACTATACAGTTCAAAGATGGACTTTTTTCTAGAGTTTCTTGGTATAAGGTATGTCACTAATCTAAAAAAAATGGACAAGAATGACATCTTTGAAGTTCTTCTACTGATCATATTGATCTTTGTTTCCATTTTTATCTTACACCTCATGATTAGAGAATTAAGAGAATTTTTGAAGAATCATATTGTATAACACCATCAACAAGTCATTAAGAATGCATGTGTGGACCCTGCAAAGGTGGCAGTCTGATAGAAGGATCAATACAGTTTGTATTATTCAAGGAGAATATGGAAATGTTGAGAGGAAGCTCACAAAGATTTTTTGGCACAACACAATAACTTTCTCAAGTAAGGATCTATGCATAGGAACAATCTGTTTCACTTGGGGAGAGGGGTTTCCTAATAAACATGAATAAATCATAAGGGAATGCATTGACTAGATTTGTAGATTATGTTGGCTCTAGATTAGCTTGACATGGTTCCATGTATGTTCCTGTTGTGCGGAAAACTTAATCGAGGGGTATTAGCAAGAAAAATCCTTCCCACCACTCAACAATTTTCTTTGCAAATTACAAGTAGGATTTTTTTTACAAGACTCAATCACGGGTCAAAGTCGAATCACAATGGTTTTCAAAAATTTGAAGCTCCATGCATTAATGGATTCGCAAGTGGTTGGTGCATATGTGAGATAACTTGAAATATCATACACCTACCAAATAAACTTAGGGATTCTGATGCCATGACTGGTCCTCTCTCCGACCATCAAAATGGAGGATCACCTCAAGTAGACTTAACTCGAAGATATCCTATGAAATCATTCCTACCAATTATACATTAAAGTGGTGCAACCCTGAGCACATTCTATGGATCAACCAATTATGTACTAGAAAACATTCCCTGCTTTGTCTACTGGCTCTAAATCCCATAGTGAACTTATCATTAAATGACATAAAATCACCTAACAACCTCCATAGTGGCATGCAAATCATTAGGAAAATTGTTTTGGGACACACTAAACACTCTAGAAATTGATCTATCATACAGAGGCCCACCTATTTTTTTTTTGACCTAGTCTACAGACTTTGGGAACATCATCAAGTGACACGGAGGATCCCAACGCACTTCAGGATTGGTTGAGATTTCCTGAACATGGAACAATAGAACAACTGACCATTATCTCCCCTTTGGAAAAGGAACTTTTAATAGACGTAGTGGTTCATGCTGAGGAACAATATATTCGCTCCATACATGAAGCACATGTGGAACTACAATAGCTTGACCTCCTCAAGTCAATGAACCTCCCTCCATGAATTCCCCTACATCCTCACAAACAAAAGGAAATCAAATTTGATACCCAAACATATGGTTTGGTCATTTAAGTCGAGGGATATTGGGAAGAATCCATAAAACTAAAAAATGAAGCTCTGGTAGGTCGATGGGTTTTATGCCACATGAATGGTGTCCAAATGAAAATATCGACTGAAACATGGTGGCAACCTATCCTAAAAAACTGCCCAAGGTTTAGTTCTCTCCATAATGGTTGGTTTGCATTTCATTTTCTTACTACAGAGGACATAGATTTGATCATTACCAGGCCATGGGTTCAAGGTCGTGGATACTTGTTACTCCAGTGATGGTCCTTTTGTTTTGACCCTACCACAGACACTCCTTGGAGGCAAATTCTTTGGGAAAACATTTTGGGACTTCCTCTTGAACTCTGGACCTGGAAAGAAATAATAAATATTGCAATCTCAATTGGAAAATTTTACTACCTTAACGAAAGTAGCCTTGGAGGGATGATCAAAATTATTGCATGGGTGTTGATTGAAAGATCGCTCTGAGGCGAGATTCCTACAAAAATTGGCCTGTATTGGGGACCATGATCGCGCAAGAAAATTGTTTATTATTGGTCAATTCCTTTCCTCTACCTCAGATGGCATGCCACGGGGACACTTGATGACATTATGCCTAGACAAGCATGGTAGAGTGGACTCTTCTGAAGTTGTTGCAAGACGCGCAGATTTTCTGACTCATTCCACCATTCATCATGACAAGTTAGATACTCTCCCGTCTGCAAAAATCAATACAAATGTCTCTCCCCACTCTAAATCCCCTCCTCTGAGAAACATCCCCATTACTTTCTCCTCCACCCTACCAAAAAAAATTTCCTCACATCTTGCCTCCAATAAACGTATCCTTTCAATTCCTCATCCCTTATCCCCAATTTCCCTCCACATCATGGAAAGAAGCCACAACACTTTCAAAAATACCCAATCGTATTCCCCCAACACTCACCTGAACCCAATCATCAAAACTTCCTCATCTATCAAACATAAGCCCCTGTCATCACTTCTCACCCACAACTCTACATCCTCCTAGATAACAAAACCCAGAGTTGACCATGCCCCTCTGACAGCGACACAAACACCTTTTGATCAATTTTTCTCTCCCCCCATCAAATTTTGGGATCCTTCTACACGCACATTATCCCCTTTCTTAGAGGTCTTAGAGCTCAAAGTGCTTGCTAGGGAGTCACAAGTCTCATAGGAACCCCTATCCATAAAAAATAATTTTTTGACCTGGATGGCCCTCCTCCTCACTTTGTTGCCTATAAAAATGTGACCATCCATCGAAAGAAAGGCCTTAAGCTCAAAAATTAGCAAATTTCAGCATTTCCCCATCTAATATGCTAGAACAATTCCAAAATTCACCTCTCATCCCTGCACAAAAATTCGGCCGTACATCCTCCTGAAATATACATTGGGCTCTGATTTCCCCAAAATCTTAGGTCCCTAGAAATTTCTATAAATCTAGCTCAGTTACCATGTAGAAATTCCTTGTAGATTCAAACTACTTATGTAATTTGCTAAAACAAAATATTTCAATCTACTCTACTCATCAACGAAACAATTAATCGATCAAGGAATCACAAAGCATACAAGAGAAAGAATTCAATCAACACATTACACAATGATTTCCTCTGGAAAGCCACAACTAAAAAACCCTGCTATTTGTATATTCCATTAGTCAGAAAAAATGAGAAGATCACAATGCTTTGCTCAAGCCCAAGAAACCTCTGCACTTCCTCACAACTTCCTAGATAAGAATTAGCCAGTACTTAACCAATTTTATGGTTGCAGAAGTCCCTATTTCCTTACGATCTTCAATGACGAATTAGGCCCTTGTTTAATATGAATTTTCCTATGTTGGGTTGCATAGTTCCTTTAGGCCCTTCCTCTGTCTGTATGCACCATCTATACAATTCGGATAATTATACAACTAATAGTACACTACCCTTGAACTCCAATCTCAATTGGGTAACTCTCATATTACACATGCGTGAGTTATTTGTGGCTTAAATATCAGTTATCTAGTTGAAAACATGAAGTTGCACCCCACTAGTAGACCTCCTACTCGTTCCTCCAACAGTTGGAACTAGTTTAATTGAAATTAACTTAATTTTACTGAATTAAACTTTTACAACTCAAATTAAACTCAATCTAGGCTCTGAAAATTTTAGAACCACTCTACATGACTCAAGTTATGCCCTCAACTCGAATTAATTTAACCAACTAACTCAAATTAACTTAGTTAACTTGTACAAGTTGTCTTGTGATATGGAATTACAATTTTCTCCTAATTTAATTAAGGAAAAAATTAATTTAGGAATTTCTTGTTGCATTTTCAACACTTAGAGTAGAGCTCCCCAAACTTGACCTTCCATAATGACTATAATGTCTCCGAATATCAGGGGTTTGGGGTCATCCCATAAAAGATGATACTTGAAAATCCTAATTTGCATTCACAATCTTGAAATTATTTTCAATAAAAAAAATGACTAGTAAAGACAAGGCATGTGGGTGCCTACTATAGATATGTCAAAACTGGAATGTATGCACTGTTAGTGCTTCTAGATTTTCTAGGGTATTAGCGGCAATGTGGAACCTAGAAAACTAAAAATTTAAGGCCTTCAACACAATTGTGGGCTTACTCATCACGAGGGGTTGCAAAGGTTCCAAATTATCCCTTCGAATCATCAACATATATGTTCCATACTCAGACAAAAAGGAGTTTTCGACCAATGCTTACAACAGTGGCTTCGTTGAACTCGACTCACTGATACTAGCAAGGGATTTCAATTTCTCAACAAATTCCTTAGAGATATGGGGCTCCCATTGCAGTCCTGAATTGTTGGGGTCTTACTTCAAGGAAATATTAAGTCAGAAAATTCTCTAAGACATCAAACCAAATCCAATTCAAATGACGTGGAAAAAGGAGCAATGGGGCTCAGAGAGAATAGAAAAATGACTAGACCAATTCTATGTTCATGAATCAACTGTCAAAAAACTTAAGGAGCTGAACTAGAAGATCCTCCCAATGAAATTATATGATCATTTTCCCATTTTGTTGAAATGGACTAGAGAACTACAACAAAAAGATATGCCTTTCAAATTTAACCACTTATGGCTGAAGGAGACATATTTCATTGACCTCTTCCAAACCTTTTGGCAAACACCTTTTAGAGACCCTATCTCCAGGAAAATGGACAAGATCAATTGAAAATTGAGAGCCCTTAAAGATAGGGTTCGAAGATGGGCTCGGAAGAAGAAAAAGGATCTAACCAGTGAGCTTATTGGGATCAAACAACAATTCAAATACTAGAGGACCCATTTGACCCAACATATTTCTCTAAACCAAAAAAACAAGAGATCCTACAACTGGAGATTCACTATTCACAGATCATGAGAAGTCAGTCTAAAGAATTGCAGCAGAAAATATGCATCATGTGCGTCGAGGAGGGAGATAAGAACAACAATTTTTTCCATAAATATATCAAAAGGAGGCAAAAAAGAAATTCCATTTGGATCATCAATTTGGAATCAGGTGAACAACTCACCACAGAACATGAAATCTAAATGGAGGAAAAGAGACATTTCAACAACATATTTTTCTCCTGGGAACATGTCTCTCTCAACATGCAGCCAGAAATATGTGACCTTTTCCCTTTCTCTCCTAGAATGGAGGACACCAGGTACATGGAACACCCCATTACTGATGAATAATTCCTCTCTATATTAAAATAAATAGGCCATGGAAAAATCCCTAGTCTGAACGGTTGGATAATGGAATTATTCATCCATTTTCAAGAGAACACGACTGTTGAGCTCACTGAGATGGTGGAGGAAAATTGCAACCATGGTTAAGTATCATGTGCCACAAACATCAAATTCATCACTCTCATCCAAAAGGTTCTGCATCCTATCACCTTCTCTGATTATTTTTCCATCTCTTTGTCCAACACCATCTACAAACTGATCTCAAAAACCATTGCAAACTAGCTCAAACCTTTCTTGTCAAAACAAATTTCTACTGAATATTTTGACTTCCTAGAGCATTGGAAATTCCATGATGTTGTTAAAATCACACAAGAATGCATTTATTCAATTAAGACCTGCCACCTATATGCCTACCGTTTGAAAATTGATCTCATAAAGGCATTTGACTATGTCGATTGGGAACTAATGTCGATGATTCTGCATAAAATTGGCATAAGTTTTTCAATGATAAATTCCATGAAATATTGAATAAACATTGCCTCCCTTTCTATCATCATTAATAGTTGTAGAATTGAGGCTTCTGTGATCCATATCAAGTTTACGAGAGATTTTTCGGCGAAAATCACATGAAATACCATTTGTCGACGCATTTCGAACCAACCAGTGTGGTTCATCATCAAGACAAGTTGAAGAAACAGATCGAGCTTTGCATATTAAATACTCTGAGCAGAGCCTCCAATGGCTGACTTGACCAACGGTTAATTTTGGCTTTGGGATTAGGGTCATAAAATTTTTATAATTTAATGGAGGTTAGTTATATTAGGTGACCATTCCCTTCAAATATGTATACAAATAAATAAAATAATTTTAATTGGTGTTAATAGTTAGTTAAAAAGGTATTATTGAATAATTAAAAATTATAAGATATTTAGTAATTCAAATGGAAGTTAGTTATATAAAGGACCTTTCTTTTAATATATGTATAAATTATATGTATATATATAAATACATAAATATATAAAGTAATATTAATAGGATGTTAAGATAATAGTTAGTTAGAATTAATAAATACATATAGAATGAGAAAATAATATTAAGTTAAATTAAATATCTAATGTTAAATTAACCTTAAAAAAATAATAAATAAATAACTTATCCAAAAATAAATAAATAACTTATCCAAAAAAAAAATTAATTAATTAAGAACGAAGTTGGTTATAAAAGGTACTAATATTCTAAAAATATCAGAAAAATAATTGTATATGTTAAATTAATTTAATAATGTCTAAAATAAATAAATAAATTAGAGGAGCAAAAAAAAAAAAAACGAGGAGGGGGGCGGAAAAAACGACTAGGAAGAGAGTGTTGGGACCCAACACCTACTGATTTTCCAGCCATCCTCTCTATTGAGATTGCTTGGCCTCTTTTCAATCTCAAGAGCTTCCCTAAATTTCCAATGATGGAACTGTGAAACTCTAGCAATAACCCTAGCCTCCTCAATACAAACATCATGATTGGTTTTTTCTGCATGTTCAGTTAAAGCAGAAGACTTTTCTCTCCTATGCTTAAGGTCAGATATGTGCTCACTAATCCTTTGATTAATGGAGCGACTAGTCTCACCAATATAGGGGGTCCCACAGGCACAAGGGATAATATATACCCCTTTCATATCTTTAGGGTCAATGGGATCCTTCACTGATCTGAGGGACATACGAATGGTGTTAAGGGGCCTAAAGGTTATACAGACACTATGCATCTTGAGAATCCTTGCAATATTATCAATGGTCCCCTGAACAAACGGAAGATGGACACCTGGAATCTGTTCCTTCGATTCCCTTTTAGCGAGAGAATTCTTGGCAACTTTAAAGAAAGCCTTCTGAACCATGTATCTACTATAACCATTCTCAACAAAGACATCAAGGAAAATCCCATCTCTTTGACCATTCCCTTATATATTTATGTATTTATATATACATATAATTTATACATATATTAAAAGAAAGGTCCTTTATATAACTACCTTCCATTTGAATTACTAAATATCTTATAATTGTTAATTATTAAATAATACCTTTTTAACTAACTATTAACACCAATTAAAATTATATATATATATATATATATATATATATATATATATATATATATATATATATATATATATATATCTATATATATATATATATATATATATATATATCTATATATATATATATATATATATATATATATATATATATATATATATATATATATATTTTAAGGGAATGGTCACCTAATATAACTAACTTCCATTAAATTATAAAATTTTATGGCCCTGATCCCAAAGTCAAAATTAGCCATTAGTCAAGTTAGCTGTTGGAGGCTCTGCTCAGAGTATTTAACATGCAAAGCTAGATCTGTTTCTTCAACTTGTCCTGACGATGAACCACACTGGTTGGTTCGAAATGTGTCGGCAAATGGTATTTCATGATTAATAGTTCTCGAAAAAAAAGTTTCTCAATCTCCAAAGGACTCAGACATTGCTACTATTTGTCTCCTCTATTGTTCCTTATCATTATTGATGGACTATCGATACAATGATCAAATGCACGTGACCATGGTCTCATTTATGGGTGTACCATAGCAAACAAGGTCCCTATCTACCATTTAATGTTTGTGGAAGACCTTCTCATAATTGGAAAATATGACCCCTTTGAATGGAGGGTGATCTTCAACACCCTCACATATTTTGGACTCACATCAGGCCTTATCGTGAACCATTTAAAATTTAATGTAATTTCAAGTGAGCTGGAAGGAGATGGGACAAAGGATATTTCAAATATCTTCGAGGTTCAAGTCTCACACTTGGACAATGGCTTCACTTACTTGGACTTCTTCGTCAAGCCTAATGGATATAGTAAAAAGGACTGGGACTACCTCTTTGAAAAAATCATTAAGTGACTTAATCAGTGGTCTCATCATTGGATCTCTTTGGGAGGGTGCCTTATTATTGTCAAGTTCGTTCTGCAAAAGAATTCTAAAAACAGAAGATAAATAATGATGATAATATAAAAAAATACACAGATATTTTCCCCTGGATCCCAAAACCGAGACTTCGAGATTGATTTTTCATTATATTCCTTTAAATGTTACAATGCATATATATACATGTGGAAGCATTCATAAACCCTAATCCATTAACCCTGGATTAGAACATAACCATAGTTCCCTTGACTAGATCTACAAAATACCATGGGCGAAAAACCATAATGCCCAAAACCATGTGCAAAACCCATGCACAAAACCATAGGTAGGTCCACCCACCTAATATAGAATCCAAAAAATCATTTTGGGGCGCTCCCTTAGACCTTGTACAAGGGGGACTATTACCCCCCTGAAACCTCCCAATAAGGGGGTTTGTGCCCCCCTTTGTGACTTGCTTACTATGCCTGGTGCAATGAATAGGGTAGGTTATTTCCCCCCTGTGACCCCCCATGCATGCAACTAGTCATGGGAAGAATATAACAAACACCCAACATTCTCCCACTTGTTGTTTCCTTTTCCACACAAGGGGTCACAGGAGACCATAGTCATTGTTCCAACCCTGCAATGCCCATTGTTTCTCTACACCAAGAAAATGTCTCAGTGTTCACAGACTTCGTTAATGCATCTACAACATTCTTCAAAGTGACCAGCCTTAACAACAACACCTTTTTGAACTAAACCATATCCCTCACAAAGTAATACTGAACATCAATGTGCTTTGTCTTTGAATAATAAGCAAGGTTCTTTGCCAAGAAAATTTAACTTTTGCTGTCACAGTCTATCCTTATAGCTAATTGTACTAACCCCATACTTGAACACAGTCTCTACAACCAAACTGCTTCCTTGCTTGCAAGAGTGGTTGCCATGTATTCTGCCTCTATAGTTGAAATTGCCACTACAGACTGTCTCTCACTCATCCAACTGACTGCACCTCCAAATAGCTTAAACACATACCCACTTATAGATATTATTTGATCCATATCTTCAGTCGATTCTGCATCAACAAACCCATGGATGTCCAAAAATCTCGCCAATCCTGATCTTATTTGGTAGCACAAACCATAATCACTAGTGCCACAGAAATACCTGAAAACCCGCTTCATTGTTGTCCTATGCTCCTTCCCCGGTTTTGAAATAAACCTGCTCAATACTCCCACTCCATGTACAATGTATGGTCTAATACATACCATTACATACATTAGATGACCAAATGCACTTGCGTATGGAACACGGGACATGTCCTCTTCCTCTTCTTGTGTCTTGGGACATTGTTTAGCAAATAACTTTACACCTACAGGAATAGGAACCTTCATTGGTTTACAATCCTACAAATAACCTCTGTAGTATTGACTTGACATACTTCCTCTGGTTTAGCTAGAACTTCCTCTTTGCCTGATCTCATTTAATTTCCATTCGCAAAATATAGTTTGTAGCACCAAGATCCTTCATGTCAAATTGGAAGGACAATTGGGTCTTCAAATCCTAGATAATTTCTTTGTGATTTTCCATTAGCAACATATCATCCACAAACAAGACCAGATGAATAACACAACTAGTAATTAATTTAAAACACACACAGTGATATGCTTTTCTTCTGGTGAAGCCAAGTCCCCGTATATATGTATCAAATTCCTGATACCACATCCTTGGTGACTGTTTTAGTCCATACAAAGAAATTTTTAACCTGCATACTAGTTCTTTCTTACCCTTCACCGCAAAACCTTCACGTTACTTCATGTAGATCTCTTCTTCCAGATCCCTGTGAAGAAATGTTGTCTTCATGTCCATATTTTCTACCTCAAAATCAAAAGAAACTGTAGGTTTTAACCCCATACAAAAATTACCTCCATACAAATTCTAAAACACATAAAATAAAAATGCGAGAGCATAACACATAAAACACATATACACATATATTTTCCCCTACATCCAAAAACTGGGACTACCAGCTTGATTTTTCATTATTATCCTTTCAATGTTATAATACATATTTATACATGCTGAAGCATCCAATACCATGGACCGAAAACCATCGCGTCCAAAAACATGTGCGAAAATCATAAACAAAACCATAGGTGTGTCTGCCCATCCTAACATAGGGTCCAAAACCAAAATTTTCCAGGGCACTGCCCCCGACCACATAAAGCAGGGTTACAGGTATGCCTCAAACCCCCTGTGACTGCCCCTCGCTACACAATTGGCGCAAAAAAATTGGGGCTCCGCCCCCCCTCTAACCCCTCGGTTAACTATGTGGACTAGTTGTGGAAAAATATAACACAACCCAACATTCTCCCACTTGTTGTTTTCTTTCCAAAAGGGGCCACAAAAGAGCTTAGTCACTTTTCCAACCTCGAAACGCCCATTGTCTTTATACACCAAGAGAACTTCTCAGAGCTCACAGATTTTGTCAATGCATCTGCAGTATTCTTCAAAGTGTCCACCTTTACTAGCAACACCTTTTTTTCTTCTATCATATTCCTCACAAAGTGATATTGAACATCAATGTGCTTTGTCTTTGAATGATATGCAAGGTTCTTTGCCAAGAAAATTACACTTTGGCTATGACAGTCTATCCTTATAGCTCCCTGTACTAACCCCATACTTGAACACAATCTCTGCAACCAAACTTCTTCCTTGATTGCATGAGTGGCTGCCATGTATTCTGCCTCTGTAGTTGATAGTGCCACTACAGATTGTTTATTACTCATCCAACTGACTGCACCTCCAAACAGGTTAAACACATACCCACTTGTAGATCTTCTCTGATCCAGATCTGCAGCCCAGTCTGCATCAACAAATCCACGAATATCCAACATTTTGTCTAATCCTGATCTTCCTTGGTAGCACAAACCATAATCACTAGTGCCATGCAAATATCTGAAAACCCGCTTCACTATTGTTCAGTGCTCCTTCCGTGGTTTTGACTAAACCTGCTCAATACTCTCACTGCATGTGAAATGTTTGGTCTAGTACAGACCATTGCATACAGCAGGCTACCGACTGCACTTGCATATGGAACAAAAGACATGTCCTCTTCCTCTTCTTGTGGCTTGGGACAATGTTTAGTAGATAACCTCACACCTACAGGAATAGGAACCTTCACCTGTTTACTATCCTGCATATTAAACCTTTTCAGTATTGTCTTGACATACTTCCTGTGGTTTAAATAGTGCTTCTTCCTTGCCTATTCTCTTTTAATTTCCATGCCCAAAATATAGTTTACAGCACAAAGATATTTCATGTCGAATTTGGAGGACAATTGGGTCTTCAAATCCTCGATAATTTCTTTGTCATTTCCAACCAGCAAGATATCATCCACATACAAGACTAGATAAATAACATGGTCACCAATTAATTTAAAACACACACAGTGATCTGCTTTGATTTTGGTGAAGTCAAGTTTCCATATAAATGTATCAAATTTCTAATACCACATCCTTGGTGACTGTTTTAACCCATACAAAGACTTCTTTAACATGCATACCAGTTCTTTCTTACCCTTCACCGCAAATTCTTCAGGTTGCTTCATGTATATTTCCTTTTCCAGATCCCCATGAAGAAATACAATCTTCACACCAATTTGTTCTACCTCAAAATCAAAAGCAGCAACAATAGATAAAAGTAATCTAATATAAGTTACCTTGGCAACAGGAGAAAAAATATCACCAAAATCAATTCCCAACACCTGGGCATAACCTTTTGCTACCAATTGAGCTTTGTATTTCTCCACCTTTCCTTATGCATTTGTCTTCTTCTTGAACACCCATTTGCTGCCAATGGGTTTCCTTCCAGCCGACAACTCCACCAGATCCGAAGCCTCATTTTTGTGCAAAGATGCCATTTCATCAACCATGGCCATTTTCCAGAGTTTTCCATCCTCTGAATCTACTGCTTCCTACAGAGTTCTGGGATCATCGTTAGTAATAGATAAAGAAAAATTTGAATAGAAAGAAGATGGACTATACCTTTCTGGCTAAATTCTTTCTCAAACTGATCTTCTCACACCCAAAGTTTGTGGCTCTTCATCTTCTGATTCCTCCTTTGTTGTATAGTCTGATTCTTCCTCCTTTAGCTCAAACTCTATCTTCGCAGGTTCCTTTGGTTGGACTTCATGTTTAATAACATTTTTTACCTCTATGAACACCACATCTCGGTTGTACAAAACCTTCCGTGTGATTGGGTTCCAAAGCTTATAACCCTTTAAACCATCTTTATACGCAATAAAGATGCACTTTTCACATTTACTATCCAACTTGGTTCATTTCTCCTTTGGAATATGTACATATGCATCACATCCAAATACCCTTATATGTGAAAGAGAGGGTTTCTTACCAGACCATACCTCCTATGGAGTCTTATCCTCCAACGCTGATGAAGGTGACCTGTTGACTAGGTAACATGCAGTATCCTCCGCCTCTGCCCAGAATTCCTATCCTAACCTGACACCATTGAGCATGCTTCTTTCCCTTTCCATCAATGTCTTATTCATTCTTTCTACAACTCCATTTTTTTGAGGTGTATATGGAGTAGTCTTCTGTCATGTTATACCACACTTCTTACATAATTCTTCAAATTCCTTGCCGCAAAACTCTCCACCATTATCTGTCATCAGCACCTTTATCTTCTTCTATGTTTGATTTTCCACAAGAGAGTTAAATTCTTTAAACCTGTCAAAGACTTTAGATTTATTCTTAAGGAAATATATCCATGTATTCCTTGAGAAGTCATCTATAAATGATGCATAGTACATAGACTTACCCACTGATGGAACCTTCACAAGTCCAAACACATCACTCTGCACAAGTTCTAATATCTGTTTCGCCCTCTTACTACCAGAGGGGAAACTCACCTGATTCTACTTCCCATATACACAATTTTCACAGAAATCAAAATCTAGAGAGTTATTACTCATACCTTATACCATACCTTTACCATGTGGTATTCGAAGGCCCTTCTCTCCAATATGTCCAAGCCTTTGATGTGACAACATGGTCTTCTCTCCAGAGACCACTAGATTTTCTGCTCCAGTTTCAGGAATCATAGAATTGTTTCACCCATTAATAACAGTGCTACCTTGCAGCTTGTACAGAGTTCCAATTTGAACTCCTCACATCAATACCAGTGCTACCCGAACCATTTTGCAGGTATCCTTCTCGAACACTATTTTTACACCTGTATCATCTAGCTTACTTACAGAAATCAGATTTCTATCCAATGTAAGAATATGCAGAACATCAGGAAGTGTCCTAACCCTTCCACCTTGCAACTTCAACTTTACTTTTCCGTGACCAATGATTCTAGCCTTCCCATCATCCCCTAAGAAGACATCACCATGATAGTAGTTCTCATACTCACAAAACCACTCTCTATGGGGAGTGAAGTGAAATGATGCACCTGAGACAATCAACCATGCCTCATGATCTACATGTGTACTTGAAGAAGCCAAGTACACATCCCCACCTTCATCTGAGGTGGTTTTCTCCTCTGCAGAAGGAGCATCATCAGATCCCTTTCCTTTATAAGGAAATTTAGATTTACAGTCCCTTATGTAGTGCCCTTCCTTTCCGCATTTCCAGCACACCACCTTTACAGGTTTTCCTAGAGATTTAGATCTTCCACTCGATTAGTTATTTTTGTTTCTGTTTTGGGACCATCCTTATATAGACAAGGCATCACCGTTCTACCTCTCCATATTTTTCCATCTCACCTCCTCCATCAGCAAGGATGAGACTGTTTCATCAAACTGCAAGGTAGTTGCATTGCTACCTATTACAATAACCAGACTATCCCACGAATATGGTAGAAAACACAACAAACTGATGCACTTATCTTCATCTAAAATTTTAATATAAACAGATGCTAACTGACTTGCCATAGTATTAAATGCATTCAGATGCTTTGTCACCGAGTCTCCATCTTTCATCCTCAGGTTATACAACTTTTTTTGCAGGAATAGTTTATTCACTAGAGACATAGATTGGTACAAAGTCTCTAACTTGTACCACAAAGCCTTCGTTGTAGCTTCCCTTGATACATTCAACAATACTAAATCTGAGACACACAATCGTATTGTGCTCTTTTTCTTTCCATCCAAATTCTTCCATTCTTCATTGGACACTTTCGTTGGTTTAGTACCTGGATCTACCACGATCCACTGATCTTTATCCACCAATAGATCCTCCATCTTGAGTTTCCACAACTCAAAACTCTGACCATTAAATTTCTTGATCTCTATCTTTCCACTGCTCACCATATTCTTTCACCACCAAAATCGATCTCGTGGATCTCCCACTGAACAGGGTCTACCACAGGCTTGAGCGAAACCCCTCAGCAACAAAGGCATCCCCTTGAAGCCAAAACTACTCTAATACCAAATGTAGGTTTTAACCTTGTACAAAAATCGCCTGCATACGAATTCTAAGACACATAAAATAAAAATGTGAGAACATAAGACATAAAACACATATACACAGAGATTTTCCCCTGGATCCCAAAACCGGGACTACCAGCTTAATTTTTCATTATGCTCCTTTCAATTTTATAATACATATTTATACATACCGAAGCATCCAATACCATCAACCAAAAACTATCGCGTCCAAAAACATGTACAAAAATCAATCACAAAACCATAGGTGGGTCCGCCCATCCTAACATAGGGTCTAAAACCAAAATTTTTCGAGGCACCACCGTGAACCCATAAAGTGGGATTACGGGTAAGCCTCAAATCCCTTGTGACCCCCCGTCGCTACACAATTGACACAACGAAATGGGGGTTCCGCCCCCCCTCTAGCCCCCCAGTTAACTACATGGGCTAGTCGTGGAAAGAATATAACACAACCCAACAGAAACAAAAAAAAATTAAAGTAATCTAATAGAAGATAGCTTGGCAACAAGAGAAAAAATGTCACCAAAATCGATTCTCGGCGCTCGGGAATAACCTTTTTCTACCAACCAAGCTTTGTATTTATAAACCTTGCCTTATGCATTCATCTTCTTCTTAAACACACATTTTCTTCCAATGGGTTTCCTTCGAGCCAACAACTCGACCAGATCGGAAGCCTAATTTTTGTCCAAATATGCCATTTCATCAACCATGTCCTCTTTCCATACTTTTCCATCCTCTAAATTTGTTGCCTCCGTGATAGTTTTGGGATCATCATTAGTAATAGATAAAGAAAAAGTTGAACAAAAAAAGATGGATTATACCTTTCTGGCTACCTTATTTCTCTAAATTATCTTCTCATGGCTGAAGTTTGTTGCTCTTCGTCTTCTTATTCTTGTTCTACTGTAGCATCTGATTCTTCCTCCTTTAGCTCAAAACTCTATATTAAAATGTTCCTTTGGTAGGAATTCTTGTTTAATAACATATTTAACCTCTATAAACACCACATATAGGTCGCACATAACCTTCCTTGTTTCTCAGTTCCAAAGCTTATAACCTTTTACATGATCCTTATGCCCAATAAAGATGCACCTTTCAGATTTACTATCCATATTCATTCTTTTCTCCTTTAGAACATGTACATATGCATCACATCCAAATACCCTCAGATGTGAAAGAGAGGGTTTCTTACCAATCTATACCTCATGTGGAGACTTATCCTCCAAACACATCACTGTGCACAAACTCTAATATCCCTTTTGCCCTCTTAGCACCAGAGGGGAAACTCACCCGATTATGCTTCCCATATATACACTGTTCACATAAATAAAATTCTAGAGAGAAATTAGACATACCTTCTACCATACCATTATGATAAGGTATTCGAAAGCCATTATCTCCAATATGTCCAAGCCTTTGATTTCATAACATGGTATTTTCTCTAGAGACCACTAGATTTCTTGCTTCACTTTCAAGAACCATAGAACTGGTGCACCCATCAATAACAGTACTACATGTAACCTTGTACAGAGTTATAATACAAACTCCCCAACCATGTTGCAGGTATCTTTCACAAACATTGTTTTTACACCTGCGTCATCCATCTTGCTTACAGAAATCAGATTTCTAGCCAATGTGGGAATATGCAGAACACCCAGTAGTGTTATAATTCTTCTACCTTGCAACTTCAACTTGACTTTTTTTTGTCTGATGTTTCTAGCCTTCTTGTCATCCCCTAAGAAGGCATCAACACCATCATATTTCTCCTACTCGCATAACCACACCCTATGGAGAGTGAAGTGAAAGGATGCACCTGAGTCAATCAGCCATGACTCATGATCTATATGTGTACTTGAAGAAGAAGACAAGTACGCATCCCCACCTTCCTCTGAGGTGGTGTTTCCCTTTGAAGAAGGAGAATCATCTGATCCCTTTACTTTCTTGGGAGCTTTAGATCTACAGTTGCTTTTGAAATGTCTGTCCTTTCCACATTTCCAACATACATTTACAGGTTTTCCTACAGATTTAGATCTCCCACTTGAGGACTTATTTTTATTTTTGTTTTAGGAATGTCCTCGTACAGACAAGGCATATCTATTCTATCTCTTCATATTTTTCTATATCATCTCTTCCGATAGCAAGGATGAGACTATTTCATCAAACTTCAAGGTAGTTGTATTGCTACCTATTGCAACAACTAGACTATGCCATGAATTTGGTAGAGAACATAAAAAGTTGATGCACTTAAATTCTTTTGGAATTCTTATATCAACGGATAACAACTGACTTACTACAATATTAAAGGAATTTATATGCTCTATCACTGAGTCTCCATCCTTCATCCTCATGTTATACAACTTTTTCTGTAGGAAAATTTTTCTCACCAGAGACTTAGATTGGTACAAAGTCCCTAACTTGACCCACAAATCATTCACCATAGCTTCCCCTGATACATTCAACAATACTAAATCTAAGATACACAATCATATTGTTCTCCTTTCCTTCTGATCCAACCTCGCCTAATATTCTGCTAACATTGTCATCGATTTAGTACCAAGATCTACTGTGATCCCCTGATTTTCATCCACCAGTAGATCCTCCATCTTGAGTTTCCACAACTCAAAACATTGACCATTAAATTTGTCGATCTCTATATTTCCACTGCTCGCCATATTATTTCACCACAAGAATTGATCCCGCAAATCTCTCAATGAACAAGGTCTACCATAGGCCTAAGTAAAACCCCTCAACAACAAAGACATCCCCTTGAAGTCGAAACAACTTTGGTATCGAATGTTAGTTTTAACCTTCTACAAAAAATAACTACATACGAATTCTAAAAACAAAAGATAAACAATGAAAAGAATATAAAACAAATACATAGAGGTTCTCCCCTAGATCCCAAAACTGGGACTACCAGATTAATTTTTTGTTAGGTCCCTATAAAACTAGTGATTCCCCCATTACTATTTTCATTGTAGCCATTATTGTTATTATTGTGCCCCTATTCTCTCCATATTGTTATTAGTGTGCCCCATAGAAGCCTACTATTGTTATTGTTGTGCCCTTATATTATTATTGTTATGTTGGATTTGATTATATTGTGACCCCTTAGACTCCTATATATATAAAGGAGGTTTAGTCATTTGTATCATCCAAGAATTGTTCATTTGTGTAATGTAAAGGAGGTTGGCCCCTCGAAGAGGCTGATTTTTAAATCAGCGATCTATCCTTTCTATCTTTTTGTGAGTTGGCTCATAACATTTGGTATCATAGCTTTGGATTCAAGGGTTTCACTGCTCCAACCAAGTCATCGTGGAATTTTCACTACATATATATTTTTTTTTTCTCTGCAATGTTTTAGAAGCTAAAAAAAATTCATTTGAGATGAAATCTTGATTAGCTTTGGGTCCAAATTTCAAATCTTGTTTCACTTGTGATACAAATGCAACAACGGACTTGATGGGATTATAGGTTGGATTCAATATCATTTAAAGTCCATCTTGGTGAAAATTCTCACTGTTTAGGTGTATTTTTCTGTGTAAACAGAGAAACGTATTCCTGGGGATTTCACCCGTGCCATTAGTCCTTTCAGTTTAAAAGTAGGTGGCCACAATACCTTAGAACCTTTTGCAATGATTGTTAAATGCTCAAGAAGGAGATGGAGTGACAGCAGCCGGGAACCAGAGAGCTCGAAGAGGGAAGGAGAAAAGATAGGGCCGGGAGGCTTAAAAGCCATTCAATGGCAACACAAAAGACGGGAAAAACAAAGAAGAGGAGAGCAAGATAAGGGAGAAGACAGAGAGCAAGAGGGAGAGTCTGAGCACTCTCTTAGACTTGAGTATTTCGAGTAAATCCTTGTTGTTTTGTCACTGTTGTGTTGAGACTCTATTCGAGCTCACACTTGTAATCATCTGCTCTTGAAGACATAATATAGAGGTGGACACTAAAATCTAGACCAGGAGACATGGCCAGGAAGTCTGGTGAACTCCTTGATTATTTGTTGTGTTGAAGTGTGTGTCTGTTATGTTTTCTAACTTCTCATTGTCAATACTATTCACAATTTTTTCGATCTGTTGCTCTAAGTAATATAGGAATTCCTGCACATGAGTCTATAATACCTTAATATTGATTTAAGATCTCATTTTTAGATCGAGTGGTATCAGAGCATTTGGTTTTGGTTTTATTAAGGTTAGACAAGCTTGTGGTGGATTTTGAATGCTAACTAGATTAAAGATAAAATTAGAAGAAGGAGAAGTTTTTGAGGCTAATCCAAATATTGGAAGATTCTATTCTCAGAGGAGGATGGCAGAAGAAGCTCCATTCGGATCAGAATCTCAATTTATAGAAATTTGTAAGACACTCTGTTGTGGGGGAAAGTATCCAACTCGGAATGACCCTAACCCACTCTAAGGGTGACAGTTCCTTAGCAACAGCTGAAAGCAAAGCTATCTAAAGTTTCTTCTCTATGACATGCAAGAGATAAAAGGAAGAGATCCACTTACCGATGTCTTGCGCAAATGGTCGATCCAATTTCCTTTGTTTGCCGCTTGCTCCCAGATCCAAGTCTTTTCACGGGCCCAGCTACACGAGATCCTGCGAATAAGACAAGAAAAGGAAACTACAAGAGGCATGCATTCATAATCGATTCAAGGATTAGCATAAATCAAAGACGCAAGTAAGACAATACACCATTGAAACACATGCGAATAGAAGAACCTCAAATGCTTTATTAATATATGGAAGTAAGGTTCAGGCGGTGATACAACCATGAGAGGTCCAATCTAGCATCACCTTCCCGACGGAGAGAAATCTCTTCTTCACCTCCCTCAAGCAATCACCCAATGCTCACAATTGTAAACCAACAGCAATCCTTTGCACTAAATTCCGGCCCTCTAGATCCCATGGGATGAGATCCTTATATAGAGTTTTGGAGTGAAGATAAGTCAGCTTGATGTGTGACTTGTTGTACTCTTCAACTCCAGTTGTTCTTCAGTTCTTCACTCGGAGTTTCTGTCTTCCACTTGGAGTTTTAGAAGCTCTCAACTCATCATTAGGCGAATCTTATCATCAAGTGTCTTTTTAGAAGCTTCCTGGGCATTGGCACTTTGAGAAGCCTTTGTTCTACTTGCTATGCAACGCAGATAGCCTTTGTTGTACCTGCTATGCAGCGCAGATGCCTAGTGGAGCAGCTGCAATGATCCAAAACTGACCTGTTTTTGAGTGTTTTTCAGTGGAGAACTGATTTGCAGTGCTGTGGTTTGCTGACCTTGTTCCTCTAAGGGTAAGAAAAACATGTTTAGGGACTTTGGATCCCTTAGATTATTGACATTTCATGCTCTATGCTGTAAGGCACAAAAATGTCTATAACAGTTGCCCCCTAAAGTATGAGGTCGTTTATCGGGTGAAATGCTTTATTAGGAGGATCCGAAGTTCATTCAATCGCCGGGAGGTGACCTGTAACACAATACAATACAATACATTATCTTTTCATATTTTCTTTTCATGATCTAGCTGATGCGGGCATTTCCCATGATCAGCTTTATAAATACATTTGCCGTACATAAACAGACGATCGTCTGATAAGAGACGGATAATTCTCTGCTTTTAATTATCATCCTTTTAGTAGGATGCTCATCTGCTTCACATGTCTATGTTTTTATCTCCTGAATATATATCGCAGCCCAGATGGATGAAACTAGATCCGGGGTCTTCAAACTTGTCTGATCTTCACTCTAGTACAAGTCGATCCATGTGAGAATTTCTTGAAGTCGAACATGGAAAGACATCGCTTGATTACCAGTCAATAATGTAAACTGTTAACAACCGCGAGAGGAATCACCGATAATGATGATGACCCTCAAGGTACTACAGCACAATTCACGTGGCGTGAATATAGGATCTGACGTCGAACACCACGCAAAGTCTCCCGGTCGAAGGTCATTAATGTATACCTATCGCCGGAAGTGAGAAACTTGCCATTGAGGCATGCAAGCTTCAAAGTACTGAGGGGGTGTTCCTAGATCAACTTCTTGGATAATGAGCTGATGTCGACAAGAAGTGATCCGTCAAAGGAGGGCCTTAATGAATCCCACATCAGTGAGACAGAACGGAGCTAGTGATGATGGTGAAAACGATCTATGAAATATGATTGAGGGTGGCGGTCATGGAAGGATGAAAGGTGATGTATGGTAGTGGATGGGACCCGGTGGACACTTTCTGAATGACATCTCTTGAACATATAACGACACTGATGTGATGGATCGGTAGCATTACCCCATGTATGGATGGTATGGCGAGACCATGGTGAAGGGACCGGTGAATGATAATAACCCAACCCGATATTTACGGAGGCAAAAAGTGTCATGTTCAAGAGCGACTTGCTACCATTAAGCTTTGAGGTTCTTCCCAATTTTTCCCCAGTCATTTCTGACCAGTACCTCTTTATTTTTGTCAAGCTTGAGGAGGATAACATATGCTTGATCTATAACCTGCCCTTCGGGCAAGCCCATCGCTATGTTTTAACGAGCCTAGTGATAGGGAAACTCGTTCTTGTCTAAAGACAAGTTTGTCGCTATCTAATATTTTTAACGAGCCCAGTGACAAAGACAACTCGGTCCTTTTCATTTTTAGAGAGTCTGAAAAGGGTACATAAAGTAGACTCCAGGGGTCCTTTTTCGTCATCTAATCCCTTAAGTCCGAAAAAGTATAAAACAATACAGAAGGGATGAATCTTCGATATCTTTATCGAGCCGAACCAGACAAGCGCTCGATCTTTTTGTGTAATAATCCCTCAGGTCCAAAAAGATTAAAATCTAGAGGAGGGATAGCTCTTCCGGTCCTTTTAACGAGCTGGAAGGCAAAAACTCGGCAAACTTTTCATTTTTTACGAGTCAGTGAAAAGAGCTCAAAGAAGACTCGTATTTTGAGGAACGAGTGATAAACAGGGATAGCAGCAGATTCCAGGTACAGGTTGGAATTTTCCAATCACGGCAGTATTACAAGGATGGCTAAATGGGATCACTCTTCGCAGTTGTTCCTCAAAATAGGTAAACAATCAAGTGGATGTGAATGATCGGCCAAAGGAAAAGTGGAGGTGACGGTGCACAAACACGACCAAGGCTTTTATGGCTAATGAATTTACGGTCTCAAATGGTTATTTACCGGTTCATTTTTTCTGAATGAGCTTGAACACTGGGGGGAAGCCTGCTCACATGTGTGTTTATTTTTTAACGAGCATGAACTCTTGCGAAAACTGCTCGGTTTTGCGTTTATTTTTTAACGAGCATGAACTTTGCCAAAACTGCTCGTTTGATAAGATCAAATTCATATTTTACCATGACTAGCTTTTTCTTTTTCAGAGATAGTACTGTATCATCAATTGCTGCAACAAACTTTGTTAGAAACGGATAACATGAAGTAAAAATACTAATATTCCACTTTGAATTACGTAAAAAGCAATTTAAAAGATGTTTTTACCTCTCATTTTGCCATTTCGTGTGCATTTGGTTTGTTGGAGCTTTGGAGGTGCCTCTTCCTCTTGATTTTTCACCAGCTGATTTCGGGAGATTCTGTGGACGATTTTCAGCGCCGTTTCCACCAGGTAGGAGCTAAACCCTAGCTCTATCTTTTCATGGTCTTATTTCTCAGTTTTATGCTTGTTTTCTTACCCCCATGAGCCCCTGGGGTTTCTCTAGGGCGCTCTGCCATCAACGCAGGTTCCCTATATCAAAACCTGCGTTGGGGTTCTCATTTTCAAAGGCAGTTTTTGCCCCAACGCAAGTGAGACCCTTCCCTACCTGCGTTGGGCGCAGAAAACATCTTGGTTGCACAATTTTTCATGAGATTTTTGCCATTTTCTTTACTGAGTCAGGGATCTTACTCCTCCTCTTGTTTGTTTTGCAGATTTTATTGGAGCAGAATGACTCTTACGTGGCGAGAACGAGAGCATGAAGAGGAGGACATGATTGCCCTCCATGATCCTGTTACCATGAGCGCGTTGCGGAACTGTGGCTTGCTAAAATTCTTCCGGATATCTAGCATGAGGGCACAGATACGTTTACTGCAGTACCTGCTTGATGCTTGGGATCCTGTTAACCAAGCGTTCCAGATTAGGGGCAAGTCCATCCCTTTGACCATAGTGGACATTTACTTCTTGACTGGGTTGTCAAGGCGGGGTGCCCCCATTTCCTTGTCCGGTTCGGCCCGAGGGAGTGATTCTGTGAAAGATTATATCCGTCAGTATTGCAGGGAGGGATCTCAGCCGAGCAGAGACGGCAAGATTTCTATCTGTGATGTCACTGACAGGTCTCTGAGGTCTATTATGTACACGATTTGTAGGATGGCTGGTAGTGCATCCCCTCATGTTGCCAACAGGTCATATGTGCAGCACGCCCTGGAGTGTCTTCAGCCGAAAGTTTTTAACTGGTGTGATGCAGTACTGGTTCAGATGAAAAACCAGTTGACCAAAGTAAAGGACAGGAGACTGAAGAATTTTGGCTTTGGTTCAGTTTTGACTGCCTTCGCTTTGGAGAAGATACCCCTGATGCAACCTCAGTACATTGTTCTCGACTTGCCCTCTCCCACTGAGCCACGCATGCAGAGGTGGGTTGACCACATGGCTAGACATGCGGGTCAATCTAAGATTACTTTTACTGATGCCTTCTTTAGGTGGTTTGAGCGGCAGGATATGGCTTTTTCCGAGTATCCATATATTGGCATGGACTTCCGAGGTGATCCGGATTTGGTACTACCGGATGGCGAGCAATGGGGTGATCTTGGTAAATATTTTGACCTTATCACTGTTTACTGTTTTTATTTATAATGTCTTTGTGCTTTACTCTATCAAGACTCTAATCAAACTCATGTGTGCATGCAGATGTGGGCCCTGTCCGTCCAGCAGTTCGTCCGAGAGCTCCGGCCGCTGCCCCCGCAGGGGAGGCTCCTGGGAGAGCTATTCTCCGTGACCTTGACTTGGCCGAGACTCTTACAGCTGTGCAGGAACATGTCGAGGGTCTTACCCTTGGGATTCCGGATGTACGGATCGACGAGTTGCCTCTACGATTGCAGCGACATACTGTCTTTGTTCCTAGACGATGGTCTCGTCTTCTGCGCATGATTGCACAAGCCGTGGCATGTTATCATGAGCATCACTAGGTTAGGGTGCCCCCCAGCCATTTTTGAGTTTTGGGGTCATATGACCGATTTTGTCTTGGTTACAGAACATTACATGTAAACCGTAAACAGTTATGTATATTTTTGATTTTCGGGGTTTATTCCAGTTTTTATGTGATCCATGTATGAAACATCGATGATGCTTCTCTTTTTATCAATTTTGCAGATGTCTATCTAACACATAGTTTGCTAATGAGTCGGTTAATGTGTTTAAGTTTCTGGAAATGTGTTGATATTGGATAAAATCAAACTGTCTTTCCAAGATTTTAACTCTTAGGAACTTGCGATAAATAGCTGGATTTCGGACAGAGTAGGTACCATTGAGCTGTAGTACCACGAGCTGTGAGTCTAGCCTGACGACTAGCCGGCGTATGCCATGGGTGATGGCATCAGAGAGGAGCTCTATCAACGCGCTATACTCAGCGATATTATTTGTTGATTGACCAATACATACCCCCCTGAAACTCACTAACTCGCGCTTGGGTTAAAAATGGCCCATGCTGCAGAGGATAGGTTCCTCGAACTACGACTCGCTCCGTCAGCATATCCAACCCACGGTTCCAATGGATTTGACATCTGCAATAAGTGTAAAAAGCGGATTACTTAAACCGGAACAAACGCTTTAGCGAAAACAAAAATGTAACAAAAGCATACAGGTTACTATTAGGCATAGTAACGCTTAAGGTACAACCCGTTGCGGGGTTGCGCCAGTGGAACTCCGTCATAATCTACCAACTCGTAGGCACCTTTTGCTAATACACTTTTAACAATATAAGGGCCCATCCATAAGGACTTGAATTTCCCAGCTCCCAATTTATCGGATTCTTGGTCATAAAGCAAGACCAAATCCCCTTCTTAGAAGACACGAGGTTTGACATTTTTGTCGAACTGCGCCTTGACTTGTTTCTTATGGGCTTCGTTAGCCAAAGCGGCATCACGACGGGTTTCATCCAACTGGATTAACTCCAAGAAACGAGCTTCTTCTTCTGAGGTTCCAGGGAGGAGATCAATTGCGAGTTTAAGGGACGAAATTTCACACTGGATTGGTAGGATCGCCTCCAGGCCATACACCAGTTGAAACGGTGTGAACCCAGTGGCATTCCTTACCGATGTTCGGTAGGCCCACAAGGCCGAGTACAAGATCAAATGCCATCTTCTTTTGTGAACCCCCACCATCCTTTGCAGCATGCGCTTCAGGACCTTGTTGATCGCTTCAACTTGTCCGTTAGCTTGCGGATAGTACGGAGTAGAGCTGTCGTGAGACAATCCTAGTTTGGCAGTTAATTCAACCATCATGTGATTGTGAAAATGCGATCCATGATCTGTCACTATGGCCTGTGGCACGCCGAATCTAGCGACCACATGATTAAAAAAGAATAGGGCTGCTGTTTCACCAGTGTTATCCAATGTAGGCATCGCCTCGGCCCATTTGGTAAAATAGTCAACCGCGACTATAATATACCCATGCCCCCCGGTCGAGGTGGGGTTACATTGCATGAAATCGATGCCCCATTTGGCGAAAGGCCCCACAGCTATTATTGGCTGTAAAGGAGCGGGGGGTCTTCTGTTTTTGCTATCAAAAATCTGACATGCATGGCAACTTCTAACTGCGGTTATGCAATCTTTGAACATGGTTGGCCAGAAGTATCCTGCTCGTAAGATTCTTTGTGCTGTAGCATATCCAGATTGATGCCCCCCACAGGTGCCTGAATGACATTCATTTAGGGCTTTTTCGGCTTCCTCATGGGTTAGACACCTTCTCAGGACCGTATCGACACCACGACGGTAAAGCGTATCACCGACGATCATGTAGTCTTTTGCTTGGTATCGAATGCGTTTTCGTTCTGAGTGAGAGGTGTCTGGCCAAAACTTTTGGGTTTGGAGATAAACTATTATATCTCCATACCACTCATCACTTGCTGATATCAGAAACAAACTTTCGTCCACGATTGATTATTTGGACGTTTCATCGTTGTACGATGACGGGAGATCGCATAATAATTCTGCGAAAACTAAAGCTTTCTTTGATTTGGATTTCACAAATTCCAGATCAAACTCTTGAAGGATAGCTATCCACTTTGAATATTTGCCCCCAAGCAACTGTCGCGACAGTATATAAGTCATGGGGTTGCAATCTGACAATACAGTGGTCTTCCTAAAGAGGACATAATGTCGAAATCTTTGAATCGCTTGAACAGCTGCTAATGCCAACTTTTCAACATTTGAATATCTACTTTCCGTATCATTTAAGTTTTTACTTAAATAATATATAGGGTGTTCAATTCCATCAACTTCTTGAACTAAAACCATTGCAATGGTCGTATCTGCTGCAGCCAGATACAGGTTAAAATCCCTTAGATAGTCTGGGGCGTACATTAATGATGCTTTGACTAGCGCTTCTTTCAAAGCATCAAAGGAAGCTTGTGCAACCTGGTCCCAGACGAAAGGTACATCCTTTTTCAGGAGACGGGTATAACCTTTAGCAATTTCTGCGTAATTTGGAATGAACCTCCTCAGAAAGTTTGCTTTCCCTTGGAGTTTCTGAATCTGAAGCAAGTTCGAAGGTGGAGGCAAATTAATGATTGCCTGCACCTTGCAGGGGCCGAGACGAATCCCATCCTTGGAGACTATAAAGCCAAGTAAACGACCAGAACCGACGCAAAACACACATTTGTGCGGATTGAGTCTTATCTTGTAGTGTCGGCAACGTAGAAATATCGCTCTTAAATGATGCGGATGATCAGTCCGCTTTTGCGAATGAGCCGGAAGATCGTCGAGATAAGGTTGAATGATGTTCTTGATGTCATGGAAAGCATAATTCATTGCTCTCTGAAATGTCGCCCCTGCGTTCTTTAAACCAAAGGGTAATTTTCGATAAGCGAATGTGCCCCACGGACAAATAAATGCAGTCTTTGACTGGTCCTGTGGGCGGATATTAATTTGATTATACCCGGAAAATCCGTCCATAAATGAAAAGATTTCACATCCGGCGCATTCATCAATTATCTGGTCGATGAAGGGTGTAGGGTAGTTGTCCTTTGGACAAGCTTGATTTACATCCCTATAATCGACGCACACTCGTATTGTTCCTTGTTTTTTCATAACTGGGACAATATTCGATACCCAATCGGTTAGAGGAACCGGGTAGATGAAACCAGCATGGAGGAGTTTTTCAACTTCTGCCTTAATAGCAACGGCTTTCTTGGGGTGTACCTGCCGAAGCCGTTGTCTTACTGGTTTGACATCAGGATACATTTTAATTTCATGTTCAACGATACTCGAGTCAATGCCTGGCATTTCATCATATGACCAAGCAAAGACATCTCTAAATTCGCGGAAAAGAGCTTTATATATTTCTTGTTCTGAAGGGGAACAACCTTTGCCGACATAAATATTCTCTACAATGTCTGTTTTGGTCGAGATATTTATGGCTATAGTCTCTTCTATATTGGATAGGTTTCTCTCGGAATCCACCGTATTTACAGTATTTGTTAGGAATTCAAATACTGAAGGGTGATACAGGTCGCCTTGAGTATCTTCCTTTGGAAGGGAACGATGGTGGTTATCATCCCATGGTGCCCCCTCAATCATCATTGACTGCAGGATTCCTTCGTCACTTGCATGCACTCGTGACCAAGGATCCAAAGGGGTTCCATATTCTCCTGACCTATCTACCCACATGCTTGACGAGCATTGATTTGGGCTCGCCTCCCATGCCTGAAACATTGATTGCTACAATATTTCGATTGGGCTCGGGTGTAACACCATTGCCCGATCCATGACGACTTTGTCTTTTGCGACCTTCGTGGAAGATATCATGTTGCAGGTAGCCACCAATGGTACATTTCCTATGTACATATGATTTGGTAGCGAGAAAGTCCCCATCATCGTGGGGTCTTTCAACAGGCCTACTCCTATATCTTGAATTGAATGGTCGCTCTCATGGATCATGGGAATGCTTCCCGTAACTTGTGAACCATTAAGGAGGAAGTTCTGTTGGTCGACGACCGTAATCCCTCCTTCAAATGGGAATGCGATCTTCCTAAAATAAGTCGACACTACAGCTGCCATGGCATAAATCCATGGTCTTCCCAGTAGGATGTTGTAATCCAGATTTCCATCTATGACTTCAACATCAATCTCTACTGTTTTTCCACCTAGTTCAACTTTCAAGTTACTTAGGATACCGTAAGGGGTATATGTCCTACCGTCGAAAGCCTTTAGTGTTGTCGAAGATCTCGACAAGGTTGGTGACCCTAGCATTTTCCAGCAGCTCATTGACATAATACATGTCGATGCTCCCTCGTCAATAATTGTTCTGTGAACAGTTTTGTTGAGGGCCTTCACTTGAATCAGGAAAGCCAGCTGAGCTGGTAACTGAGGGTCATACCCTTTGTGATCAAAGGACACAAGATTGGAATCCTTAGGATCAACCCCCCCTATTGCCGATAACAATGCCTGCCTTTGGGATGGACAATTTTGTAGTACTTCTAGAGTCGACATAGCAGATGGCGATTGAGCCAAATCTTCTACTATGTTATAATGTTGCGCCGCTCTGGCACGAGGATTAAACGTCGACTTGTGTACTACACCCTTAGGTGGTTTTATTGTTAATTCTGGCATTATGGGTGGGACAGCTTCTGTCGAAGTTGTTGTCGAACTACTAGGTTGATCTTTACCTTTTTCGTTTGACAGTTGCGGATTCCCATAATCTTTGTTCCTTGTCGAAATCAAAGCATCATTTTGCTGCTTAGAGATCGACAACATCAGCACTTGCGACGGGGAAGCATTTCCACTATCAACCATATTTTGACCTGGATTGGGAAATGGATCAGTCAGCACAGCCGGGTTCTTTGGACTTTTAAAGAATCTCTTGAGCTCAGCTTTGTATGGACAATCTGGTGTCTTGTGATCTTCGTCACATATCATACAGGGCCATTTCTTTTTCCCTTTCTCAGGAGAGTTAGAAGAAGTTTTTTCAGGTGACGGATCATCCTGTTGCTTCTTCTTCCCTTTGTTTTGCTTCTTCTTGCTTCCTGGTTGATTGGTTTCTTTGCCTTTATCTGCTGATATGGCATTTACTTCCGAAGCAAGAATCTCTTCATGGGCATTTCGATCTGAAGTCTTACGGGCTTTCTGAGGTGAAGCCTTTTTTGACTTCGCGCTTGCAGTGCCAATCACGCCATCTCCGGCATGAGAGTCAATATTCGATTTAGGAGGGGGAGGAATTGAAAATTCAGGTCTGGGGGCATCAGGTATCTTGTCATAGAGCGTGCCAGACTGAGTATATACCAAGTCTAAATATTGAGCACGAGCAATGACTTGCTCCTCGGTTACGACTCCCCCCTTGGCCACATCTTCCGTTATAGCTGGAAGTAATGACTTTATAAACCATTCGGCTAATAGTTGATCAGGAACGTATGTTTTCACCATCCTACGTCGACGACGCCACTCATGTATATGATCAGATATGTGAGTAGCTGTTTTCTATTTGAAGTTGGTGAGTATTTTGGTTCCTGTTTCATACCTGATTGGTAATTGAAAATGGGTTAAGAAAGTCGTGGCTAAGGAGCTGAAATTGTCGAAAGAGGCTCTTGGCAATTCTATATACCATTTAGCCGCCGGACCTATCAATGTCCTCTGGAAGAGGCGAAGTCTTATCGAATCATCATTCAGGGTGTTCGATGAACACCACAGATGAAAGGTCATGACGTGATTCGACGGGTCTTCACCTGGATTTCCATTGAATTTAGGAATGTCCGATGGAAGTTTGTTAGGAATCATGGGCCACCAAGGGGCGTAGGCGATAGGATCGTTTGTCAACCGATGTAGATCGGGTAACTCCAGAGTTGCCATGAATGGCAGCTGCTGACTCAAGTTAGGTGAAGCGTACCCAGGGTATGACAGAATTGCCTGAGCAGTTGGCCTTTGCATACCAGCATAATGTAATTGATGCTGATATGATTGATACGGTTGATGGACTACTCCACTATATAGTGGTTGGTTTTGACCGTACTGTAAGTATGGTTGTCCATTGTTCGCAAAAATCTGCTGCTCGGTACCTTGGTACACTTGCTGGAACTGCGGTTGTTGATACTGCACTAACCATGGTTGTGACGCCATTGGTTGTTGTGCTATGCTTACCATTGGGCCAAGATTAGGGGTAAGGGTACCCGCTTGTGCTTGTGTTGCTCCGCCAGTTGGCGATTGTGGTTGAGTTGCAGGGTCAAAGGGTTGTTGCATTACAACCTGAGAAAACTGAGGTTGACATGCAACAGGTATTGTTTGAACTTGCGACACAGTCACAACAGCTGGTGTTGTCAGGATGTTCGTTACAGGCATCTGTTGTTGCATAGAATACACAACTCTTGGTTGCTGGGGCAGCATAGGTATCCAACCACTGGTAGTTATTCCAGTATAACTTGGGTATGGTTGTGAACTCCCGTATGGGTAACCTCCCGGAGGAGGTAATGAGAAAGCATATTGCCCCCCATACGGTGGGGGTCCAGAACCGAGAGGATTTATTACACCTCGAGGACCGGGCTGTCCAAATGGATTCCCGAAAGGATCGATTTGTTGAGTTCCAACATAGGAGTTACCGGGTATTATCCCGGGAGAACAAACAGGAACAGACCATACTGTCGTCATGGCCCCCGAAGGGACCCCCTCCGGCTGTTGAGAGTTAGGGACAGATGGTGTACCGGCGAACATTGTCGGAATGACTGCAGGGAGTTCTGCTGTCGCTGTGTCACTTGGCACAGTCCTAGATGTCGACGGTTGTTCAGACATTTTTAGTCTATCCAGAAAATTGCCTAGTGATTCTTCAGGAACTTCTCTGGGTGATATGCTAGCTTCTGATGCAGTAGGAAGTAGAGTGATCCCTGCTCCAAAATGTGTTGGAGTGGTTGCTTGCGGATCTTCTACAATCTCTTCTATTGCGATCAGACCGGGTGGAAGAGGAAGACCGTCAGGTCCGTAGAATATCTCTGGTGCCGAAGAAGGGGTTGTTTCAACAGCGACAGTTGTTTGAGGAGCAAGACTCTCTGAACCGATCACTGATGGACCTGATTCAGTAACACAAGTATTTGCTTTCAGACTAGGATCAATGTTACTGTCCTTCTGGGGCTGTTGAACTTCTTCAATAGGGGCAGGGTTTCCAGAAATGTTTGGAGTAACTGGAACCTCAGATGTCATTGGAACACTTGTTCTAACTTTGACAGGAGATTTGGAACCAGTTGAACGAGGTCGCTTTGCCCGGGTTGTTTTCGATTCCGGGGACAAAGACGTTTGTCTCGTGTTCCTCCGCGAACGACGGTTCATCGATTGACTTTCTTCCACGATTGCGGATTACTTGATCAACCAACAATGCACAGGGTAAAATGTGTTTTCGAATTGAATTAATTTTAGACGCTTTTAAGACACAACTTGCTTTTTCATGTTTTAAGAGTCGAGAAAAAGCTAAAGATGACTCTAGTCTCCTTCGATGTATTAACGAGCCCGAAGTGACAAATGCTCGGATGGACTTTTTTAGTTATAGAGTTTGAAAAAGGCCAAAAGAAACTACTCTGGAGTTCTAGGCAAGGGTGTGCCAAACCTTTCGCGAAACCACAGAATACGTTTTACGGTACGAGTGGTCGATCTTCGTGAATGCTGTGTTCACTGCATCGCGATCAGTAGGGCGGCCGACACGGCTTCCTATGGATAAAGGCTTTGTTCCTATAGGGGTCCCCCAATATACGCGACGGTACGCAGGGGCACAAGTCCGTATTAGTGCTATCGTCCCTCAGGAGGAATCACCCACCTTCGTAGAGATCAACAGTCACTATGTTTAACGACGCCGGTTCACGTCTCTACCTAGACCTCTACTGTGTTTCGTTATGTTTCAAAGCGTTGTTAGATAAATTCAGTTCTTTTTAGGTTGATCTTGCTTAGCAGTTTGCCTTTACGGATCACCACGTGATGTATGATACAACTCCTAAATGCAGTCTAAGAATGATAAGCAAGCTTTTTCAATTCTTTCAACTTATGAAAACCTTAACTACTGAAGGAAAAGAAAGACATCATCTTTTCAAACAGATCATAGAGCACACACTGATGCACTTTTCCTAAATCGACATGCAAACTGTCAAAATGCACATGCACAATGCAAGTATTTCTTTTCTTCTTCCTTAATGTTGATGTATTACAAAAAGAAAGCTGTTGTATAATTTCGAATTCAATTTCAAGTGAAAGAAAACAAGTTTTTGTCCAACAATCAAAAGAACACCTTAAGATTCACTCGTTTCAACACAAGAAATACTGAAATTCGAACCATATAACGAAAGCAAATGCTCAAGCAGCTATGAACAACAATAAACTAACTCTTAGAATCACAACGACACTTTCTCACAGGTCTAGATTCAAGAGGTCATAGCAAGACTAGTTCACTTTCGCTATGGGAAACTGTGAATGACAGCAAGAAATACAATAAGAACAATCACGGTTTCTTCATACAACTGAGGCAGAATGAAGGCAAAGAGAAGTGGTTTCAGCTGGGTATACAGGTTGACAACAGGCTGCAAAAACAATACTGAAAATTGGGCAACAGACAGTGGGGAATCCCAGTTGCACAAGGCAAAACTGGATCAGCGCAGGTGCTGCACTGTCAATCTGAGATGCAGCGCAGGTAGCCCCTTCGGGACCTGCGTTGCAGTGTAGGTAGCCTTTGTGGCAGCTGCACTGATGAGACAAGTCACGTCTCTCTCAGGTTCCGGGTCACAGTTTGCTCAAAAATGAGCGGTTTTTGGCCAAATCAGAGGCTGTCAGTCAAGTATACACTAGAGGATGATTAAAGGAAGATGAACACTATCACAAAGAGCTAAAAAGAGTCCTTGTGGATCTGCTCTTCAAATCATAAACAGGCCCAGCACTGGGCTAGAGTAGTTGCCCTCTACTTTGCATTCGAAAGACTCGAGTGCAGTTCGATTCGGTACTCTCTTTGTTCAAGAAATGAATAGCAAGAAACACAAGCTACCAACAAGACACGCTCCCCAGCAGAGTCGCCAGTCTGTTGTGGGGGAAAGTATCCAACTCGGAATGACCCTAACCCACTCTAAGGGTGACAGTTCCTTAGCAACAGCTGAAAGCAAAGCTATCTAAAGTTTCTTCTTTATGACATGCAAGAGATAGAAGGAAGAGATCCACTTACCAATGTCTTGCGCAAATGGTCGATCCAATCTCCTCTATTCGCCGCTTGCTCCCAGCGCCAAGTCTTTTCACGGGCCCAGCTACACGAGATCCTGCAAACAAGACAAAGAAAGGAAACTACAAGAGGCATGCATTCATAACTGATTCAAGGATTAGCATAAATCAAATACGCAAGTAAGACAATACATCATTGAAACACATGCGAATAGAAGAACCTCAAATGCTTTATTAATATATGGAAGTAAGGTTCAGGCGGTGATACAACCATGAGAGGTCCAATCCAGCATCACCTTCCCGACGGAGAGAAATCTCTTCTTCACCTCCCTCAAGCAATCACCCAATGCTCACAACTGTAAACCAACAACAATTCTTTGCACTAAATTCCCGCCCTCTAGATCCCATGGGATGAGATCCTTATATAGAGTTTTGGAGTGAAGATAAGTCAGCTTGATGTGTGACTTGTTGTCCTCTTCAACTCCAGTTGTTCTTCAGTTCTTCACTCGGAGTTTTTGTCTTCCACTTGGAGTTTTAGAAGCTCTTAACTCATCATTAGGCGAATCTTATCATCAAGTGTCTTTTTAGAACCTTCCTGGGCACTGGCACTTTGAGAAAAAGATTCCTCCACATGTCCAAGTACGCCCAACGCAGGTAGCCTTTGTTCTACTTGCTATGCAACGGAGATAGCCTTTGTTGTACCTGCTATGCAGCGCAGATGCCTAGTGGAGCAGCTGCAATGATCCAAAACTGACCTGTTTTTGAGTGTTTTTCAGTGGAGAACTCATTTGCAGTGCTGTGGTTTGCTGACCTTGTTCCTCTAAGTGTAAGAACAACATGTTTAGGGACTTTGGATCCCTTAGATTATTGACATTTCATGCTCTATGCTGTAAGGCACAAAAATGTCTATAACACACTCCAATCCATGTTGGAAGAGATGTATCTGGAATTTAAGAAGGGTTGACATGGAAGCACTTCAACACCTAAACCAAAAAAAGGAGCAAAGGAACCTTTTCTAATTGCCCGTCCAGAAGGCAAAGGAAATGGAGGAATGTGTCCTCCACCATCTCCTCCATCATCTCCTTCACCGTCCGCATCATCTTCTAGCTCTTCTAAGAAAAGAAGAAAACTTCTTTGATTAAATTAGATGTGAAGCTTGATTTGCCAATTTATGATGGAGAACTCAATGAAGAAAAGCTAGATAATTGGATAAGGCAAATTGATGTATATTGTAGGGTACAGAACATTGATTTAGAAAGGAAGAATATTCAATTGGCTAGCCTTTGACTTGGAGGAACTACACTAGTGTGGTGGGAAGGAAAGTCACAAGCTGATCTACAAAAACATGCTAAAATCATTTCTACCTGGAATGAATTTTTTTCTGCTATCAAAAAGAAATTCTATCCTTTATCTTACATGCAGCAGGCAATGATGAGTTGCCAAACTCTTTGTCAGTTGAAGGGTCAGAGTGTACAAAGTTATACTCAAGAATTCAGAAAGAGAGATTTACCTCTAGGTATACCATTAGATTCACCTGAGACTTTATTGAATTATATAGGTGGTATTCATAGCTATTTAAAGCATACTATTCTCATGTTTAATCCCACTAGCTTAGATGATGTATCAGTTCACGCCACACATGTAGAAGCTAAAGGTAAGAATGTAAACCCAGAGGTTGGGGTATCATCTAAATATTCTGTAAACAAGAGCAAGGAAATGAAGAAATGAAATGGAAGGAGAAGAAAGCAAACATTGTACAGAAGTATATCCATTCATGCACTCATCGCAAGAAAGAAGGACACGATGTGACACACTGCTATTTTTTGCATCCAGAACTAAAACCTAAGATGTTCGGTGGAAAGAAGAAAAAGAATGTTGCTGCTATTAAGAAGGACTTGGGATCATATTCAGGTGATGAAACAACAATTACAGCCACAGGTATTAAAGGTAAACATTTTGAAGCATCCACAAGTAATTCTGCACAATCTATTGATAATGAAAGTAATGAGAGGGAAAGAAATGAGCTTTTTCGTATTAGAGTAATTTCCAAACACAATAAGATTGATACTTTATTTGATAGTGGATCAAGTAAATTTGATTTCTGAAACAATTGTAAAGAAGTTGGGATAACAAACAAAACCTCATGAGAAGCCATATCCATTAGATTGGGTGTGTGATAAAACAAAGCTACAAGTAACGAGACAGTGTAAACTTAGGTTTGCTATTGGATCAACATTTGTAGATGAGGTTGAGTTAGATATAGTTCCATTGGATATATGTGGTATTGTTTTGGGAAGTCCATACTTGTATGATAGGAAAGCTATTTTCTATAGAGATGAGAATAAGTATCAACTCACTAAACATGGAATAAAATATATTGTAAGAGCTCATAAACTCAAAAGTAATTATTCTCTCATAAAATTAGGACAGATGAAAATAATTGTGAATTCAAGTAAGCAATTTTTACTAATGGTTGTAAAGGCAAAGGATCCTGAAAAATCCAATGCATTTGAAGGCTGTGATTCTAAACGGAAAGCTGATTTAGTTAAATTTGTTTCAGAGTATGATGTTCTATTTCAAGAACCAAAAGGTCTGCCACCCAAGTGAGAAATAGTAGATGATATTTGTTTGCAACAAGATGCTCGATTACCTAACATTGGAATGTACAGGTTGTCATCTTTAGAGAATGCAGAGATAAAGAAGGAGGTACAGGAGTTGCTCGATAAAGAGTTTATACGACCAAGCACATCACCATGTGGATCTCCAATCGTGTTGGTAAGAAAGAAAGATGGTTCGTGGAGAATGTGCATTGATTATAGAGCACTAAATAAAATAACGATCAAGAATCGTTATCCTCTTCCTCGTATTGATGATTTGTTAGATCAATTGAAAGAAGCAGTTTACTTTTCTAAGTTACACTTGTGAAGTCATTATCATTCGGTCAGAGTTGTAGAACAGGATGCATGGAATACTACTTTCAAGACAAAGCAAGTACTTTATTAGTGGTTGATTATGCCTTTTGGATTAACTAATGCTCTTGCTACATTCATGAGAGTTATGAATGATGTACTCAAACCATTTATTGATGACTTTGCAATTGTTTATTTAGATGACATTCTTGTTCTTAGTAAGACATGGGAATACCATGTAAAGCATGTAAAGCAAACTTTAGATGTTTTAAAAAGAGAAAATATCTATGTAAAACTGTGAAAATGTGAATTTGGGAGAACATGTTTAAACTATTTGGGTCATATTGTAAGGGGTGGTGAATTTAAGATAGATCCCTCTAAGGTTGAAGTCATTGTGAACTGGCCTAAACCCAAATCTACTACAGAGGTTAGGAGTTTCCTAGGGGTAGCACAATACTGGAGAAAGTTTATTGCTAACTTTCCTTTTATTGTAGCTCCATTACATGTTTTAACAGGATTGAAACAATTGTTTTGGTGGGGAGGAAAACCGTAGAAATCCTTCGACACCTTAAAAGAGAAAATCAGTACGGCACTAGTAGTAGCACTCCCAGATCTTCAACATCCATTTGAGATTAAGACAGAAGCTAGTGACTATCCCATGAGAGTAGTGTTGATGCAACGTGGAAAACCTATATGTTATCATTCTGAGACATTTACTTCTGCAGTAGTTAATTATCCCCCATATGATAAAGAATTGTATGCATTAGTACAAAGTGTGAAAGAGTGGAAACATTACCTAATGGGTAAAGAAACAAACATACATATAGATCATCAACGACTTCAATATTTGCACTCACAAACTAAATTGCAGCAATCAAGACATTATAGGTGGATGGGTTTTCTACAATGATTTAATCTTTTCATCAGATATAAGAAGGGCATACACAATAAGGTTTCAGACATGTTATCAAGACCAATCATAAATGCATCTACTATACTTAAGCATAACTGAGTAATGCATGAAGTTTACATTGAACAATATGCTCAAGATGTAGATTTTAAAGACGTATATGCAACTTTAAGTCATGGAAAGCAAGTAGAAGAATTGGATTATTATGTAAAAGACCAACTCTTATATCATTTGGGAAAGTTATGCATTCCACAAACATAAAGAGTTAACATAATTCAAGAAGCACATACTTCTCTTATATTAGGTCATTTTGGTGTAAGTAAAACAATTGCACAATTGCAAAGGTTTTGTTATTGGCCAAGAATGCATGAGACAATTTTTAGATATATCAAAGGATGTACAATGTGTGCTACAAGCAAACCAAGTAATATAAAATTAGGCTTGTACACTCCACTTCCAATTCCTTCTCATCCTTGGGAAAGTGATTCCATGGATTTTGTTGGGGGATTGCCAAAATCTAGGAAAGGTCATGATTATTTGTATGTTGTTGTGGATAGGATCATTAAAATGTGTATTTTGATACCTTGTAACAAGTAGGTTACAACTAAACAAACAACAAAGTTGTTCTTTCAGAATGTATGGGTTCATTTTGGGTTGCCCACTTCTATTGTATCTGATTGAGATTCTCGATTTGTTGGGAAATTTTGGTCAAGTTTATGGGAGTTGATGGACACCAGTTTGAAGAAAAGCACAACATTTCGTCCACAAACAGATGGTCAGATAGAAGTGGTCAATAGGACAGTGATCCAGCTGCTTAGAGGCTATTGTAACGAGCATCCCAAGCTTTGGGATGAGCATTTATGTTATCTGCAACATGCTTACAACCATGCTAAGCACTCTTCTACTCAGAGATCTCCTTTTGAGACTTGTTTTGGTTTTATACCGAAGTCTCCCTTGGATTTTATCTTTGGTAAAGACACAACAGTTGATGGACACAGTGATGTGGACAAAGCAACCAAGTTCATTAAACAAATCCAAGAAATTCACCAGGCAGTACAGGAACAACTGGAAAGAAGTCAAGCCAAGTACAAGGCAAGACATGACAAGCATCGAGTTGAGAATAGTTTTTAAGTTGGTGATAAAGTCTGGCTGTACATCAACAAAGACAGAATGCAAGGTGAAGGTAAGAAGCTAAAACGAATAAGGTATGGACATTTCAAGATACTTGATAAAATTAGTGAAAATGTTTTTCGACTTGACTTTTCCATCTTATATGCAGATCTATTCAGTCGTTACTGCAAAAAACTTGAGATTGCATTAACCATCATTGATTGAAGATCCTGAAGAGCAAAGTCAGTTTCCTTCTATTGGGGATTTGTTGCCTGAGTATCTCAATGAGTTACAGGAGGAAAAAGTTCTGGATAGGAAGGTAAGAACTACGCATCAAGGGGATGTTGAGTACCTGAGAGTGGGACTCAAAGGTTCAAATTCAAGCAAAGCACGATGGATAGAAGTTAGACAAGTGAGGGAGCAATATCCTCACTTGATTGATGCCTAAAAACCAACTTTTGGTTGTCAAAAAGATTTTCAGTGGGAAGGTTTGATCCAAAATGGATCCTAAAACCTTTAAGTCTAAGTCTTTAATACTATCAAAAAACACTATTGCAGAAGAAAAACCATGAAGAATGGCGGAAAATAGAGTTCAACGGAGAATGCAGACTCGTTGCACTAGAGCCATTGCATTAGACAAGTCAACGGCCCAGATTGAATCGGGATATTACAATCGAGAGAGCCTAGTGGAGTATATCGAAGGCATCCTTATGGGAAATGGGATAGCGACCCAGTGACACAATGTGGACCGTTGATTGGGCACGCAAATCAATGATCGAGATTACAATATCGCATCATAGTTTTCCAAAGGGAGGACTTACCACAGGCCGAGAGACTCAGTGATATGCGATTGCAATGTATCACATCGCAATATCGCTTCACAAAAATACAAAAGCGTGATACTGATAGGCCGTGGGTAATGTGATTACGATTGCTATGGGACGATGGAAACGATTGACGATTAGTGGATGCATTGGTGGAACACCACAGAGACCCGCGACCCTGCGATATGCGATACGCTGATATCAGCGATCGGTGATTGACAGAGGAATGGGATTGGAACCAAATACAAAGGGTCATTGACATGCAACCTGTGATTGCGATCAAGGTGGACTCAAAATGGTTTATAGATGTGGCTTTATAAAATTTTAGTTCCAGTGTAAAGATTTTGTCGAGTTTTTCACTGTTTTAATGTATTTTTGTATAACACTGAAATACAAAGGATACCATGGTATATGGGCGCTTGCAACTTGCGATAGCGATGCAACAATGGACCCGATGGGATTATAGGCCAGATTCAATATCATTTGAAGTCCGGCTTGGTGGAAGTTCTCACTGTTTTGGTGTATTTCTCTGTGTAATCAGAGAAACGTATTCCCGGGGATTTCACCCACACCAGTGGTCTTTTCCGTTTCAAAATAGGTGGCCACCATACCTTAGAGCATTTTGCAATGATTGTTATATGCTCAAGAAGGAGATGAAGGGATAGCGGCCAGGAACCAAAGATCCCGAAGAGGGAAGGTCAACAGAAAAGGTTGAGAGGCTTAAAAGTCATTGAATGGCATCACAGAAGAGGGGAAAAATAGAGAAGAGGAGAGAAATAGAAAGAAGAAGATAGAGAGCAAGAGGGATTGTCTATGCACTCTTTTAGACTCAAGGATTTCGAGTAAATCCATATTTTTTTATCACTGTTGTGTTGAGACTCTATTCGAGCTCACACTCGTAATAATCTGCTCTTGAAGACATAATATAGAGGTTGACACTAAAAGCTGGACCACGAGACGTAGACAGGAAGTCTGTTGAAGTCCTTGATTATTTGTTGTGTTTATATGTGTGTCTCTTATGTTTTCTAACTGCTCATTGTCTATATTATTCGCAATATTTTCGATCCGTCACACTAAGTAATATAGGAATTCCTGCACATGAGTCTACAATACCTTACTATTGATTTAAGATCTCATTTTTAGATCAAATGTTGAGAGAAAGATAACTTGAAACCTTAGCATATGTGTGAACCAATTCAATTGTGTTATAATATAATACAACAACCTCGCGTAAATTGAAGGCAAAGGAAGAAAAAAAAGAAAGGAAATTAAAAATCTAGAGAAGAAACTAGTTCATTATCAAAGAATAAGGAAGAAGAACAAAAAATTGATGATATCACATCATAATTAAGAAATTTTTCTAATCAAATATCAAGGATGGAAACTCAACCAAGCTTAGCACAACAGAATGTAAATAGACCTCCATGACAATACATAAGACCTTTTCAACCCCAAATCCTACAAAGAGAAAGACCGAACAATGACCAACGAATCCAGACTCCATTGATGATTAATGATGAGGACCTTGAAGAAGTAATACCAGTTGTGAAAAATGATATCAATTATTTTCCTGTTCAACCATTTAAAATTCTATTGTCTCTATCAATCGAATTCATCCTTTTGCTCAAAATGGAGAATCTTCTGAAGTATCCAAATACCAATTTTTCTCTAAATTTCTTATTGTTGAGTTAAACAAAAGATATGATTTAAGACCCAGGCAAGAGCAAGGTAGAACATCCAAAAGGGTTACCTTTTATCTCCCATAATATAAAGCTACTGAAACTTCATCTATTCAATCTCAAAGTTAGCCACAAGACCAATCAACTGCAAAAAAACTTTTGTCTCATGTTTTTAATGTGGAAAATGAATTATAAAGGGTCAAAATTCAAACTTCTTTATTTAAACTTTCAAGAAATCTAGGTTACAAGTAGCAGGCTTCCAAATGGATACAGTCTTCAAGTGTATATTTTTAAGGAGATGTGATTAGCCTATAAGATGAGAAACCTTCTGTGGCTTTTGGTTTCAGTATGGATATGATGGATGAAATTGTTCCACCTTTCTATGCCACTTTAAAATTTCACGATTTTCTTTTGTACAATTGTATGCTAGATTCTCGTGCATCTCATAATTTAATACCTAAATTTATTATGAACCAGCTTTAGTTTCAAATCATTAAGCCCTACCATGACTTCTATACATTTGATTCAAAGAAGGTGCCATTCTTGGGGTTAATCAAAGATCATTGTCACTCTTGCCCACATTCTTGTAAAGAGTATGGTAATGGATATAGGAGTTACAAATATCCCTCTTGAATTTGGCATGTTATAATCAAGATCTTGTTGTGTTAATCTTGGATGAAGCTTGCAAATGGATATGTATTACACTACTATCCTCGTTTATGGAGGAGAACATCTGAGATTTTTTAAAGAAGTGAGTTTTATTAATACTATGTGTAATGCTAATGAAGCAGTAAATCACCCTATATATTACATTGATCAAGATTTAGGGTGTTTTATCTTAGCTACAAATGATGAGTGCAACGTATAGAACAAAATTGAGGAAACTGTAAATATTCCTCAGTCTTCAAAGAATGATGTATGGAAAATTTACTTTGGTGGAGCCTTTTCCAGTGATGGGGTTAGAGTCGTGATTGTTTTGATTCCACCTGAAATGAAAAATATCACTCAATATTCAAGTTAGAATTTGAGGTCACTAAGAACATGACAAAATATGAAGCTTTAATATTGGGATTAGAGTTAGCCAAGAAAATGAAGGTAAAAAATTTGACAGTATTTGGTGATTCAGAATTGATAGTGAGACAGGTGAGAAATTTTTGTCAGACAAAACATCATAGATTAAATATTACAAAAATGAGGCATGGGACTATGTGGAGAATTACTTTCAAGCTTTTAACATCTTAGCCATACTAAGAGAAGACAACATGCATGCACATTCCTTCGCAGTTTCTGCAAGTACTTTGAAAATTCCAGATTCCCTACAAATGTAGTATCAAATTGAAGTTAAGTACAAACCTTCTATCCCTGATAATTTAAGACACTCGAAAGGATTTTTCTATGATGAGAAATTGAAGACTTTTTTGCAAACTATTGAGGAGTTTCCTTGCTCACATATTGAAGAAGAAAACAGTGCAGTAATAAAAGAAAATGTTGTTGATTCAGATAGAAATATGAAACAAAAAATAGTTGATTACGATATAATACAATTTCCTATTAATTATATTCCTAAAGGACTAGTTCGTCTTGAAAAGTTGTTTGATCAGAATGACATACCAAGACCTTGTTTGTCAAATTCACAACAAGAAATTATATAGGACTACAATATTGGTACTACAGAAGAAGTAATAAATATCAAAATCCCGGAAACTTGGCCACAAGATATCAGAGATAAATATATCATGTTTTTCAATGAATACAAAGACATATTTTCTTGGTCGTATGCACATTTAAAGACTTATGACACAACTATTATTGAGTAACAAAAACTGAGAAGAATTAATCCTATCTTTTTGACAAATATTGAGAAAGAAGTAAAGAAGTTTCTAGATGAAAAAGTCATTATTCCTTTAAGATATTCTAAATGGATAGCTAATCTAGTTCCCGTTAGGAAAAACAGTGGAGAAATCAGCCCGTGTGTTGACTTTAGAAACCTGAACAAGTTGTCGTTGAAGGATAACTATCCACTACCAAAGATGGATCAATTTATTTAGAGAGTAACAAGTTCTGACGTGATTTAAATGTTAGATGGTTTTTTGGATACAATCAGATATTGGTGAGTAAAGAAGCCAGAGAAAAGACATCTTTCATGACACTATGGGGTACCTTCATGTATGGTAAAATTCCTTTTGGTTTAATAAATGTTGGTGCAACCTTTCAAAGAGCCATGGATTTGGAATTTGTTTGTAAGGTAAATAAATTCATAGAAATTTACCTTCATGATTTAACTTTACTGTCAGAATTTGATTAAAGACATATGAAACATTGAATAAAGTTTTCCAGAGATACAAAAAAATTGGGATCTTTCTTAATCCCAAAAAATCAGTATTTGCCATGTAGGAAGGGAAAATTGTTAAGACATATCATTTCGAAGGATGAAGTCAAAACTGATCCTAAAATAGTTTCAACAATCCAGTTAATCAACTTTCCTAGAAAAAAGAAAGAAATCCAATCATTTCCAGGGAAAATAATTTTTTTAAGAAGGTCCACACCTAATTATGTTGATGTCATCAAGGATATTACTGATATGCTTTAAAAAAATATTGAATTTAAATGGAATAAACAAGCTATATTTTCATTTTCTCAGATTAAGAAAGCAATTTTAGAAGCACCAATGCTTTTTATTCCTAATTATTAGAAGTTCTTTAGTATTTTTTCTTTTGCATTAGACACAGCAATAACAACAGTTTTAGTGCAGAAAAATGAAGATCATCATGAACATCCAAATTCTTTCTATAGAAAATTTATGAGGGATGCAGAACTAAAGTATGGTATAATTAAAAAACAGGCCTATGCTTTAGTTCAATATTTGAAGGATTTTAGAATTTATGTGTTGCATTCTCCAATAATTTCTTATGTACCTAACAATGCAATAAAAGTAGTTGTTACTCAACCTGATATAGACAGAAAAAGGGGGATATGGATTGCTAAGATATTTGTGTTTGATTTAGGTATCAAACCAACAAATCTAGTCAAGGGACAAGGTCTAACTAAGCTATCGACATAATCAAATTGTAAATTTTTTGGTATCAATACAATCATGCAGGTTTCAGATGTTCCACAAGCGAATAATACACGAGAACCTTCTTCTTCTTCATAGGAGAAGAATACACACAAATATTCTTCCAACTCAACTACTGTAACACTTCATTTGCATATTAATGAAATAGATATATATATATATCTATATATATATATATATATATATATATATATATATATATATATATATATATATATATATATATATATATATAGATATATAGATATAGATCTATATATATATCAAATTGACATATTATTTAAATTTATGATACCCAAAACTCTCCTCTATAAATGCATTGAGATCCTCCTCCAGATAAAGAAGAAGGTAAACATAGAAGCAAAATAGAATATATGACATCATCTTGAGAATATTGTAACTATGAAGTTCAGTAGTCATCTCATTCTCCACACCTTCATTGCCAAAAATGAGAATTTGAAATTGTATTGTAGGAGTGACCAAGAAATCACTAAAATATCCTCCAAAAAATAATATTGAAAACCCCCAGTTAGATGAAAACAAAAGTTAGGTCAAATAAACAAATTGGGATCATTTGGACTACATTCATATATGAAAAAAAATTGTGGTAAAACAAGCAAACTAGGAAGAAATAAAAGAGACTAATGATAAAACAAAAAATACATGAGTTCTTTGGACATGAATGGACATATTTTAAGGTGAGGAAGAACCTTATTATTCAATCGACAATGAATCAAATAAATATAAAATGTATTTATTTCTTGAAACCATAAGGTCTTGTTAAGGATACTAAGGATATAAAATTCAGTGAATATCATAGGAAAATACAAAGCTTATTGGAACAATGGTTCTATTGCTCGAGATTCTAAACTTACCAAATTTCATTGATAGAAGGAGATATTCTAAGGTTGCAATGAAATATGATGTCAATTTTATGCATGTTTTATTTCTACATCATTGATCCCAACTTGTCACTCACCCAAAATCCTCCACATAGAGCCTCCCAATTTTATCTAAATGTTTAAATTTAATTAAAGCCAAAACTATGTAGCTTGAAAGCACTCATTTCTACGAAGCAGTTCAAAACTATTCCATTTCCTTGAATTGGTCAAAGTCAAGCCTATAGTTATAACACCTAGAGGAGAAACCATTTATACCACATTTAACACCCAAATAGAAACTTGATATTGGTTTTATATAACAAATATACACTTTATATATTAAAATGTGATATATATATATATATATATATATATATAGATATATATAGATATATATATATATATATATATATATTAAACTAACTCCTCTACCTGAAAATTAAATAACCATGTAGAAATAAAACTTTTATCGAGAGCTGATATTTATTTATGGTTTTGTGGCCCGTATTTAATTCTACATGGCTATGGTTTTGGTCATTATATTTTATGCATTAAGGACACTCAATAATATATTTGATCATATAAATTACTTTGGATCCTCTACTGTTATCACAAAAAAATTGATCATCTAGCCTAATTTACTAGATGGATCGAAGTACACAGTGTAAAGCCAGTTTTACCATAGTAAAATTGCTTTCACTGTGAGAAATTACCTAACACACCACCTTGATTAGGTAATTTATAGTTAAACCCATGAAGAATAATTAAATAAATCACTACTTATTTGATTTTCTTTTAGGAATAATTAATTAAACCATTGTTTTATTATTATTCCTTGTCAAATTTGAGCCAACCATGAAAAATAAATAGATAAATCATTATTTATCTTATTTTTCTCTAAGAATAACTGATTAATCATTAATTAATTACTATTCTTTGTTAAATTTGACTAAATCCCTTAAGACTAATTAAATAAATCATTATTTGTTTATTATTCCTTAACTAACTCCTTGAGATAAAAAATAAATAATTTATTTATTTATTATTTATAACTAAAAGTTTAAATACTTTTTCCCTCCTAAATAAATATGATAAAATATTCCAAGTGGTAATTCCAAGAATGAGATCAATAATATTTTATTATTGCTCATTATTCGAGGATAACTCAATATTTTGTTATAAATAGAAGAGTTTTCCATTCAATATTCACTTTTGATTATTTTCATTGTTGTAAATCTGATTATTTTTATTGGCGTACACCATATTTTTGTTTGGTTTATGCATTATAGCGGAGAGAGACTCTACAGAAGATGAAGCTGTTTGAGGATAACCGAGAACCTGTTAGTGCCTAGATTTACCTCAGGCTGAAAAGGTAGGATCCAGGGCCAACATCAAACCATGCTCAGCATCGTAGCTAGCCCTACGAGGACAGGAGAGGGCTCTCTCTGGGTCAATCTCAGCAAAAGATAATCGATGGGGCTTGAGACAAATGAAATAAAAACTAATTTTAGGCTAGGTATGAAGTGCAAGGATTTGATTTGAGTTTTTGGGGGTTTCGTTGGAATCAAGGGAAAGGTAGATTTTGGGGTGTGGGGATTGAGGCTCAGTTCTATAGAGATCTTGATGGGGCAAGGTAGGCGATCGTTTTGGCACATAAATTTTGATGAGATGGAGGGAAAAGACAAGTGACGTGTTGAAGAGGGCAAGGGAAATCATGAATCCTCCCCAAACAACTGAAAACATCAAACAACTAAAGCAAACTTCAAGTAGAGCATTGCATTTTCAATGAATTCTACTTACACTCTTGTTTGTTTACTTAAGAAGAAATAAGATAGATGATGGCATACATTAACAAAATACAAAATTACAAAGAGAAGCATTGTACCAATACAAATTGCCACATGAATCCCAAAGAGTGCTGCAAATCCTTGTCTCAATTCCTTAGCCAAAATACTGAAAGTGAATGTACAATGAAGCTCAAGGCTGTCTCAAGAGTCCAACCATGCTAATGACTGAAAAAAACATAATATAGACAAACATAGCTCATCCTTGCCTCTAAGGGTTGAGATCATCAGTTTAGGAGTTGATCCAACTGATTCGAAACTAAGAACTAGAAACTAGGCAACATAACATCATGCCTCTAAAAACAAGGAAATTGATCCATTTAGTTTGAAACAACCTCTAAACTAATGGATCTACCTCTACAAGTGAAAATCCAACATATTTACATCATAAATTTTCCATTAGGAAAGTGAAAAAGTCAAAGTAGGCGAAACTGGGCGAAAAACAGAGCAAAACTTGGTCAAACTGGCAATTTTTCCTCTATGCGCCGCGCCTGATTCTCTATGCATAATGCCTGCTTGGACCCCCTTTTGGAGGCCTTCCCGATGTCCAAATGAGCTCCAAGTGTGCTTGATAGAATGGACTACCTGTCTGCGTTCCAACCCAAGTTGAATTTTTCAATTTGGCCTCCACTTGCCCCTCCAAAAGTCCATTGTCCTAACACTGCTTCCTATGTGTCAAAATAGGGGCAGTGAGGTCATTTTTTGAATGTTTTTTGACCTTTTGAGGGCTCAAAACCTGCCCAAAATTCTTGGCCATAGGTAGGCAAGGATAACTTTCCATGAAAAATCTAGAAATGCAAAGTTTTTTTGATTTAGAGCCCCCTAGCAAAAGCAAGCGCCACGTGGCGCGGTGCATAGGGAGGAAAACTCTATTTTTTGTGCCAAAATTTACAAAAATGCAAAAATTGCTCCAAATTTTTTGAAATTTGGGCTAAGTATTCTCTATCAAGTGCTTTGATGGGCCAAGGAAGCCTCAACCAAGATTTGAAGTCCTTCATCCTCTTTTTTCCTTTTTGATGCTCTCTTTAGCTTTGCTTTCAAATTCCTGATTCTTGTTTGGCACACCAAGTTCCGGGACAAATAATGATATGAAAAATTTCTAAGCATTTTATTCACATTTATCTCCTTCTCCATATTCCTCTCCAGGTGGGTATTGACTCTTTCAAGCCATGACTCTTGATCAGCATTGATCTCTTGCTCCAATGAAGTGAACTCTATCCTCCTCCTTCGAGCACTTTGGCGGTTTTTCCGAATGTTCTGTAACTCCATCACCACCTGCTGATCTTCAAGCTGCTTGTTCCTCTTCTCCAAATACTGTATAGTCCACTGGGCTCTATCCAAGTTGGCGGACAAGGCATCAATGTCCACCTGCTGCTCCTTGATGATCTGTCTAAGGTTTGCACTTTGTGGGCTCATGTCAGTATCATCACCCTCAATGAGGATGAAATCAGTTTCTCGCTCACCTGATGGTCCTTCCTCCTATAGATGCCTCTTGCCTCGGCCCTAACCCTGTTGTGCTGATGGAGGAAGCGAGGCCCCTTCGACCCCGGGTGGAGATAATACTTGCTTCGCTGCTGCAAACAACCGTCTAGTGCCCCTCTGATAGGAGATGAACACCAGCATACTGGTGATCTCATGGCCTTACTGATAAGAAGGTCCACTTGTCTCATGCCAAACCTCTGAAGGTCCCTGTGAAGCTATGAAATACTCAGGAGAGACGAAGTCATCCGAAGTGATGCCCTGTAAACCAAGCTGATGAATGACCACAATTTTGATGAGAGCAAAATGATAAAGACTGTTAAACTGTTCTTGAGGCTTCTTGCTGCACATGAGTGGTCATCCTTTCTATGTTTCGGCATATGAATAATGAATTTTCATCATTCGCACCTGAGTGAAATGCATCAGCAGCCTGATGTGATAAGCATACAAGCAGGAGAACCAGCCCTCACAGGTGAAATACTGCATGATGGGTTTCATTAAAGGAGCATACTCATCCTTGAGAAACCGAAAAGGAAACACTCTCTTAAGCTGCCTCAGAAAACCAAGTTTGATGTATGGTTCATAGTGTTGCCGGTCAATCTTCTATCTCTTGTTCCATGGTTCCCCATTGTTTGGTATGCCGGTTGCCAATGAAATGGTTTCTGGTGTTAATGTGAAAGTGACACTGGCAAGAGTGGCTTGATCACCATGCAAATGCAACACAAATAAGCGGGCCAACTCTTGATGAAACTGAATATGAGCAACCTTCTCACAAAATTCATAACATGACTGATGCTGGAAACAAAAGAGGGCAAGAGGGCAAGCCTGCAACTCGGTAAGAGTGGTAGGTTCTTCTCTGATATGTCTTCCACCTCTATGAGGCCTCCTGGGTGCATGTCCCTCCGTGGGTGAATCACTTTGGGTCTCTTCTTCATAATCATATGAAGGATCAGATGCCATAACTACTGATAGACAAATTGGCTTGGAGAAATAGGTGCTGAAACTATGTTGGACTGCCTTTGATGATTGTTTGACCTCTGCTACCAAGGGAAAATAGTGAAACAAGGGACTGTTAGGAGAGGGAAAAATAATGGGAATTTAGGGACTGTTGGGACAGAGTTAGCTAGGGAAAAATGGGATATTATGGGTGTTTTGTATAGGGTTAGGGTTTGGGATTTTACAATTAGGATTTTGGGAAAGGGAACTTGGGATAAGGGATTAGTGAATTTAGGGGGGTTGGGGAACTTAGGGAATAATGAAATTCAGGAGTAAATGGGATAGGGGAGTAATGGAGGGATGATGAACTTGGTAGCAAAATAGGTTTTCAAACCCTAGGTAGCAAGTTTTTTTTAAAAAGTAGGGTTTGATTGCTTCTCACAAGCACCATAAAAAAACACACCATCAAACCATCATCAAACTTAGATGAAATACAGCTTTGAAGATGCTACCTACTTGAATCAAGACCGTTCCACGTGATTTCGGGTGATTGGAGCAAGTTTGGAGGTTTTTCGGACTTCCTAGCTGTATGCGCCGTGCAACATGCCCAATGCGCTGCGCCTCACTAGTGCGCCATGCCTGTGCAAAAATACACTGTGTTCTGAGGCCCAGTGCGCCATGCCTCCTGTCCAGTGTGCCACGCAGGTCACCAGGAGCAATTTTCACCCAATTTTTTCCTCTTGCTCAACAAAATCACTTTGCCTTACTTTTCTTTTGCAAATTAACTTTACAAATGAAGGCATTGCTTATAAACCAAGAGCTTTTGAAATTTTGGCTTATGAAACCCACTTTTATAATGTTTTGTATTTGACTTTATCTTTAAACTCTATTTTTGAACTTTTTCACTGCTTTTTCACTTTGTGAAGAGTTTAATGACCTGAGCTTGCTTGTTTTTGCAGGTATTGGAGCTTCTGGGCTAAGGAAAGAAACCAGGATGCAGATGAATGGATTTACAATGAGGAAAGCAAAAACTTTCATGATTTTGTACAATAAATACTAAATAATATGTTTTTTCCTCAAAAGAGAGTTTTGAGGAAAAACACATTTTCAAATGCTTGGTGATAAAATTTCTTGATGTTGCAACCTCCTCATGGCCTGTTGGAAATTATTGGACATTTTAACACATTTTTTGACGAAACCCTAATGAAACCCTAGACCTAATTAACCATGAAACCCTTAAGACAACTTTTGCAATTTTCAGGATAAAAATAAGATTGTGTGTGTTTCTAAATGAACAAACATGAGCCAACAGGTAGATAACATGAGGGAAACTGGAGGAATTCCACTGGCATCAGATGATCTATATGCCTAATGGAATGCAAATGACTTGGCGGGACACTTAACATGAAATGCAACAAGAGGATTTGATCTCTAATGAAGGGATGACAATATCGACTCTAACAGAACCCATCCCATAGAGGGGGACTAGTAACATTTATCTGTTCTCTTCATAGGTGTTATTGTTAAATTATTCTTTACATCTCTGGTTTCCATTGGATGTTTGGGGTTATCACTCTTTCTTTCACTATTTAACTATGATCGTAGCATAGATCATAATTTTGGTAGGTTTTGTTCCTATTAATAGCTACAGATCTACAACATTTGGGAGTCTTTTCTCTTGTTGAGATTGTTTGTCATCCACAATCTTAAGTGGGTTCTTTTCGTACATTGGTGACTCCACTAGGTTTTTGTATTTCAGATCTAGAAACCTAGGTGACCTTTTGTTTTCAGCCTAGGGTTTCTTCTTTTTTCATTTCTCTTAATGTTTCCTAGTGTTTTAACTCTAGATATGATAAATTTCTAACTTTCGCAAGCTTTCTGGTAGTTTCTACAGGTCACAAGAACTAGCCATGGCAAATGTTACATTTTTTTCCGAAATTTACAAACCAGGAGTCTCAGAACAAAAATCATAGTTTTTAGCCCAAAAGGTATGATCTGGGCTTCAGAACAAAGCTTTTAGCCCAAAAAGTGTGATTTCATCAAAAAACAGGTGAGGACCTGCGATTTTTGGGTTTTAGGGTCTTTCTCATATCTGTTTCTGGGTTTTGTTGAGAGATGTCTGTTGGATGTCTGGCCTCTATCCTATCCCGCTTAGGCCTTGCTCCATTTTGTTTTACTCGTCGAAGTCAAATTTAGCCTCCCCTATGGCTTCTAGTACACTTCCACCTTTCTAGGAGCTTAGTTGAGTGAGAACTCTAAGTTTCTGTAGCACTTTTAGCCACATTTTCCATATCTGTAACCTTCTCTTTCAGATTTGATAAGATAGGTTGCTACAATCCATATTTTCACATTTAAACTTGTTAGGAAATTCCCTTAGGGTCCCATCGACTGCCTTAGGTGTTTCACCCATCTCCCTATCTTTTTGCAACGATATTCTCCTTTGGTTTTTTTTTTGTTACTGCACCACTTTCTAGTAGCTTAGAGTCACTTGATCCCAGTCACGCCGACATTCAGATCTCTTGATTGTTTCAGTGTATTTTCCATCGGTTTAACCACCAAGAAATACAATGTTTGGAAACCCAGTTTAGGTGGGGTTTAGTTAGTTGTTTTGTTATTTATTTTGTTTTATTTATTTCATTTTATTTATAGCAAGATTTTTTCCTTTTTACAAACACGATCTGGGCTTAATCAATTAATACACTTTCACACACAATCACACCTTAAGCGAACGATGCTTGGTTTACATCGCCAAGCCAAGACTTAACATAATCAATTTATCTCATCGTATGAGAGACAGAAGATATCTTGTTGATCCCCCTTTAGCATTTCCATGCTCTATGTGTCCTTCCATCATTATGCCACCAAGGTGTGTGTCACGGAGAATATTAGGCCTTCATCTCCAGTTTCTGCTTGGGTGTATTACTCCTCCCCATCAGGTTAGAGTTCATAGCCCTCTACGTCCCCATCCTGACTCTTCTCCTCATCCTTCTGATTCCTCATCTGATTCCGAGCCTCCTTCACCACATATCATCACCATGTTAGGATCCACATCTGGTGCAGGAACCTAAACTGGTGGTGGCTCCAATGCTATACCGGTGGTCACATCAGGAGGAACAGTCTCAGGAACTGTTACGAAATCCTGCATGCTCCCCTTTATGGCTAGGTTAAGTCTACTAGATCTTAACCAGTTGATAAATGACCCCATACACCATGATACTGATTTTCCCTCTATGTCGGCTAAGCTTCCCTCAGACATCCCAAAGTTCGAGGGTATTGTTGGAAAGGATCCTACTAACCATGTTCGATCGTTCCACATGTGGTGTTCATCTAACTTCATAACCGATGACTCCATTCGTCTTTGGCTCTTCGAATGCATGCTCACTAGAGATGCTACGAAATGGTATGTACACCAGCCCTCCACATCTCATCTTGTTTTCAAAACACTTGCTAAAGCGTTCCTTTCATATTTCCAGTTACCTCTCTAGTACGACACTGGTACGGAGCTATTGACCAAATTTCGTCAGTCTTCTGCCAGTCACCTTTCTGACCATGTTCACGAGTGGCGTCGAAGGAGGAGCACATGTTGTGCTCTGCCTTTCGAAGACCATTTATATATGGATTGGTTTATTAAGAGCCTTTTATCCCCCAAGGAAAAAGATGTCACGACCCATTTTCCTCAGACCAAGGAAGAAGCAATCCAGACGACTTTGAGATATGATATTATTTATGCTCAATCTAGTTATGTCTATACCGTGATTCCAGACCACGCTCATCCTAGAAGTTCCAACGTAAGGGGGGCATCGCACACAACCAATGGTATCGTTGGATCCCTTTCACACTCTTTGCCATATTCTTAGCAAAGTTATGGCTCTCCGCAGGGGAGCACCAATTCTTCCAACATTTATGACCCTCTTGCGAGCAACATGTTTCCAGGGCCCCAACCTGTCTACCAAACTGATGGTCCTTCTTATACACAGCCTGGCACTCCAACCCCTCAAGCATTAGCGTCATAGCATTCCATGCATCCTCTACTTGAGCAGCCACCGCCCCGTCAGGGCCAGGTGTTTGCACAATAGAGTGATTCCAATCCCCATAATTTCAAGAAAAAGAATAAGGGGAAGGCTAACAAGGGTAACCAGGGTAACCAAGGTAACTAGCTTAGTGAAACCCAAGGGAACCAACCTAACACCAACAACCAGCAACAGGGAAACTAGCCCAAGCAAAACAATATTATTCATATGAAAAAGCCTTATGCATGTTATGGTGTACATGGCCACTATACAAATCAGTGTCCCCTCTTACTGTAGCTGCGCTAAATGTGGGAAGCTCAAGGAGCTTCTAGAGGTCAACAATTGCCTCTGAATCTTGCACCACCTCAACCGGTCGTGCTCACAAATCCTTTCCCTTAGGAAGGATTTGTTGTTGCTCAACACTAGCTAGGACAAGTAGCCCACCTCCACCAACCTTCTGGTCTTGTTGATTTGCAAATCCTTATGATGAACTTTGACGAGGTTAACCCCTCCAATATCAACATACAAACTCGGTTGCACCAATATGACAAGCACTCCACTTCGTCGTCTACCGAGTCCAAAACCAAAGTGTCCACTGAGCCTCTTACGACACCAAATGGTCCTTTATAGATCCCTCAACCAAAATTTGAGGCAATTCCCAAGATCCCAAAGGGACCATTACACTGTAATGCGACTTCTAATCAAGCTGCCCACACATACAGTACAGTAAATGACTTGGTACAATCACTTGTCACCATGTCGACACTAGAAGTCCTCCATTCATGCACTTCCCAAAAGAAGACTCTACTAATTGCCTTGGGTGTAGTGGATCCTTGCAACAAGTATTTGGTTGTCTTCGTGGTTGATACATCAGAGCACCTGCCATTACCTTCATCTGTTGCTTTCTAGATACCAGTTAGACTCCATAATGCCATCATCTTTAGATGCATTATTGACGAAGGCGCATCTACCTGTGTGATGTCTGTTACTATTTGGAAACAAATCAAGTCAACTTAGTTGTCCCTCTCCACCATCACTTTATGTGCGTGGGATGTACACTCCTCCCAGACCCTTGGCATATACTGCAACTGTCCAGTGACCCTTTTGGGCAAGACTGTCCATGTCGACATCAAAGTCATTGATGCCCCTTTGGATTATAACATCCTCTTAGGTCGTAGTCACACATATGACATGTGAGTTGTTGCGTCTGCGGTGTTTCGCAAGATGTGCTTCCCCCATGAAGGGAAGATTGTTACCACTGACCAATTGACTTACTATGAGCCAACATCCATGACCTCCCCTGAGTCCATCATCTCATGATACCCGACAACCAATCTTCTACTCCTTGCACTAGTGTCTCACCCAGAGTCTATAAGGATTCCTCATTGTTGGGTTCCTTCCCTAGTCCTCCACATCCTATTTCTGAACCCACTACCATGATTGTTTGCATGTTACAAGCGTCACGAGTTGTCCCCAGGCAGTCTGGTACACCTAATCAACAACCAGCTCCTCAGCATCTTGTAGTTTCTCTTCTAGCTGAACCCTCTAGACCCACTCCCCTAGGACCTCCTCCATTTGTGGGTGCCTCTCCTATGTTCTCACCAAGAACTATTCCTCCAAGTCTCAACCATCCAGGAGCTATTCCGCCGGGACATTATCCTTCTGGCCAGATACCTTTCTTATTCCCTCCTCCGGGAATTTTTTCCATACCTATCATGGCTTCGCTGGTCCCTCCTAACATGAATGTTGGGATCTGAGTATAGCACATTGATCCCCCTACAAACACTCCGCCTAGTCAGCCAAGATCGTATCATGCTTTGCCCTGAGTTCAACTGGTCCCCATGACCCCTAACGCTGCTTCAGTTCCATCACAACAGGAACCAAATCCTATTGCGAAGGAACCTGGCTAGGGGGGAAAGCCAAAAGGGAGTATTCAAAGGAAAGGGCTCCCGAAGCTCCTCCATCCCCTAAGGTCCCAAATCCGACACCCCCGTGCACTTTGTGGGAAGTCGTTGGGCATGCCACCGACAATTGTCCTGAACTTCCTCAACTTAAACCTTTGGTTCATGAAGTGTTCCCTGAGTTGAATATTTTGGAATTCCATGTTAACATACTGATCCCACCTAATAAACTCAAAATGCTTCGCACAAACCAGCCTTGTGGCCTTTGTGATCTTCATGGTCAATATTCCCATTGTTTCCCTCGTCTCGATGAATTTCGCGATTGCCTTGGGGAAATTCATGAATATGAGGCCACTTGTAGTAGATCCTGTACTCTAGCTATGGATTCTAGTACCACCAGTCAACTGGAACAGGGAAACTCTAGCCCCAATATTGTGATCCCTCCCCCCACTGTCAAGATGATGAACACCATAGGCCCCATGCTATACCTATTGTCATCCTCGAGTTGCTCATTGAAAAACCTTTCTAAGCTTTTTGTGTGTATTTATATCAACCCTCCTTCGACAGAATCCCAGGACTGAAAATTAGTAGGCCATTCATCTACCTATCCATCGTCTACCATTCAAGACGATGTGTATTTAAACCTTCTCTCTCCGGTTGATGCACCACGTAATACCGTCGCGTCATGTAGTCAATATTCCTCATGTCCGCCCATCTCCCAGCCTGATGGGGACACCATGAAAGCTATGTCTACCCCTGATTACCCCTACCCTTAAGTAAGGGCGCATTTCTTTAAATGATTTTGAAGGACATTTCCTTCTTAATTCTCCCAATGTGCTCTACCTCAAGAAATGTTGCTCATATCACATCCCTTTTATTTGCGTGTCTTTATTTCTGCCATGTAGTTTAGGTATATCGCATCATCTCATTCGTTGTACTTTTCACCTTTCAGATGGATCTGTCATCCACACCATATATCGGTCATGCCGATGGCGCAAGACGCTTCTCCCAGAATCTAGCCTTGGCAGCCTCAGCCATTTTTACCCCCTTTCATACGTTATTCCTTTCAAATGGTGTGTGCATTGGATTTGCCACCAATAATCAAGCCAAATATGATGCAGTGATAGTTTTGTTAGTCGATTCCCTTGCTCATCTCATCCTTCATCTTCATGTTCGTTTAGATTTCTTGCTACTTGTCATGCAATTCAATGGTGCGTATCGTGTGCATAACCAAATCCTATTTAGAAAATATCTACGAGTGAAGCTATTAGTAAATGAATTTGAAACCATTAATTTCAATCATGTGCCTAGAGCCCAAAATCACTATGTAGATACCATTGCAAACGACATTCTAGATTGGCATTTATCACATGTATACCAAAGAAGATAACAAAAGAAATGGCAAATCATCATCGTCATATGAAATTCATAATCATATTATGTATCATATAAGTTTTTGGAGCCCATAACTCTAAATACTGGGGGGAACATAAGCCCCTACATCTCCTTTGGAGTACCTCATGCCAAGCTGGGTTAAGATGCTTGAATCCATTTGCACTTAGAACACAATGTTGCTCCAAAAACGTCTCTTGCTAAGGGGGCATCATTCTCACCTTTGTATACCAGATCAATATCCCATGCTTGGGGACATGATGGTTTTCCCATGGCCATATTCTCAATTAAGTCTTAGCTTAGATCCCATCAGATTTAGGTATGGTTGATTATCCTCCTGTTCCTTGGATAGTTTGTCTTATTGGCCTCTCTGGCAAGCCATATGCACATTTCATGTCGTAGATGTTTGATACCATATCTTCAAATATTCTAATCCTTTACCATGTAGTCCCCATGTTTGACTTAATAGGCAACGATGATTATAGACCTCCTCTAGTAATTCATTCTCATTTTCCTCTTCCCTTAATTCTTCAATAGGAACTATCGTTCCAAGAAGCGTTAAGGCCATATTTATAAAAGTAAGGCCACTTTCCTGAAAGTTTCATTTCCCGATTCTAATGGTCGATTTGTCCACTATGATCTTCACAAGATTTAGGGCCTTATCCTCCTCTCAAATTGGAAGGAAAACACCCTTTTATAGGAAAACTCACAGTTTTTCTATTGCACATTGTGAGTAGATCATAGCTTCCTTCCACAAAATGTTACTAATGTTGGAAAGCTCTCACTAAGCTCTATAATGGGTCTTCGTCAGTGTTTGATGATTTGACACTTCACTAGGAAGCCCTTTTTCCAAGAAAGGTCACTTCGTCGCCTCTCAAAATCGAATTTCGTCATAAAGAGACACTTGTACTTTGAGGTCCACCTTCCCTTAATATTGATCATACAATATTCTCACTTTCGTCATCAGTAACCATCATTTACTCATGTTTTCATGGTCCCCATTGGGCCTACTCTGTGTGGCAACGTCATTGAGTCACCCTTGTTCATAGCATCTATGATGAGTCACCCTTGCATTCTTGGAGTCTATTTCATGTCCCATCAACTCATGTCATAATATTCCATCCATATCTGCAAAGCGTTCATCCTGTATTGCCCATTTTGGCCTCCAGCCATACTATCCCCATCTCCTCCAGAGTTGAGTCAGTTGCTACTAGGTCAACCATGCACTTTATGCTCTGACAAGGGTAGTCGTCTGTTTGTCCCTTGGTCCCTTTTCCCCATTGTTCTTGGTGTCAGTCCATCAGTCACATTACTATTTTCCCTCATGCTTTAGTTGAGGATCCTCATTTCCTCATCTATCGTGGGTCTTATTTTGTTTATTCCAAAAGAATGACCTAGAGGGTGGTGTATCTCGGTTCTAGCTTCCATTGTTGTTTAGTGCCTTGGATCGAGAAGAGGGTCTCATTATTTCCCTTTGACTTGGGCGTTTCATGTTCGTGATCCATACACTTGATGGTCTAGTGATGCAGTAGATTGTACCAGTGATTCTCGGGTGTGTGTGAGATGTTTTAAGCCTCATGAGGGAGTGGCCCTTCAGGTATTCCCCCACATGCCCGGATGCATATCTACTATGCTATAACCACAGATGCAATTCTACAGAGTTGATGGTTTCAGTTCCTACCAATCGTAGTGTTCATAGCATACACGTCTCCTCTAGATGATCCTTTCAGTTTTGCAAAACCATTCCTTGTTCAACAGGGCTTCTCCGGTTGTTCTACCCTCCTTCCCACCCATCTTTGAGGGAAGGGACTTTGTATCTCATGTACACATATATTATTGTATTCAGTCTTGGCTCATATTTTTACCAGGTGTATTATGTATATGGGACACATTCTATTATTTTCTGGCTCTATTATGCCAGCATGTCATGTACCATTCAACGTGTACTTTATTCCTCAGTTTCATATTTTTGGGTGAACCATTATTTTTGTACTAAGTTATCTCAGTGCATATGGGTATGCCTCCCCCGCCTCATTGAGGTCCGGTACCACAACATAAAAGCATACTTGCATTAGTCGCGCCCCCTCTGTTACTATCCTCTCTCAGATTCAGCTTCATTAGTCTCTCTCTCTCTCTCTCCTTGACTCCCCTGTGTTCTCTAAGTGATTATTTCTTTACAATGTAGTTCGGTCATACGTTTTTCTCCTAACACTCATACGCTGGGGGGAAATCTATTATCACCAAAAAATTGATCATCTAACCTAATTTACTATATGGATCAAAGTACACAATGTAAATCCAATTTTACCATAGTAAAATTTCTTTCACTATGAGAAATGACCTAATAAACCACCTTTATTAAGTAATTTATAGTTAAACCCATGAATAATAATTAAATAAATCACTATTTATTTTATTTTCTTCTAAGAATAATTAATTAAACCATTTTTTTATTATTATTCCTTGTTAAATTTGACTCAATCATGAAAAATAAACTGATAAATCATTATTTTTCTTATTTTTCTCTAAGAATAACTAATTAATCATTAATTAATTACTATTCTTTGTTAAATTTGACTAAATCCCTTAGGAATAATTAAATATATTATTATTTGTTTATTATTCTTTAACTAATTCCTTGAGATAACAAATAAATCATTTATTTATTTATTATTTCTTGATAATAGTTTAAATGTTTTTTCCCTCCTAAACAAATATAATAAAATATTCCAAGTGGTAATTCAAAGAATGGGATCAATAATATTTTATTATTGCTCATTATTCAAGCATAAATCAATATTTTGTTATAAATAAGAGGGTTTTCTATTCATTATTCAATTTTGATTATTTTCATTGTTGCACTCACTGTTCTAACTCTTATTATTTTCATTGTTGCACACACTATTTTTACTAGGTTTATGCATTATAGAGTAGAGAGACCCTACAGAAGCTAAAGACGTTCAAGGATAGCCAAGAACCCATCCCATAGAGGGGGGCTAATAACATCTATCTGTTCTCTTCATAGGTGTTATTATTAAATTATTCTTTACATATCTGGTTTCCATTGGATGTTTGGGGTTATTACTCTTTCTTTCACTATGATCGTAGCATAGATCAGAATTTTGGCAAGTTTTGCTTCTATAAATAGTTGCATATCTACAACATTTGGAAATCATTTCTATTGTTGAGATTGTTTGTTATCCACAACCTTAAGTGGGTTCTTTTCATACATCATTGAGAAGAAAACACTAAAACATCTACTGCTAGTAATCTAGAGATATTTTGGCGAAAGTAAGGATAATTCATTTACCCTCCCTCTGGAGTAGGATAGTGCTTTATTTGGGATCTGATATACCAACTTTTTAATTTCAAATATCTATATTTTTATATATTCATAGAGGATTTTAACACCCTCATTGTGCCTTTGTCGGAATTGGCTCTCGTGCTTCTTTGGCTCAATCTAATTAAGGAAACATTTAGGGGAGAAATTTCGCAAATGGGAAATTTTTTAGACATTTTTTGTAAAAGATATTCACCAATTTGGTTAAAAGTTTTCATATTATTTACATATATATGATTAAATGGATGATATTCTCGAAAAAATTCCCAATTTTAATAGTAATTACATGTTTTTTATTGAATATTCACCTGAATTTTATACATATGGATTTTCAAACCAAAATAGTTTCCCACAATATTATATAGTTGAGAAATATTAAATCCTTACAAAATAGCCTTAATTTAATTTTTTGCATCAATAATACTGTGCAATTTGTTTCTATTGCCCAGGTTGATAATGACATTACATTTTAAGCCCTATGTAGCAATATCCTCATTAATATGTCAAAATTACCCAAATTGTAGAAGGTTGTGCCTAGTATATGAATTTTGAAATCTAAAATGCTAGGAAGTGCATTCTGCTACAATTTGGTGACCTAATTCACATTCAACTGTGAAAATACATAATTAGTTCATGTAATCTAATCTTTAGTAATTTCATTATCCTCGTGCAATTAATCCACACCATTTTCAAATTTCATTTTACATCAATTGTTTTCCGAAGGGGTTGCACATAATTGATTCCACGATCAACAATCTTATGGCCCAACACTACAATTTTGAGGCCCAAACACCACTATAGTATGGAAACTTCTATCTACATTTATTTTCCCACAACCTATTAGGCCACGTTGCACCCAAAAATAACATTGTATCCACTATAGTGGAAAGACGTATTCTACTAAAGATCCACAGATCCATTGTATTGAGGACCATCGCTATATCAAAGATTTAGGTATGAATTAAAAAAAAAAGAAGCAACCAATGAAATTTAAACATGGTAATATCCTAAAATCTATTATGAGCATGATAAATGAGAATGTCTTGCATCAATGTTTCCCATTTCACAGTGAAAAGTGAATTATGAAAGCCCAACTTAAAAAAAATGACTCTAAAATGGTATTGTGTCTTGTAGATTTGAACCAATGTTTTTATAATTGGTAGTTATTATCAAGGCTAGAAAAGTGAATCTAAGTTCAAGAGGACAAACCCCCAAATTTGAAACACTGATGGGAGAAAAAATGTGTGAAATTCTATCACGACATTGAGTTGAAGATCTATGATCCATGGACACTAAATTGGATGTTTAATGAAATTTTGAAGCTTTGGTAACAAAGAATGATGCCAAAACCTTACGATTGACAAAATAATGAGACAAAATTAAAACTCTAAAATTCAACATCAAATTTTCCATCACTGGAGAAGCTTCTTAACCTTTCTACTAGAAAGAATGACTTATAAATTTAGATAAGGTCCAATCAATATGTGATCTTAGATATGCTAATCTATTGAAAATAATCCCTTAGATCTAGAAATATTCCTACAATATTTCATCTAAAATATTGAGATATATATTTATTAAGTATAATTTTACTAAATCATATGGTTATCCACAATAATTTTATACAAAAAAATTTATTATTACCTTATCTATGCCATTAAAAAAATATCTTACTTTTAAATAGAAACTAACATGTTAGATATTGTGAACGCAAAGAAAAGAGTAGCATATATTAAATCCTAACTCTGTGCAAGTTGAACAAATAAAGAATTGTAGATTTGTTAGTTGCAGATCTACTACAAAGGAATGTCAAATTTTCCATCCAAATTTTCCATCAAATTGTCAACATTAGCATATTATCAAATCTAAAATAGTAAGTATATATCATCAATTTACTATTAGATTATCAAATTTTACTATTAGATCTAAATTAGATCTACCCAGATCCACTTATCATCATAAGCTCTAAGAGTCTATGCTTTGATACCATATGTAATGACAACATACAAATTTTACATCAATACAAAGTATTAAAATAATGAATACATAAATATTCATTTGACCAACAAATAATTTAAAAGATCATGAGATAAACAAACTTACCTTTAAGCGATGATATTTCTTACTAGATATTTCAAAGTGGTTGCATTGTCTCATTTCCACCAACCACAAATATTTAGGGGATGACACTCCACATAACCATAGGCTCAACTCAACAAAATCTTTTGACCGTTGGTCACTCCCGAGCCCTCAATCAACTACTGCTGCTTGTGACTCCTTTCCTTTCTTAGCATTCTCTCCCACAAGAATTCCTCCTTATTTTCTCCCTTTTCAGCCATTAAATAGAACAAACTATTCCAAAAATAGAAAGGGAATTAGAAAGGGATCTGCGTGTATAGAATCCATGTGTCATCATCGCAAAAAAAAAATTATGACTTTTTGTGTTCTTACTATTTATAGTTTATTTTTATATGTATTTATTCAAAACTTCAGTTTATTATTTGTTATTTTATTTGTTTGTATAGTAATATTATTTCATCTATTACTATTATTATTTATTGGCTTATTATTATTATTAGCTATTAATATGGGGCATTACAAGTTGTGGAATTAAAATATGGGAACCATGGGGTGATGAAAAGCCCAGCTCTACCCGAGAACTAGGGCACATCATTAAAAACACTCTTCAAATATTTTGGTGTATCAAATCGAACAATAGAAAAGCATTTTGAGTGTAAATAGTTGTCACAATTTGGGATTGAGGAGGAAATGACTCACTTGTGTACGACATGTAATTTAGGCCAAAATCCATTGAACCTATACATAATATCCTTCGATTGTAGAGGAAAAATAATCAAGCTTACCTATAGAATATTCAAATCCATGGATGGCACTTGTTTCATTTATTCTATGATGTATGGACTTGGAATAAATTATAGATAGTCTTGTAAATGAGTTGACATTCCTTGCATTTCATCCTTGAAAGAAGTAGATCCATTATCGTTTTGTGGCTTGGAGCTCCTCAATGTAATATAAGATTCAAAAAATGGTAGGGATTCTCAAGATGTAATATTCCATCATTTAGAATGGGTCCTCGAGCACCTTTCCTTCAAGAGATAGGCATTAAGATTTAGCAGGGATTTCCAACCTACGTTTCATTTTCTCCTTCAAAGAAACCACCAAATTTGAGCCCCCAATCCAGAAAAGAGTGCATCTCCCATTTATGTTTCTTAGAAAAAATTGAAAGGGTTGTTGAGTAACTTTATTAGAGTATGCTCCAAGGCAGAGCTGGTAATGTGAGGTAATGTTCCATATGAGGACGGAGCAGAAGTGGTGCCGACAACAATAGCTCTAAAAACCCCAAAACCAACTAGATGAGGCACATGGAAGAGCCATTAACATAAAATAAATAGATTATTTTATGCAACCCAAAAGGCCGTGTCATCCACAAGTGCCCTGTGAATGTCAAGCCATGCTAAGAAAAAAACATGCAAATTCATTTATCAGACATTGAGCCAAGTTTGCTATGTATTTCACACTTTAACATGTGTTGTCTCAACAAGTTTGAGTCTTCTCTTGCCCATAGAGGCCATGAACATTTTATAGTGAGGGTTCAACCATTTTCCTAAGAAATGTGCCCAAAGTAGCTCATGCGATGGAAGAAAAGAGGCACCTCGATTCGATTGGCTTGGTCCATCTCCACTATTAATAACAAGCTCAAATCTTATGGCGACACTTAACAAAAAGGAACAAAAGAAGCAAACCCTAGAGTGATGAGTCAGATCCATTTTTCCTAAATCCAAATCTTGAAACATCAGTTATTTATTTAATTATGAGTTCAATTAAAACTATGAAAACTGGATTTTTATTATGAATCCTTTTATGATAACCTATTTTCCAAAAAAAATTATATAATTATATATATTATTCATATTCTAATGACTTTAATATTACTTTTATTTTATTCTCTAACATTTAGTATTATGTTAATTCAACTTTATTTGCAATTATATATCAATATGTAATTCACTCTCACCTTTACTGTAAAAATGCATATACATTTATTAGATAACTATTTAAATATATGCAATTTTATATTTTACACTAAAATTTATGCACTAAATCATTTTTCCTTATTTCAATAAAAATTAATCATCCATTTATAATATTTTATAATATTATTCATCATTTATATTTCTCATGTTAAATAAAAAAATATTTTTAAGAAAACGAACGATATATATATATATATATATACGATTATCATGTTAGCTATCACCACACCACCACTATTATACATAATATTTTGAAAGAAACAAATGCATAAGATTAGCATTTTAATTGTCTTTTCCACCCTCGTATATCACATTAATATTGAATTATTTTATTTATTTTTATTAATAATTTTAAAATACCATTCAATTTTTTAAGTAATTACGTAGAATTATTTTAATTTTCTTTTTTATTTTTAATTGCTTTGTATCTTTATACATATAATATAGGAACATAGGAACATCCAGGATGAAAAACATTTCCTCTTAGAGTGCCCCGCGTATAACCACATTAGATCTCAGTTTCACAATCTTTGTTACAACACTGACCTTCCTAGCCTTTTACAATGTCAAAATTATAGTGAGCTCGAGAGGCTTCTCTCCAAGCTTTTTGAGCATAGGAATAAAATCTTAAATCAAAATAGATAATTTGTTTCTTTAAGTCCGATAGACCATTATTTGGTTTCAGTGGACGTTAACCACCACCATCATCATCATCATAAATACATAAAAATAGCTGACTATTAATTAATTTCTTTTCCATACTTTCCTTGATATATTAAACAAACTAATTTAAATAAAAATCATATAAACTGAAATAAAATATTTAATTATATTGTTATTAACTTTATAACTGACCTTTCTTGTTTTATGCGAAACATTATATCTAACGTAGAAATGTAATGCAAAACGCTTAGGCTCATCTTAAATTGATCTGCCAAATATTTGGTACTAAGTTTGATATGGAATGGATTTTTCTTCACCTTCCTCAATGATATATGAAACAAGTTGAATTTATATAAATTTTATATAAACTTAAACAAAATACTTTGTCCTGTTGTGACATTTAACTTTACAACTAACATACAAATGTAGTACAAAAACCTTAGGCCCATCTCAAACTTTATATAATTTTGTATTGAGTTTGGTACGGTGTGGGTTTTCCTTAAATAATTTTCAATTCTCACCTTCCTCATTGATATAATGAACAAATTTCTTTGAATAAATATCATATAAACTTGAATAAAATGCTTTATCCTGATGTTACTTTTTTCCTGTTTTTATGTGAAACTTTAATGTAGTGCAAAAACCTTAGGCCCATACTAAATTTTATATAATCTGCCAGCTATTTTGTATGGGTTCGGTACGTTATGGATTTTTCTTTTTAATGGCAGGTTGCTTAAGTAAATATAATCCCTCAGGTGAACATTTTTGGCGAGTAAGTTAAATGAAGTATGGAATACTCTTTAATGCTTGTCCGCACGCCAGCAATAGACCAGAACATCTCCTACTAGGCTTTGGATTTCACTTCTCCGACATATGCGTGCCCACTAAGTAATGTAACTTTCTTGATTGCTCTCCTGCTGAGGCAATCAAATCACATAGTGCCCTCCAAACCTTTGCCTTTGCAATAAAGATGCAGGCACCAATCGCATTGGTTTTCATGGCCCGATGATAAATCTGTACTTGCCTAGAAAGGAGAGTGGATATAAAAAACCTACGTAGTGGAGAAAAGCAGGTGGGAGCCATGGGAGCTATGTTCATGACCTTATACAAAGGTCCTGTCTTGTTCAGATTTTTTTTTTGGTCTTCACAGCATCAATGGCAATGGATAATGAGGATTGTTGATTTTATTTATATTTATCGTGATCATAAATTCTCTGTTGGGAAATTGTAGAAAAGAATAAAACAATTTTTATTCAATGACAAGTTTTAATTTATGATAATTTAGTTTAAATTAGATATAATTATTAGTGATGTGTACTTTCTTGTGAGTGAATGTAGTGCAGCCAGCAGTCTCAAAATACCACTAGTGACCGACTTTGTCTGCAGTCAAAATGCTCATAACTGATGTGAATGCATCCTCTTTTCCATGGTGGATTTCAATCTGGCCTTAATCTTGTGTTGGGAATCCACAAATCCTCTTTGCGGAAAACAATGGCTTGTTATTCACAAAATGCTTGTTGACGTTGTTTTATCAAAACTAAATTGTCTCTCTCCAAAATGCTTAAATGACCTAGTTCTTAGCTCTCGGTATGTAACAAACCCACCCCACCTTTACTTCCATTAGGATGGATGTCACTTCTAAACCAAACTCACACCACCTTTACTTCCATTGTGATGCATGTCACTTCTAATCCAAACCCACCCCACCTTTACTTCCACTGGCATGGATGTCACTTCTAATCCAAATCTTCTTGTAACAATTAGAGGAATGGAATAAAAGACAGCTTTACTTTTATTTATTTGTTTATTTACTTTTTGGGTCTCTTAACACTCTTTTGACTCTTTTCTCAGTTAATTATAAAATTATTTATTTACTTACTTACAATCGTATATTAATTGGGCTTCTTACTTTGGCCATGGAAAATTGTTACAACAAATAGACACACATCTGCCTCTATCTATATATCTATCGCTACACGTATGTATGTATATGCATACCACTCTGTATGCCTAATAATTTTAATCCCGAAACCTAGAATCCTTTGTTACATAACTCAACTAGTAATCCTTGCCCTCCACTAGTCTCGATTTGCTATAGTGCAAGGGGTCATCCTTGCCCAAATGTCACCCAAGTCCGGGGTGGGATACAAACTACACCATCGATGTCAATAAGTTGATAAACGACATGTGTAGGGGGTTCCCTCCTTGTTGGCATCCCCTTAGGGGAGTGTGAACATTGTTAGATCATCGATGATGATCCTCCGACATTGAACCACTCTTAGGGCCTTGCCTATCATCGGACCGAACCCTTCTTCCACTTCTCACTAATTCGATGGCCCACATCGTTTTGTGCCTATGATCTATGGATTGCCTTAAGGTAAACAATTCGAAAGTTAAATCAGGAAATGGGTGCACAATTTTGGTTCTAGCTCAAGGTTTTGGGCCCCACATTAGGTGGGCCACATCAACTCTACCCCATCCAACAAACCACAATCTTTGTGCCACCCTTCCTCTCCTCCTATTGACATCGTGAAGGGAGGGTGTTGCACTCATGTGGGCTAGGAGACCTTACCTTTGCCCACCGCATTCTAATTGGTCTATGAGTGACAGTGCCTCGTCATCTTGCACCATCTCACCTCGGCACACTATCTTGGTGACTCCTTCTATCATTCCTTTGAATTAACTCGGATGTATCCCACTAGTATGTGTCATCTTATTTCCTTTATCTCGAAGCTCTCCTTCGTTATTCATCGGGGCTTCTTCACCAAGCTTGTGCGTATAATGGGGCCACTCTCTTACTGATGGAGAAGCAGTCGGGATGATGTGCCTGCCACGAGACCATACCTATGTCAACCTATATGTTTCATCACGACGCTTTCCTTATGCAATCCTTTAGCACCTCTGGGTGGGACCTCTGGGACAAGTGGAGGTTGTCGTCCACCCAACTACAAACTGTCTCTTCCAATTAGCCCATGTGGCTATAGTGCCACGTCATCCTGACACTTCCATCCCGACACTTTTGTTAAGCTACACTCTTTAACTCACTGAGTGGGACCCTCTGGGACAAGTCATACTGATGCCTTGGTCCCCACACTTTCCTCAATTGCACTCCCTTTATACTTCCAGGTGCGGACCACCAGGAAATGTCATCCTAATACCTTCACCCCACTCCCCTTCCGATTCCATGCTTGAGAATGCTACAAGGTAAGCCTTTTGGGCTGACCTATCAAGTGACCCACTTCTCCACCAATGGCATCGCTCTCGGGTGTTGAAAAGTGCAACAAGAAAGTCTCAATTTTAGTTTTCCTTGGTCAAATTGAGAAAATTTGAATTTCCACATCAAGAAACAACTTGAATGCAATGAACTTGTGTGGCATGGCTCTTGTCACTCAGTGAGCTCAGTAAACTCGAGTTATAGGGATTGAAGTTTAGTTAAGCATTTGTGATTGCTAAATTTTAGTAATCTAGTTCAATTATATCTCGTTGGGTTCAGTTAAACTAGTTTTAATAGTTGTAGGAACTAGTGGAAAGTCACGTGTGCAGTGGGACAACAATGTAACTCAGTGATCATCTAGTTAACTAATAAGTCAACCTAAAATAACTAGTGCATGTAGAGAATTCGAGTTCCCAGCTATGCTAGAGATTCCAGGGAAGTGTAACAAGCAATTGTAAACTAGTTTGAGTGTGCAGGTGTTGCATGCAGTTAGATGATCAAGCCATGGGAATTGTGCAATCAATTGTAGGAAAATTCCTAAAAAAGAGGGGCTAATTCTCTAGGAGTTATGCAAGGGAATATGGGCTCAAGCACAGGTAGAAATTGACTAAGTCTAGGTTAGATCTTCACATGGAGCGGAGAGATAGGTGATTCACTTGTAAGTTGTGCTTAATGCGAGAAACCAATTGTAATACATTTGTATTCATCTAGTTAATGCAAAGAGGCTTGAGGGGTCTTTCCTAGTTGGGTTCCCCTAGTAAAAATATTATGCATGTGTGTTATCTCTTATTGCATGTCTCAAATTGTTGTTATAAATTGTGAATTGAATTTCGCAGATTAGTAGAGTAGAATTATGTCTCTTGATTTGGATTAAAATTTCTTGAACAGTTGCAATTCTATCACCATATTTTCTACGTGGTAGTAGAGCAAGATTCACATTAGAACAAGAATTTTGAAGTTGTTCCTCGAGAGATTCGAATTTGCAGCTTTACTGTAGCAGGATTTCTTTAGGATTGAGAAAATGACCTTCAACGGGTTGATATTAAAGTACACACTGGAATACTACTTCAATTTCATTGCATGGAAGGATTGCATGTAGGTAGTGCACAATGATAATGGACTGCGGAATTATGTCAAGATAGACATTCCAAAATTGAAGAATGATGTAACCAAGGCAAGAATGATGTAACTAAGGCAAGGAGAATAATCTTGGAGGAGTGTGAGATCACATTGTCTCAAATCTCCATGGAAAATAAAATCATTTAGAAATGTGGCAGGCACAGATAGCTATTCTAGAATAGCAGCAACCATAGAAAATTGGCCCTTAAAGAAAAAATTTGAAATAGTAAGAAGCAAAATAATGATACTATTCTACATTATCTCAGCAGATTTACACAATTTCGTGATGAGCTTGGACGGGTTGGCGTGAATGTTGTAGAAGATGACTTGGTGAGCCTAGCTCTTCTAGGCCTTCGTAAAAGCTTGCATAGCTACTAGGACTCGATGAATGGGAGGAAGAAATTACCGAATGGGGAATGCTTGTGGTACGATTCAATACAAGAAGAGTCCAGGAGAAATAATTGGGATGGAAATTCATCCAAAGCAGAGGATGAAGGAGATTTTACATTGGTTAGAAAGGGAAATAAGGGAAAAGGGAATAAATCTCAAAGCAAATCAGAATCCAGCCAAGGGGCCAAGAAGAAGGACTTTTCCAAAATAAAATGTGTCAATTGTCATGAATTTGGGCACTATGATACAAATTTTTGACACAAAAAATCCAACAAGAAAACCTTGGGAGTAGTAGGTGAGGCATTGAATTCACAGTTTGAGCTAGACTTCACCCTTATCACATGCATGACCAACACTATGATGGGGAGCATGTGGTACTTGTATTTCGGTGCCTCGTTCTAGATGACAAGGTGTAGAAATTTTTTTAATGACTTGGAGGAGAAATATCTCCAGATGCACATTGAGCTTGGGGATGACAAACAGTACAATGCTACTAGGATTGGTATAGTGACCTTTAAGAGGGAGCTGAGATCCCCTCTTTGCCTCTATGATTTCATGTTTTTTCTAGGCCTAAAGAAGAACCTCATATTTGTAGTAGCTTTAGAAGGCCATGGTTATGATGTGATCTTAAATGAAGGGAAAGAATTCCTGAGACACATAGCCACTGGACAAGTGAAGCAAACTGGGGTTCAGGTGAATAACCTATACAAGTTGGATGAAAAAGACTGTGTTGCATTAAGCAATAAGGCAAATAAAATGTATAGTTGAAATGTTGATGAAATTTGGGATAGGATATTGGGCCATTTGCATCATAGCAAGCTAAAAATTGTGCAACAAATAACCACTAGCCTCCCGAAAGGAGCGCTTGAGTAGCAGGATGTATGAAAGGGTTGTAGCTTGGGGAAGTATGTCAAATCCACATTCCATGATCGAGACAGCAAAGGACATGCACTCTTGGAACGAGTCCAATTTGATATTTGTGGACCTTCCTCGACATCCTCCACTTCCATACATAAGTATTTCGTTATTTGTAATGGTAATTTCTCAAGGAAGTGTTGGATCTTATTCATGTGGAAGAAGGATGAGAAATTCTCAATGTTTGTAGAATTCAAGGCACTAGTTGAGAAAGAGACTGACAATAAGGTGAAGGATCTCAAGAGAAACAATGGAGGTTAGTATGTTTAAAATGACTTCAAGGAGTTTTTTACAAAAGAAGCCATTTGAAGAGAGCTGGCAATACCCCAGAATCCGAAATAGAATCAGGTAGCTAAGAGGAAGAACTAGAGAATTGTGGTAGCTACGAGAGCTATGCTACATGACCAAGGCCTACGACTGCATTTCTGGGCAGAAGAAAGCAACACAATATTGTACTTGTAGAATGAGAGTCCTCATTTGTTTCTTGGTATGATTACACCGGAGGAGGCTTTCGCTGGGAGAAATTTGGATGTGTCTCACTTCAGAATTTTTGGAGCCTCTATTTACTAACATGTCTCCAAAGGTTCGAGGAAGAAGTTTGTGATGACAAAAAATATTGGATTTTTTGTGGGTTACATCGAAAATCCGCGCAATTACCATGTGTACTTACCTTCCCTCAAAATGACATTTTTGCGAAGGGATGTAAATTTGATTAGGAGAAAGCCATGTGGTTCTCTCTTGAGAGGGAGCTTCAGATCCCACCAGAAGAGGAGATTTTATCTCAAAACAAGGAGGATCAGGAAGTTGTGGAGAACCCAAAAATAGATAATCAGATATTGGAGACATCCAGTCAAGCAAAACCATCCAAAGAAGGAAGAAAAAGAACCATGGAAGTTGATAGACCTGTGCAGGATGTGAGGGAGAATGTGGGAGATCCTTCAAATTTGCGGAAGAAAAGGAGGTCATTTGAAAGGTACACTGGCTACATGGCTCTAATGACTAAGCCAATACAGACTGAGCCATCCTCTTTTAAGGAAACATTTGAGAAACCGGTTTGGGTGATGCTATGGTGTAAGAATACAAGTCCATCATGAAGAACAATGTTTGGGAAGTGGTCCCAAGACCACTAAATATATCAGTTATGGGTTCAAGATGGATATTCAAAGTTAAGCATGCACCAGACTGAAGCGTAGAGATGTATAAGGCCAAATTCATGGCCAAAGGATTCTCTCAAGTTGAGGGAATTAGTTATGAAGAAACCTTTTCTCTTGTAGCAATGTATTCATCCATTATATAAATTCTTGCACTAGCTACGTAGATGGGGTGGAAGATCTACCAGATGGATGTAAAAGAAACATTTATCAATGGTGCCATTGAGGAGGAGGTGTACATCGAGAAACCAAAAGGTTTTGAGACATTTTATTGGGAGTCTCACATGTGCAAACTCAAGTGAGAATTGTATAGTCTCAAATAGGCATGTTGTGCTTGGTACACCAGGATCAATAGTTATCCCATAGGATTGGCCTTCACCAAAACATAAGTGGAAGAAAACCGCTATCATATCCTTGTAAAAGGTAAGTTTCTTATTATTTCTTTATATGTCGATGATTTAATATTAACAGGTGATGAGAAGTTGATCATCTCTTACAAGGAGGAACTTGTAAGGGAATTTGAGATGAAAGACATGGGTCTCATGGACTACTTCCTCGGGTTGGATTTATGGCATGATGATGGGGAATTGTTAGTGTCTTAAGGAAAGTATGTCAAGAAGATACTACAGAGATTCCACATGGAGAGTTGTAAGCCCATGGATACACCATCAATGACCAACTAGAGGAAGGAGACTGTCACTTCAGGTGAAGAGGTGGATGCTACCATTTACTGGTACTTAGTGGGTTCACTGATGTATCTTGAAAAAACACGACCATATATGTCCTATGCAATCAACCAACTAAGCCAAGATATGGTTAGGCTGACCAAATTGTATTGCAAGGAAGCTAAGAATGCTTTACGGTACCTCATACGAACTACTTCGTATGGATTATGGTATAACCAAATATAGGGTGTGAAGTTGTGTGGCTTCATAGATGCAAATTGGGTAGGGAGTCCATCTAACCAAAAGAGTACATCAGGTGGAATTTTCAGTGTTGGGTCCTATTGAGGATGTTGGAAATCTATCAACCAAGGGGGTCTCCCCGATGTGAAGTCCTAAGTAGACCTCACCTAGTTTGGAATAGAATCCCCATCAAGAATATCAGCCTGGTTGCCATATATTCTTATATATTTTCCTTGGCTTTAGTTGTCAGGAAGAGAGAGAGAATTATGTATGTGCCTTTGTGGAAAGCAAGTAAGTGTTACTGTTGAATGTTTGGTTGTAGGTGTATCAAGGTTCTTATACTACAGGGGGAGAAAAAGTGAGCCTCTAAGAGAGAGGTAATAGTACCACACTAGTAGAAGCACACATAAGAAAAAGAGAATCACATAACATCAAGCAAAATAGTCCACATAGATGTGACGACTGTTATAACCATTACAACACATCTTCAATTATATAAGCACTAAAATAACCAAAATAGTTCAACTACTTTAGAAATAACTATTTTGATTTTGTTCCCTGATTTGAGAGATATTACTGATTCAGTTCACTCATCTATAAAGTTGAAAAACCACACATACCTTGGGTTATAAGAATTATTTTCTCACTCCACAAATCATTACATAGAAAGTATCATATCTCAATGGAAATATCTCTTCAATACCTCAAGTGGGTCTTGGCTGGAATTTGATTTCATCACATATAACAAAATTTGTCAACAAAGTTCTAGTGAGAGGTCCATTTCTAGAAAAGTTTTGAAAAAAGAAGGTCATGGGTCATCCACAAACTCACAATAATGGATAAACCACAGAAAACCATTCTCCAAGATTTCCATTTCCAACTCGGTTATGGGGCATCCATAAACCCGTGGTTATGGGTTGACCACACAAAACACTTCTCTTTATTGGCTCACAAAATATTGTAATTATGATGGTAGAATGATCATAATGGGGTCTGACATAACAAAAGCCTAATGTGGTTGTGCTCCTCAGCTTCTAAATAATAAGCATCCTAATCCTTTTGAAATAATAACATTTCCCCAAAACAACCACATTCCATTCCTTTGAACAATAAATATATAAACCCAGGGATAATTTTAAGGATGGAATGTTATCTTGAAGTTTAGAAACCTTAGGGAATCTTCATGGTCCCCAATATGTAAATTGTAAATATTTTGACGATATTTTTGTAAAGATATTTAGGTTTCTAATTATTTTATATTAGTATATATAAAAAATAAGCAATTTTTAAGGTAAAATAAATTTATACTATAAAATTTGGGCAAATCAATTTTCAAAAAAATGGAAATTGGCAAATGTTTTTTTGGAAAAAGCACTGAAATTAGCCCACCTGCGAATATTAGTCCCTAAATTTTTCCCTGTATAAACCCTAAAGTTCAACATTTGTAATTAATTTTATGAATTAACTCTAAACCATGTGAGTTAACCAAACTATAAATCATTCATGGGTTCACTCCTTTTTATTATCCATAAAATAATTCAAACATGGTTCATTGGAAAAACCTAAGGCTTCGTGGGTCCCACGCTAGGTCAAGAGTTGGGAACTATCCCCATGTGTCCTTTGTGGCTTGGCTCTAAGGCCCGACCTCTGAATAGTCAAGGGTTGGCTCCTTCCTGTGCTCACTCACTAGTTTTTTGTTGTTGTTGAAGGCTCGACCTATGTCTATGCCCCATAGATTCTTGGTTTTGTTTTCCTTAATTTAATTCCTTAGCTAGAGTGGGTTTTTTCTTCATGCAACAAACCTAAAATTATCTCTTCCAATCTCAACAATGAAGTAGTTACATAATTTTCTTCTTACTGGGCTAAATAAAATAGAACTTGGGTTCCAAGGTTATCTAGCAAACTTACCCAAGCGGGTTGCTGGGATCTTTTGGGATACCAAAAAGAAAAAAACTAGTAGACTTACGATATTCCTATAGGTTTCTATAAAAATGGGAGTTGTACATGTTTCATTTAGATTTGTATTTATTTGGAGAGATTCATTTTCTCTATGTTGGATTCACTTCACTCAGTAACCTCATAGTTCGCTCATATTATTCTCACACTTTCGACAAGACTTGGCCCTGGGTGAAGGTTCACTCTTACTTGATTTTAATTTTATTCAACAAAAAACAATATCTAATACTTCCAATATGAGATGATTAGGATTATTCTTACTTCGGGATTTAAACAAAATGTAGATAATTGGATTCATGCCATGGAATTACTAGCTCCTCTAGAAACAACACTTCTATCACATTCACAGAGAGGAATTTTAAATTACAGAGAACAAACCATGGTTCTGTTGATCATAAAGAAATATATGCTTATGGATTATATTGGATCACTACCCGAGAACTCATTTAACTCATCCTTATGCATTTTTATCCTCTTTTCCTCGAGGTATTTCTTCTCTCTCTTTTTTAATCACTCTATACATAATATATGTAAATACAAAATATATAAACATAATAGTCACATGGAAAATTTTCCCTAATACTCTAAATAAATCACAACTCGAGTAAACACTTGCCAACTTTACACAGGCCCAAATGGGGAAAACTCCGACTCATAGAAATTATCTTAACAACCTAATAGTCTAGATTCCTCTAGAATCGGGACAATTGGATATACACTAAAATCTTCTAAATTCTAACTAAAATGAGGAAAATAAAATGTCAATCTAGAATTTCCATGACCCCTTGGGTCATAAACAAAAATAGTTTTCCTAAGGCAGTGAACCTAGATTAGACACCCCAGGTGGAATAAGATATGACCTCCTAGTCATATGCCTTCAATTTTCGACACCTCTTGGATCCCAAAATTTTTGTTGTTTTTTTGCATTCATCGCTTGTCTCTTCAACTCTAAATTCACCCTACCAGGATCCTATATGTGATTCTACCATATGCCACTTGTTTTTCTTAGGTAATATTGCATAATTAGCTTAATGTTGGTTGTGATGTTCCTTCCTTTATCCCAAATTCTACTTTGTAGCTGCCTCACTTCTACCATGTTGATGTAGTACTCTCCAGGCAGCCAAATGTTGAAGTGGATTACTCTTTCCTTAATATTGTACTATTTCTCAAGTACTCCCTTTATTATGATCTCTAATTCCTTTAATTTGGTGTCCGCATCATTCCCCTATTATTATTTTTCATCTATTTGTCCCACTTTTACTGGTATCTCCAATGTTCTAAGGTCTCATACCCTACTTTCCTGTTTCCATATTATTGTGTTTACGTTATCCTCCAGAACTATCCATAGTTCGTTGTGTGATGTTCATTGTATTATTTTTGTTATAGTAGCATCCATATGTCATGGAAACTTCTTTGTTGAATATTTCTTATGATCTCAGTTGTCACTTCATCATTCAACATCTGCTCTACGGTTGTCAAAACATTTGGTTTCTTTCTCCTTTGCTGTCCTATTGAAGATTATTTATTTTCTGATTCATTTGGACATCCTTGGCATTATCTCGAGCTGCAGTATTCTTGATACATATGCTATGTATTTCACTTGACAACTGTGTTATTTATTGGACCATTTCCTTGGTACTTGTATCCATAATTCCTCTTGTTGAACCAAATTCTCTAGTTGCAGCAATAATTTTAGTCCTTTTATTTTTCCAACTACATTCTAATCTTTAGAACTTGGATTTATCAACCAAATTCTAAACAATATGGTATCGAAATGTTGTTGATTCCCTATATATTCTAGGCTATATTCTTGAGCTAAAACCTCCTTTTGTAGCTACTCGCTTATGGTTTTATTCGATAAATGTTCAAGGCCTCCTCCTAGGTGCCATCTGAGGGGTAACTTTGTCTCATCCCTTATCTCAACAATACATAGTTCTATTATCCATCCTTCTCATGGTTACTATGTGCCATGGTCACCTTTGTGGATTGTAAGGTTCCTATTGAATTCACATTGCCTTCTTTCTACCTTTGGCACTTTACCTCATCCCTTCTTGAGGATTGTCCACCATATGTTAAATTCCCCTTCTCTTGGTCTTCTTGAGGAAAATTTGTCTACCACTCGTTCTCATGAGTGATATTCCCAACCATGGGTACAAGAATGAATTCCTTCATGATAGATTTTAAACTATGTTATCTCCCCATGCCTTGGGAATGTACTTATTCACCCCCACCCCCCTTCCTTATTATAACTATAGATAACGTCCCGTTTTGTTCATTCCTCAAACCTACACCAAAAATATCAAATTTGAAATTATAAGGCTTTACGACCTCATTCGAAATCTTTGTACTTAGGAGTCTAATTTGATCTAAATTCTCTTGTAGATTTCATCTTTGCTCATGGTCTTCCTTTTTCTTGAGGGCTTCATACCCTTCATCCAAGGCTTGTTGGTCACATTTATCAACTACATTTTCTGCCAATTCTACCTTAGCATGTTGGACGTACATCTTTAAATCAAATGTACTTCCTTCTAGGGAACTAAATTCTTCATACAAATATGCAAAACTAATTTGAAATAAAGTTTCAGTTTCATCCTCTGTTATCCATTCTCCTCTCTCAAATTCTAACTGCATTTTTTCTGGTAACTTGACTTCTACACCATGTTCCATAAGAACTTCAATTAAACTTTTTCCAATATATTTCTCATACAATTATTGAGATGCTCCTCTTGGAATTTTATTGTTTCCTCTACCTCCTAAATGCAAATTCATATTCTCCCCTTCTTTTATGATAGTTTGTAATAATTTTCTTCCCTCATGGCCTTCATGACCTACACATGAGCAAAACATATAAGTTTAAAAACTATGATCATCTTGATCCTTTATTGATTCTCTTGGAATCATTAATTTTTCTGGACATTTCCCATGGTCCATGAGGTTTTCTTCCAGCCTCATTTATTTATCCTTATCATCATCACCACTTCCTTTTATAATATCTTTTGATATATTTTCTTTTCCCTTAGCATCATTGTTCTCATCCACTACCATGGCTATCACTGAGAATTGTTTAAAACATTCCTCTTTGCTTGCCTATGGTTTTGAAAGGTTTTATTTGTACCGTGTTCCCTTTTTTGCACATCCTGTCCATGCCTTGGGTGTGAATTCACATAAATATCACCCACTTTAAAGATACAAGGCCATCTAGCCTCCTCGGGTGTTTATTCTATCAGCTTTTCTTGTTGACCTTCCACAACAATTTCTTCACATTCCCCTAGACATTTGATTAATATCTCATCAACATCCTCTTTCTACTGCTCACTCCACTAGTTTGGACTTTTCATACAATCCATGAGACTTTTAGACAATCTCTCTTCCGCATCTTCTACCCCTCTAAGGGTTGTTCATTGGACATTTTCAAAACAACAAACTGCTTCATCCTTAGGCTCAATTTCTCTGAGCTCTTCTTATCTCAGTTGTGTACTCAACAAGTTCTTTATATTCCCCCCAAGGTTTTTGTATTCAGGGAGTTTCCTCTTAAAACTCTTTTTTCCTATAACTAACTTGACACTTCTCCTCAGGTTCCATTTTTGCCTTTCGTCTTCTCATTCCAACAACATTTTCACTAAACTGAGTCCCTCCTTCATCTAAAACATCTCTTTATTAAATTCCTCTTGATTTAATTTCCTTCTCATGCCATTTATCTTGGAATCGTACTCTCCTCCATTGTGGATTCTCTTCGAACCTCAGTTATGGCCATCAATAGCCATCTATTTTCCTTCATTCTTGTGATATTCCATTTTCCCACCGTGAGATATAGTCAAGCCTTGTAAGAATCTATCTCCGTTTCTTGTTACCTGAATGCCTAACCTACATCTCCACATCCTGGACTATTGATATTCCCTTGGTTCCCTCCTTTGGAACCCCTTGAGCACTCCTTGCACCTATTTGGATTTTTTTGCACCTTGTTCTTGTCTTGAGAAATCCTCTGGTTCTCTTCTCTTAAGGACCTGTTTTGTTCCCTTCACTCTCCAACTACAACTTGGTTTTCTCCTTCAACAACCTCTCTTTATGTAAGGTTTCTTTGCCACTTCTGCTGATAATTCTACTAATTATTTACATCTCTTGTTGGCTATAATTATGCTATCCACATTTGCTACTATTGCAGTTATTAGCTTTCTTTCCAAAATTAAATAAACTTAATGACTAGTTGCCTGCCACGATTTCTCCTCAATATCCGTTATAGCTCTTCACTTAGCTGTTCTCTCCTTCTAGTTCTACTCCTTTCTAGTCTAAATTTCTTCTTTTGTGCCACCTCCTGTTCTGAGAAGTATTCTTAATGTCTACTCCGAGACTCATTCATTTCAGAATCCGGTACTATGTTCCTCATCTTAGGAAGCTTCCTTTCCTATCTTCATACATTTTGAGTATATGGTGTCCTCTGTCTGAGGTTCCTCTATCTCACCTCTATATCTTGCTTTATCAATCTTGTCTTTGTAAAATAGCCAAATCGTTAGCAACCATTAAAAATAAATAAAGCAATAATTATCTTTCGTGTCTAGCGTATTCTCCTCCTCACTGACTGTAACATTTGTTGGCTACAATCTCCCTTTCTATGAAAATGCTCCAAAAAGAGATTTGGCTCTGATACCACAAATGGCACAGAAAATTCCTAACGTTGTCATGTTACTTGGCTTCTAAACAATAAGCATGCCTATCTTTTTGAAACGATAAAATTTCACCAAAACAACCACATTCTATTCCTTTAAAGAATAAAAATATAAACCAAAAACCTCAACATTTGTAATTCCTTGTATGAATTAACTAGAAACCCTGTGAGTTAACGAAACTATAAATCATTAGCAGGTTCACTCCTTTATATTTTCCGTAAAATAACTGAAATGTTATTTATTGGCGAAGCCCAAGGTTTTGCGGGTTCCACCCTGGCTTGGGAGTTGGGACCCCTCCCAATGTTTCCTCTGTGGCTTGGATCCAAGGCCTGCCTTCCGGCTGCTTGGGGGTAAGCTCCTTCCCATGCTTGCTCATTGGATTTTTTTGTTGGAGGCCTGATCTCAGTCTATGGCCGACTGATTCTTAATTTTTGTTTTTTCATTTAATTGCTTAGTTGGGGCATTTTTTTCTTCACGCGATGGAGATAAAATTATCTCTTCCATGCTCAACAATGAAGTACTTACATAATTTTACTTCTTAATGTTTTTAATAGAATGGAACTTGGGTTCCAAGGTTAACTAGTAGACTTATCATATTCCTACATGCTTTGACGACAATGGGAGTTGTACACGCTTCATTTGGATTTGCATTTAATTGGAGAACTACATTTTCCTTGTGTTAGCTTCACTTGACTTAGTAACCTCGCAGTTCACTCATGTTATTCTTTCCCTTTTGACAAGACTTGGTCTTGGATGCAAGGTTTCTCTCGCTTGACTTGAATCTGATTCTAAAAACAACGATATCCATCAGTGCTAATCTGAGCCAATTACACTTCCTCTTTCTTTGGGATTTAACCAAAATACAAAGAATTCGCCTATGCCATGTAATTGCTAGCTCCTCTAAAAACATATCTTCTATCACATTCATAGAGAGGAATTTTAAATTACAAAGAACAATTCTTGCTTCTATTTCTCACAAAGAAATATATACAGATGGATTATAGTGGCTCATTACCCATAAACTCTTCTAATTTGGCCTTGCTCAATTTTCTCCTGTTTTCCTCGAGGACTCTCTCCTCTCTTGCTTCTTTTATCTCTTTGCACAAATAAATGTAAAGACAAAATATCTCAATAGAATAGTCACAAGGAACATCTATCCCAATAACCTAACTAAGCCATAGCTTAGCTCAACTAGACACCTAACTAAGTCATAACTCATCTCAACTAGACACTTGCTGACTTTACATAGGCCTACTTGGGAAAAATACCAACTCATACAAAATATCTTAAAAACTTGATAGTTCGAAATCCTCCAAAATTAAGGCCCTTGGCTCTACACTAAAATATTTTGAATTATAACTAAAATGAGGAAAATAAAATCTCAATATAAAAATTTTGACGACCCCTTCAGTCTTGAACAAAGTTTAATTTCCTAGGGTAATTCTCCTACACCAGGGTCCCTAAATTTTTATCATGGATGAATGATGGGGACAATAATCTTCTAAAAGGGAATTTGATAGATATGTAATGTAAATAGTCAAACATAATTAAAGTTGGCTCTATTAACAACACACTTTATTAGAAAGAAACAAGAAGATATTGAAAGTTGGGAAAGAGAGATCCCTAAATTTTCCTCATTGCATGTAATGGTTCTTCTTAATGGAATCCTTCTTCTTCTTTTCTCCCTCTTTCATTTCATATTTTTCTAATTTATTTAATCCTTTCATTTTTATCAATGTTCCTATGATTAGTTTCATAGTAGATTTGTATGTCTTCTATTCTCTTGTCTCGACATTCAAGCCTTTTGGATCTTAGACCCCATGATTCAAATCAAAAGGCCATTCATATTATTACTATTGTTTTGTATCTCTTGTTCTTGATTATATTTTGATCTTGGGATATGCCCTTTATCACTTAGGTAGGGATTTCTAGTTAAGAGGCTTATATTTACAACAATTTAGGAAATAGAACTTATTTAAAGTGTTGTCAACCTTAATCTCCATGGATTTATTCAATGTACTTTTGTTGAAAACAATCCCAAAATCCTCAATGGCTACATTGGTTGGCTTGGTACCTCCTTTGTAAGAGCTCCACACTATGTTACTAGATGTGTTGAAGGGATTAACAAACATATAATTTGTCCTAACTCTAGCGAAATAACTTCTTCCATGTTTTCTTAGTCATCCTTGTTTTGGGAAAATTTAGTGTTTTAACAAATGCCTAACACTCTAGACTTAGTAGCTAGTCTAGAAGCAACAGACAAAGTAATTTGCTACCTTTTCTTTTATCAACAGATAGGAGAGGTAAAAAGAGAAACCAACCCGTAGCTTTTGCTTTCTCCTTCTCTCCCTTGATCGATCATGTCACTCCTTTCCGTACTTAACCCGCTTACAAAGTACCTACACACAAGCCGGGACAAAAACCCATCAAAGCATACAATAAAGATCTCTTAATTAAATATATCATAGAATCTAGAATAAAATATACATCATATAAGAACATGAATGGAAGAAGCTTTGAATTCTTTATTGATAAAAGGAAAGATTACAACCCATGAATGTTCATGCTTGATTCAGTGTCTTCCTTCCCATTCAATCCCTTCTCTCCTAATGAAGAAAAAATTCAATATCATTACAATACTCTTACTAATCTCATTCAAACATCATCTCCTTAGCTCAAGAAATTCCAACCTAGACCAGCCTTTGAATGCTTGGTCAATTTATATATGAATGGAGGAGGTTAAGCCATTAATGGTCTTCATGAATGCTCTACCAAATTCGGGAAGTGGTTCCATGGAGGAAGGGATAATGAATTAAGGTTCATTCATCCTCTTCCTCATCCAAATGCAAGCTCAACCAACTTGGAAACCTCCAGAAGTATCCATCGGATGAGGAACCCAATGGATTCATTTAAAAAATTCGTTGAATATCACTTAGTGCAGGTGAAACAAAGGCTAAGTGCGTTGCAGCGCACCCAGTCAGCAGATCCTGCATTGCAATGTATCTTGATAGAAGACTACCTGCGTTGATCTCCTTAGGGGAACATTTTGGACGAATATTATCATGGAAACTCTTAGGAGGCAAGCACGATGTAGGTTGACCTCATTAGGGAATGAAAACAACTAAATTAGGGATTAATGGGCCCTAATAATAAGGATCTGGAAGTCAGGGTTGATGTGCCCAAATTGACCTGTAACAGTTGCCCCCTAAAGCATGAAGTCAAAAATAAACATGTCGAGTGAGATGCTTTACCATTTGGAGAGAAGGTTTCGAAGTGGAAGGTGACCTACATCAGTTACAATACAAATATCATGATAATTTGATTTTTTCTCACGAACTAGCTGAGGGAAGGCATACCCATGCTCAGCTTATAAACTTTCATTACATGTACAAATATATTTGTCTACAGATATAGACCCATGAATGGATGACCATGAATGTAAGGCCATTTGTACATTTGATATAGTACTCCTGAAAATATATCGCAGCCTAGATGAATGAAACTAAATCTGGGCTCTTCAATCACTTTCACACTTCATTTGATGTACAAGTCTAACCATGTTAATAGATGATCTGAAGTCGAGCATGGTGAGACATCATCCGATTACCAGCCAATGATGTAATTTATTGACAGACGCGAGAGTAATCACCGATAATGATAATGGCCCTCAAGGTACTGCAGTACATTTCGCATGGTGTGAATAAATGATTTGATGTCAAGCACCATACAAAGTCTTTCGGACGAAGGCCATTGATGTCAACCTATCAGTAGAAGCGAGAAACCTGCCATTGATGTATGCAAGCCTCAAGGTACTAAATGGGTGTTTCTAAGTCAACTTCTTGGATGAATGTCGACAAGAAGTGACTCATCGCAGGAGGGCGTTGATGTATCCCACATCAACGACAGGAAAAGAGGTAAATGATTTTGGAGATGAAACATCGACTGATGACACAAGGTTCAGGAATGGCAGGCATGAAATTGAAGGTTTACTGTATTGTAAAGGATGAAGTTTTGAACTGAATGACTTCTCTTGAACATATAGGCGACACTAAGGTGAATTGGTAGAATTGACCCAAAACAAAGTAATTGATGGTATGATAGACCAACGGTGTGATAACCATCAAGCTGAATGACCCAACCCACATAGTCATGATGATGAGGTGAAAGTGTCTATTATGAAACCAGCTCACAAAAAGATAGAAAAGAGAGATCCACGCCTTAGAATTCAGCCTCTTCGAGGGGGCAACCTCCTTTACATTACATAAATGAACAATTCTTGGATGATACAAATGACAAAACCTCCTTTCTATATATAGGAGTCTAAGGAGTCACAATATAATCCAGCCGACCTAACAATAATAATATAAAGCCACAAAAATAACAATAGAGGGATTCTATGGGGCACAGAAATAACAATATGGGGGTAATAGGGGCACAACAATATAAATAAGGGGTATAACTACAATAGTAATGGGGTAATCACTAGTATTATAGGGACCCAACATGCCCCTCTCCTTCAAAAAAGTGTTGTCCTCAACGCTTGAGTAGTTCTGGATACTTCTGCATAAAATTCTCATCCTCCCATGTGGAATCTTCAGCGGATAAGTTCTTCCACTTGATAAGATACTCTGAAATTGATCGATTTCGTAGCTGTCGAGTTCTTGTTTCTGTGACTGCTTCCGGTTCCAATATAATTTTTCCTTCCTCGTCAAGTTCTGGCAATATTGTTTGAACTGGGAGCTTGTCGCCTATAACCTTCTTTAAACATGAAACATGGAAAACTGGGTGCAATCGAGAAGCTGCAGGAAGCTCCAATTTGTATGCCATAGTACCAATCTTTTGCAACACCTTGTACGGACCATAATACTTTGGTGATAATTTATTATCCTTCTTAGCTTGCTTTAGGGACATTTGCTTATATGGTTGTAGCCGTAGGAATACCCAATCACCTACATCAAAACTTCTTTCACTGCGATGTTGATCTGCCTGTTGTTTCATTCTATTTTGTGCCAACACGAGGTTATCCTTTAAGAGTTGGAGGACTTGTTGTTGATGTTCGATGTGATGTTCCACTGCCTGAACCTTAGAATTTTCTCTTAAATATGATGTGATGGATGGTGGTTGATACCCATAAAGTGCCATAAATGGGGTCATTTTTGTTGCTGTATGGAAGGAAGTGTTATACCACCATTCAGCCAGAGGCAACCATTTGACCCATTGTGTCTGTTTATCAGATACAAAGCAACGAAGATATCCTTCCAAACATTTGTTTACTATCTCAGTTTGCCCATCAGATTGAGGATGATAAGATGAGCTATGAGCTAACTGAGTACCAAGACAAGAAAATAATTCTGTCCAAAAATTTCCAGTGAAAATGGGATCTCTGTCACTTACAATAATCTTTGGGTTTCCATGTAGCTTTTGAACTGTTTCCATAAATGCAGTAGAAACTGTACTGGCTTTAAATGGATGTGATAATGCACAAAAGTGTGCATACTTGGTAAGTCTGTCAACTACCACCATGATGACACTCTTTCCCTCAGACTTGGGTAAACCTGTGATAAAATCCATTGAAACCTCCTCCCAACGTTGGCTTGGAATGGATAAAGGTTGTAATAGACCCGGTGTCTTAATTGTTTCAACTTTATTTTGTTGGCAAACCAAACATTCCGCCACAAACTTTTGAATATCTGATTTAAGGCCATCCCAAAAAAATTCCTTCTTAACCCTGTGGTAAGTTTTTAAAAATCCTGAGTGCCCTCCTAAGGGAGAAGTGTGCAATTCCATAAGAATCTTTTGTTTTAGCTGGGAATTCTTACAGAGGTATAAGCGATCTTTGTACCATAACGAATCATTTTGCCAGCTAAATGTATCAGAAGTACTGGAATCTTGTTGTAGCTTTCGAATAAGTGCCCACACTTCTTCGTCATTCTTCCATTCCTCCCTTGCTTCGTTTATCCAATCTGGTTGGATAATAGAAATGGCACACAACAATGCTTCCACATCCTCATCCTTTCTTGAGAGTGCATCTGCCACCACATTTTGCTTCCCTTTTTTGTAGATGATTTCAAAGTCATAACCCAACATCTTTGTGACCCACTTTTGTTGCTCTTCAGAGGATAATCTTTGTTCTAAAAAGTATTTAAGGCTATCATGATCCGTTTTTACCTTGAAGTGTCTTCCCATTAGGTAGGGTCGCCATTTCTTAAGTGCATGGAGTATTGCCAACATTTCCTTCTCATAAATAGCTTTGCTTAAAAACTTTCCCTTGATTGGACGACTTTCAAAAGCAATGGGTCTTTCATCTTGCATTAGAACAACACCAATTCCATTTCCTGAAGCATCACATTCCACAATAAAGGTTTTTGTGAAGTCCGGTGTAGCTAAGACCGGTGCTTGGCACATTGCCTCTTTAAGATGTTCAAAGGCCTTTGTTGCTTCCGGAGTCCATGAAAATGAATCTTTCTTCAATAATGTTGTTAGAGGTGCTGCTATTCTCCCATAATTCTTAACAAACTTGCGATAATACCCTGTCAACCCAAGAAATCCTCGCAGATGCTTTATGGATGTGGGGATTTTCCATTCCTTAATGGCTTTAATTTTGCTAGGGTCTACCTTAACTCCTTCATGAGATACAATATGACCCAAATATTCCACCTCCTGGACTCCAAAGAAACATTTGGATCTTTTTGCATATAATTGTTTCTCCTCCAATAGTTGTAGCACCCTGTCAACATGTTCAACATGATCCTTCCAAGACTTGCTGTAGATTAGTATATCATCAAAAAATACTAACACAAATTTTCTAAGGAATGGTTTGAAAATTGAATTCATCAAACCTTGAAATGTTGAAGGTGCATTGGTAAGGCCAAAAGGCATGACCAAAAATTCATAATGACCCTCATGAGTTCTAAATGCCGTTTTCGGAATGTCTTCAATCTTCATTCTGATTTGATGATATCCCGAACGAAGATCCAACTTGGTGAAGTAAATTGATCCATGCAATTCATCCAGTAATTCATCAATGACAGGAATGGGGAACTTATCTTTAATAGTGAGCTTGTTGAGCTCCCTATAATCTGGACACATGCGCCATGATCCATCCTTCTTGTGCACCAATACTACTGGAGCTGAGAAAGAACTTTGACTCGGTTGAATTATACCAGCCTCTAGCATTTCTGCAACCATACGTTCAATTTCACTTTTTTGGACATAGGGATATCTGTACGGCCTGATGTTTGGAGGAACACTTCCTGGAATCAGATGAATAGCATGATCATGATCACGCATAGGTGGGAGACCTTTGGGAGTCTCAAATACCTTGGAATGATTGTCCAGGACTTTTTGGAGATCTGGAGAAATAGATGATTCCAATGTGGAAACATCTAGCGAACATAATTGTGCAATTACACCTCTTTGCTCCTTTTTTAGAAGCTTTGTCATGCCATTAGAGCTGATTATCTTTCCTGGTTTCCCTGCAATACCCCTTAATTCAACTTCCTTTCCTTCCACAGAAAATTTCATGAAAAGTTCTTGAAAATTAAAAGCTATTGTACCCAAGGATTGTAGCCATTGGACTCCTAGTACAACATCAGCACCTCCCATTGGAATGGAAAGCATTGGGCTAGTCAATACATATTCTCCCATGGATAGCTTGATATTATGGCACTTTCCAGAACAATTTATTGTTCCTCCATTTGCAATCATCACTTGACACTCTGGTGCTGGATATAGGAAGCAATTCAATTCTTTTGCTACCCTACAATGAATAAAATTGTGGGTGCTTCCTGAATCAATCAACACTATTACCTTTTTCTTCTTGATTTGTCCTTCTATCTTGATGGTTTGAGGAGTGGTAATTCCCGCCAATGCATTACAAGATATGGTCGGATTTATTTGTTCTTCATCTAGGCTTTGTTCCTGGAATATATCCTCTTCTTTTGACCTTTCTTGCTCCTTTTCTTCTTCCTCTTCACAATCTATGTAGAATAATTTCTTCTCAGCACACTTATGACCTTTGTGTATTTGCTATCACAATTGTAACAAAGCCCTTTTGCTCTTTTTTCTTCCAATTGTTGTGGTGTCAACCTTGTAGGTTGTGGAAGACTATGGGCAACAACACTTCCGTCTTTATAGTTGTGAATGGTATGCTTCCTAGTTGCCATAATTTTGCTTTCCATTTTTCTTGCTAACCTGAATGCCTTCTCTAATGAATCAGGTTCCCAAAGGCAACATCATGTTGGATATTATCCTTTAAAGACCCTATGAACACATCAATCCTATGCTCCTCTGGAATATCTTTTACCCTTATGTTCAATTTTTGGAACTCCTCAATGTGCTCCATTATTGAACCCTTTTGTTTGAGACTTATCAATTGGCTAAAAAAAGTGTTGCTTTTTGTATCCTCATAATGTGCTATCAATTCTTCCGTAAAAATTGCCCAAGTGATAAATTGTTTACGAGAACAAAGCCATTGATACCATACAAACTGATTTGGTTCCAAATATAAAGTTGCCATACGTACCTTTTGTGTGTTTTGCACATTATTGAGATCGAAGAATTGCTCCATCTGTAATATCCATGTGGCGGGATCCTTGCCATCAAACTTCCTCATATCGATTTTTGGAACATGGTGAGTCTTCGATCCAACATTAGAGTCTATGGAATCATGATTAACATTTCTTTTGTTCTCATCATGAGTTTCCTTTACTACCTTTTCACCATTAGTGACCCTTTCTTGTAGCAACTTCTTCAATTCTTCCATCGAATCCTCCATCTTAGCTTCCATGCCCTTTATCTTAGATTCCACGCCATTTATCTTAGATTCCACGCCACTTATCTTAGCTTCTGTTAGCTTTTGTGAGCGTGACATTTGTTGCACTTGTTCTTGTAATTTTGATATATCATGTAGCATTTCTTCCTCTTCTTCATGAGTCATGCTAGAGCTTTCAGGTTCCTTACTAGGTGTTTGCATTTTCTTTCCTCGGGGCATCAGTTACCGATAATAATGCTTTACTATGCCCTTTGAATTCCTTCAAACCAAGCTTATGCAAAAATTAAAAAAAAACTACACACCTTTTTTCACTTTGTAGAAGCCTGATATTGAATCTGATGTATCTCTGTAATTTCGAATCATCCAGTTCTGAAATTGTGACCTGTAGTAGCCTTCTATGTCCTCTTTCCAATGCCACTAGTCTGATCCAAATTGGATTCTCCAAGAAAGAGTTATGCACAATCTCCCACAGTGACCTTCTTACGAAATTTCAATCTGATGCTCAGAAAGAAAGTTATGACGATTTTCCCCAGGTCACCTGTTTTGAGTGTAATTCAGGAGTCTGCAAAAAGACCAACTTCCTCAGATCATATCTCCGAAAATATCACGCGAAAAGCTCTGAAATTCGGACCCAAGGTTCAGCGCGATTTCTTCTCAAATGGGTTTTTTTTGCGACTTCTGAAACGTCACAGAAAAAAAGTTATAGCGAAAATGCCACGATGACCTGTTTGGAGCAGCGAAACCCTAGAATCCAAAGCTCTGATACCAAATGTTATGAAACCAGCTCACAAAAGATAGAAAAGAGAGATCCACGCCTTAGAATTCAGCCTCTTCGAGGGGGCAACCTCCTTTACATTACATAAATGAACAATTCTTGGATGATACAAATGACAAAACCTCCTTTCTATATATAGGAGTCTAAGGAGTCACAATATAATCCAGCCGACCTAACAATAATAATATAAAGCCACAAAAATAACAATAGAGGGATTCTATGGGGCACATAAATAACAATATGGGGGTAATAGGGGCACAACAATATAAATAAGGGGTATAACTACAATAGTAATGGGGTAATCACTAGTATTATAGGGACCCAACAGTGTCATGTTCAAGAGTGACCTGCTACCATAAAATGTTCTCGGCTTTTCCCATTTTCCCCAGTCATTTCTGACTAGTTCCTCTTTATTTTTTATCAAGGTTGAGGAGGATAACATATTCTTGTTGTATAATTCCACCCTTTAGGTGAATCCATCTCTATTTGATGTTTTAATGAGTCTAGTGAAGGTGAAACTTGGTCTTGTCTAGATGGACAAGTGTGTCACTATTTAATGTTTTTAACGAGTTTAACAACAAAGATAACTCAATCCTTTTCATATTTAGAGAGTCTAAAAAGGGACTAAAGGAAACTACACAAGTTCTTTTTCGTAAATTTGTCTCTCAAGTCTGAAAAAGCATAAAATAATACAAGAGAGAACCTATTGATCACATTTGACCAACGAGTACCTTATTTGTAGTTAATGTATCTCAACCCAAAGAAGGGGTAAAACTATATCGAGTAGATATCGATTCTAATCCATTAACGAGTCAGAAATGACAAGAGCTCAACAATCTTTTCATATTTAGAGAGTCTGAAAAGATCTTAAAGAGGACTCCATTTCGAGGAATGAGTGGTGTCTAAATTAGCAACTGGTTCCGGTGATGTTGGAACTTCTCAAAACATGTTGATTTATGTTAAGAGGCTGGCTAATAAAACCAATCATTGCAACTGTTCCTCAAAAAAGGATAAAACAACCAAGTGAAAACGTATGATTGGTGAAAGAGATGGTGGTGATAGGATGAAAAAAACCAAGGCTCATCTAACGAAAAAGGCTAATAGAATGGAAATCATGAGGGTTAAAAATGGAAATGGGTTCATTTTTACGCAAGCTTGAACCATAGGGAACTATGCTTGGATTTAGCTTCATGTTTACACAAGCTTGAAACAAAAAACTATGCTTCAATTCAGTTTCATTTTTTACACTAGCTTGAAATGAACAAGAACTATGCTTGGATTGGTTTACATGCCCCACCATGATGAAAGGGAGAGTCCCTGGTAACCAAATGAAAGTCACTGTGGTGAAGTAGGATGGTTATCCAACAACTTTTTGGCTTCGTCCAGATAGGGACAAAGGTGAATGGGGTGACTCACTTCACTTAACCTACAGGGAAACTTAATTTTACCACTAGGTGCATGCCCCCCCAAGCTTCATTACATTCACATAAGTAGACTACTCATGGCTATCAGGTGGATGGAATGAAGGTTCTTTTACGAGATCAAGTGAAAGACTCGACTGGGATTTTATGGGATCTAATCAAATACTCAACTTGGAACTTTACTCCAGGGGTCCTTGTTTCATTTTTTAACGAGCTTAACACAATAAAAGGAACTCTTCTCAGATTCCTTGTTTCATTTTTTAACAAGGTTGACACAAGATCAGGAGTTATCCTCGTATCCTTAGTTTCATTTTTTAACGAGGTTAACACAAGACAAGGAACTATCCTCATGAACCCTTGTTTCACTTTTTAACGAGGTTGACACAAGACAATGAACCATCCTCAGATTCATTCACAACTCATAAGAGGTCATGAAGGAGAGATCTGGTTCCATTGCCCCCAATACATGTTGTACAACATCACTGAATTGATTGTCAGTTGATGTAGGTATGGAACAAGTTGCCACATGGTTAACCTGTGGCGAGGATGATACCATTGGTATAAAAGGACCATTGAGGGAAGATGGTTGACTGGAAGCCATATTTGGACAAGGAAATGAAAGCTGGTCAACGGTGACAATTCTGCCTTCATGTGGGAAACAAATCACTTGAAAGAGTGTTGAAACAATATCTCCCATGTCATAAACATAGTCATGCCCAAGAAGTAAATTGTAATCCAAATGGATTGGGACTACCATCACGTTCAGGTAAACGATTTTTCTTCCCAAAGTTATGGGTAACATAGGGAGGATTCCTAATGGATGATTGGTTCCTCTGTTAAAAGAGAACAGATTCTGGGTAACTAGCACAAGCGGTGGCGAACCAAGCACTTTCCAAGCAGTTGAGGAAAGGATACTCACAAATGCACCTTCATCTATAATAGTTCTTGATACAATCATATTACAAACTTGTACTATGATCTACAAAGGCACATAAGAAGGAAGGCGGAATCTTGCTAGTCACTTCCAATCAAAGGAGGTGACTAGACTTCTCGGAGGGGGTACCATAGAAATGGGAGAATTAACACCTTGAGTTACATGAACGGGAGAATTTTCCTCCTGTCTTGATGGAATAGGAGGACTGCCCCCAAGCTCATTTCAATCTAAAGAAATGAAAAGAACCTGAGTGGTATCATGTTCACTGTCTTCGGAAAAGTTACGATTTACTGAAGCTGAAATTGGGTCAACTGTTACCTCAACCTATTGATTTGGGTCGAGTATAGACTCAGAGGATTCACTTTTAGAGAGAGTGTGTTTGACCGACATTTGATTTGAGTCAGTCAATTTATCAAATAGTAAAGGATTTAGGGAGAGTATCGTGTAACCAGATGGAAGTCACTGCGGTGAAGCAGGATAGTTATCCAACACTCTTTTGGCTTCATCCAGATATATACAAAGGTGATTGGGATGCTGCCCTTCACATAAACTACATGGAAACTTAACTTTTCCCTTATTTCCATGACCTTTACTACCACTAGTTGATGTTGTGTCACCAACATGATCTCCAAAAGTTGATGACACAGGATGGTGTGAGCGAGAAGACCATTCTTCTAAAATCTTAGGAATGTCAGGACAATTTCGAAGAAGATTGTCTCCTGCACAAAGTTTGCATCGATATCAAACTTTGTGAGGCTTAATGGATGATTTATCATCATATGTTGCATTCAAAGCAATGGTTGCTTGGTTGCCCCTCTGCTCAATTTTCTTCTTCTTCTTCTTCTTCTTCCCTTTCTTCTTCCTTTGAGCCGCCTAGTTACTAGTACCAATACTTTCACTAGTTGAAGAGGAAGAAGGGGAGGAAGAAACAACTGAGGAAGAACACAAAGGGTCAACTTTAGGATCATCTGGAGGTTGATTTTGTCCAGTTGGACGTGTACTCAATTGCGGGGAAATCATGACATTTTTAAAAGATGAGGTCGAAAAAAACCATATAGGCAAGCCAATGGTAAATCCTGGAAGGGACAATTTATCCTTATTTGGAGCACCAATATTTCCAAATGGAGGAAAAGGATAGGATTCCCATCAAAAGGAATTCCTTGATTGATGGACTCTGTATTTGTCGCCATATGTTTCAACCTAAGATCAACTAACGAGTGAGCGCGAAGGATGTTATCCGCGGTAAATTAATTTTTACGACACTGGAACACAACATTGCTTTTTCATTTTTAAAGAGTGAAGAAAAAACAAAAGATGACTCTAGTCACCTTCAATGTTTAATGAGCCTAAAAGAACATGTGCTCAGATGATCCTTTTACTTTTAAAGAGTCAAAAATGAAGGGAAAGTCACTACTCTAGAGATTCTATACAAGAGTGTAAATCACAAAACTACAATATACACCTTGGTGATAAATGAAAGAGAAATTACCAAGGACTTTACATATGGCAGTCAATCTTCCCGAATGCTGTGTTCGGTGCATTATGATTGGTAAGGTGGTAGACTTGGCTTCCTAGGGATAAAGGATTTCAACCTATTGGGGTCTCCCACCATATACTCGACGGTATAGGGAGCACAAGTCCATACTAGCACGTATCAAATCAAAGAGGAGGAATCACCCAACCTCAGTGAAAACAACAACCACTAGGTTTAAAAACGCTGAAACACGTCTCTAGCCTAGACCTCTAGATGTTTTCCTTCAGTTCCAATGCGTTATTAGATTAATTGATGTAAATTTTAGGTTGATCTTACTTAAAATTTTCCTTTGAGGGTTCACCAAAAGATGTTTTTTGAAATTCCTAAGAATACAACTAGAATGAGAAGCATTCTTTCCATTCAATTTCAGCAATGAAAATCTTAGCTATGAGGGATAGAGCATACAAGTACTTTTTGAACAAGCAACAAATAGCACAAACTAATGCAATTCCCTAAACCATTCCTTTCAAGCATTCACAAACTCAAACTCTAAAATGCAAATTGCATGTATTTCTTTTCAGTTTCTCTTAATGTCAATGATGTAATAAGAAAAACTAATGCACAACTGATTTAGAACTCTTTTCATAGAAAATGAGGATTTGCAACAATTTCTTTTAAAGGGAAAGGAATACTGTACAAAACTTTTTATTTTAAATAAATCAATATTTTCAACACTTTAAATGAAAATACAAATCAAATTCACAAATAGATCAATCGATTATCTATGAAGAAAGACTTTACGACACTTCATTTTTTGAAGAAAATGATGATTTTACGACAATTTTCTTTCGACAAATATCGATCGAACAAAAACTAACTTTGAATATAGACTGATAATGACAAAGAAAACACTAAAGAAACATTAATCAATCCAATCAAAGTAGTGCTAGAGAAGGATATGAAAAGGCTGTTTTCAGAGATAAGACATCATTGATATTCAGCAAGCAACCAATCAGAAGAATTTTGGCAAAACTCAATCCAAAGGTGGGAATTTAACCTAAGGTTGATTATTGAAGGTCAAAGAGGGAGTAACTACGCTACAATGCACAGTCTCTCATTAGAGCCTACGTTGGTTTCAATGATTTCGAAATTGATCAGCGCGGGTCAAAGAGGGCTTATCTGCACTAATCAGCACAGGTCAAAGAGGGCTTGTCTACACTGATTAGCGCAGGTCAAAGAGGGCTTATCTGCACTGATCAGCGCAGAGTAAAGAGGGCCAAATTACGCTGATTAAAATATGCCAAGCTTAATCAATGTAGGACAAAGAAGGCCTACCTGCACTGTAGCGCACTATCTCTAAGGCTAGCCTGCACTGGTTCCTATGCAGTCTCTCAAGAGTCATATAACCTCAAATTTTGACCAAAATTCAATGCAAAAGGCCGAATTACAACAAGTAAAGTATTTCAAGGTGTCTTCAGAGGCTGATAAGCTACTAAAAGGGTTAATATGATACCCAATGGAGTTGCTAATTTGTTTTGGGAAAATTTAGTGTTTTAACAAATGCCTAACCCTCTAGACTTAGTAGCTAGTCTAGAAACAACAGACAAAGTAATTTGCTACCTTTTCTTTAATCAACAGATAAGAGAGGTAAGAAGAGAAACCAACCTGTAGCTTTCACTTGCTCCCTCTCTCCCTTGATCGATCCTGCTACTCCTTTCCGTACTTAACCCGCTTAGAAAGTACCTGCACACAAGCCGAGACAGAAACCCATCAAAGCATACAATAAATATTTGTTAATTAAACATATCATAGAATCTAGAATACAATATACATCATAAAAGAACATGAATGGAAAAATCTTTGAATTATTTATTGATAAAAGGAAAGGTTACAACCCATGAATGTTCATGCTTGATTCAGTGTCTTTCTTCCAGTTCAATCCCTTCTCTCCTCATGAAGAAACAATTTGACATCATTACAATACTCTTACTAATCTAATTCAAACAACATCTCCTTATCTCAAGAAATTCCAACCTAGACCAGCCTTTGAATGCTTGGTCAATTTATAGCTAAATGGAGGAGGTTAAGCCATTAATGGCCTTCATCAATGCTCTACCAAATTTGGGAAGTAGTTCCATGGAGGAAGGGATAATAGATTAAGATTCATTCATCCTCTTCCTCATCCAAATGCGAGCTCAACCAAATTGGAGACTTCTAGAAGCATCCATTGGATGAGGAATCTAATGGATTCATTTAAAAAATTCATTCAATCTTGCTCAGCGCAGGTCCAACAAAGGCTAAGTGTGCTACAACGCACCCACTCAGTGTAGTTCCTGCATTGTAATGCAGCTTGATAGAAGGTTACCTGTGCTAATCTCCCTAGGGGAACTTTTTGGATGAATAGTGTCATGGAAACTCTTGGGAGGCAAGCATGATGTAGGTTGACCTCAATAGGGAATGAAGACAACTAAATTATGGATTGATGGACACTAATAATAAAAATGCAGAAGTCAGGGTTGATGTGCCCAAATTTACCTGTAACAATCCTCGGATTCTAAATAATAAACATCCTGATCTTTTTGAAATGATAACTGTTGGAGAGGTAAATCCCCTCTACGGATAGAGGCGATCCCTACTAGCCCAGAACGGGTCTAGCAACAATCAATCAATGCTACTATGCAAGTTCCTAATTGCAAGTAAAAGGTAGGCAATGGACACCTACTTGGATTCCAATGCTATTGTTTGATGAAGAGATGCCGCTCTCGCTCCTTCGCTCTGGCCGGTCACGATCCTCCGCGATCTCCGCGAATAGATACCTGCACACACGAAGAGAAAGACAAACACAAGCGTGAAATCTAATAAAAGCAACTATACATCAGTCAGAAAGGACGTAATTCACATTAGCCATTACAGAGACAAATGAGAATGGAACCATAATAGTAGTCATCTATTATTAATCAATAACAGAGAAGAGTACAACCAAATGTTCTGACGTCGAATCCTTCTCAAGAGGGTCCAGCCAACAAGTCTCTTAAGCATTCACCCTTAGAGATAGATCTCCCAAGACAAGAACTCTCTCTCACACAAGCAACACTTCACAACCTTCCTTAAGCTATCTAGCAATTCCACACTTATCACACCAACTACCTATTAGTAGCAGCAATCTGAGCACTATAAACTCCACACAATCCAAACTAGCTGCTCATGGCAATGGTAGAGGTTTAAATAGGAGAAGGAGTCTCCATGAAAGGTGGGAGGATGAGCTTATCTTCAAGGAAGGTGGTTTCAAATGACGAACAGACATGCCATAGAAGGGAGGGCGATACTCACAAGGCCAACAACCAAGTCTGGAGTCATCTGGAAGGCTGGCTGTTGGAACAAATTCGCCCAAACTGGATCAGCGCGGGTGCATAACTGGACTGGAGCGCTGACAGCGCATCTGGATAACGGGACAGGCTGTGTTAGCACGGCTTAATACAAATATGTGTTGCGCTGGCTCATGAAATTCGACCAGTGCGGAAAACCCGTGTGCTTCCACGCTGGCAGCGCATCAGTTGTACTATCAGCCGCTAGTCAGCGCGGTTATTTTAATAACAGTCGCTCTGATCAAATAAACTTTGGTAAAGTGGGTCATTTCGCCAGATTAGGGAGCAGGAGCATGATCAAATGGAGTTCATGACACAGTAGGGAGACTGACAGGGAGACAGTGACAAATTGTTGTGTAACAATAACATTTACTGAAAACAACCACATTCCATTACTTTGAACAAGAAATATATAAACCCAGGGATAATTTTAAGGATGGAATTTTATCTTGAAGTTTAGAAACCTTGGTGAATCTTGATGGTCCCCAATATGTAAATTGCAAATTTTTTGATGATATTTTTGTAAAAATATTTAGAATTATTTTATATTAGTATATATAAAATTTAAGCGATTTTTAAGGTAAAATAAATTTATACTATAAAATTTGGGCGAATCAATTTTCAAAAAAAAGGAAATTGGTGAATGTTTTTTTGGAAAAAACATGGAAAATTAACCAACCTATGAATATTAGCCCCTAAACGTTTCCCTGTATAAACCCTAAAGCTAAACATTCATAATTAATATTACGAATTAACTCAAAACCATGTGAATTAACCAAACTATAAATCATTCGTGGGTTCACTCCTTTTTATTTTCCATAAAATAATTCAAACATGGTTCATTGGCAAAACCTAAGGCTTCCTGGTTCCCACTCTAGGTCAAGAGTTGGGACCTATCCCCATGTGTCCTTCGTGGCTTGGCTCTAAGGTGAAAGCTCTGACTAGTCAAGGGTTGGCTTGTTCTTGTGCTCACTCACTAGTTTTTTTTTTGTTGAAGGCTCAACCTATGTCTATGCCCCATAGATTCTTGGTTTTGTTTTCTTTCATTTAATTCCTTATCTGGAGTGGGTTTTTTCTTCATGCAACAAAGCCAAAATTATCTCTTCCATTCTCAACAATGAAGTAGTTATTGTAGAAATTCTCACTGTATATTAATCTGATTATACAATAGACTAAATAAAAATACTTAATCCACTTCTACAATCAAACTTGTGTAAGCTTAATCGATTTGAACAAGATCAAACAGAACACATATAACAGAGAAGAAGAATAAATATACATGAAACACAAAAGAATACTCTGGGGAAAGCCTCAGCTAAAAACCCCACTATATGTATTATCATACAAGTGGAAATATCTCAGGCTTACATAAATCTGGCTCTCAAAGCTATCCAACTCTCAGTAAATCCCTCTCAATGCTCATAGATAGACTAGACAACTCATATGCCCTTCCCTATGCCCTCCAAGCCTCCTATTTCCTTGCACTGTTTTCCCTGGGTGTTCCAGATGTAACCTTGTGTGACACTGATCTCACACACTGCTCCAACACACTATAAAACTGTGCAAATATCAAGGAATGAATTCCTTCTACATGCAAGATATTTTCTTATGGGAAAATTCCTGCAATTGATTGTACACTATCCTTGCCTTTAATCTTAACTGGGTCTTTATTTGAACTGACATGGATGAGTTATTTATGAGAGAATATTCAGTTATTTGGAGTACACTAGTTTCATACATGCATGCATTAACTAACTAAACTCACAATTAGTTCCTCAAACTATTTGGAACTAATTTAACTAGACTTAACTAAGTTAACTAAGCTAACTAATTACAACTCAAATACGACTCATCCTTATCTCTTTAACTAAGGGATAAATTCCTCAATCAAAGGGATAATTATTGCATGACTTCACAAAGACTTCATGTTTGAATTCCTCCAACTAATTAACTCAAGATGAATTAATTAATTATTTTTCAAACAACTGGTGAGACTAAATTCGAATTTAATTCAAGGACAAATTAAAATTGGAATATTCTTGTTCCCACAATTCAACACTCCCTCTCAACAAGAAAGGGATTATTTGCCACCTCGATCCTGTCTCTATGGAACTCGAATTTACACTTTGGCAATGCCTTAGTCAAAATGTCAGGATCTTGCTCCTCGCTTGAAACAGACTGCAACAACATGATCCTCCTCGCCACACAGTCTCTGGGATGATGATACTGAATGCCGATGTGCTTGGACCTGTCATGAAATACTGGATTCTCAAAGAGTTTGATACAACTCTGATTATCACAATATATCGAAATTCGATCCATCCTCTGATCAAACAAACGAACTAGAATTTTCTGCATCCAAATGGCCTCACATGCTGCTTGAATTGCAGCCATGTATTCAGCCTCTGTTAAGCTGAGTGCAACCGACCTCTGTTTCCTGCTATACCAAGAAACTGAAGCTAACCTAAGGTTGAAAATTCCTCCTGATGTGCTCTTCCAATCTAATGGACTCCCTGCCCAATCTGCATCTATGAAGCCCTCTAGCTTCACTCCCTCTATCTGTTTGTACCATAATCCATACTGATATGTGCCTCTGAGGTATCTCAAAACATGGTTAGCTACCTTCCAAAACATCTTGGTAGGATGAACCATAGCTTGACTCAGTTGGTTCACTGCATAGCAAAAATCTGGTCATGTGTTCACTAAGTGCATCAGTGAACCCACAAGTTGCTAATACACAGTAGCCTCTACTACATCTCCCGTAGTAGCATCATCCTTCCTCCAGTTACCCGCTAGAGGAGTTTTCATGGGCTTGCACTTGTCCATGTGGAATCTCTTGAGTATCTCATTGGCATACTTGCCTTGAGACACAAACAACTCCCCATCCTTCTGCCACACTTCCATGCCAAGGAAGTAGTGCATGAGACCCATGTCTTTCATCTCGAATTCCCTTTCAAGGTCCTCCTTGCAAGACATGATCAACTGATCATCACCTGTCAATATGGGATCATCAACATAAAGCACATTGATCAACTGCTTACCTTCTACCATGATGTGGTACATGTTCGCATCCTCTTTACTCTTTGTGAAGCCCAACCCTGTGAAGTAGTTGTTAATCCTGGTGTACCAAGCATGAGGTGCTTGCTTCAACCCATACAAATCTCTCTTGATTCATCACATATGCGACTCACAATCAAAGGTCTCAAAACCTTCCACCTACTCTATGTACGCCTCTTCCTCAATCTTGCCATTGAGGAATGCAATATTCACATCCATCTAATGGATCTTCCAACCCATTTCTGTTGATAGTGCCAACATCGATCTGAAAGATGCATACCTTGCTACAAGAGCAAAATTCTCATCACAGTCGATCTCCTCGGGCTGTGAGAAACCACGGGCAACAAATCTTACCTTATGTTTCTCCACACTACCATCATCAACTTTCTTTACCTTGTAAAGCCAATGGGAACTCACAACTGACTTGTTCTCCAGTCTTGGAACCACATCCTAAACACAGTTCTGAACTATGGAGTCATACTCCTCAACCATAGCATCAACCCAAATCAGCTGTTACACTACTTTCTCAAAGGAAGATAGCTCGGTCTCAACACATTCCCCAATAAGGGACATGTATCCAGTGCACCGCTCAAGTGACCTCCTCTTTCTACGGTGAGAATATGGTTCTCCCACATTCTCTCTCGCATCTGACAACAATCTGCCAGCTTCTCTTGTGCACTTCCATCCCTCTCTTGAAGACTCTGCTTGAGTGGCTGTATCCACTCCTAGAACCTTTTCATGTGGCTGCTTCACATCAGTCTGAGGCTCCTCCTTCTTAAGAACCAAAAGTTCCTCCACAGCGTATAGTTGGAGCTCCCTCTCAAGGGAAACTCTCATGGCCTTGTGCTCATTAAACTTGAGATCTCTACAAACCACTATCCTCCGACTAGTAAGAAAGTACACCCAATAGCTGTGGGGTGTATCAGTGTACCCCACAATTATCCCCAAATCAGCTGTCAGCTCAAGCTTCTTCTGAGCATCCTTGGTCACATGGCAATATAATGAAGAGCCAAAGATCCTGAAGTGACCCACATCTGGTCTCTTCCCGGAGAAAGCTTCCTCTGGTGTCTTCATCCTAAGTATGTGATGCGAGTTTCTATTATGCAAATAGACTGTTGTGTTGCATGACTTAGCCCACAAATGAAGTGGTAGGCCTTGGTCATGCAACATCGCCCGAGATACCCCCACAATCATTCTGTTCTTTCTCTTGGCCACCCCATTCTGTTGTGGGTTATGAGGTGTCGTCAACTCTCATTTAATTCCTTCCACTGCACAGAAGTCCTTAAACGCTTGAGAGACATACTTCTCAAGGCCTTAATCTTCTTCCCTGATTCTTTCTCAACCAAATCTTTGAACTCACAAAACTTTGAGAAGGTTTGATCCTTCTTCTGCATGAAATAGATCCAGCATTTACGATTAAAATCATCAAAGAAAATCACATAATACCTTTTTTTCATGGTGGATTTTGTCGAGAATGGTCCACACACATCAGTATGAACTCGCTCCATGACTATTTCAACTCGACTGTCTCGATCATGAAAGGAAGACTTGGCGTACTTTCCCAAGGTTCAACCTTTGCATGTGTCCACTTGCTCAAGTTTACCTTTGGGAAGTATGGTAGAAATATGTTGTATTATCTTCAAGGCCTCATGATGCAAGTGGCCCAACCCCCTATGCCATAACTTGCCAATGTCTTGGCTTTACACCAATTCTACTTTCAAACTCAATACAACATAGTAATCTACGTCCATCTTGTAGAGATTCTTCACTTGAACCCTAATCCTCTTTGTCTGACCCGTGGCTATGTGTCTTAGGAATGCCTTTCCTTTCTCGAAGAGTACATCATATCCTTTGTCTTCCAACATCGTGATTTGTACCAAGTTCTTCCTCAGTCCAGGCGCATACTTTACATCAGTTAGGGTGAGAGGAGCTCCATTCTCCCTCTGAAAAACAACCATACCTTCACCTGAAACATGGTACTTTCCATCATCGCCCATCTCTATGCACATCTTGAGGTCTTTCTCCTCCAAGGTACTGAATAAACTCTTATCTCTGATCATGTGGAATGAGGCTCCACTATCTAGATACCAAACACAACCCACCATTGATGAAACCATACATGTGATGAGGGTAAAATCCAATTTGAATTGAGAGGCTAGTGCCTCACCTTCTGATCCTTTTGAGGATCCCTTCTTGGATTTCTTCAATGGACAATTAGTTGCATAATGGCCCACCTCATGACATTTAAAACATATCACTTTAGATTTTTCAATCTTCTTCCCTCCATGAGAAGAACTCGATTTGGAATGGGAAGCCTTCCCTTTCCCTTTCCTTGCCTTACTTGCTAAGGCTAGATTTCCTTCATCATAATGCTTAGATGAAGAACCATCTCTGGTGCTTCTCCTCATCTTCTCCGGCATCAGATTCGACCACAATCGTTCCTAATCCGACAGTTTCTCTTTTCCATTCACTGAATCCTAGTATCTAGGCCATCTCTTAGGAAGATCGAGGAGAGCAAGACTGGCCATATCATCATTGACTGTCATTATTCCCACACTACCAAGCTCATCTCTATAGGTGGTGAGCTTGTTCAGATATGTAGAAATAGTTTCGCCCTTTTTCACACTTGATTTTTTGAAGCTTATCCTTGAGCACTAGTTTCCTCTGGTTGCTACTGTCCTGATATAGGTCCTTCAATGTCTTCCACATTGAAAATAGATTCTCCTTCCCATGGAGACTCGAGAAAATATGGTCTTGAACTCCCTCCAGAAGAATCCTTCTCATGTTCGCCACAAACTTCTTCCATTCATTTAATTCGTGTGCATTAGCTGCAGCTGGCTTGGGGATTTCTTGATCAATGAAATCCTTCAAACCATTGTCTTCTAATACCACTTCCATGCGATCCTTCCATTCTATGTAATTTGAGCTGCCATCCAGTGCACACTCAAGTTTCAAGCCATTGAACACCATTGGTGAACTTTGATGTGTGATAAGAATTCGATTTGTACCTACAATCAAGAACTTCAAACTTCGAATTTCCCTTCTCAGTATATTGTTCACAGCTCTGATCACCTTTGCTCTGATACCATGTAGAAATTCTCACTCTAGATTAACCTTATTATGTAACAAACTAAAGAAAAATACATAATATACTTCTACAATCAAACTTGCGGAAGCTCAATCGATCTGAGCAAGATAAAAAAGAACACATATAACAGAGAAGAAGAATAAATACACATGAAACACAAAAGAATACTCTAGGGAAAGCTTCAACTAAAAATCCCACTCTCTATATTATCATAAAAGTTCAAATATCTTAGGATTACAGAAAGCTTTTGGCTCTCATAGCTATCTACCTCTCAGTACAATCCCTCTCACTGCTCGTAGAGAGACTAGGCAACACATATGCCTTTCCCTCTTGTTATAGACATATTTGGGCACATCAACCCCAAAATTATATGTCAATGTATTAGTGCTCATCAACCCCTAAAAGAGTTGTTTCATACCCTAAAGTAACATAGTCATATAAATACATCATTCCCCAAAAGTTCCATCTAAGAAACCATCCAGAAATTGCCTAAATTGAACCATACTAACTGCTCCACTAGCAAGGTGTGATGCATACTAAGTGGTACACTGCCATGGTGTGATGCATACTGTTTAAGCCTTCTATAAGGTGTGATGGGCAAGGATGGACAAATGTTTGAAACATTTGTCAGTTGATTGCTCATGGAATCTTCTATAAACTTCCCTTGTGCCACTGGCCTCTCTGAATTCGCCCAAGGCTGAATAAGGGATTTAAGAAAATATCCAATCCCTTCTCTTGTGGAACCCATTGTAACAAGTGGAATAACACTAATCAAACCCCATGGATGACTCACACCCTTGCAAATATCTATAAATATATCCCTTATCCAAGAGATCTAAAGGTTGGAATATTGTGAATTGTAAGGAAGTGTTGACAATTTGAGGAAAGAGTATTGTATTCTTGTTGGAGTGATCTTCCTATTTCATGAGGTGAAGAAGGATTGAAGCTGGGAGGATGATGTTGGATCAGACAACTAGGTTGTAATTATCCTTTCTATTAATAAAGCTCTTCAAGTGTTCTTCCATATGACTGTGCAATTGTGAATGTTATCATTTGTGAATGCTATAATTTGTTCAATATATATCTAATTCTGTAATGTTTATGTTCTAATAGATCACGATGCTTTGACGGTTCTTTGTCGCTGTATGTGTGCAGGTACTCTCCAATCGTGTTAAGTATGGGGAGGATTTGCAGTATATATCAAAGGGGAGAGAGATCGAGCAAGGGATTAAGTGGAAGTTGCAAGTTGGTCCCATTATCTTTCTCTTATCTGTTAAACATAGAAGAAATCATTGAATTTCTTTAAATTGTTGTTTCTAGGGTAGCTACCAAAACTAGAGGGCTAACATTCTTTAGGAATACTAGTTTTCCATGAAAAAAATTGGCGACTCCACTGGGGAATGAACAAATGTTTGTTTGTTGTTATTGTTTGTTTTATGTTCAATTTGATAAACTATAGACAGAGTCTGAAGTCAGCCAGGTAGCCTTCGAACTGCTCTTGCTCTGCAATTGCATAGTAGATGAATGTTGCTTCAGTCGATCTCTGGTATAGTTTATGAATTAAAAATTTAACTTGCAAGCACATATAGATGCCCCTTTGGTAGCTCAGTAACCTCTCAAGAAATTCCATCATATTTTTCTCATCATTGTTAATCAAAACCCACCTTAACCCATTGAAAATAGCTCCACATTTGAGCCAAAACCCATTTTAGTTGCGCTCCCTGGACCATCGCAATGTCTTCCACTGTGACTCAATATGCATCACACCTCCTGAGTGTAGTAAGTACGATGCATCTCAGTTTCCATGAAGCCTAAATGCAATGATTGACTGAATTCTTTTTCCATCTAGAAATTGAGGGTTTTTGATCTTGTTTTCAGTTTTGTTTGGTTATTTTGCTACAAATGAAAAGTGCCTCTTTACTGAAGCTTACTTGCATCACTTAGATTAGCCTCAATTACATTAGGATTAGTGAATTTTTTTGTGTATTTGTTCCTCATTTACAATCCTTTGTCGAAAAATTGTTTAAATCGATTTGTCACTTTGGTACAAAAAGTGTTGTAATTGTCGTTTTTTGTCGAAAAGCGAAGTGTCGTAAATTCTTTCTTCCCTTGATAATCGATTGAAATTTTCTTCATGCATTTGATTTTATTTGTTTACATTCGAAGTGTCAAAATCATTTTTATTCAAAATTGAAAGTTTCGTTTAGAGTCTTCCTTTGTCTTTTGAAGAAAAAATGGTGGAAAATGTCATTTTGAGTGAAATATTTCAGATCTTTGCTGCATTTAGTTTTCCTTTTTGGCATTTTCTACATTAAGGAGAGTGAAAACAAATACATGCATTTTCACTTAGCATTTTTTGATTTATGTGCAAAAATATGATTTAGGGGAATGCACTAGTGTGTGCTCTTTTCTCTTTGTTTAAAAGCACTGTTATCTTCTTTCCCTAGTAGCTAGGATTTTCATTGCTCAAATAAACAAAGATTGTTTATCATTGTAGATTGCATCTGAGGAATTTCAAATCATCATCACACGGTGAACCATTGAAAGGAAAACTCTAAACAATATCAAATTTAAAATGAATTTCAATGAACCTAACAACGCTTTGGAACTTAATGCAACATATCTAGAGGTCTAGGCTAGTGACGTGTTCCAGCGTCGTTAAAACTAGTGGCTATCATTGTCATTGAAGGTTGGGTGATTCCTCCTCATTGATACGACAAGTGCTAGCACGGACTTGTGCTCCCAATACCGTCACGTATATATTGGGAGACCACAGTAGGCTTAAATACTTTATCCATAGGAAACTAAGGTTGCCGCCTTATTGATCGTAATGCATTGAACACAACATGTTGGAAGATTAACTATCGTACATAAGTCCTCGATAATTTCTTTTTAATTTATCACCAAGGTGTATCTTGCGGTTTTGCCATTGATTTGGTAATCCCTCTATCTCGATTCTCTAGAGTAGTCACTTTCGTTCCTTTTCAACTCTTTAAAAGAAAAGGTCCATCTGAGCACTTGTCCTTTCAGGCTCATTAAAAATTGAAAGAGACTAGAGTCATCTTTAGCTCTCTCTTGACTCTTAAAAACTGAAAAAGAAAAGTTGTGTCCAAAGTGTCGTTAACATTAATTGACTGCGAATAACATACCTATTCGTTAGTTGATCTTAGCTTGAGACATATGGCGACAAATCCGGAGTCCACTGATCAAGAAATCCCTTTTGATGGGAATCCTAGTCCTTTTCCTTCTTTTGGAAATATTGGTGCTCCTTATATGGCTACATTATCCCTTCTAGGATTTACCATTGGCTTGCCAGTATGGTTGTTTTCAACCTCCTTGGTTCAAAATGTCATGATTTCTTTGCAATTAAGTACACCTCCAATTGGACAAAGTAAACCTCCAGTTTAACCTAAAGTTGACCCTTTGCCTTCTTCCTTGTTTGCTTCTCCCTCACCCTCTTCGTGTTCACTTGGTGAAAGTATTGGTACTAGTAACCAGGTGGCTAAGAAGAAGAAGAAAGGGAAGAAGAAGAAGAAGAAGCTAGTTCAGTAAAGGGGCAACCAAGCAACCATTGCTTTGAATGCAACATCTGATGAAAATTCATCCATTAAGCCTCACAAAGTCGAATATCCATGCATAATTTGTGTGGAAGATCATTTTCATTGAAATTGTCCTTACTTTCCTCAGATCTTGAAAGAATGGTCTTCCCGTTGACACCATCCCATGTCATCAACCTCTGGAGATCATGTTGGCAACACATCATCAACTAGTGATAGTAAAGTTCATGGACAGAAGGGAAACGTCAAGTTTCCAAGTAGGTTATGTGAAGGCATTCACTACTTTCACCTTTGTCCCTATTTGGATGAAGCCAAAAGAGTGTTGGATAACTGTCGTGCTTCACCACAGTGACTTCCATCTGGTTACAGGAAAATCTCCCTAAATCCTTCACTAATTGATGAACCAACTGACCAAAATCAACCGTCAGTCAAAACCACTCTCTCTAAAAGTGAATCTTATGAGTTTATACCAAACCAAAATCAACAGGTTGAGGTAACAGTTGACCCAATTTCACCTTCAGCTAATCGTACCTTTCCCGAAGAGAGTGAAAATTATACCACTCATGTTCCTTTTGTTTCCTTACATTCAAATGAGCTTGGGGGCAATCCACCTATTCCATCAATACAGGAGGAATATCCTCCAGTTTGCGTAACTCAAGGGGTTAATTCTCCCATTTCTACAGCACCCCCTCTAAGTAGTCTAGTCACTTCCTTTGATTGGAATCAACTGTCAGGGTCTCGCCTTCCTTCTTATGTGCCTTTGTAGATCATAGTATGAGTTTGTAAAATGATTGTATCTAGCACTATTATAGATGAAGATGCATCAGTGAGTATCCTTTCCTCAACTGCTTAGCAAGCGCTCGGTTCACCGCCACTTGTGCCTGTTACACAGAATCTATTGGGCTTTAACAGAGGAACCAGTCGACTGTTAGGGATCCTTCCTAAGTTACCTATTACTTTGGGAGGGAAAACCATTTATCTGAATGTGATGGTAGGCATAGGCCCTTTAGATTACAATTTACTTCTTGGGCATGACTATGTTTATGGCATGGGAGCTATTGTTTCAACACTCTTTTGAGTGATTTGTTTCCCTCATGAAGGCAGGATTGTCACCATTGACCAGCTTTCATTCCCTAGTCAAAATATAGCTACTAGTCAACCATCGTCCCTAAATGGTCCATTTATACCAATAGTAACATCCCCGCCATAGGTTAATTATGTGGCAACCTATTCCATACCTACATCAACGGACGATCAATTCAGTGATGTTGTACATTATCTACTGGGGCCATTGGAACCCGATCTCTCCTTTATGACCACTTGTGAGTTGTGACCAAGAGTCTTAGAGGATAGTTCTTTTATTGTGTCAACCTCGTTAAAAAATGAAACAATAGTGGTAAAGAAAATTTTCCCTGTAGGTTATGTGATTGGTCTATTACACCATTCACCTTTGTCTATATGGACAAAGCCAAAGAGATGTTGGATAATTGTCCTACTTCATCGCAGTGACTTCCATCTGGTTACAGGAGACTCTCCCTTTCATCAAGTTGGGGGCATGCAAACCAACTCAAGCATAATTTTTCATTTCAAGCTTGTGTAAACATGAAACTGAATCCAAGCATAGTTCCCTATGGTTCAAGCTTGTCTAAAAATGAACCCATTTTCAATTTTTAACCCTCGTGATTGCCATTCTATCAACCTTTTCTATCATATGAGCCTTGGTTGTTTTCATCCCATCGCCACCATCTCTTTGGCTGATCATACACTTTCACTTGGTTGTTCTACCCTTTTTGAGGAACAGTTGCAATGACTGGTCTTATTAGCCAGCCTCTTCACATAAATCAACATGTTTTGAGAAGTTCCAACATCACCAGAACCAGTTGCTACCCTAGACACCACTCATTCCTCAAAATAGTGTCCTCTTTAAACCCTTTGCAAACTCATTAAACATGAAAAGATCGTCGAGCGCTTGTCTTTTCCAGCTCGTTAAAGTATTGGAAATGTCATCCCTCCTATATTATTTTATCCTTTTTCAGACCTGAGGGATTAATTTACGAAAAAGTACTTATGGAGTTTTCTTTTCTTCCCTTTTCAAACACTCTAAACATGAAAAGGACCGAGTTATCCTTGTCGTCAAACTCATTAAAACAATAGAAACAAAATTGTCCATCTAGGTGAAACCGAGTTTCACTGTCACTAGACTCGTTAAAATATTAAATAGTGATAGGTTTTCCCGAAAGGCGAATTATAGGACAAGCATATGTTATCCTCCTCAAGCTTGACAAAAATAAAGAGGTACTGGTCAGCAATGATTGGGGAAAAATGGAAAAGACTTGAAGAATTTATGGTATCAAGTCGCTCTTGAACATGACACTTTCACTTCATCTCCATTATTGTGTTGGGTTGGGTTGTTCCTTTCACCGGTCATCATACCATTGGTCTTTCATACCATTGGTAATCAGGTGATGTCTTTCCATGTTTGACTTCAGAACATCTCTTGACATGGATTGACTTGTAAATCGAGCGAAGATTGAATGAGTTTGAAGACCATGGATCTAGTTTCATCCATCCAGGTTGTGATATATTTAGGGATATAAAAACATCAAATGTACAAAGGCTTTACACAGATGGTCATCCTAATCATGGATTTCGGCTCTATATCTGTAGAATCACAAATCTGTATCTGCAGATGACTATCTGATCTATGTACATGAAATGAAATTTATAAAGCTGAGCATGGGAATGCCTCCCTTAGCTAGATCATGCAAAATTATATTATGATGATATATTGTATTGTAACTTATGCAGGCCATCTTCCAGTTCGAAACTTCAGATCCTCATGATAAAGCATTTCACCCGACATGAATATTTACGACCTCGTGCGTTAGGGGGAAATTGTTATAGACATATTTGGGCACATAAACCCCAAACTTATATGTCAATGTATTAGGGCTCATCAACCCCTAAAAGAGTTGTCTCATACCCTGAAGGAACATAGTCATCTGAATACATCATTCCCCAAAATTTCCATCTGAGAAACCATCCAGAAATTGCTTAAATTGAACCATACTGACTACTCCATTGGCAAAGTGCAATGCATATTGAGTGGTACACTACCAGGGTGTGATGCATACTATTTAGGCCTTCTATAGGGTGCGATGGGCGAGGATGGACAAATGATTGGGACATTTGTCAGTTGATTGCTCATGGAATCTTCTAAAAACTTCCCTTGTGCCACTTGGCTCTCTGAATTTGCCCAAGGATGAATAAGGGATCTAAGAAAATCTCCAATCCCTTCTCTTGTGAAACCCATTGTAACAAGTGGAATGACACTAATCAAACGCCATGGATGATTCACACCCTTGCAAACATCTATAAATGGATCCCTCATCCAAGAGATCTAGAGGCTGGAATATTGTGAATTACAAGGAAGCGTTGATAGTTTGAGGAAAGAGTATTTTATTCTTGTTGGAGTGATCTTGCTATTTCGTGAGGTGAAGAAGGATTGAAGCTGGAAGGATGATGCTAGATCAGACAACTATGTTGTAATTCTCCTTTCTATTAGTAAAGCTCTTCAAGTTTTCTTCCATATGACTGTGCAATTGTGAATGTTATCATTTGTGAATGCTATCATTTTTCCATTATATATTTGATTCTGTAATATTTATGTCCTAATAGATCACGATGCTTTGACGGTTCTTTGTTGCTGTACTTGTGCAGGTAGTCTCCAAGCGTGTTAAGTACAGGGAGGAGTTGTAGGATCTATCAAAGGGGAGAGAGATCAAGCAAGGGATTAAGTGGAAGTTCCAGGTTGGTCCCATTATCTTTCTCTTAACTGTTACACATAGAAGAAATCATTGAATTGCTTTAAACTGTTGTTTCTAGGGTAGTTGCCAAACCTAGAGGGCTAGCATTCTTTAAGAATACTAGTTTTCACAGAAACACCTCTACCCTACAAGCCTCCTATTTCCTTGCGATGCTTTCCCTAGGTGTTCCAGTTTTAACCTTGTGTGACATTGATCTCACACACTGCTCCAACACACTGTGAAACTACGCAAATCTCAAGGAATGAATTCCTTTTGCATGCAAGAGATTTTCTTATAGGAAAATTCTTGCAAATGATAGTACATTGTCCCTGCCTTTAATATCAACTCGGTCTTTGTCTAAACTGACATGCATGAGTTATTTATGAGAGAATATTCAATTATCTAGAGTACACTAGTTTCATGCATGCATGCATTAACTGACGGAACTCACAATTAGTTCCTCAAACTGTTTGGAAGTAATTTAACTAGACTTAACTCAGTTAACTGAGCTAACTAATTACAACTCAAATAAAACTCATCCTTATCTCCTTAATTAAGGGATAACTTCCTCAACCAAAGGGATAACTGTTGCATGACTTCACAAAGACTTCATGTTTGAATATCTCCAATTAATTAACTCAAGATGAATTAATTAATTACTTTCCAAACAACCGGTGAGACTAAATTCGAATTTTAATTCTCAATTTTAATTCAAGGACAAATTAAAATTGGAATATTCTTGTTGCCACATTTCAACAATTACATAATTTTCTTCTTACTGGGCTAAATAAAATAGAACTTGGGTTCCAAGCTTAACTAACAAACATACCCAGGCGGGTTGCTGGGATCTTCTGGGATACCAAAAACAAAAAAACTAGCAAACTTACCATATTCCTATAGGCTTCTATAAAAATTGGAGTTGTACATGTTTCATTTATATTTTCATTTAATTGGAGAAATGCATTTTCTTTGTGTTGGATTCACTTCACACAGTAACCTCACAGTTCGCTCATATTATTCTTGCCCTTTCAACAAGACTTCATCATGGGTGATGGTTCAATCTTACTTGATTTGAATTTTATTCAACAAAAAAAAATATCTAATACTGCCAATATGAGGTGATTATGATTATTCTTTCTTTGGGATTTAACCAAAATGTAGAGAATTTGATTAACGGCATGGAATTACTAGCTCCTCTAGAAACAACACTTCTATCACATTCATAGAGAGGAATTTTAAATTATAGAGAACAAACCTTGGTTCTATTACTCATAAATAAATATATACTTATGAATTATAGTGGATCACTACCCGAGAACTCTTTTAACTCGCCCTTAGGCATTTTTATCCTCTTTTCCTAGAGGTATTTCTTCTCTCTTTTTTTTAATCTCTCTATACTTAAAAATCAAAATATCTAAACATAATAGTCACGTGGAAAATTTTCCCCAATACTCTAAATAAATCACAACTCAAGTAAGCACTTGCTAAATTTACACAGGCCCAAATGAGAAAAACACGAACTCATACAAATTATCCTAACAACCTAATAGTCCAGATTCCTCTAGAATCAGGAAAATTGGATATACATTAAAATCCTCTGAATTGTTAAACATAGATGGAAAACAAAGGAATCTGAATGATAAATCATGAGAGTACAATTTTTATTAACATCTGATATACATTTATAGTACATATTGTGACCGTTTGGTTTCACATCCCGAGGTCTCTTGGACTCCTTCGTCCATTCGGCTTCCACACTAACCCATTGAGGATTAGGTGTCCAACATTCCCCCCCTTAATCTGAAGGCTTATGTATGAGTCCAATAAGAAAGCTGTAATACAAAATGTGCAAAAATGCATGGCAGGACTAGGCTGAATGTGCTCTCTAAAATGTTGGTATAAAGGGCGGTGGTTTAAGGATGACCACCAACACTGGAACACTTAGTGCAGTTCTCAGAACTCTTCCAAAACTAGCAAGAAGCTGAAGTCTTCTGCTAGAGGAAGTGCTCCTATTGTTTTGAAGAGGGAAACCTTCAACCAATAAAGGGAGTTCTCACCCTGCATAAAAGGGAGCACTTCAACCTAAAAATGGAAGTCTCAACCTGTGATGGTTTAAGGATGACGAACAACTCTGGAATGCTTAATGCAATTCATGGAACTCTTCCAAAACTGGCAAGAAGCTGGAGTCTTCTGCTAGAGGAAGTGTTCTCAATTTTGTTCCTATAATTCTTCCGAAACTATCAAGACGCTGAAGTCTTTTGCTAGAGGAAGTGTTCCAAATTGCCAACTAAAGGCATGTTCACAGGCATCTTTGTTTCTGGCTACAGCTCTAAATCTCGTGTGACAAGTTGTGGCTCAGGCTTGCTTGATGTGACTTTGAAGCTTGTAGATGACCATCATTTCCCCCCCTGTCAGATACAAGGTGAGATGATGGAGAAAATTCAACTGCAATATTGTTCAATACTCTAGAACAAGTTCTGACATGTGACTGGAATATCTTCTTGGCTGTTGATGCCCATTGCCAAGAAGCGATCCATCCAAGATGAATCTTTCTTTTTGTACGACCATTGTTTCTGAAGCATCTATGTGAAGAATGGGTGGTTTTATGACAGTGCTTAAATGGATGAAGATCAAAACAGTGATCTTTTAAATGGCCAACTCGGTCACAGTGTTGGCATTTCATGATCTGTTGTTATTGTTGTTGTTGTTGCTATGGAAGAGGGGCAGAATCTAGGACAGCTGGAGGTGAACTGTCATGAGGAGCAGGTGAACTGTCATGAATGAATCCAGCACTCTGAAACTGAATGGGCGTGGCATAGTTTGGAATAGGAAAGGACAAGTCCTTGTCATATCCAAGACCAGTTCTGTGCTTGTTGTGGATAAGTTGTTCCCAAGGTCTGATGATGGGCTTGGGAAGTGCAGACTGAGTTTCTGTATCTGCATGTAAAACTCATGTGGGGCTATCATTAATGATGGGGCTCTCTACCTAGATCATCGTGAATACAGTGGACTAGGTTACCAGGGTTAGCCAAACAGGGCTTTGTGCCTTAGCCAAATCAAATAATTAAATTATTGGGATGGATTTGTGAGTTTTGAAGTCTACATGTGGGTCCAACAAGTCAGATGTGGCACATGATGGTAGGCCAGCCGAACTGTAGCCATCTGACGAAGGGGCAAGGATTTCGATCAATCAAAGTTAGATCCAGGTCGATCATATCTTTCTCGAAATCCTGTCCCGGAGCTCATCCGATGAGCAAAAGCATAACATTGTCATATGTGTTGAATTATGCCCATGCTGTTCGTTGGTAAAACCAACAATTATTTTGGGTTGGCCTTGAAATATAGGTTAGGTATTGATGAATTTATGAATTTATGAAAAAAGGAATAGGGTTAGCTAAACAGGGCTTTGTGCCTTAGCCAAATCAAATAATTAAATTATTGGGATGGATTTGTGAGTTCTGAAGTCTACATGTGGGTCCAACAAGTCAGATGTGGCACAGGATGGTAGGCCAGATAGATAGGCAGGATGGATAAATAGATGATCGGCAAAGGGACAACCACTACCAACACTAGGAGGCTGGGAGGTAACGCCTGGTAGCCCTGTAGGCCCACTACCGTATATAGTGGTAACCCTTCAGATACAGTAAGCTGCCTTGCTCCCTAACCAAATGATGGACAGCCTCTAATGCAGCAGTGAGGTTGATAGTCATGTCTGCCCCTTCAGGTCCACACGGGTTTTAGGACACCCAGTGTGGTAAACCTCCCATTTAGGCAAGCAGAACTATCACTTGGCTACCTAACGTCATCCGTGAATTTGTATCCTACGCCTTGATGGATAGCCTCCATATCCTCATCCTCCTGTACAGTTTAACTCATTTGGACAGCCGTGTGGTTGGGTGTCATGTCAGCCCCCTCGGGACCACATTACATTCTCACAAAACTGTTGCTTTATTGCGTATTGGATCTGAATGAACTTCAACAATATTGTCTTGTTTTTTATGGGATTCTGCTTCATTGTTCTGAATAGAAATAGCTTCAGAATGACTCCTCCGTTTTAGTTCTTCTTGCTGTAGCTGAGTTTCAAGATGTAAAAAATCAATTTTTTCATGTACATCTTGTAAACAACTATGAATACCGATGAGAAAATCTTTGCTGATTTTGACTGTATTATCTGTAGTAGAGTGTATTAGATTGTCGAGTAACTCTAATATTTCATCAATTCAAACCATTTTTCTTCAACACAATTTTACTCCCTTTTGTGAAATGACTTTCTTGTCCAACAAATATCTTTGCCCAAATATGCTCCTTGTAGAGCTTTCAAAACCTTTAAAAGAATTCTAGCTCTACTCTGCGAGGATCTCAAAACAATATTAATAAAGACAATAAAAACTCCAAACAATATCAATGCCAATTACTCTTGTTACTCAACCCTCCAATTGTTTGAGACACAGAAAGTCGATAAGTATAAAATGATATGACCAAGGAAATGGTTATTGAAAAGGCAATACCCTTGGCTATCGAAAGAGCACCATCATCAATAAATTTCTAAAGATAATCGACCCTGTGAATGAATGCAAGGATGTTGCAATGCTCAAAGAAGTAAAGAATTGATGCCACGTGGCATTCCCTATTGTTAAACCCAATAAATAGAGCAGCCCTGGGCCTTCAACTCACTTGCTGTCGTGATCTAACTTGTTCAACTCTCTACAACATGACACAAGTGCAGTTAGTCCTTCATATGTGACTCCAGTACACTTGCTCAAGCTTAACTCCCTCAAAGGCTTGTAGCTTTTCCAAACTGACTCCAATGTTGTGCTGGAAATTACACAACCATCAAATTTGATTGTTTGTAGTCTGTCACAATTTTAGAAGAAGAGCATCAGAAATTGGTATGCAATAGGAAAGAGTAAGTTGACACAAGTCTAAGGAACCACTTGCAATGGAAATTATTCCTGTGCAGCTAACATTTCGACACATTGAAACATCAAGTCTCTGTAAGTAAGAGAGATCAAGATTACGTAACTCTTTACATTTCACAAAAACAAGCTCAACTCCAAGATCAGTGACCCCCACACACCACCTAAGATTCAAAGTTTGAAATTTACTACAGTCGACAGTAATGCATCCATGACTAAGGGTAAAAAACCTCGGAGGATGACTTTAGGAAATATATACATCAAATGGTATTCACTGTTCAATTCTCACAGGTTTTCTTGATATCTACTCTGAGTTGAATATTTGAAGAGCGTATAGGAAAGTTTCTTGACGTTCAACATCTTGGTTACCAAAAATTGTCTGAGCTTGTTGCATCATACAGTCACCTTGTATTAGTGAACAGTTCTGGCCCTGGACCTGTGCAATTATTTCCAGCAGGTTTTGTCCCCAATAGTCCCAATTGCAGAAGTGTACATCATTTCCTCTGGCGGAAGTGTAAAAGGAATAGTAGATAATATAATCTTGAAGGAAAATATATTTCATGAATTGTTCTACATACAAGTTCTTGATTTGACTCTTGCAATGGTCGATCTTGAAAGTGAATTGCTACCTTCTATGCCTGAGACTTCAACAAAAGAAAAAGCCGAGTCTCCTTTTCAAGAGCATGGTATGAATCTACGCATTAGCAAACCCAAGTTCAGAAAGCTTCAGGTGAGATTCCGTATAGTCAGCAAAGAAAGCGTCTTCATCTTGTGCATACTTCTGAGAAAAACTAGGATCAGCAAGCAGTGCCTATCTCTCATGGAGACCAACCGTGGATAGAAGAGCATAGTCTGCACAACGATTGGGAGAGTATTCAGACTACAACATTCATATGAGTGTGTATTGAACAATAGATGCAGCATAATATTAAAAATAGAGACAGTGCGGTATTAGCCTAGAGGTGGATGCAATCTGTCGATTTCTCTCTGAAACATCTGACGTGGATCAACTTGGACTTGAGCTCAATATGTTGGGCATTAAGTTTACGACTGAACTGGTGGAGGAAGTGGTGAAGAACTCGTACAAGGCGGGTGAAGCGGCCCTCAAGTTTTCTTTCACTGATCTGTTAATCTGCTTGGGGCCAAGCACAACCCTTATGCCTGGAATCTGCTTATTGATGTTCTTGGCAGTAACAAGATGTTCGATGCAATGTGGGATGCAGTGAAATCCAATAAGGCTGATGGGATTCTCTCTTGCCAGACCTTTGCTACTATTTTTACTTCCTATGCAATGGCAGAGAAGGCGAACGAGATGATGATGACTTTCGAGGCGATGATGACCGTTTCAACAAAGGTTCATGACATATGTCAATGGAACAAGCCTCAAAGCAAACGTTACATAACCTTGAGTGCAATTTTTAACAGCTTCTCAAACAATTTAGGATCAATGTAAGTTCAACGCTACATTCCAATAATTAATTAATACATGGATACCTTTTATATCAACCCACGAACATGGATTTTAACGCACAGTGAATCACATACTATGAATCGAATATTTACACTATGAACTGAATCGCACCATTCATATACACCATAAATCGAATAGCATACTATGAATCGAATCACGCCTTTCTACTGCCTGTCATTCATTCCATTTTATTCCAGAATGTACCAATGCACAGATGATAACATCAAGTTACATATTTCACGCACTAAATTAGTTGTTAATTGTTTGAAACTGTTTAGAGCACAAACGGTGAGTAACACCAATGAAAAAAATTTTACAGGGAGATAAAGAGAAAACTGTGACGCTTAATTAAAATGATTTCCATTAAAATTTATGACTGTGAGTAACTAAACGTTCCAGCGATTCATTTCTAAAAGGTAACGGGCAACCTCATAATTCTCACGACAGTCCTCATACTCCACATGGGATTGTAGCAGAGCGCAGGTAATGGCAGGCACTCAACGCATTCAAATGGATGGTCAGACATCGTTCAAATGTCTGCCTTGTATGGAGCAGAGCGTAGGTAATATAAATAGAATATGGCAGAAAACGGTTATAGAGAGCGCACAGAGCGTAGGAAAGAATATGGTGGAGAATGAGGAATACAAAGCTCAATAAGGTGGCAATTCTGATCAACACTGATTAGGAGAAAGACAGAATTGACATGTATATAGAGACCACAAAACAAGTGGCTCAAATTGAAGCAGGACCAGCAATCGCCCGCTTTGATACCATGTTAAACACACATGGACAACAAAGGAATCTAAATGATAAATCATGAGAGTAAAATCTTTATTAACATCTGATATACATTTATAGTACATATTGTGACCGTTGGGTTTCACATCCCAAGGTCTCTTGGACTCCTTTTGTCCATTCGGCTTCCACACTAACCCATTGAGGATTAGGTGTCCAACATGAATTCTAACTAAAATGAGGAAAATAAAATCTCAATCTAGAATTTGCATGACCCCGTGGGTCATAAGCAAAAATAATTTTTCAAGGGTGGTGAACATAGATTAGACACCCTAGGTGGAATAAGACATGACCTCCTAGTCATATGCCTTCAATTTTTTAATCCCAAAATTTGTGTTGTTGTTTTCCATTCATCACTTGTCGCTTCAACCCTGACTTCAGCCTACCAGGATCCCATACGTGATTCTACGATATGCCACTTTTTTTCTAAGCTAATATTGCACAATTATCTTAATGTTGGTTGTGCTCTTCCTTCCTTTATCCCAAATACTACTTTGTAGCTGCCTCACTTCTACCATGTTGATGTAGTCCTCTCCAAGTAGCCAAATGTTGAAGCAAATTACTCTTTCCTTAACATTGTACTATTTCTCAAGTACTCCCTTTATTAGCATCTCTAATTCCTTTACTTTGGTGTCTACCTCATTCCCCTATTGTTGTTGTTCATCTATTTGTCCCCCTTTTACTAGTATCTCTAATGTTCTAAGGTCCCATACCCTACTTTCTTGTTTCCCTCTTATTCTGTTTATGTTATCCTCCACAAATATCCATAGTTCTTTGCATGATGTTCATTGTATTATTCTTGTCATAGTTGCATCCATATGTCATGGACACTTCTTTGTTGAAAATTTCTTATGACCTCAGCTGTCACTTCATCATTCAACATCTGCTCTACAGTGGTAAAAACATTTGGTTTCCTTCTCGTTCACTGTCCTATTAGAGATTATTTATTTTATCATTCATTTGGACATCCTTGGCATCATCTCGAGCTGCAATTTTCTTGATACATATACTATGTATTTCACTTGACAGTTGTGTCTATTTATTGGACCATTTCCTTGGTACTTGTATCCATAATTCCTTCCGTTGAACCAAATTCTCTAGTTGCAACAATAATTTTAGTACTTTTATTTTTCCAACTACATTATAATATTTAGACCTTGGATTTATTAGCCAAAATCTAAACAATATGGTATCAAAATGTTGTTTATTATCTATATATTCTAGGCTATATTCTTGAGCTAAAACCTCATTTTGTAGCTACTCCCTTATGGTTTTATTCGATAATTGTTCAAGGCCTCCTCCTAGGTGCCATCTGAGGGGTAACTTTGTCTCATCCCTTATCTCAACAAATACACAGTTCTATTCTCCATCCTTATCATGGCTACTATGAGCAATGGTCACCTTTGTGGATTGTAAGGTTCTTCTTGACTTCACGTTGCCTTCTTTCTACCTTTGGCACTTTACCTCATCCCTTCTTGAGGATTGTCCACCATGAGTTAGATTCCCCTTCTCTTGGTCTTCTTGGGGAAAAATTGTTTACCACTCATTCTCATGAGTGATATTCCCAACCTTGGGTATAGGAACACATTCCTTCATGATAGATTCTAAACTATGTTATCGCCCCATGCCTTGGGAATGTACATCTTCACCCCCCCCCCCCCTTACTTATGATAACCATAGATAGCCTCATGTTTTGGTCATTCCTCAGACATACACCAAAAATATCAAATTTGAAATTATAAGGCTTTACAACCTCATTTGAAATCTTTGTACATAGGTTTCTAAGTTGATCTAAATTCTCTTATAGATTTCATCTTTGCTGATGGTCTTCCTTTTTCCTAAGGGTTTCATACCCTTCATCGAAGGCTTGTTGGTCACATTTATCAACTACATTTTCTGCCAATTCTACCTTAGCATGTTGCATGTACATATTTAAATCAAATGTACTTCCTTCTAGGGAACTAAAGTCTTCATATAAATGTGAAAAACTAATTTGAAATAAAGTTTTAGTTTCATCCTCTGTTATCCATTCTCCTCCCTCAAATTCTAATTGCATTTTTTCTGGCAACTTGATTTGTACAACATGTTCCATAAGCACTTCAATTAAACCTTTTCCAATATATATCTCATACAATTACTGAGATGCTCCTCTTGGAATTTTATTGTGTCCTCTGCCTCTTAAGTGAAACTTCATATTCTCCCCTTCTTTTATGATAGTTTGTAATGAATTTCTTCCCTCGTGGCCTTCATGACCTACACATGAGCAAAACATATACGTTTAAAAAACATGAGCATCTTGATCCTCTATTGATTCTTTTGGAATCATTAATTTTTCTGGACATTTCCCATGGTCCATGAGGCTTTCTCCCAGCCTCATTTATTTATCCTTATCATCATCGCCACTCCTTTTTATAATATCTTTTGATATCTTTTCTTTTCCCTTGGCATCATTGTTCGCATCCACTACCATGGCTATCACTGACAATTGTTTAAAATATTCCTCTTTGTTTTCCTATGGTTTTTAAATGTTGTATTTGTACCATGTTCCCCTTTCTGGACATCCTGTCCATGCCTTCAATGTGAATTCACATAAATATCAACCACTTTAAAGATACAAGGCCATTTAGCCTCCTCAAGTGTTTCTTCTATCATCTCTTCTTGCTGACCTTCCACAACAAATTCTGCACATTCCCTTAGACATTTGATTAATATCTCATCAACATCCTCTTTCTATTGCTCACTCCACTAGTTTGGAATTTTCATACAATCCATGAGACTTTTAGTCAATCTCTCTTTTGCATCTTCTACCCCTCTAAGGGTTGTTCATTGGTCTTGTTCAAAACAACAAACTGCTTCCTCCTTAGGCTCAACCTCTCTGAGCTCTTCTTCTCTCAGTTGTGTACTCAGCAAGTTCTTTATATTCCTCCCAAGCTTTTTGTATTTAGGGAGTTTCCTCTTAAAACTCTTTTTTCCTATAAGTAACTTGATGCTTCTCCTCAAGTTCCATTTTTGCCTTTCGTCTTCTCGTTCTAACAACATTTTCACTAAACTGAGTCCCTCCTTCATCTCAAACATCTCCTTATTAAAATCCTCTTGATTTAATTTCCTCCCCATGTCATTTCTCTTGGCATCCTACTCTCCTCCGTTGTGGCTTCTCTTTGAACCTCAATTATGGCCATCAATAGCCATCTCTTTTCCTTCGTTCTTGGGATATTCCATTATCCCACTGTGAGATATAGTCAAGCCTTGTAAGAATCTGTCTCCATTTCTTGTTACCTGAATGCCCAACCTACTTCTCCATCCCCTGGGCTATTGATATTCCCTTGGTTCCCTCCTTTGGAACCCCTTGAGCACTCCTTGCACCTATTTGGATTTTTTTGCTCCTTGTCCTTGTCTTGAGAAATCCTCTGGTTTTCTTCTCTTAAGGACCTCCTTTGTCCCCTTCACTCTCCAACCGCAACTTGGTTTTCTCCTTCAACAACCTCTCTTTATGTAAGGTTTCTTTGCCACTTCTGCTGATAATTCTACTAATTATTTACATCTCTTGTTGGCTATAATTATGCCATCCACATTTGCTACTATTTGAGGTTATTATCTTTCTTTCCAAAACTAAATAAACTTAATGACTAGTTGCCTGCTAGGATTTCTCCTCAATATCCCTTATAGCTCTTCACTTAGCTGTTCTCTCCTTCTAGTTCTGCTCCTTTCTAGTCTAAATTTCTTCCTTCATGCCACCTCCTCTTCCGAGAAGTATTCTTAATGTCTACTCTGAGACTCATTCATTTCAGAATCTGGTGCTATGTTCCTCATCTTAGGAAGCTTCCTTTCCTATATTCATACCTTTTGACTATATGGTGTCCTCAGTCTGAAGTTCCTCTATCTCACCTCTATATCTTGCTTTATCAATCTTGTCTTTGTAAAATAGCCAAATTTTTAGCCACAATTAAAAATAAATAGAGAGATAATTATCTTTCCTGTCTAGCGTATTCTCCTCCTCACTGACTGTAACATTTGTTGGCTACAATCTCCCTTTATATGACAATGCTATAAAAAGAGCTTTGGCTCTGATACTACAAATGGAACAGCAAATTCCTAATGTTGCCGCATTACTTAGCTTCTAAACAGTAATAATCCCTATCTTTTTGAAATGATAACATTTCACCAAAATGACCACATTCCATTCCTTTAAAGGATAAAAATATAAACCAAAAACCTCAACATTTGTAATTCCTTCTATGAATTAACCAGAAACCTTGTGAGTTAATAAAACTATAAATCATTCGCAGGTTCACTCCTTTCTATTTTCAATAAAATAATTGAAATGTTATTTCTTAGTGGAACCCAATGCTTTGAGCGCTCCACCCTAGCTTGGGAGTTGGGACCTCTCCCTACGTTTCCTCCATGGCTTGGATCCAAGGCCCGCCTTCTGACTGCTTGGGGGTCGGCTCCTTCCCATGCCTGCTCGTTGGAATTTTTTTTTGAAGACCTGATCTCCATCTATGGCCAACTGATCCTTGATTTATTTTTCATTTAATTCCTTAGCTGGGGCATTTTTTCTTCACGTGACGGACACAAAATTATCTCTTCCATGCTCAACAATGAAGTACTTACATAAATTACTTCTTAATGTTTTTAATAGAATGGAACTTGGGTTCCAAGGTGAACTAGCAGACTTATCATATTCCTACATGCTTTGACGACAATGGGAGTTGTACATGCTTCATTTGGATTTGCATTTAATTGGAGAACTACATTTTCCTTGCGTTAGCTTCACTTGACTTAGTAATCTCACAGTTCACTCATGTTATTCTTTCGCTTTCCACAAGACTTGGTCTTAGATGTAGATTTTCTCTCGCTTGACTTGAATATGATTCTAAAAACAATGACAACCATCAGTGCCAATATGAGCCGATTACACTTCCTCTTTCTTTGGGATTTAACCAAAATGTAGAGAATTGGCCTATGCCATGTAATTTCTAGCTCCTCGAGAAACATATCTTCTATCACATCCATAGAGAGGAATTTTAAATTAGAGAGAACAATTCTAGCTTCTATTTCTCACAAAGAAATATATACATATGGATTATAGTGGCTCACTACCATAAACTCTTCTAATTTGGCCTTGCTCAATTTTCTCCTCTTTTCCTCGAGGACTCTCTTCTCTCCTGTTTTTTTTATCTCTCTACACAAAATAAATGTGAAGACAAAATATCTCAATAGAATAGTCACAAGGAACATCTATCCCAATAACCTAACTAAGTCATAGCTCAGCTCAACTAAACACCTAACTTAGTCATAGCTCAGCTCAACTAGACACTCGCTGACCTTACATAGGCCCACTTGGGAAAAATACCAACTCGTACAAAATATCTTAAATACCTGATAGTTCGTAATCCTCCAAAATCAAGGCACTTGGCTCTACACTAAAATCTTTTGAATTATAACTAAAATGAGGAATATAAAATCTCAATATAGAAATTTCATGACCCCTTCACTCTTAAACAAAGTTTAATTTCCTAGGGTGATGCTACTACTTTATGGTCCCTAAATTTTTATCATGGATGAATGATGGGGACACTAATCTTCTAAAAGGGAACTTGATATATATGTAATGTAAATAGTTGAACATAATTAAAATTGGCTCCATAAACAACACACTTTATTAGAAAGAAACAAGAAGATATTGAAAGTTGGGAAATAGAGATCCCTAAATTTTCCTCATTGCATATAATGGTTCTTCTTAATGGAATCCTTCTTCTTCATTTCTCCCTCTTTCTTTTCATATTATTCTAATTTATTTAATCCTTTCATTTTTTTCAATGTTCCCCTCATTAGTTTCATAGTAGATTTTTATGTTTTCTATCTTCTTGTCTCGACATTCAAGCCTTCTAGATCTTAGACCCCATGATTCAAATCAAAAGGCCATTCATATTGTTACTATTATTTTGTATCTCTTGTTCTTGAGTATATTGTGATCTTGGGATATGCCCTTTATCACTTAGGTAGGGATTGCTAGTTAAGAGGCTTATCTTTACAATAATTTAGGAAATAGAACTTATTTAAAGTGTTGTCAACCTTATTCTCCATGGGTTTATTCAATGTCCTTTTCTTGAAAAAAATCCTAAAATCCTCAATGGCTACATTGGTTGGCTTGGTACCTCCTTTGTAAGAGCTGCACACTATGTTTCTAGATGTGTTGAAGGTATTAACAGACATATAATTTGTCCTACTCTAACGAAATAACTTCTTCCATGTTTGCTTAGTCATCCTAAGCGAACTTCCTCTCTACTAGTTGCACTAATCTATGAATATTCTAGAGCTAAACTCCTCCCTTGTTACACAGTAAGGCGTTCCCTTTTGTAAAGAACTTCTCTCTTACCCACATGTCATCACTCTGCACCTTTGGATTATATGTTAGATGATTGGAGGATTTTCAACCATTTGATCATCCCAGGGAAAGGTAGTTGGAAGGAACCGTCTCCAAATATAAGCATATGGATTTTTATTAAAACATTCCTTTCCATATTGGAAGAATGGAGAGTTGAGGTTCTTGAAGCAAATAGGCATTTTTCTTATTTTTCTTATTATTTGCTGTGTTCATTGAACAATGAATGTGATGGAGGCACAAGCAGATTTTTTCAATTCTCTGATGCAAATTTGTTTCTTGAAATTTAAATTCTTAAATTTATACTATTTTTTAAAAAGAAGATAGTCAATTTTGCTAAATATATCATATTGTGTTCCATCCGCAACAAAACAAGCATTCTGTTTTCTTTATAAAAGTTTGTTGATTCTTTCGGTGCCTCCATATTTCTAACAAAAATTACAGTAGATTTTCATGGAAAATGGCCTCGACAAAAATTACAGTAGATTTTCAAGGAAAATGGCCTCGGTTTTGCCATTTTTTGGACGAATGGAGAGGCTCCATTCATCTTCAGTATTTTTGAAACTCATCGCTCCAACAACTGCATTTATCGCCAACGACAAACCTCTGCAATCCGAGGAAATTTTTCTGGCTCTATCCTTCATAATATCATCCTCACTTACAATTTTATTTTCGAATGCTCATTTTGTAAATAACTCCCAGCCTTCGTCTGAGGATAAACTATCATTTACTCCTTTGGAAAAAGTTTTCCTAGTTATTGCTAGGAACATGACGCATGATCTGAGATTTTCGGTATTGTGTAGGTGGTCTATGCCCAGTTGCCAGGGAGAATTGATAATGATATTGAAAACCATTGGAACACAAGACTTAAGAAGAAACTGGTGTGAAACCGGTCGTCTTGCCTCAGCAAAACAACAAAGTCAGGACTTGCAAAGCTAGTGTCTTGGCTTTTCAAAGAAGCATCGTTCTATTTGTTCAATAAATGGGTGTCTTGTCAATCAGACCCCAGACCCTAGTTCACTGGGGAGTATAAATCCGTTCATCAGCGTTTCCATGTTTGCCATGACCTATTCCATGTCCCCGCCTGAGAGTAAGTTGCCTACAAGTGCCGAAGTGATTTTGAAGAAATGGTTGCCCAACAGGAATAGGTACTGCACAACGCACCAGTGATTATAGTTGGGAACTTTTATGAACTTCAGCAAGTGAACTTGATTTTATTGTGCTTATTTCATCTTCCACTGTAATACACACTCTAAAGGAATTTGGTTTTGTTTTGGTTATTTGAATCTACCCCCTCCAAGTAAAACAACAATCAATAATAATAAATGACATGGTATAGGTCATTAATCGCCTTCTCTTATTCAAATTCCTGATGGAGCTTTCCCTCAGGATCTTGATGTGTATTTCTCTTATTATTTGATGTTGCTTTTGTATTCATAATCTTTCTTTCTTGTTATTGTTTGCTGCTTCTTGTTATGTTCATAATACGCTCCTGGTTTTCTTCATATTCATACTCTCTTCTGGTACATTTTAATTTCATCTGCTATGCTGGTCTGATCTCATTTGGTGGCAATTGAGACGACTTGAACTCCCCCATTTCGTTTCCACTGAGATTGGTGATATATCTGAAGAGAGGGAATCTTTCATATTTTCCATTCTCGTATGTTTAACTATCGTAAGAAGCTAAATTTGATGGTGATCCCTGATGAGATGAGAATGCATCCAAACCGTGATGTTGTATTTAAGTAAAAGTTTGTTTTATTTTTATTTTTATTTTTTTTTCTTTCTGCAATGTACTTCAAATATCTTTTTCGTAAAGTTTGTTTTCTTCGTAAAGTTTGTTTTCTTCATTTGTAAATTATTTATTATATAATGTGATCATGGGCAACATGATTGTGGTAATCGACTTAACCTGAATATTCTTTGAAAAATTGACACAACTTCTTGTTTTGGGTTTGTTGAAATTGAAGATATATCTGAAGTACATAATCTTCTGTTCTTGTTTCTTAACTTCTATAAAAATCTAAAATCGTTGCCTTCTAGAATGGGAGAACTTTAAAATTTGAATATCTCAATCTTCAAAGTTTTAATTTTATGTAATCTTTGATGAGATTACAAAATTTCAAAATTGTGAGATTGTGTTTTAAAACCCATAATAGATGGAGACATAAATATACATATTTTGGTTTCCTCTCTCCAAAATTATAATTTTTTTTATAATAATAATCATAATAATAATAATATCTATTTTTAAGGTCACAGCCAAGCAATACACCAAATTGGTGTATGAGACCCCCTTGTTTGTGGGACAAGGGACTCACTTCCACGCAGCCATTTGACTGCTAAGTCTACAAAGGCATACATACTCTACCCCCCTTTGGTTTTGAACTTGTGACTTCTTAGGAGGAAACACATGTTCTTAACCATTAAGAATCCATTTCAAATATCGAAATATGTGAAAATTTTAAAACTATTTATAATGTAATTTATGAAATCTTAAATTCTATTAATTTTTTTTGTTTTAATGGGGTTTGATTTTTTCTAGAACAATAAGTCAATAGACATATCATTTATTATTAAAGACATATAAATGTTAATTATTAGGACAAAAAGTTATTATGAAATACAATTAAAAAATAAAATGATATGGAAATTTATTTTTAGAGATAATTAGAAACAAAAAATACAAAAAAAAATTGCATAATAACTAATGATACGTATGATTCGTAGTTTGTATCTATTGTTTGTGATTAAATTTATTAGATATTTCTCAATTTTCAATGCTCTTGTCAAAAAGGAGCTATAAGGTGATTTCCTAGTCTAAATTAATTTTGAGGAGCTATAAGGTGATTTCCTAGTCTAAATTAATTTTGAGAAAATCTAGTTGAAATTTTTGAAAATCTGGATTATAGTTGTCAAGTTCATTTGGGGTGCCCCAAGATATTTTGATGGTGTTGAATCTATTTCCACCATAAAAAATTAAAGGAAGGCTCCCACAATTAGACTTCTTGAAAAGAAATTGGGTTATTCAAACAAAAAATTTGCAATCCCAGAAAAAATGTGGCCTCAATAGACAATGCCTAAGGTGATGAGGTAAAAATTTTGGTTTGGTAAAATAAAATAAAATGTTTAGAATTTTTCTAGTGCTCATTTCTAGCTCACTTAGATGTATGGCTATAAATTGTGTCAGCTATATGTTCTTTGAGACATATTTTCAAAGATCTATCACATTGGCCTATGTAATTTTTCATAGGAGCAAGGGATTTGGTAAATTTTTTGACCAAACATAATGCCAAATTCACTTGCTTTATAGGGCTTAAAAAGAGTTATGACTTTCCATTTGGTCAAAATATTAGTAATATGACGAGTAGTGCCCTTAGTGTAGGGGGGATAAGAGCTAGAGAATGCAAGAGGAAGAATAGGTTTTAGATTTAAAATGTCAAATTGAGCATAAGACTTTATTAATTTGGAAGACTGAGCACCACTTGTCCATAAGGGCCTTTTTAAGATATGTTTTTTCTTTCTAAAGGAAATGAGGAGAAAAATATGAATGGAATGAGTAGCTAGAATTTTTAGAATAGTAGTCGTTTGAGTTCAATGATGATAAGAGTAGGCATGAAGTTATAAATCAATATGAGAATATTTTTCCTACAAACTTGACAGGTAGGGCTACTATAAAGAAGATGGTGGATGAGAACACCTAAAAAGAGAAGGGAGATTTTCATTTGAATTTCAATAATAAATTTAATAATGCATTAATATGGTTAAACAAATAAATCAAAGGCACATGGTCATGAGGCCAAAAGATGAGGATATTGTCAACAAATTTAAACCAACATGGGGTTAAGGTGAACATTGTTTAAGGCTAAAGTCTCAAAATGTTCCATAAAAATATTAGCAAGAACAAGGGATAACAAAGAGCCTATGGTTGGGCTTTCTATTTTTTAATTTCAAATCCCCTTAGAGCTAAAGAAAGAGTGAGACTATATATATATATATATATATATATATATATATATATATATATATATATATATATATATATATATATATCTTTGAAAAAAAATAATTATACTATATTTTCAATTAACAAGGCCTTTAGGATTTATGTACCATCCATTTCACTCTCTCCCACTAACCATATTGTCTTGTTATTATGATTTTCACTTGAATGTGGGAACTCGCATCAAGTGATGGTACCAAAAGTGGCAATCGATCAATCAAGAGAACATGCCCACAATAATGCGTGTATGTTCCCAAGAATGGGCATGAATTCCTAATTTTTTATGCTCAATAAGGACCAAACTTCCAATGATGATGGCAGCTAAGACATCAAAAAGGCATGGCTCACAAGTGAGTGCATGTTCATAGGAATGTGCACCCATTCCTTGTGTGGCCCAATTTTATGTGCCCCTGATTTTTTTTTCCCTAATTTTACTAAAAATATAAGGTATTGTTGTCTTGTACATCTCACCTTACAATTTTCCAAACAATAAATAGAATAACAATAAAGTCTCTTATACTTAATTCATACTACCTCTTTCATTCAATAGAAAGAATAAATATATTGGTCATGTATTACCCTCACATGTTGATGCAAGTTATAGATCCACTCTAGCAGCTAAATTTCCTACTTCTACTCGGAGATCCCACTCTATCTCCCTAATCGAATCACCTACACACATATACAAACAAAAAATGATAATGTATTTCCATCCAAGAGTATAAAGCTAGTTTGTAAAAGAATCTAGTCACAATAACCATGGTAGGATCTCATGAAAACACATAACATAGGTAGGGAAACTAGATTGATATTCCATATAAAGCATTGATACAAATGCAAAATTATACCTATTGTTGTTGGGTGCTCCCCAATATCTTAACCTTTATCTGCCCTTCTTTTACTCACAAAATAGGCTCATTCATGAAGCATGAGAGGAATTCTAGGTGGTAATCCTCCAACATAATAGGGTACTCTAATTACTTTATGTTCCTTCATCCACCCCTAAGTGTGTCTGATTACATCACCCTTTTGTAGATATGGGAGGATGTATCTAAACACTTGGGGCCAAGATATTTTAGGATTGATGGCATTTGAATTGAGTGGATACAATTCATGGATAGAGTTGGCAACATGTGAACCAAACAACTACAATCTGTGCACAAGTTTCATACTCAATTAGGAGTCTTTCCTTACTCACTATGAACCTTTCTCTCAGTGAGTTTTTCTCAATTATGAAATGATTATTATTTCATAATTATCAAATTATGAAAAAATAATTATGATAAATTACTCAATCATGTAATTTCAACCCCATAATATCTAATAACTTACTTGTAAAACCTATCATGGTAAACAAAAGTATAACAAATGCCCCTTAATGCATGAGATCAAAATAAAAACTAATGGACAAATTGCATTATAGCTAGGTATCAAAATGGAAGGAAAGAGTCATGAATCAAGGAACCATATTGCAGCAACGTTGAAACCAAATCTCAATCATAAATAAATCGTCCCCAAGGTGGGAATACCCATGCTTTGCATAAATAAGAACTAAATATTGTTTTCAAAACTATACAAAAAAAATCCATGACATGAAATGCTAGCACATGGCTGAGAAGAAATACACATTGGAACCATGTAAAAAATAGAGAGATATCCACCAACAAATAAATTGTGAATCTATATCATAGTATATATCAATATTACTATGGACACAAACAATAGAGGTGTCCCAGAGTAATCCTCATAAAAGTACATGAAATGTTAAAAACTCTAATGAAAATTGGGAGGGGTGCCATATAAGACTAATATGTCCCAAAAGAAAAAGTATTCTAGTCAACACTGATGTTATGAATCTACATCATGCAAATAAATGAGCATATATCAAGCATGCTAGAAATCATCTAATTACTAGTCATTGAGGTATATTGTTAACGGGTGCAAGGGGACCCACTAATGATGAAAATGGACCCAAAGGAAGCTAGCACATGCCATTGGGTGTGAATAAATGAGTTGATGTGGAACAGTCATGGATTTGATGAATCAAGAGTCATTGAGGTAAACCCGCTATTGATTGCAAGGAAGCTTGGCAGTGAGGATTGTGAGTTTCACAGTATTATTTGTTCCTGGACCTATCTCTTGGATAATGAGCTAAGGTGGACTAGAGAATATATGGTGAAGGCGGGACTTAATGTATTCCATGTCATTTGACATGGAATATGCCAAGAGATGAAGTGAACAGATAATGTCACAAAGTAAAACTAACATCAGGATGGTTGATACAAAAGATCAACGACCATTGAAAATGGCCAACTAAGGTTTAGAAATCCATAGAACATATAGTGATGTGATAAAAATGTTATTTGGTAGAATTTACTAATGTGCACCATGTGATATCATGTAACAACACAAGAGGCATTGAAGAATACTCCATAATTACGAGAAGTGTAACTAGTAGAAGGAGTAAAATAATTCATACACATTGTACATATAATAGGGAAGCTTAAACTCATCTATAAGGCATGTACTCAAACAAGTGCCATGTTTAATGGAAACATGATTTTCACTTCTATTTTGAATGATAGAATATGAGAAAAAGTCCCCTCCCTCTTTTTTTTGGTTTTGGTATCTCTTTCATAATTTAACGTGCATGCAAGAGAAGACAACTAAGCTCCATGATGCTTTTCCTTTCTGTCTAAATGAGCCCAAGAAAAAGGTAAAAGGATACTTAGTAGGGTATCTTATTCATGGTTTAACAAATTTGAAGTAGAGGTGGTAGTATGCCTTGAGTTTACCTAACCTTCCACCCCTAATAGAACCCTTGTTGAACTTGAGATATAAATAAGAACATAAGACCCTTGGGAACAAGTTGCTCCCATATTGAAGATTGTACCATAATTATATGATGTAACACACTTTCATTTAATGTGTGTGTGTGTGTGTGTGCACATGCATTTTGTGATGGAATTCACTTATGATGTATACATGATGTATTTCCTTTATGTTCATGGTTTATATGTGTTATGACTATGACTAATGTGACAAATTCTAATACAAAACGTAATTAGCAAAGGAATCAACTAGTGTAATAGAGTCTTTTGGACTATGCAAGTATTCAGTGGCATCGAAACAACCTCCCAAGATACATACCTTGAGAAAATGATGAACATAGGATATCTCATAGAATAGGTGTGACTGAGTTGAGAGACCATGAGTTAAGAGTCTAGTTTGACAACCAAGTGGCAGATACGAAGGTAAATAGCCTCATATAAGAGCACCATAATAACACTATATTATTCCACATTATTATTTGTAGGACCAAGGACAATTCACACATAACTCACCGACTTGTTAGTGGGTGAAAAGAGAACACAAGAAGTACAAGAAATGTTCCATGTACTATGGCTGCAACCATCCATGAAGCCTAAATAGATCAATGAGTTAATTGAAACTTGTAAATCAAGCACCATACATAAGAGAATAACCAAAATATTGACTCACTCAAAAAAAGGAAAACACAGCACACACATACATATATTCAATATATACAACAAATATGCATCAATGTGATAAACACATAATTCCTTTTTAGATAGATCCCATTTAGAGGCACTGGAAAAGGGTTACCATCATATTCCATTAACTGGTAGGCCCCTTGTTTCAAAACACATTTCACAACATAAGGTCCATGCTAGAGATGTTATAATTTACATACACCTAACGTATCATAATCCTGATCATAGACCAAAACTAGGTCACCTTTTGTGAGGACATGAGGAGGAAATATTTGTCATACTATGATTTGACACACGTTTTTAGAGTATCAATGGATATTTCATCATAATGATGTTTTTCATCAAGGTTGGAAAAATATAAGAGACATCCTTCCTCAACATAAGTATTAGGAAACAATTCCATGGCTAGTTTCAAAGATGGTATTATTGGAAAAGTAACATTAGGAGAGTTTTGAGGTCTAAAATCAACCTCCTAAGGAAATTATAAAATAATAGTGGAAATAATAAAATAAGATTAGGTTACATCATCAAATTTTAGAGGTAAATAAAGAAAAAAATGTTTTTGCAACTCATATCTTCAACTTATCTCCGTATGGGTTTACTCAAACTTCGAGCAACAACACTTGTTGGATGCAGAAGTTGATTCCTCATCCAAGGAGTACCCATGTTTCATACTTTCAATGGACCCTACTACAAGAAAAATGATAAATACATGAAGAAACGTGGTTGCAATCAATTTTTTTTGTATTTCTCATTTTTCGTGTAGCAATAACGCTTTTTCATGTATTTCTCATTTTTGGTGTAGCAGGGTCTATCGAAAGTATGCAACATGGTACTCCTTGGATGATGAATTAAATTTTTCATCCAAAGAGTACTCCCGCTCAAAATTTGAGTATAAAACTTAGGGAGATAAGTTGAAAATAGGAGTTGAAAAAGTAGTTTTATTATTTTATTATTTTTTAATCTTTTTACCTTTTTACTCGAAAAGTTGTGAACCATCCCCCATGGTTGACATCATCATCTTGAATCCTATTAGTTTTTATAAAGTTTATTTTCGTTGTACATTTTTCTTTGGAGGTCCATTTTAGACCTCAAAATTCCCCTAATGTAGGTTCGATCTTCCTAATTATCTTGTACCTATATCAAAAGAAAAAATAAGAAAAATAATATTAATTTTCAAGCATGAGTTTCGTGCTTCAATTGCTTTGTCACCAAGGTTAAGCACATTATTCATGCTCCTAGGGTTAAATGAGTCAAAATAGTATTTTTCATATCTAAAAGACCCATTTGGGAATTTTGTAGGAAGAAAGAAAAAATATTTTTTATACTCAAAACTCAATTTTGTCTCCAAAACCAAGTCGACCCTCCAAGAGTAAGTCGGCCTAGGAGAGACTTATTCGACGCCTTGAGAACAATATATATTGGATGAGACTTCAAACTATTTGACACATACATTCAAGCATTTGATCTCTACACCAAGAAACCAAGAAAAAGAGTGAATGAGAAGGAAGAAGGAGAAAACCCTAGGAAGATAAAGATCTTAATTTTGACTAGTTTTCTCACACATCTAAATGATTAAGGGTTTCTGTGTGAGTTGTAGGGCCAAGGGTTGCAAGTCAAAAATGCAGACTTGAAGCAGAGGGCCGAGACTTTGAGTTGAAGTAGAATTTGTGGAGTTTGATAATATTCTACTTAGTAAAATTTGACCTCTTTGAGGAAGACTTTTGGAGGGATGAATTGGTGTTTAGAAGAGGTATTGGTATTTTTTGTTATTTGTTTATTTGTGATATTAGCGTTTTGATAATTGTTTTTGGACAGTTGGTATTGTCTGGATGACTAGTGGTAGCAAGTGTGTTGGCATTGATGTCAACCATATTAGCATTCACATTGGTGGCATCAAATGTGCTATAATTGATGTTAACCAGGTTAGCATTGATCTCTGCTGGGCTAGCATTGATATGCATGGTGTACCAAGCTCAAGGTGAGCCCTATGGTTGCTACAGTCTTTAGTAGAGAACCATCATAGTAGTAGGATATGGAAAGAAGCTATAAAATCTTATAGTTATGATGGTTTGATGGTCTAGACTTTGGAGGAGGTTTCGTCTTAAGATATCAACTTAGATGCTCCTAGAAGTGGCGTAATTAGATAGTTCCTAGAAAGATATTTCAAATGGTATGTGGAAGTGTGGAAATAACATCTTGGATCAGGAATTATTTCTAGTCAAAGTCAGGTGGCCCAAAGTCAAATTTGTAGTGCTAAAATTTGTTGGAGGACTCTTTAGGGAAATTTTAATTTTTGTAGCTTTACAAATTGTGGAGAAACAAATGGCACACGTGATTGTTTAAATGGTGAGCAAGTTCATGGGTAGATTTGGCACCACGCGTCCCCACCAGAGCATCACGGATATTCTTTCGGGTAAACATGTGTGGCGTTAGGGAATAAGAGGGTGTTAGAATGAGCAGATTTTTCAAACCTCTGATCACAAGATCGATGACAAAGGTTGATTCTGACACACCCTACCCTAAAACCACAAACCATGCAAATGGGTGGTGGAATGGTCGGTTTGGTCAACACAAACCACAAGTAGTGTTTCTTTGAAAAACAAGTGGACCTGACCATCATGTTATCCCAATAGGGCGACCTTAGAAGGTTTAAAGGGACACGAAAGAGAAGTTTGGGATGGAAGCGTTGGGACAACATGGAAGCAATGCAACAAGGCAAAGTAATGCAATGATATGGAAATGGTTGAGACTATTATAAATTTAATGAAGAATTTGTTGAGAAATGTCAGGCCCGGAAATATTTCTCTCTCTTCATGGTATACATGTGGAAAAGTTTTATTGGATGAGGTGATATTAGATTGATTTCAGTATGGAAGACATGTGGCAAGTAGATTCAACTCTTTTGGTTGGCCTCATGGGCCAAATCCAGGTGACATGTATCACCACTTAAGAGGAGCCATGTGGGGCTAATGACGTAAACATGATTTCAACCCTAAGGTTGCATCCTGGATGGTTATAAAGGAGCAAAGGTAGAAGCTCCGAGTTGGCTAGGGATCAAACTCACGTGGGATACAAATCAACCTGACTTATAGTGGATTGGTCCATGAGTGCAATAATGGTCCCACTGGGACATGTGATCCCTGAGGCTTTATCCTAAAAGGTTTAAAAAGGAACATGAAAGGGATACACAAGCTGATCGATCATTGGGACATAGAGGAATATAAAGAGCTAGTAGAGAACTAATGAGAAAAGGCATTGGGTAGTCCCACTAGACACACAATCTCTTAAGTCTTACCCTGGAAGAAACAAATAAGTGCTAAGAAATGTCGAAGTAATGAAGCTGGGAGAAAAATATTTCACCAACATTGGTTCCTTCAAATGATGGAGGTTGTGCCGAGGACTTGTTTTTGCGAAGGATTTGTGCAATGGGTAGCCATGGGCCTTTTGACAAAAAATAAAGAAAATGCAGCAGGATAGGTAGGAAGTGCGGTGGCATTACAAGTCAACTAGGTAGGCTCTTTATTAGTTGGCGGTTGCAATGGGTGAACCCATGGGACACATCATCCTATAAGGGAGACCCAAGAAGGCTTTAAAGGGTGCAATAGAGGAGCACTGGGATAAACGCATCAAGGGCTAGAGTAAAGGACTCAGACACATTTTTGTTGTGGAAATAAGACCAAGGGTGCAAAAGGTTTAATGCACAACATATAAGCTCTCAGGGATATAATAAAGAGAGGCACACAAGAGTCGATCTGTGGTTGTTTTGTAGTGTTTTTTCATACTATTGTCATCATGGGCCTTTGGGCTATTTTCAATAAAAATGTTATGGGTTAAGAATTGTATGCTAAATGTTTAAGGACGTGAACCAGTTAGTAGCTCTTTGGCACCATGGGCTAAGCTTGGCATTTATGCCATCTTTGGAGGACCGCTAAAGATTAGGGGATAAGGCTTGGATGAGCCAATATCTCTTTAGCACTGCATGCTAGATTTGGCAGATATGCCAAAACATGACTATTAGCCATAGTTGGCTTATGCAGGCAATGAATGAGTTGGTAGTTGTTTGAATGCACAGGTCGAGCTAATAAAGTAAATGGAAACTTTAGAGAGATCATAAAAAGGAAGTAAGGACAACGATTTTGTAGAATTTCTTAATGTTTTTGGTTCATGCCGAATTCACCATACCTCAGGGAAAATTTTAAGTTTGTTTTTATAGAATGGTATCCTAATATCTTTAACAAAAAACCTAAGGGACAAGTTGCACCTTCACTTGTTTCCAGAGAATCCTTATGGGTTTTAGGAAGGGAGGGTTTTTCTCTTAGTGAAACTTTAATAAATATTTCTTAGTTAATAGTGACAAGCCCATAACAACCTACCTATATGAGGCCATGGATAGAGTCACAATGAATCTATCCCAACACTTTGTGAGAGACCGGGTAAGGAGAGAAATCTCATGTACATCATGGGATTTTCTTCATGATATATGGAACAATATGCTCCATCACCCACTTCATACAAGAGGGGCCATTCTCAACCATACATTGCTTTACTCTGGTAACTTTGACTACTATAGTGAGACTATGGCTCGATTCTTTACTTGTGTGCAAAGGATCATGCCAGATCCAAGGGTACATGTGGCCATACAAATTTTGAAGATGTATAAGAGAGTTGTGAGATTAGATGGCTATGATATAGTAGTTGAAGGAGAATTGCAATGTCAAATAAGAAATTTCTTGTAAATTTCATATTTGTAAAGATTCAATTATCAATTTCAAAGTTCAAACTTCACATTTTAAATTTCATTAATTTAATTTATTTCATTTAAAAATTGTTAAATGGAATTGGGATCTCCATTCATGAGGCATGTGCAAACCTATTGTAAACTTAAATTCATTTATTACCTATTCTTAGTAGGTAATTTATGTTGCAAAGGAAACAAGTCCAACTAGGGAACATCTAGATCACATAACATATCACATTTTTTCATCATTTGATATGCTATACCCTTAAAGAGTTTCCTTTATAACATGTGGTGCAATTACTAATTTATTATTTTTAAAATTACATCAACATTCTCCTTTCACATTTTACTCTAAATTCAACCTATCTAAAAATGAAAACTCTTCCACTCACTTAACCTTTTATATTGACATATTAACGCTCTTCTTCTCACTTTTCTATGGGCATATTAACATTCTTCTTCTCACTTGTATATTAAACCTATGTTTAGTGTACAAAGACTTGAGTGAACAACTAACCTATATTGATAATTTTAATTACTTACTATTAGATATCTTACTTTTGTATTTAAACCTCTTTTTTCTCTCTTATATTCCAAGTCATAGAAAATATTGCTTCGCTCTTAGGTGATTATGGCTTAAACATATTTAATTGCCCCTCATTCATATTTTTCCTATTCTTTATCTATTTTATTATTGCGCTTGCATTCCTGCGATAAATTGATGCAGATATTGAAATTTATGTATGTATTTTTAGTATTTTGATGTATCATTGCTAGAGAGTAAGAACTTCAATCATAGCGTCGTTAAGCCCATAAAGTGGTGGGAATTTTTTGATCAGTGAGAGAACGGTTTTGAGGAGAGGATTGAAAGGACGAATGTGCAGATAAAAATGCATGACTATCTTTACAATTTAGGTTTTTGGTCATGTTTAAAATTAGTTTACGTATTTAGAAAGTTTGAAATCATAGATATCTTGACAATATAATTTCAACAACAATCATATAATTAAATTATATACCATTAATATTAACAAATAATATTAATAATTAAATTTTATACAATATATAGTATGGAAATAAATTAAAATATTAAAGACTAAAATATTCAAATTGATCTATATTTGTATTTTTTTTTATACCACATGGTGAATCTGTAATTATTTGTATTTTCATTGTTTCCACTATAACACCAAGAGTATATCTAGCAATCTGCAGGTGAGATATACCAGAATTTTATGATTTAGCATGAGTCGAGACTTAGGATAAGGGGAGTTGACTCATGGATAAGGGGAGTCTACTCCTTGAATCGAGATCATAGCAGGATACTATACTCAAATGAGGTTTGAAGCGCGGTCTCGTGAGCTTCGCCCATCAAGCCACACATCACTGTATTACATTATTTGTATTATTATTATTTATTATTATCTAATTTTAAAGTCACACCCAAGCCACACACCACATTGGTGTATGAGACCCCTTTGTTTGTGGGAAAAGGGACCTACCTCCGCACAATATGATTTGACTGCTAAGTCTACAAAGACATACATAGCAGGATACTACACTCAATGAGGTTCAAACCGCGGTCTCGTGAGCTTCACCGAGCAAGCCACACATCACTATATTATTATTATTAATTATTATCTAATTTTTAAGTCACAGCCAAGCCACACACCACATTGGTGTATGAGACCCCTTTGTTTGTGGGACAAGGGACCCACCTCTGCACGTGGTGTTTTGACTGCTAAATCTACAAAAGCATACATACTCTATCCTTCTGATGTTGACTGTAACCTTTTAAGAAGAAACACATTCTCTTAACCATTAGTATAGATTACTTTTAGCAACTAATCAGATACCTTGTAACCAAATTAGTAGTAATCTCATTTCATAAAATAGTAAAATAGAATAGAAAGTTACATGAAATTGTTGCATTTAATAATTAGCAATAGTAAAAAACGGAAAAACAAAACACTATGTTCTATGATTATCTTTGAGACTCTCAATAGAGAAAATCAGCCTAGAGTAAATGTATGTCAAAAACATTTTACAATGGTATGAGACTATAACAGATTTTACAACGGAATCATTAACTTATTAAATCAATTATGCTACATCAAATACTATAGGAAACCCATAAGTTACAGAAACCTTGAACCATAAACCCGTTAATAACATTTGAGAAAGACCTGACATGTCCATCACAGATTGATGAAGTGTGACAAATAGCTAGTAAAAATAATGTGACAGCAATGATCCTATTTAATAATAGGATAACTATCAATCTTTGATATTCAATGCCATTTATATATGGATGGAAATTGATAAAACTTTAGTCAATGCTTACTAAACTTGTAAGTTGGATAGCCTTATCTATTTTGGCTTATCTATTTTGGCATAGGGCGTATATATTTGGATTAAATTAATTATATAGGTAAGACTTAATAATTAATTAATTAATAAATATCTATATATATATAAAGTTTATATATGGAAAGATATTAAATTTTAATTTTAGTTTTAATAAATAATCAATTTTTATTTTATTATTTTATTTCTGAAAATTTTATATTTATTATTATAAAAATAAATAAACAAAAAAGTGACTCTAAACTATTATTTTTTTTTTTTTTAAGAAAAATGAAAATAGAATTTGACTTCAAAAATAATGAATTTATTGATATTAATTAATGGTTTATTTAACTTTTAAGGTATATTAGTGCTTTATTATATAAAAAGTGTTTCCACCACAACTTACATCACATAAAATGCATTGCTAGACATATATTATTTATGGTTTATTTTATAAAATAAAATAAAAATATAGAGTTCCAAGGAATTGCGTCAATAACTCGCCTTGATGGCAAACATCGCTTGAATTTGGCAATTTATTTTCATAAAAAATTGACAACATGAGTGTTTGAATCTTGCTTTTTATTGTGGAAACGGATTTAGCACCATCACAAATCTCCAGATCACTCAAAAATCTTAAATCTTGACAGTTGTAACTGGGATTTCCAATGATTTACTCCATATTTGATGAAAGTTTCAATGGTTTTCCAAAAATGTCACCTCTTTAAACTATGGCCGAAGGAATTTCCACTACCTGATGTGTTATCTTACAACCACGCCTACTAGATAACCTACAAGATGACATAAAGAATGCATCAGTGCATCAGGTGTGGAAGGAATGGTCCAGAGAACCCACATGATAAGCGCTAGTATTGCAGCAAGAATGCTGCAACTCCTGGGCTACCAACTTTACTTATCAACCTGGGGTTCGTACAAACTTGGACGTGACAATGTTGTATGCACAAGTAAAATTGATGGTCCTGTCGGTTGTCATTGTTCAGCTGGGGAGACCACTGGGGTTCCAAAGCTAGACTTCTATGGAGTCAGAAGAAGCTTGGTTCTTTGATAGAAGAAATGTAAATCTACTTCTAGGAGAGTTACTCTATTGCAATAACGGAGAAGGTCAACATGTACTGCTAAATGACAGCATTCCCTATTTAACCATTTAAGAAGGTATGCTATGCATAAATGCTAAATCAACATGAAACAAATGTTATTATCTAAGTTGTAGAAGTAAGAAGCATCAAACAACACTAATGTGCAAGTGAAGAGACTAAACTAAATCTGTTTTTTCTATTAAGGTCCTTTTATGCAAAATCAACTATGCAAACTAATTGTTCTTGTGGATGTGGTAGGTGAATTAAGGATGTTTGAGGATGGCTGGAAGGGTTATGAAATGGTTGGATAGTGTAGAGGACCCCTGGGAGGCTTTTGGTGACTTCCTAGAGGTTTTCCATCAATTCATCCTCAAAACAGGTTGTTTTAGGAAAACCTACAGGATGTACTAGAAACCTACATGATGATCCTGTAGAAATTACAGGAAACCTACAGGATACAACTGAGAGCTAAATGTGAGGTGTTGGAGGTGATGAGAGGCTTATGAAAGGTGTGTGATGGGTGTAATGGAGTGGGAGAAGGTCTAGGATAACTCAGGAGTCAATATCTAAGATAATAGATACTAGATTCGCTTAATGTGCTTTGTAGAATTTCTATGAAAAATGATGGAAAACTAGTGAAGGTGATGGTGAAAACAAGAGATGGCTAAGGTGGATGAAGTGGAAGGTGGTTGCTGGCTATGAAGTCTTACTCTCCTCCTGAAGCACGTGCTTTGCATAAAACAGGTGTGTCTTCCCAAAAAGCTATGCAACAAGATACATTTTCATTTTTTAGAAAAGAAGAATTAATGCTATGCATGAAGAAAGTTGTTGGAAGGAATGAAAGCATGAGGGAGATCCACTGCAGAAATGGAGATGAAAAAGATGACAATGAAATCTACCTTGCAAAACTAACCAAATACTAAATTAAAGACAACAAACTCCAAAGCTCATAAAAGAACTAGAAATTTGTGTTTTTGGGGCTGCTTAAGGGTCCCTTCCTCAAGTCATGGTCCGAGAGGGAGGAAATGAGGCCGAGACACCTGCTAACAAACTTTTGCTGATGCTTTTTCTCCTTGCTAACCTGCTACTTGAAATACGGCACAAATGGAAGCAAACTATTAAACAACCAATCTAATCTACACTACTTGTAATGGAGATGCATCTAAAAAGAAAATTAACAATGAAGCTATGAATCTACACTAAACATACATGTACAATAAAGAGGAGCCTTGGATGCTAGGGTTGGGCCCTAACCCAAGAGATTAAGCCCTCTGAGTTAACTCGATGCTGGCTCAAAACAAAGCTCATTCTTATTACCAAAACAACAAATTACATCAGGAGAACTTTCACAAGTATTGCAACTCGAATATAGCTTAGAGTTTTATAATAAAAATCCAAATCCTACTGAGGTCATAGGCCACTCTACTATACATCTGAAGTCCCCAATGACTTCCTTAAAATTAGGGAGGTTCGGCTCCCAAACTCGAGATAAACTGGTGCTTTGTCTCTCACTTGCTTGGTTGCCTTCTATTCCTCATGATTTGGTTGTTTGCACTCCAATCTGATGTGATGAATGGAGGAATATTAGAATGGAGGAGTAGTAAATGAGGAGGATTTAACTCCTACAATCTCTCTTCCTTGTCCCATTCGAGTTTTCACCTTAGTCTTTGCCAAAATTTCTTGATTTTCTCCTTTAATCATGCATTCAATGCATATCAAAAACATGTAATAAGTTATGAGAAAAGTTGGTTTGACTAAGTTAGGAGGTGAATTAAGGCCCATATAATTACCCAATGATGAGGCTCATCATCACCCCCCTACTGAAAGTGTTGCTCATCCTCTGAGCAACTTAATTAACATGCATATCCTTCATGGCTCTAGTGGCCTCTCTAACATCCCATGCCTCTGTTGTGGTCTCCTCTTCTTATTCATAGAAGCCTGCGTTCTCTTCTACCTCCTCCCATTGCCTCTTTTCTACTTCTTCTTTTCTCCCTTCTATCATCCCTAATAGTAGTGGTGGACTAAGTTTTATGCCAATCCAATTGACCTTCAACCTTTGCATAGATTGCTTATAAAAAGGTGTCATGTTGTTGTGCCTCCTATAGGTTCAATAGAGTATCCTATAGGACTGTTTTTGCTTCTTGTCGATTTTGTTGTGTATCTTATAGGATTTCCTTTCCCTTGGAAGAAGTTGATCTAGTAGTAGCCCTCCTCACATAAGTGATAGGGGACTTAGGGGAAGGCATTTTATCTTTTTGTGTAGGGTAGTCTTCAATCACAATAGGAATTCTGGTTGATGTTTGGGGTTTCCCTGTATTATTCTTGTTCTTTTTCTTGTCCTGAAATATAATGGGGTATGCCTCTACCTTTTTCCTTTTTACTTGATTAGGGTGCTAAGAGAAGTGAGAGCAGGTTTTGCCTCTCTCTCAGCGGCTTTCAAAGACACCCTTGGTGACTCCTCCTTATTTTCTCTTCCCTCATTTCCATTGCCTTCTTCCTCTATGTCCTTCCCGTCTTCTTCTTCTTGTAGATATTCATCATCTTTATCAGTTTCCTCCTTAACATTATCCTACATTTCTTCATCATCCTCCTTCTCTTATCCCTCTTCTTCTTCATCTTCATCATGTTCCTCTGTGTCACCTCCTTATTCATCCATCTCATCCTCATCTCCTTCTATATCTTCTTCTTCCTGCTTTATTTCCTCTTCACTAACAGTAGGTCTAACATCATAAGTGAGATCTTTTATGTCATCCTCTAATGGTATGTCTCTGAAAACTAACCATGTTATAGGAGTTCTGAGGTTCTAGAGGGCATCTTCTATAAGGATCCTAATTAACCCATGATGAGCTAACTGTTGGGAATTTCCCTCCTTCACATTGATGCTTGAGTCTACGAGTGATTGTAGCAGGAAGTATGGTATGTTGAGCCTTTGGTGAGGGGATGTTTCAGCTCCAAATCTCAATTATTCAAGGATCCTAAAATGATAGCCATAGACGACATTATACCTACCCTCACATGAAATGTTTTTGATCAGTTGGTAGCTTAACTCATTCCATGGATATGGCAGACTTTCCCTCCTTACTCCATTTTTTCCCTTAGTGGGTTCCTCACCTTCTAAAAAGAATTTTCTTTTGGCAACCTGGCTATCTCCTTTGTCTTCTTTCCTCCTTGGTATTCCTAGGGGAAGTGCGATGACTTTGATGATGAGCTGAGGGGTGAGATCTATAGAGAGACCCCTTATTACAATAGCGGCATGGATTCTTGTGAGTGGAGTGAGGGAGAGAGAAAATTCTTGAGCCACCTCATCATCATACCCTCTGAATTTTTCGAAAAACCCCATCCAATTATGTCTTGGGAAGATTTCAAGCACTTGGGGGTGTTGTTGGATTCTCAGAGTATTGGTGGGATCCCTCCTATTAAACCCTCCTAGCATCTTGTTGGTGAAGCTTGAGGAGATGAGAGGGTTGAAACAATTTTCAAATGCAAAACCAAAATGGAAATGATTGTGTATGTAATTCCCTTACGTAGTTGCTAAATTCACTCAAAATTATGGGATTTCTGGTTCAATTACTGATAAAAGAGGGATGTAATTATAGATATCACCTCTTTAGATTATTTACAGTGGCCAACTCCCATGATATCCCTTCTAAAATCTTCTATGCCAATCCTGTAGATAGTCTCTGTGTATCCTGTAGCAATTCCTGTGCATGACCTTGTAGAAATTCCTATCCATGATCCTATAGGAATTCCTGTGCAGTAAAACGATGGAGTTTTTCTTTCGGTGGGTTGCCTAGGTATGAGAGCGACCTGACTGAGTGCGTTTCGAGGAAGTGAAATGCATGAATGCATGGGAACATTTTTTTATTTCCTCTTATGGTGATTCAGGGTGAGGTGGTGTGCTGGCAGGAAAGGTACGTTTCCATTTTTGGACCATTGGTCCCCACTACCACCTCATCATTCCCCATTCCTTGTAATCATCTCCCACCTTATGGATCGATAGTTTTAACCACTTTTTTCCTACTTCTTCTCTGTCTTTGAGTTGAGAGGACACCCAGTTGTGTATGTGTTGACTGAATAAAAGTGACCAAGTTAATTGGCCACCTTTTCACTTATAAACCAGCTATCTCGTAACCCTTACATTTTTTTGACTACATGATGCATATGAGAGAGCGAGTAGGATACTTACCTGTGGTTCCAATGCTATGTTGCAGTTGTCGAAGACCAGAGGTGTTACTGTGTGTATTTGCTGCATGTTATTCTTCTTCCTCCTCTTGTTGTCTGCTAATGGCTTCTTTGTTTGTGTAGGTACTTGTGGTTGAAGATATGATGTTGCTGCTTTGGAGCTCCTAGATCATCATGCTGAAGGCTTGTTGCTGGTATGATTGGTATTCTGTGGGATAGGCTGCTACAAGATTTCCTACAGGATGTCCTGTAGCTGCTTCTCCCTCAGAACTCTTTAATCATTCTTCTTGTTGGGGTTGTGAGGATGGTGACATGGATGGAAAGAAGGAATAGGAGTGTGGAGAGAAAGGAATATTTAGGTGATGCTCTTTATTCCTCTCTGTTTCCCTTTTTTCGAAGACTGAAAAAAATACTCTTGAAACTGATTTTTTTTTCTTTTTAATGGTGAGTGCAGGGATGATGATGGTGGACAAGGTGTGGTGATTGATGATGAAGAAGGTGAATTTTAGTGGCCTAGAAAGTCATTCATTTGCCTTAGGACTGCTTCCTGTAGGATTTCTGGGTCACTGTAATTCCTACAGGATTGTCTTGTAGAAAAAATAGTCCTTTTATAAACTGAAGCAATGGAGTGAAAAAACCGACATAAATGATGGAGGAATGCATGGTAAGGAGTGGAAAAATAAATTTGTGAGTGACAGGGGTCTCTTTCCTCCTTTTCTCCTTGACCATCCTTCTTGCTGACATGCAAATGGAAATTTCATGATTTAAAAATTATTATTATTTTTTTTGAAAAATAACTAGGCTCCCTTTGAGAGGTTTTCACTCTAGCTGTTTGCCCTGGGTGCCTCAAGAAGGCTTTTCACCCAAGGATCTTTCTTATTCTCTTTTATTTTTCCTTTTTTTTGTTTTTATTTTTTTTGTTTTGACATCACTGATCCGCCTCAAGAGGTTTTCAACCCAATGATGGGAATCAGGCACCTCATGGAGGTTTTCACCTAAGTCCTTATTATTTTTTCCTTTTCTCAGTGATTTGATGAGGGAGGAGCTAGAAATTGCTCCACTATCATCATTGTTTTATTGATATCATCAATGAAGTCTTGTTTTGATAAAGGTCTCTTGTAAATTTTCAATCAGTTTCCATTAACAAGCAAAGGAATGGCTTCTTCATCTATGGTTCTCATTTTCACTGAACCATTATCATGGCATATTTCCACAACATAAAGTCCTAGCCATGTTGTCCTTAACTTGCCCTTGAAGTAATTATACCTAGAATCATATAGAAATGCCTAGTCGCCTTCCTGAAATTGCTCTTCCTTTATATTTTTATCATGCCAGATCTTCCCCTGAAGTTGAACTACCTCTGTATGTAGGAGGACCTGCATTTGAAATTCATCCAATCCATTCAACTAGAGCAATCTCTCTTTCTGTGCACTGCTAAGACCCAGATCTAGTTGGGCTGCTACCCTTAATGTGTTATACTCAAATTCAATGGACAACAAGGCCTTTTTCCCATAGACCAGCTCATAGGGTGTGAATCTGGTGGTCATCTTCCATGTGGTATTATAGGCCCAAGTGGCCTCAACTAGTCTTTCTGCCCAATCCTTCCTACTATTGCTTACCACTTTGGTCAATATGCCCTCCAGTGCTCTATTCGTCACCTCCACTTGCCCATTAGCTTGTGGATGATAGGGAGTGGAGGTTCTATGCTTGATCTTGTGATGGCTGAGAAAGTTTTCAATCATGTTGGAGGTAAATTGGCTTCCTTGGTCTGTGACCAACTCTATAGGGTACCCAAATTTGTAGAATACATTCTCCCTTAGGAACTCACACACTTTCTCTTCTGTTGCTGCCGTAATTTCCTTGGTTTCAACCCACTTATTCAAATAATCAGTGCACATAATAATGTATTGTTTTTGCCTTGACGGAGGGTCAATAGGCGCAATGAAGTCCATGCCCCACTTGTCAAATGGTTCGAAAGTCACTTGAGGCTATAGAGGCATTTCATCTCTTGAAGTACGCCTTCCCATCCTTTGGCATCGATTACACTGACTAGTGTATTTTTTCACATCCTGATGAAGAGTGAGCCAATAATAGCCTACTTGTAACACTTTGAATGTTATCCTCTTTGCTACAAAGTGACCTCCACAAGGCCCATCATGACAGGTCAAAAGGATGTCAAAGACTTCCTTCTCCCTAACACACCTTCTCAAGATTTGATCTAGGCCAAGTTTGAAGTGATTGCCCCCAATCCAAGCGAAGGAGGCACTTTTCCTCACTATCTTTCTCCTTTCCTGGGAGGACAAGTTTGGTGGGAACTATGCTGATACCAAATAGTTTGCTATATCAACAAACCATGGAGAGAGAACTGAAATAACAAATAAGTGCTCATCTGGTAACTGGTCATCCACCATTCCTTCTTCACCTGCAAGCAAATTTATTCTACACAAAAAGTCAGCAACAACATTTTCCTTACCAGGCTTATCAACAATGGTTAGATCAAATTGTTGTAATAAAATTAACCATCTTATAATTCGAGCATTCACATCTGGTTTGCTCATTAAATATTTGATTGCAGCATAGTCAATATGCACAAATGTTTGATAGCCTTTAATATAATGCCTGAATTTGTTTAATGAACACATAACAGCTAGGAGTTCCCTTTCGGTCACTGTATAATTTAGTTCAGCATTTGATAAATTCTTACTGATAAAGTAGATAGCATAAGGCAATTTTTCATCTACCTAACCTAGGGTTGTTCCTATGCTTTGTGTGAGGCATCAGAATGAATATGAAAGGGGAGGGCCCAATTTGGGCCTTGGAGAATCGGTGCAGTGGTTAACTTATCCTTTACGATGTCTAAGGCCTCTTAAGAGCTTTTTGACCATATAAACCCAGAGTATTTGGCCAACAAACCAAATATTGGAGAGGCCAACTTGCTGAAGTCCTTTATCAACCCTCGGTAGTATCCAACTAACCCTAGGAAACTTCTAACATCTCTTTGATTTTGAGGAGGTGGGATGCTTTGGATGATATCTATTTTGTCTGGGTCTACCTGTAGTCCTTGCTGAGATATTGAATGACCTAGCATGGTCCCTGCAGTGATTAAGAATTCACATTTTTCAAGACTGAGAGATAGGTTCATCTCGATGCATTTGTGCAACACTTTGCCTAGGTTAGACAGGGCTTCTTGAAAATCATAGCCATAAGGTGTAAAATCATCAATATAAATATCCACCACATCATGGACTAATTTGGTGAAAATACTCAAGACTGCTCTCTGGAAAGTGGCAGGAGCATTGCATAGGCCAAAAGGAAGGACCCTATAGGCAAAATTACCCCAAGGACAAGTGAATGTGGTTTTATCCTGGTCTTTCGGGCAGATCTAGATTTGTTTTTACCCATTGAATCCATCTAGGAAGGAAAAAAAGCTTTTTCCTGCCAGTCCATCTAGAACTTGGTCAATGAAGGGTAGAGGAAAATGATCATTCTCTGTGGCTTTGTTCAACTCCATGTAATTGACACAAATTCTCCACTTATAATTTTTCTTAGGAACCAACACCAAAGGAGAGACCCACTCACTGTCGGAGATAGCGTAAATGAATCTTGCATATAGCAGTTTTTGCAGTTCTTGTTTGGCTATATCTTTAAGAGTTGGATTCATCCTCCTTTATGGTTGTCGGACCAACTTGCAACCTTATTTGATGTATATGTGATGAGTACACACTGAGGGGTGTACTCCCTTCATTTCTTTGTAACTTCGAGTGAAGGCTTCAAGATTTTCCTTTAACATGTGGTATAACTTCTCTTCTAGGAGAGCAAAAAGAGATGGATTGATTTTCAAGGTTCTCTCTGGGTCAAATTCTATGGTTTTGACATGGAGTGGGTTGGAATTGGCCAAGCATAAGTCAATTAGATGTTCGTTTTCGGTTTCCTTTGCTGCTTCTTCTAAGGGAAATGAACTGGGAGTTGTAATTAGGAGTAGGTGTTCAATCACGTCATCATCATCCTGTTGTCCTCCTCCCATGGTTGTTTCTAAAGTATAAAGTTGGGCGGAATAAACTTCATCTTCTTCCTCCTCCTCCAACCATAAAGGTAAGTCATGCTTTAGAGAAGGTTGAGCAAGAGGGTGTATGAGTAACTCCTTGGGCATATACCCATTCTTGATCGTCATATTCCTAGCTCTGTAGCCAATGTAGGAATCAGCAGTGGCCAACAATGGCCTCCCAAGGATGAGAGGGTAACCATTAAGCTTAGCCTTAGGCTAGACAACTAGGAAATCTGCAGGGTGCTCTCAAGAGTCAATGGAGACAATCACATCGTCCACAATTCCCTCAAGGGTTACTATGGAATGGCCTGCAAGTTGCATAATTGTTGTGGTCTTCCTCAATGAACCATGGAGGTTGAGCTTGAGCATGGTGTCCTTGGTCATCACATTGATGGTAGTCCCAAGATCAATCAGAGTGTGTGGGACAATGGTTCCATTGATGTGCACATCTACTACAGGGCTTCCAAGGTACAAATATTTTGGACAGATTACCTGCCCTAGCATTAAGTCAGACAATTTTCCAATGACATTAATGGTAGGTGCATCCCTTCTTCTCCTCCATGGATGCTTAAAGCACTTCTCCTTAATCAACTTATTGTAAATAGGAACATCTTTTGTTGCTTGGAGAAGTGGGATTTCGACACATAGATTTTTCAATTCTCCCAGAAGTTCAGTCTCTTCTAGGGTAAGTTGGAGTGGTTGGGCTAATCTCTCAGGAAAGGGTGGATTTACTTTAATATTACTTTCCTCGCTTTCTTCCTCAATCTCCCTAGGTGGAGGTGCAGGTTGGTTATCTGAGAGAACTCTCCCAGATCTCAGGTTAATCTCCTAGATTTCCACAAAATAAGCTAGATATGATGTCTCTCCACTGTACACTTGCTGAGCCTACCTATTGTTCAGGTTCAGATTTGGCTAGGTAGGAATCTGGGGTTGCTTGGGTGGAGTAGAGTGTAGGAGTTGTGGTTGGGCAGGTGGTGGGGGTAATAGAGCTGGAGCATTGTTGTATTGGGGCTTCTACACCTCAAGCGGTGCATTCCACTGAGGTTGTGGCAAAGCATATGTTTGAAATGATTGGCTGGCTGGCTAGGAGTGATACTAAGATGCAAAGGACCAAGGAGGGGGTGTAGACCAAGAAGGATGAGCAGAGGGTCCCCAAGAAGGTATGGCTGTGGTTTGGTTGGGGTTGTAATATGCATGGGACGACCCTTGCATGCCCTGCTGGTATGGTCTAGGCCCATGGGGTCTCCTTTGGTTAGTGTAGGAAAGCTGCTGAGTGACCCCTTCATCTCCTTCATATAAAACTTTGATTCCAGGCAAATAAGGGCACTTGTCTATGGAGTGGTTTTCTTCACAGACCGAGCAAATTTCAATAGAGTTCAATGGACATGCATTCCTAGGATGCCTCCTGGTGCATTTAGGACAAAAAATGGCCAAGGCTCTCTCTGCTTCCTCCTGCTTCCTCTTAATGTACATGGTGTCCATTTGCAAGGCAAGGGTTTGCAGCATCTCACTTTGGAAGATGATGTACCGACCATAGGTTGACTACTCGTACCCTTTTTCCTAGCTACCCTAGAATGGTTTCTAAAAACAGTCTTGATATCCTCATAGGGTAATTGGTAGATATCTCCTACTACTAACAAATGTAAGGTATCTAGAAGATCTTCTCTTACTCCCCTAAGTAGGACTAGCTTTAGTGACTTAGAGTCAAGTGTACACCTGGCCCTTTTATAACTAAGCTGGAATATTTCTTCGTAATCCTCTACGAATTCATCATTGCCTATGGTCATCCTGAAAAATTATTCTTTAGTATCCTTTGATCGACAATAGTATCAATATTTGTTATTAAAGGCCTGCTGCATGTAAGCCCAAGTTGTGATGCTATCTCCAGGTAAACCCATGAGCCAGCACAATGCTGCATCCTTGAGGGTAGATGGAAATATTTTTAACTTTTTCTCATCATCTATATAGTCATAGGTTCGACATATAACAACAAACTCAAATAGGAAAGTGTCGGGGTCCTCTGTGGTTAGGCCATGAAAATGAGCTAGGGCAGAAGGGGATTATATTTTTCATCTTAGTGTCCCCATTAGTTTCCCTGACGAGGAAGGCTCCCTCATGTCTCTCTCTATTCCCTCTGTCATTTATGTTTTCAGCCATTGGTTCAGAAGGAATGGGTTCTTCTTCTTCTTCTTCCCCTGTAGGTTCTTCAAATATGTCAGGTTTCTCACCTAAGGGTTCCTCCAGTTCACAACCACCAAAGAAGAGGGAAGGTTGGCTGTTGGATGCAGTGGGGGTATTTGGAACATATTTCCCTAAGTTGTCCCTATTCCTATGAGGCATGAAAGGAAATATTTTTGGTTTGGTTTTGTATTTTTTTTTAACTTGGAAAGTACTTAAAGAATTGAAATTGTTGATTAAATGGAAACTACTGACAGAATGAAAAATCTACTTGCTGAATTGAAATATTTCTTGCAAAATGGAAAGGAAAGTAGACAATGCAAAATGAAAGAAAGGAAACAACTATATTACTTTTGTAGAAATAAACTAATGGCAGAATATTGAAGACAAGAAATAGAAGAGAAGAAAGCAGCAATCAAATTCTACTTAGACACTTCCCTGGCAACGACGCCAGAAAGTGATGAGTGCTAGTACTATAGCAAGGATGCTACAACTCCTGGGCTACCAGATTTATTTATCAACCTAGGGTTCATATAAACTTCGAGGTGACAGTGTTGTATGCACAAGTAAAAGTGATGGTCCTGCCGGTTGTCACTGTTTAGCTGGCGAGAGACCACTTGGATTCCAAGCGAGACCTTTATGAAGTTAGAAGAAGCTTGATTCTTTGATGGAAGGAAGCTAAATCTACTTCTAAGAGAGTTACTCTACTGCAATAATGGAGAAGGTCGAGATGTACTGCTAAATCGCACCATTGCCTATTTAACCATTTAAGAAGCTATGCTAGGCAGAAATGTTGGATTGCATTATATTCTTTCCACGACTAGCCCATGTAGTTAACCAGGGGGTTAGATGTGGGATAGAGCCCCCGCTTCGTTCCACCAATTGCTTAGCGGGGGGGTCACAGGGGGTTTGAGGGGTGTAGGAAACCCCCCTTTATGGGGTCTGGGGCAGCGCGAACCTACCTATGATTTTGTGCATTATTTTCACACATGGTTTTGGATGTAATGGTTTTCGGTCCATGGTTTTGGACACGATGCTTTTCGATCCATGGTATTGGATGCTTCTGCATGTATAAATATGCATTGTAACATTGAAAGGAACATAATGAAAAATTAAGAAGGTAGTCTCGGTTTTGGATCCATGTGAAAATCTCTGCGTCTATGTGTTTTATGTGTCATGCACTCGCATTGTCTATTTTTTGTGTTTTAGAATTTGTATGCAGGTAATTTTTGCAGACGGTTAAAACCTGCATTTGGTATCAGAGTTGTTTTGGCTTCAAGGGGACGACTTTGTTGCTGAGGGATTTCACTCAGGCATATGGTAGACCATGTTAAATGGGAGATCTACGAGATCGATTTTGGTGGTGAAAGAAGATGGCGAGTAGTGGAACGATAGAGATCAAGAAATTTAATGATCAGAGTTTTGAGTTGTGGAAACTCAAGATGGAGGATCTGTTGGTGGATAAAGATCAGTGGATCGTGGTAGATCTGGGTACTAAACCAATGGGACTGTCCGATGAAGAATGGAAGAAGTTGGATCGGAAGGCAAAGAGCACAATACGATTTTGTGTCTCAGATTCAGTATTGTTGAATGTATTAGGGGAAGCTACAACGAAGGATTTGTGCGACAAGGTCGGGAATTTGTACCAATCTAAGTATCTGGTGAATAAACTATTCCTGTTAAAAAAGTTGTATAACCTGAGGATGAAAGATGGAGACTCAGTGACAGAGCATCTAAACACATTTAATACTGTGGTAAGTTAGTTATTATCTGTTTATATTAAAATTTCAAATGAAGATAAGTGCATCAGTTTGTTGTGCTCCGTACTAGATTCGTGGGATAGTCTAGTTATTGCAATAGGTAGCAATACAACTGCCTTGCAGTTTGATGAAATAGTCTCATATTTACTGACAGATGAGATGAGACGGAAAAATATGGAGAGCCAGAATGGTGGTGCCTTCTCTGTATGAGGATGGTCCCAGAATAGAAACAAAAGTAAGTCATCGAGTGGGAGATCTAAATCTAGAGGTAGATCTAAATCTTTAGGAAAACCTGTAAAGGTCGTGTGTTGAAAATGAGGAAAGGAAGGGCACTACAAAAGGGACTGTAAATCTAAAGCTCCTGAAAAATGAAAGGGATTTGATGATGCTCCTTCTACAGAGGCAAAAACCACCTCAAATGAATGTGGGGATGTGTACTTGGCTTCTACAAGTACACATGTAGATTATGAGGCATGGTTGATTGACTCAGGTGCATCTTTTCACTTCACTCCCCATAGAGAGTAGTTCTGTGAGTATGATAACACGATGGTGGTGATGTCTTCTTAGGGGATGATAGGAATGCTAGAATCATTGTTCATGGAAAAATAAAGTTGAAGTTACAAGGTGGAAGGGTTAGAACACTTCCAGGTCTTCTACATATTCTTGCATTGGCTAGAATTCTGATTTTTGTAAGCAAGCTGGATGATGCAGGTGTAAAAATAGTGTTTGATAAGGATACCTACAAGATGGTTTGGGGAGAACTGGTATTGATGCGGGGAGTTCGGATTGGAACTCTGTGCAAGCTGCAAGGTAGCACTATTGTTGATGGGTGCAACAACTTTGTGGTTCTTGAAAGTGGAGTGGAAAATCTAGTGGTATTTGGAGAGAAGACCATGCTGTGGCATGAGAGGCTTGGACATATTGGAGAGAAGGGCCTTCGAATACTTGATGGTAAAGGTATGGTAGAAGGTATGAGTAATAGCTCTCTAGATTTTGATTTATGTGAAAATTGTTTATATGGGAAGCAAAATCAGGTGAGTTTCCCCTCTAATTGTAAGAGAGCGAAACAGATATTAGAACTTGTGGACAGTGATGTGTTTGGACCTGTGAAGGTTCCATCACTCGGTAAGTCTGTGTACTATGTATCATTTATAGATGACTTCTCAAGGAATAAATGGATATATTTCCTTAAGAATAAATCTGAAGTCTTTGACAAGTTTAAAGAATTTAAGTCTCTGGTTGAAAACCAAATAGAGAAGATAAAGGTGTTGAGGACAGATAACGGTGGAGAGTTCTGCAGTAAGGAATTTGAATAATTCAGTAAGAAGTGTGGTATAGAATGACAAAAGATTACTCCATACACACCTGAGAAAAATGGAGTTGCAGAAATAATGAACAAGATGTTGATGGAAAGGACAAGAAGCATGCTCAGTGGTGTTGGGTTAGGATAGGAATTCTAGGCAGAGGCGGTGGAGACAATATGTTACCTGGTCAACAGATTACCTTCATCAGCGTTGGAGGATAAGACTCCACAAGAGGTATGGACTGGTAAGAAATGCTCTCTTTCACATCTAAGGGTATTTGGATGTGATGCATATGTACATGTTCCAAAGGAGAAATGAACCAAGTTGGATAGTAAATATGAAAAGTGCATCTTTATTGGGTATAAGGATGGTTTAAAGAGTTATAAGCTTTGGAACCCAGTAACAAGGAAGGTTGTGTAGAGTTGAGATGTGGCGTTTAGAGAGGTAAAAGATGTTATTAAACATGAAGTCCAGCCAAAGGAACCTGAGAAGATAGAGTTTGAGCTTAAGGAGGAAGATTCAGACTCTACAATAGAGGAGGAATTATAAGATGAAGAGCCACAAACTCTGGGTGTGAGAAGATCAGTTCGAGAAAGAAGGTAGCTAGAAAGGTATAGTCCATCTGCTTTCTGTTCAAATTTTGCTTTATCTATTACTAACAATGATCCCAGAACTGTGAAGGAAGTAGTAGATTCAGAGGATGGAAAACTCTAGAAAGAGGCCATGGTTGATGAAATGGCATCTTTGCACAAAAACAAGGCTTGGGTTTTGGTGGAGCTACCAGCTAAAAGGAAACCCATTGGAAACAAATGGGTGTTCAAGAAGAAGAAAAATGTAGAAGGAAAGGTGGAGAAATACAAAGATTGATTGGTAGAAAAAGGTTATTCCTAGGTGCTGGGAATTGATTTTGGTGATATTTTTCTCCTGTTGCCAAGGTAACTTCTATTATATTAGTTTTATCTGTTGTTGCTGCTATTGATTTTGAGGTAGAAAAGATGGATGTGAAGACAACATTTCTTCATGGGGATCTGGAAGAGGAAATCTACATGAAGCAACATGAAGGCTTTGCATTGAAGGGTAAGAAAGAACTGGTATGCAAGTTAAAGAAGTCTCTGTATGGGTTAAAAAAATCACCAGCATGTGGTATCAGAAATTTGATACATTTATACAGGGACTTGGCTTCACGAGAAGCAAAGCAGATCACTATGTGTATTTTAAATTAATTGGTGACTGTTTTATTTATCTAGTCTTGTATGTGGATGATATGTTGCTGGTTGGAAATGACAAAAAAATTATCGAGGGTTTGAAGACCCAATTGTCCTCCAAATTCGACATGAAAGATGTTGGTGCTACAAACTATATTTTGGGCATGGAAATTAGAAGAGATCGTGTAGAGAGGAAGCTATAGTTAAACTAGAGGAAGTATGCTGATACAATACTATGGAGGTTTAATATGCAGGATAGTAAATCGGTGAAGGTTCCTATTCCTGTAGGTGTGAAGTTATCTACTGAACAGTGTCCCAAGGCACAAGAAGAGGAAGAGGACATGTCCTGTGTTCCATATGCAAGTGTAGTCGGTAGCTTGATGTATGCAATGGTCTGTACTAGACAATACATTGCACATGTAGTGGGAGTATTGAGCAAGCTTACGTCAAAACCAGGGAAGGAGCTCTGGACAACAATGAAGCGAGTTTTCAGGTATTTGCGTGGCACTAGTGATTATGGTTTATGCTACCAAGGAAGACCATGATTGGACAGAGTGTTGGATAGTCATGGCTTTGTTGATGCAAACTGGGCTAGAGATCTGGACCAGAGAAGATCTACAAGTGGGTATTTGTTTAACGTATTTGGAGGTGCAGTCAGTTGGATTAGTAAGAAACAATCTGTAGTGGCTCTATCAACTACAAAGGCATAATACATGACAACCACTCATGCAACCAAGGAAGTATTTTGGTTGCATAGATTGTGTTCAAGTATGGGGTTAGTATAGGGAGTTATAAGGATAAAATGTGACAGCCAAAGTAAAATTTTCTTAGCAAAGAACCTTGCATATCATTCAAATACAAAGCACATTGATGTTCAGTATCACTTTGTGAGGGATATGATAGAAGACAAAAAGGTGTTGCTGGTAAAGGTGGACACTTTGAAGAATACTACAGATGCATTGACAAAATTTGTGAGCTCTGAGAAGTTCTCTTGGTGTAGAGAAAAAATCGGCGTTGCAGGGTTGGATAAATGACTAATCTCTTGTGGCCCCATGTGGAATGAAAACAACAAGGGGTAGAATGTTGGGGTTTGTTATATTATTTCCACAACTAGCCCATGTGGTTAACCGAGGGGTTAGAGGGGGGGCAAAGCCCCCCCTTCGTTGCACCAATTGCGTAGCGGGGGGGTCACAGGGAGTTTGAGGGGTGCAGGTAACCCTGCTGTATGGGGTCCGGGCAACACCTCAAATTTTTTTGTTTTTGGACTATATATTAGGTTGGGCAGACCTACCTATTTTTTTGTGCATGATTTTCGCAGATGGTTTTGGACACAATGGTTTTCGGTCCATGGTTTTGGACATGATGGTTTTCGATCCATGGTTTTGGATGCGATGTTTTTCGATCTATTGTTTTGGACATGATGGTTTTTGGTCCATGGTTTTCAACGCGATGGTTTTCAGTCCATGGTATTGGATGCTTCGTCATGTATAAATATGTATTGTAACATTGAAAGGAACATAATGAAAAATTAAATAGGTAGTCCCGGTTTTGGGATCCATGTGAAAATCTCTATGTATATGTTTTTTTTGTGTCATGCGCTAGCATTTTTTATTTTCTATGTTTTAGAATTCGTATGCAGGTAATTTTTGTACAGTGTTAAACATGATGGTCCTTCCGATTGTCACTATTCAGCTGGTGAGATACCACTGGGATTCCAAGCCAGAATTTTATGGAGTAAGAAGAAGCTTGATTCTTTGATGGAAGAAAGGTAAATCTACTTCTAAGGGAGTTACTCTACTACAATAATGGAGAAGGTTGACATGTACTGCTAAATCACACCATTCCCTATTTAACCATTTAAGAAGCTATGCTAGGTAGAAATTCTAAATCAACATGAAACAAATGCTACTATCTAAGTTGTAGAAGTAAGAAGCATCAAACAACACTAACACGCAAGTGAAGAGACTAAACTAATTTTTTTTTTGCTTTTAAGGTCTTTTTATGCAAAATCTAGTATGCAAATTAATTGTTCTTGTGGATGTGGCAGGTGAATTAAGGATGTTTGAGGATGGCTGGAAGGGTTATGAAATGGTTGGATTGTGTGGAGGACCCCTAGGAGGCTTTTGGTGACTTCCTACACGTTTTCCATCAATTTAGCCTCAAAACCAGTTGTTTCAGGAAAACCTACAGGTTGTACTAGAAACCTAGCAGATGATCTTGTAGAAATTACAGGAAACCTATAGGATACAGCTCTGAGCTAAATGTGAGGTGTTGGATCTGATGGGAGGCTTAGGAAAGGTGTGTGATGGGTAGAATGGAGTGGGAGAAGGTCTAGGATCACTCAGGAGTCAATATCCAAGATAAAAGATGGCTAGATTTTCTTAATGTGCTTCTAAGAATTTCTATGAAAAATGATGGAAAACTAGTGAAAGTGATGGGGAAAACAAGGGATGGCTAAGGTGGATGAAGTGGAAGGTGGATACTAGCTATGAAGTCTTAGTCTCCTCTTGAAGCGCCTGCTCTACATAAAACATGTGTGTATTCCCAAAAAGTTATGCAACAAGATACATTTTCATAATTTAGAAAAGCAGAATTAATGAATCAACTGCTTATACTATGCATGAAGAAAGTGGTTGAAAGGAATGAAAGCATGAGTGAGATCGACTACGGAAATGGAGATGAAAAAGATGAGAATGAAATCTACCTTGGAAAACTAACTGAATACTAAATTAAAGATATCAAACTCCAAAGCTCATAAAAGAACTATAAATCTATGTTTTTTGGGTTGCTTAAGGGCTGCTTCCTCAAGTCATGGTCCCAGAGGGAGGAAATGAGGCTGAGACACTTGCTAACAAACTTGTGGTGATCCTTTTTCTCCTTGATAACCTACTACTTGAAATAAGGCACAAATGGAAGAAAACTATTAAACAACCAATCTAATCTACACTACTTGTAATGGAGATGCATCTAAAAATCAAATTAACAATGAAGCTATGAATCTACACTAAACATACATGTACAATAAAGAGGAGCCTTAGCTACTAGGGTTGGGCCCTAACCCAAGAGCTTCAGCCCTCTGAGTTAACTCAGTGCTGGCTCAACACAAGACTCATTCGCATTACCAAAACAACAAATTACATCAAGAGAGATTTCACAAGCATTGCAACTCGAAAATAGCTTAGAGTTTTACAATAAAAATCCAAATCCTACTAAGGTCCTAGGCCTATCTACTTATACATCTGAAGTCCCCAACGAATTCCTTAAAATTAGGGAGGCTGGGCTCCCAAATTCGAGATAAACTAGTGCTTTGTCTCTCACTTTCTCGACTGCCTTCTAGTCCTCATGATTTGGTTCTTTGCACTCCGAGCTGATGTGATGAATGGAGGAGTAGTAAATGAGGAGGATTTACCTCCTACAATCCCTCTCCATTGTCCCATTCGAGTTTTGACCTTAGTATTTGCCAAAATTCTTTGATTTTCTCCTTTAATTCCGCATTCAATTCATATTATTCCACAAAGCATAATATCCGACTCTAACTCACCTCATAAACAAAATAGAATAAAAACCATGTAATAAGTTATGAGAAAAGTTGGTTTGACTAAGCTAGGAGGTGAATTAAGGCCCATATAATCACCCAATGATGAGGCTCATCACCACCTTCATCCAATCGATATGGACATGTACGACAATGAAATATTTACAATTCATATTGATGCTTCTCTTAAGGGAAAGGCCTCACATCATAATCAGGATGGAAATCAAAACAAGGGGGATCTACCTATGTTATTCATTGGGAAAAGCATAATTGAAGGACAATGGTTTCCTATATAGAAAGTTTTTCTATAGAAGAAACATCATATGACATCGTTAGGTAGGAAAACAAACACTGTGTGGGGTCAAATCTATGTATGTTGTGTCCAGAGTGGAAATAAATTTGTACAATGAAAGATCTCCGCACAATGAAATCCCTTCACACAAAACTCTCCACACAAGCACAAATGTTAGTGAACTCCTCTTAGAGACCGAGTATGAAAGTACAGAGAATAGTAATTTTTATGCACTCTAGTAGAATCAATTTTTTCGGTGCTCAAGACTTTGATAATCAATTATTTAAAGGTTGTAATAAATTCTCTCCTTAGAAAGAACTACAAAGAGATGGCTAAGTATCATTTAGCAAATTTTGCGTGGGATATTGTGAATGGATACAGCTCTAGCTACAGATAAATAATTGATTGTTGAAATTACTTCAAGCATTTGATTTCTCAAACAACATTCAAACCAATTAATTATCTTTTTTGACTATTTCTTTCATTGTGTAGAAAGTTTTGTGGTCAGAGATTTCACTACACAAAGAGTTTTCACTATGGAAAAAGCTTTCATTAGCCTTCACTGTTCAAAGTACACAACCTTTAATCAATTAATTAGTGCTAAATATTTTTTCATAGAGCTTTCATTTTTCCCAAAGATTTCAATGTACAGAGATATCTCATAAACAATATTGTTTTCTGCATTACCATCACAGAGATATGCATAAATTTAGAATTAAACTACTATCAATACTACACAGAGTGTGGAACATATACGAAAATAGCTTTCCTCTGCATCTACATTGCTGAAGCAATGGGAAATTATCATTTAGCAAACTGATGAATCACACCTGAAAAAATTAAATAGGATACAATGGGTAACTATCGTCTATCAAATTCCATGTCGAATATTATGAATGGATGTAGTTCTAACGAGGGACAAAAAATTGATTGTTGAAATTGTTTCACGTATTCGGTTAATCGAATGAAAACTCAAATCAATTAATTATCTTCGTTGACTATTTATTTCATTGTGAAAAAAGTTTTGTGTGAAGAGATTTCGATATTTTTCCTTTAAAACCTTTACGGATTTAGTTGTGTGGGTGAATCTATGTGGTGAAATTTAAAACATATTTTATTGTGCATAGTGTTTGGTGTAGAGAGGTTTCATTGTGCGGAGAACACAACATTTAATCTATTAATTAGTGGTAGAGCTTTGTGCGAAGAGCTTTGTGTGGATAAATTTCATTTACATATTTAGTCATGCCAATGAATCCATGTGATAAAATTTAACAACATTTTTATTGTGCAGAGTGTCTACCATAAATATGGCTTTCCGCACATCACTTTAGTCTTCCATAATGGAAACTAGTTGAGGAAAAATGTTTATGCATGCATTTTCTAAATAAACAATGAAAAAGGTATTTTATTAGCGGTAGATCTTTGTGTGGAGAGCTTTCATTCTGCAAAGAGATTTCATTATATTCAGTTTTGTGTGGAGAGTTTTATGTGAAAAAAATTCATTGTGTGGACTACACCAAAAGCTTTCACTATGCCAAGTGATTTCATTGTGTGGAGTGTCTGGTGTGGTGAGATATCATTGTGCATAATAAACAACCTTTAATCAATTAATTAGCGTAAAGCTTTCTGTGGAGAGCTCTGTACAAAAGTATTTCATTGTGTGGAGCTTTGTGCAAAGAGTTTTCTGTGAAGATATTTCATTGTACGAAGAGTTATATGCCATGATATTTCATTGTCCAGGCTTCTCTCTACACTCTGCATAATCTTTGATCAATTAATTAGCAGTAAATTTAGGGACTATGCTGCATTGGATCTACTCCCCTTGTAGTTTTTTGTGAGGATGTTTCATTGTATGAAGATTTTTGTGCCAAGAGATTTCATTGTGCAAAATTATCTTCACACTCAACGTAATAGTTTATCAATTAATTAGTGGGAGACGCAAGGACTATGTTGCATTATAGCTATTCCCCTTATTTCATATTGCATTGAATTTTCAAAGGAATGTGTAAATTATGGTATTGGATTTTTATTTTTTATAATATTCTTTTTATTAAAAAAATGGACTCCTATAAAATCATACTTTTTGAAAAAAAATTCCATTTTCCCAACATAGATCTAAAACGAATAAATAATAACTAATGAGTGTGATTGGAGAGTTAAGGAGAGTAGAAGAACTAGTCTTGCAGGGTAAGTATTTCTGATCGAAAAGCTTTAATCTTTGGGCAATTTCTAGTTCAAGATCTTATTTGAAGATGGTGGCGTAGTTATAGAACTGGAAATGTCAACAGATAGAACGTCCATCAGGATACAAGTGGGAGTGAAAATCCTCAACCATCACAACATTCATGCTTTGACCCTAGAGCCATTGTTCATCTTCTAGATTTTTGTGATTGTGTGAATAGAAATCTATGTAGACTTTAATGTACAACCTATAAAACCAATAAAAAAACACATAACATGTTTCAGTTGCAATTCAAAATGAAACAAAAATGGTGTTTCTATGACCTACAAGAACTACGATGATGCAACTGGAGTAGCAGTAAAGGGAAAAGAACTAGGATGCTGCAACTGGGGTAGGATCAAAGGGAAAAGAACTGGGATGTTGCAACTGGAGTAGCAACAAAGGAAAAAGAATTGGGATGTTACAACTGGAGTAGTAGCAAAGGGAAAAGAATTGGGATGCTGCAACTTCAGTAGAAAAAAAGGATGGATGCAGGTATCAAGAGAAACCTATAGCATTGAGTTTCGAACCAAGATAAGGAGTAATAGGTAGATCTTGTGGATGTTTTGGTTTGAGATGATGATAATTAGGGGCTTTCGAGGATAATCTAGGTAATTTGGAAAAATGTTTGAAGATTTCAAAGTTGTTGGATGAGTGCTTTTGGTAATAAGTCGTTAAATCCAGTCATTGTGTTTCCCTTCACTTCCGTCATCAAGCATCTGCAGGAATTCTTGAAGAAACTGATAGAAACTACAATAGTAAAATATTGTTTAGCCAACAAGTTTCCAACTTTGGTATTACATCTAGGGAGGTCACTGTGTGTTCAAAGATGGAGTTTTTTCTGGAGTTTCTTGGTATAAGGTACGTCATTAATCTAGAAAAAATGGACAAGAATGACATCTTTGAAGTTCTTCTACTGATCCTATGAATCTTTGTTTCCATTTTTATCTTACACCTCATGATTAGAGAATTAAGAGAATTTTTGAAGAATCATATTGTATAACACCATCAACAAGTCATTAAGAATGCATGTGTGGACCTTGAAAAGGTGGCAGTCTGATAGAAGGATCAATACAGTTTGTATTGGTTAGGGAGAATATGGAAATGTTGAGAGGAAGCTCACAAAGATTTTTTGGCATAAGACAATAACTTTCTCAGATAAGGATCTATGCATAGGAACAATTTGCTTCACTTGGGGAGAGGAGTTTCCTAATAAACATGAATAAATCATAAGGGAATGCATTGACTAGATTTGTAGACTATGTTGGCTCTAGATTAGCTTGACATGGTTCCATGTATGTTCCTGTTGTGCGGAAAACTTAATCGAGGGGTATTAGCAAGAAAAATCCTTCCCACCACTCAACAATTTTCTTTGCAAATTACAAGTAGGATTTTTTTTACAAGACTCAATCACGGGTCAAAGTCGAATCACAATGGTTTTCAAAGATTTGAAGCTCCATGAATTAATGGATTCACAGGTGGTTGGTGCATATGTGAGATAACTTGAGATATCATACACCTACCAAATAAACTTAGGGATTTTGATGCCATGACTGGTCCTCTCTCCGACCATCAAAATGGAGGATCACCTCAAGCAGACTTAACTCAAAGATAGCCTATGAAATTATTCCTACCAATTATACATTAAAGTGACGTAGCCCTGAACACATTCTATGGATCAACCAATTATGTACTGTAAAACATTCCCTGCTTTGTCTATTGGCTCTAAATCCCATAGTGAACTTATCATTAAATGACATAAAATCACCTAAGAACCTCCATAGTGGCATGCAGATCATTAGTAAAATTGTTTTGGGACACACTAAACACTCTAGAAATTGATCTGTCATACAGAGGCCCACCTACTTTTTCTTCCCTAGTCTACGGACTTTGGAAACATCACTAAGTGACACGGAGAATCCCAATGCGCTTCAGGATTGGTTGATATTTCCTGAACATGGAACAATGGAACAACTAACCATTCTCTCCCCTTTGGAAGAGGAGCTTCTAATAGACGTAGTGGTTCATGCTGAGGAACAATACAGTCGCTCCATACTTGAAGCACATGTGGAACTACAATAGCTTGACCTCCTCAAGTCAACGAACCTCCCTCCATGAATTCCCCTACATCCTCACAAACAAAAGGCAATCAAATTTGATACCCAAACATATGGTTTGGTCATTGAAGTGGAGGGATATTGGGAAGAATCCATAAAACTAAAAAATGAAGCTCTGGTAGGTCGATGGGTTTTCCGCCACATGAATTGTTTCCAAATGAAAATATGGACTGAAACATGGTGGCAACCTATCCTAAAAAACTTCCCAAGATTTAGTTCTCTCCATAATTGTTGGTTTGCATTTCATTTTCTTACTACAAAGGACACAAATTTGATCATTACCAGGCCATGGGTTCAAGGTCGTCGATACTTGTCACTCTAGTGATGGTCCTTTTGTTTTGACCCTGCCACAGACACTCCTTGGAGGAAAATTCTTCGGGAAAACATTTTGGGACTTCCTCTTGAACTCTGGACCTAGAAAGAAATAATAAATATTGCAATCTCAATTGGAAAATTTTACTACCTTAATGAAAGTAGCCTTGGAGGGATGATCAAAATTATTGCATGGGTGTTGATTGAAAGATCGCTCTTAGGGGGGATTCCTACGAAAATTGGCCTATATTGGGGACCATGATCGCGCAAGAAAATTGTTGATTATTGGTCAATTCCTTTCCTCTACCTCAGATGGCATGCCACGGGGACACTTGATGACATTATGCCTAGACAATCATGCTAGAGTGGACTCTTCTGAAGCTGTTGCAAGATGCGCATATTTTCTGACTCATTCCACCATTCATCATGACAAGTTAGATACTCTCCCCTCTGTAAAAATCAATACAAATGTCTCTCCCCACTCTAAATCCCCTCCTCTGAGAAACATCCCCATTACTTTCTCCTCCACCCTACCAAAAAAAAATTCCTCACATCTTGCCTCCAATAAACATATCCTTGCAATTCCTCATCCCTTATCCCCAATTTCCCTCCACATCATGGAAAGAAGACACAACACTTTCAAAAATACCCAATTGTCTTCCCCCAACACTCACCTCAACCTAATCATCAAAACTTCCTCATCTATCGAACATAAGCCCCTGTCATCACTTCTCACCCACAACTCTACATCCTCCTAGATAACAAAACCTAGAGTTGACCATGCCCCTCTGACAGCGACACAAACACCTGTTGATCAATTTTTCTCTTCCCCCATAAAATTTTGGGATCTTTCTGGAAGCACATTATCCTCTTTCTTAGAGGTCTTAGAGCTCAAAGTGCTTGCTATGGAGTCACAAGTCTCATAGGAACCCCTAACCATAATTTTCTTTTTTGATCTAGATGGCCCTCCTCCTCACTTTGTTGCCTATAAAAATGTGACCATCCATCGAAAGAAAGGCCTTAAGCTCAAAAAATAGCAAATTTCACCATTTCCCCATCTAATATGCTAGAACAATTCCAAAATTCACCTCTCATCCCTGCACAAAAATTCAGCCCTACTTCCTCCTGAAATAGACGCTGGGCTCTGATTTCCCCAAAATCTTAGGTCCTTAGTGTAGAAATTTCTATAAATCTAGCCCTGCTACCATGTAGAAATTCCTTGTAGATTCAAACTACTTATGTAATTTGCTAAAACAAAAGACTTCAATCTACTCTACTCATCAACGAAACAATTAATCGATCAATGAATCACAAAGCATACAAGAGAAAGAATTCAATCAACGCACTACACAATGATTTCATCTGGAAAGCCACAACTAAAAAACCCTGCTATTTGTATATTGCATTAGTCAGAAAAAATGAGAAGATCACAATGCTTTGCTCAAGCCCAAGCAACCTCTGCACTATCTCTATCTTCCTCACAACTTCCTAGATAAGCCTTAGCCAGTATTTAACCAATTTTATGGTTGCATAAGTCCCTATTTCCTTGCGATCTTCAATGACAAATTAGGCCCTTGTTTAATATGAATTTTCCTACGTTGGGTTGCATAGTTCCTTTAGGCCCTTCCTCTGTCTGCATGCACCATCTATACAATTCGGATAATTATACAACTAATAGTACACTACACTTGAACTCCAATCTCAATTGGGTAACTCTCATATTACACATGCATGAGTTATTTGTGGCTTAAATATCAGTTATCTAGTTGAACACATGAAGTTGCACCCCACTGCTAGACCTCCCACTCGTTCCTCCAACAGTTGGAACTAGTTTAATTGAAATTAACTTAATTTTACTAAATTAAACTTTTACAGCTCAAATTAAACTCAACCTAGGCTCCTAAAATTTTAGAACCACTCTACATGACTCAAGTTAGGCCCTCAACGAAAATTAATTTAACCAACTAACTCAAATTAACTTAGTTAACTTGTACAAGTTGTCTTGTGATGTGGAATTACAATTTTCTCCTAATTTAATTAAGGAAAAACTTAATTTAGGAATTTCTTGTTGCATTTTCAACACTTAGAGTAGAGCCCCCCAAACTTGACCTTCCATAATGACTATAATGTCTCTGAACATCAGGGGTTTGGGGTCATCCCATAAAATATGATACTTGAAAATCCTAATTTGCATTCATAATCTTGAAATTATTTTCAATAAAAAAAAATGACTAGTAAAGACAAGGCATGTGGGTGCCTACTATAGATATGTCAAAACTGGAATGTATGCACTGTTAGTGCTTCTAGATTATCTAGGAGATTAGCGGCAATGTGGAACCTAGAAAACTATAAATTCAAGGCCTTCAACACAATTGTGGGCTTACTCATCATGAAGGGTTGCAAAGGTTCCAAATTATCCCTTTGAATCATCAACATATATGTTCCATACTCAAACAAAAAGGAGTTTTCGACCAATGCTTACAACAGTGGCTTCGTTGAACTCGATTCACTGATATTAGCAAGGGATTTCAATTTCTCAACAAATTCCTTAGAGATATGGGGCTCCCATTGTAGTCCTGAATTGTTGGGGTCTTACTTCAAGGAATTATTAAGTCAGAAAATTCTCTAAGGCATCAAACCAACTCCAATTCAAATGACATGGAAAAATGAGCAATGGGGCTCAGAGAGAATATAAAAATGACTAGACCAATTCTATGTTCATGAATCAACTGTCAAAAAACTTAAGGCGCTGGACTAGAAGATCCTCCCAATGAAATTATATGATCATTTTCCCATTTTGTTGAAATGGACTAGAGAACTACAACAAAAAGCTATGCCTTTCAAATTTAACCACTTATGGCTGAAGGAGACATATTTCATTGACCTCATCCAGACCTTTTGGCAAACACCCTTTAGAGACCCTAGCTCTAAGAAAATGGACAAGATCAATTGCAAATTGAGAGCCCTTAAAGAAAGGGTCTGAAGATGGGATCGGAAGAAGAAAAAGGATCTAACCAGTGAGATTATTTGGATTAAACAACAATTCAAATACTAGAGGACCCATTTGACCCAACATATTTATCTGAACCCAGAAAACAAGAGATCCTACAACTGGAGATTCACTATTCACAGATCATGAGAAGTCAGTCTAAAGAATTGCAGCAGAAAGTATGCATCATGTGGGTTGAGGAGGGAGATAAGAACAACAATTTTTTCCATAAATAGATCAAAAGAAGGCAAAAAAGAAATTCCATTTGGATCATCAATTTGGAATTAGGTGAACAACTCACCACACAACAGGAAATCAGAAGGGAGGAAAAGAGACATTTCAACAACATATTTTTATCCTGGGAACATGTCTCTCTCAACATGCAGCCGGAAATATGTGACCTTTTCCCTTTATTTCCTAGAATGGAGGACACCAGGTATATGGAACACCCCATTACTCAAGAATAAGTCCTCTCTATATTAAAAGAAATGGGCCATGGAAAAATCCCTAGTCTGAACGATTGGATAATGGAATTATTCATCCATTTTCATGAGAACACGATTGTTGAGCTCACTGAGATGGTGGAGGAAAATTGCAACCTTGGTTAAGTATCATGTGCCACAAACATCAAATTCATCACTCTCATCCAAAAGGTTCTGCATCCTATCACCTTCTCTGATTATTGTTCCATCTCTTTGTCCAACACCATCTACAAATTGATCTCAAAAACCATTGCAAACTAGCTCAAACCTTTCTTGTCAAAAGACATTTCTACTGAACAGTTTGACTTCATTGAGCATTGAAAATTCCATGATGTTGTTAAAATCACACAGGAATTCATTTATTCAATTAAGACCTACCACCTATATGCCTACCTTTTGAAAATTGATCTCATAAAGGCATTTGACTATGTCGATTGGGAACTAATGTTGATGATTCTGCATAAAATTGCCCTAAGTTTTTCAATGATAAATTCCACGAAATATTGAATAAACACTGCCTCCCTTTCTATCATCATTAATAGTTGTAGAATTGAGGCTTTTGTGATCCATATCAAGTTTACGAGAGATTTTTCGGTGAAAATCACATGAAATACCATTCGTCGACGCGTTTCGAACCAAGCAGTGTGGTTCATCGTCAAGACAAGTTGAAGAAACAGATCCATCTTTGCATGTTAAATACTCTGAGCAGAGCCTCCAATGGCTAGCTTGATCAGCGGTTAATTTTGAATTTGGGATCAAGGTCATAAAAATTTTATAATTTAATGGAAGTTAGTTATATTAGGTGACCATTCCCTTAATATATATATATATATGTATATATATATATATATATATATATATATATATATATATATATATATATATCTATATATATATATATATATATATATATATATATAATAATTTTAATTGGTGTTAATAGTTAGTTAAAAAGGTACTATTTAATAATTAAAAATTATAAGATATTTAGTAATTCAAATGGAAGTTAGTTATATAAAGGACCTTTCTTTTAATATATGTATAAATTATATGTATATATATGAATACATAAATATATAAAGTAATATTAATAGGATGTTAAGATAATAGTTAGTTAGAATTAATAAATACATATAGAATGAGAAATTAATATTAAGTTAAATTAAATATCTAAATGTTAAATTAACCTTAAAAAAATAATAAATAAATAAATAAAAATGAAATAAAATAATAAAAATAAAAATAAATAAATAACTAACTTATCCAAAAATAAATAAATAACGTATCCAAAAAAAAAAAAAAACTAATTAATTAAGAACGAAGTTGGTTATAAAAGGTACTAATATTCTAAAAATATCAAAAAAATAATTGTATATGTTAAATTAATTTAATAATGTCTACATGTAAATAAATAAATAAATTAGAGGAGCAAAAAAAAAAAACAAGGAGGGGGGCAGAAAAAACGACTAGGAAGAGAGTTCTGGGACCCAAAACCTACTGATTTTCCAGCCATCCTCTCTATTGAGATTGCTCGGCCTCTTTTCAATCTTAAGAGCTTCCCTAAATTTCCGATGATGGAACTGCGAAACTCTAGCAATAACGCTAGCCTCCTCAATACAAACATCATGATTGGTTTTTTCTGCATGTTCAGCTAAAGTAGAAGACTTTTCTCTCCTATGCTTAAGGTCAGCGATGTGCTCACTAATCCTTTGATTAATGGAGCGACCAGTCTCACCAATATAGGGGGTCCCACAGGAACAAGGGATAATAAATACCCCTTTCATATCTTTCGGGTCAATGGGATCTTTCACTGATCTGAGGGACATAGGAATGGTGTTAAGGGGCCTAAAGGTTATAGGGACACTATTCATCTTGAGAATCCTTGCAATCTTATCAATGGTCCCTTGAACAAATGGAAGATGGACACCTGGAATCTGTTCCTTCGATTCCCTTTTAGCAAGAGAATTCTTGGCAACTTTAAAGAAAGCCTTCTGAACCATGTATCTACTATAACCATTCTCAAAAAAGACATCAAGGAAAATCCCATCTCCTTGACCATTCCCTTATATATTTATGTATTTATATATACATATAATTTATACATATATTAGAAGAAAGGTCCTTTATATAACTAACTTCCATTTGAATTACTAAATTTATTATAATTTTTAATTATTAAATAATACCTTTTTAACTAACTATTAACACCAATTAAAATATATATATATATATATCTATATATATATATATATATATATATATATATATATATATATCTATATATATATATATATATATATATATATATATATATATATATATATATATATATATATATATATATATATATATATATATATATATATATATATTAAGGGAATGGTCACCTAATATAACTGACTTCCATCAAATTATAAAATTTTTATGACCTTGATCCCAAAGTCAAAATTAGCCATTAGTCAAGTTAGCTGTTGGAGGCTCTGCTCAAAGTATTTAACATGCAAAGCTGGATCTGTTTCTTCAACTTGTCCTGACGATGAACCACACTGGTTGGTTCAAAATGTGTTAACAAATGGTATTTCATGATTAATAGTTCTCAAAAAAAAGTTTCTCAATCTCCAAAGGACTTAGACAATGCTACTATTTGTCTCCTCTATTGTTCCTTATCATTATTGATGGACTATCGATACAATGATCAAATGCACGTGACCATGGTCTCATTTATGGGTGTATCATAGCAAACAAGGTCCCTATCTACCATTTAATGTTTGTAGACGGCCTTCTCATAATTGGAAAATATGACCCCTTTGAATGGAGGGTGATCTTCAACACCCTCACATATTTTGGACTCGCATCAGGCGTTATTGTGAACCTTTTAAAGTCTAATGTAATTTCAAGTGAGCTAGAAGCAGATGGGACAAAGGAAATTTCCAATATCTTCGAGGTTCAAGTCTCACACTTGGACAATGGCTTCACTTACTTGGACTTCTTCGTCAAGCCTAATGGATACAGTAAAAAGGATTGGGACTACCTCCTTGAAAAAATCAATAAGTGACTTAATCAGTGGTATCGTCATTGGATCTCTTTGGGAGGGTGCCTTATTGTTGTCAAGTTCATTCTGAAAAAGAATTCTAAAAACATAAGATACATAATGATGCGAATATAAAAAAAAATACAGAGATATTTTCCCCTAGATCCCAAAACCGAGACTTCGAGATTGATTTTTCATTATATTCCTTTAAATGTTACAATACATATATATACATGCGGAAGCATTCATAAACCCTAATCCATTAACCCTGGGTTAGAACATAACCATAGTTCCCTTGGATAGATCTACAAAATACCATGGGCGAAAAATCATAATGCCCAAAACCATGTGCAAAACCCATGCACAAAACCATAGGTAGGTCCACGCACCTAATATAGAATCCAAAAAAACATTTTGGGGCACTCCCTCGGACCTTGTACAAGGGGGGCTACGACCCCCCTGAAACCTCCCAATAAGGGGGTTTGTGCCCCCCTTGTGACTTGCTTACTATGCCTGGTGCAATGAACAGGGTAGGTTATTTCCCCCCTGTGACCCCACATGCATGCAACTAGTCATGGGAAGAATATAACACACACCCAACATTATCCCACTTGTTGTTTCCTTTTCCACACAAGGGGTCACAGGAGACCATAGTCATTGGTCCAACCCTGCAACGCCCATTGTTTCTCTACACCAAGAAAACTTCTCAGTGTTCACAGACTTCGTTAATGCATCTACAACATTCTTCAAAGCGACCAGCTTTAACAACAACACCTTTTTGGCCTCAACCATATCCCTCACAAAGTAATACTAAACATCAATGTGCTTTGTCTTTGAATAATAAGCAAGGTTCTTTCCCAAGAAAATTTAACTTTTGTTGTCACAGTCTATCCTTATAGCTAATTGTACTAACCCCATACTTGAACATAGTCTCTACAACCAAAATGCTTCCTTGCTTGCAAGAGCGGTTGCCATGTATTCTGCCTCTATAGTTGAAATTGCCACTATAGACTGTCTCTCGCTCATCCAACTGACTGCACCTCCAAATAGGTTAAACACATACCCACTTATAGATATTATTTGATCCATATCTTCAGTCGATTCTGCATCAACAAACCCATGGATGTCCAAAAATCTCGCCAATCCTGATCTTATTTGGTAGCACAAACCATAATCGCTAGTGCCACACAAATACCTGAAAACCTGCTTCATTGTTGTCCAATGCTCCTTCCCTGGTTTTGACATAAACCTGCTCAATACTCCCACTGCATGTGCAATGTATGGTCTAATACATACCATTACATACATTAGATGACCAAATGCACTTGCGTATGGAACACGGGACATGTCCTCTTCCTCTTCTTGTGTCTTGGGACATTGTTTAGCAAATAACTTTACACCTACAGGAATAGGAACCTTCACTGGTTTACAATCCCGCATATTAAGCCTCTATAGTATTGACTTGACATACTTCCTCTGGATTAGCTAGAACTTCCTCTTTGCCCGATCTCATTTAATTTCCATTCCCAAAATATAGTTTGTAGCACCAAGATCCTTCATGTCAAATTGGAAGGACAATTGGGTCTTCAAATCCTGGATAATTTCTTTGTCATTTCCAATTAGCAACATATAATCCACAAACAAGACCAGATAAATAACATAACCAGTAATTAAGTTAAAACACACACAGTGATATGCTTTTCTTCTGGTGAAGCCAAGTCCCCGTATATATGTATCAAATCCTTGATACCACTCCCTTGGTGACTATTTTAGTCCATACAAAGAAATTTTTAACCTGCATACTAGTTCTTTCTTACCCTTCACCACAAAACCTTCAGGTTACTTGATGTAGATATCTTCTTCCAGATCCCTGTGAAGAAATGTTGTCTTCATATCCATATTTTCTACCTCAAAATCAAAAGAAACTGTAGGTTTTAACCCTGTACAGAAATTACCTCCATACAAATTCTAAAACACATAAAATAAAAATGTGAGAGCATAACACATACAACACATATACACAAAGATTTTCCCTTGCATCCCAAAACCAGGACTACCAGCTTGATTTTTAAGTATTATCCTTTCAATGTTATAATACATATTTATACATGCCGAAGCATCCAATGCCATGGACCGAAAACCATCACGTCCAAAAACATGTGCAAAAATCATAAACAAAACCATAGGTGTGTCTGCCCATCCTAACATAGGGTCCAAAACCAAAATTTTCTAGGGCACTACCCCCGACCACATAAAGTATAGTTACGGGTACGCCTCAAACCCCCTATGACCGCCCCTCGCTACAAAATTGGCGCAACAAAATGGGGGCTCCGCCCCCCCCTCTAACCCCTCGGTCAACTATGTGGACTAGTTATGGAAAGAATATAACACAACCCAACATTCTCCCACTTGTTGTTTTCTTTCCAAAAGGGGCCATAAAAGAGCTTAGTCACTTTTCTAGCCTTGAAATGCCCATTGTCTCTATACACCAAGAGAACTTCGCAGAGCTCACAGATTTTGTCAATGCATCTGGAATATTCTTCAAAGTGTACACCTTTACTAGCAACACCTTTTTGTCCTCTATCATATTCCTCACAAAGTGATATTGAACATCAAGTGCTTTGTCTTTGAATGATATGCGGGGTTCTTTGCCGAGAAAATTGCACTTTGGCTGTGACAGTTTATCCTTATAGCTCCCTGTACTAACCCCATACTTGAACACAATCTCTGTAACCAAACTGCTTCCTTGCTTGCATGAGTGGCTGCCATGTATTCTACCTCTGTAGTTGATAGTGCCACTACAGATTGTTTATTACTCATCCAACTGACTGAACCTCCAAATAGGTTAAACACATACCCACTTGTAGATCTTCTCTGATCCAGATCTCCAGCCTAGTCTACATCAACAAAGCCATGAATATCCAACATTTTGTCCAATCCTGATCTTCCTTGGTAGCAAAAACCATAATCACTAGTGCCACGCAAATACCTGAAAACCCGCTTCACTGTTGTCCAGTGCTCCTTCCTTGGTTTTGACATAAACCTGCTCAATACTCTTAATGCATGTGAAATGTTTGGTCTAGTACAGACCATTGCATACATTAGGCTACCGACTGCACTTGAATATGGAACACGGGGCATGTCCTCTTCCTCTTCTTGTGTCTTGGGACACTGTTCAGCAGATAACCTCACACCTACAGGAATAGGAACCTTCACCTGTTTACTATCCTGCATATTAAACCTTTGTAGTATTGTCTTGACATACTTCTTGTGGTTTAACTAGTGCTTCTTCTTTGCCCGTTCTCTTTTAATTTCCATGCCCAAAATATAGTTTACAACAACAAGATCTTTCATGTCGAATTTGGAGGACAATTGGGTCTTCAAATCCTCGATAATTTCTTTGTCATTTCCAACCCGCAACATATCATCCACATACAAGACCAGATAAATAACATGGTCACCAATTAATTTAAAACACACACAGTGATTTGCTTTGCTTCTGGTGAAGCCAAGTTTCCATATAAATATATCAAATTTCTAATACCACATCGTTGGTGACTGTTTTAACCCATACAGAGACTTCTTTAACATGCATACCGGTTCTTTCTTACCCTTCACCGCAAAGCCTTCGGGTTGCTTCATGTATATTTCCTCTTCCAGATCCCCATGAACAAATGCTATCTTCACATCCATCTGTTCTACCTCAAAATCAAAAGCAGCAACAATAGATAAAAGTAATCTAATAGAAGTTACCTTGGCAACAGGAGAAAAAATATCACCGAAATCAATTCCCAGCACCTGGAATAACCTTTTGCTACCAATTGAGCTTTGTATTTCTCCACCTTTCCTTCTGCATTTGTCTTCTTCTTGAACACCCATTTGCTGCCAATGGGTTTCCTTCCAGCCGACAACTCCAACAGATCCCAAGCCTCATTTTTGTGCAAAGATGCCATTTCATCAACCATGGCCATTTTCCAGAGTTTGCCATCCTCTGAATCTACTGCTTCCTTCATAGTTATGGGATAATTGTTAGTAATAGATAAAGCAAAATTTGAATAGAAAGTAGATGGACTACACCTTTCTGGCTGCCTTCTTTCTCAAACTAATCTTCTCACACCCAGAGTTTGTGGCTCTTCATCTTCTAATTCCTCCTTTGTTGTAGAGTCTGATTCTTCCTCCTTTAGCTCAAACTCTATCTTCAAAGGTTCCTTTGGTTGGACTTCATGTTTAATAACATCTTTTACCTCTCTGAACACCACATCTCGGCTGTACAAAACCTTCCGTGTGATTGGGTTACAATGATTATAACCCTTTAAACCATCTTTATACCCAATAAAGATGCACTTTTCAGATTTACTATCCAACTTGGTCCATTTCTCCTTTGGAACATGTACAAATGCATCACATCCAAATACCCTTAGTTGTGAAAGAGAGGGTTTCTTACCAGACCATACCTCCTGTGGATTCTTATCCTCCAACGCTGATGAAGGTGACCTGTTGACCAGGTAACATGCAGTACCCACCGCCTCTGCACAGAATTCTTGTCCTAACCTGACACCATTGAGCATGCTTCTTGCCCTTTCCATCAATGTCTTATTCATTCTTTCTACAACTCCATTTTGTTGAGGTGTATATGGAGTAGTATTATGTCATGTTATAACACACTTCTTACAGAATTCTTCAAATTCCTTGCCACAAAACTCTCCACCATTATCTATCCTCATCACCTTTATCTTATTCTATGTTTGATTTTCCACAAGAGCCTTAAATTCTTTAAACCTATCAAAGACTTTAGATTTATTCTTAAGGAAATATATCCATGTATTCCTTGAGAAGTCATATATAAATGATACATAGTACATAGACTTACCCACTGATGGAACCTTCATAGGTCTAAACACATCACTCTGCACAAGTTCTAATATCTGTTTCACCCTCTTACTACCAGAGGGGAAACTCACCCGATTCTGCTTCCCATATACACAATTTTCACAGAAATCAAAATCCAGAGAGTTATTACTCATACCTTATACCATAAATTTACCATGAGGTATTCGAAGGCCCTTCTCTCCAATATGTCCAAGCCTTTGATGTCACAACATGGTCTTCTCTCCAGAGACCACTAGATTTTCTGCTCCACTTTCAGGAAACATAGAACTGTTTCACCCATTAATAACAGTGCTACCTTGCATCTTGTACAGAGTTCCAATTCGAACTCCTCACATCAATACCAGTGCTCCCCAAACCATTTTGTAGGTATCCTTCTCGAACACTGTTTTTACACCTGCATCATCTAGCTTACTTACAGAAATCAGATTTCTAGCCAATGCAAGAATATGCAGAACACCAAGAAGTGTTCCAACCCTTCCACCTTGCAACTTCAACTTTACTTTTCCGTGACCAATGATTCTAGCCTTCCTATCATCCCCCAAGAAGATATCACCACAATCATACTTCTCATACTCACAAAACCACTCTCTATGGGGAGTGAAGTGAAATGATGCACCTGAGCCAATCAACCATGCCTCATGATCTACATGTGTACTTGAAGAAGCCAAGTACACATCCCCACCTTCATCTGAGGTGGTTTTCGCCTCTGTAAAAGGAGCATCATCAGATCTCTTTCCTTTATTAGGAACTTTAGATTTACAGTCCCTTATGTAGTGCCCTTCCTTTTCGAATTTCCAGCACACCACCTTTACAGGTTTTCCTGGAGATTTAGATCTCCCACTCGATGAGTTATTTTTGTTTCTGTTCTGGGACCATACACTCATACAGACAAGGCATCGCCATTCTGCCTCTCCATATTTTTCCATCTCACCTCCTCCATCAGCAAGGATGAGACTGTTTCATCAAACTACAAGGTAGTTGCATTGCTACCTATTGCAATAACTAGACTATCCCACGAATATGGTAGAGAACACAACAAACTGATGCATTTATCTTCATCTGAAATTTTAATATAAACAGATGCTAACTGACATACCATAATATTAAATGCATTCAGATGCTTTGTCACCGAGTCTCCATCTTTCATCCTCAGGTTATACAACTTTTTCTGCAGGAATAGTTTATTCACCAAAGACTTAGATTGGTACAAAGTCTCTAACTTGTACCACAAAGCCTTCATTGTAGCTTCCCCTGATACATTCAACAATACTAAATCTGAGACACATAATTGTATTATGCTCTTTATCTTTCGATCCAACTTATTCCATTCTTCATCAGACACTTCTGTTGGTTTAGTACCCGGATCTACTGCGATCCACTGATGGATCCTCCATCTTGAGTTTCCACAACTCAAAACTCTGACCACTAAATTTCTTGATCTCTATCTTTCCACTGCTCGCCATATTCTTTCACCACCAAAATCGATCTCGCAGATCTCCCACTGAATGGGGTTTACCACGGGCTTGAGCAAAACCCCTCAGCAACAAAGGCATCCCCTTGAAGCCAAAACTGCTCTAATACCAAATGTAGGTTTTAACCTCTTATAGAAATCACCTGCATACGAATTCTAAAACAAATAAAATAAAAATGTGAGAACATAACACATAAAACACATATACACAGAGATTTTCCCCTGGATCCCATAACCAGGACTACCAGCTTGATTTTTCATTATGCTCCTTTCAATTTTATAATACATATTTATACATACCGAAGCATCCAATACCATCAACCAAAAACTATCACGTCCAATACCATGGATCTAAAATCATCGTGTCCAGAAACATGTGCGAAAATCAATCACAAAACCATAGGTGGGTCCACCCATCCTAACATAGGGTCTAAAACCAAACTTTTTCGGGGCGCCACCCTGAACCCCATAAAGTGGGATTACGGGTATGCCTCAAATCCCTTGCGACCCCCCGTCGCTACACAATCAACACAACGAAAGGGGGGTTCCGCCCCCCCTTTAACCCCCCAGTTAACTACATGGGCTAGTCGTGGAAAGAATATAACACAACCCAACATAAACAAAAAAATATTAAAGTAATCTAATAGAAGATAGCTTGGCAACAGGAGAAAAAATGTCACCAAAATCGATTCTCGGCACTCGAGAATAACCTTTTTCTACCAACCAAGCTTTTTATTTATCCACCTTGCCTTCTGCATTCATCTTCTTCTTAAACACACATTTTCTTCCAATGGGTTTCCTTCCATCCAAAAACTCCACCAGATCGGAAGCCTCATTTTTGTCTAAATATGAAAATTTCATCAACCATGTCCTCTTTCCAGACTTTTCCATCCTCTAAATTTGTTGCCTCCGTGATAGTTTTGGGATCATCATTAGTAATAGATAAAGAAAAAGTTGAACAAAAAGAAGATGGATTATACCTTTCTGGCTACCTTATTTCTCTAAATTTTCTTCTCATGGCTGAAGTTTGTCGCTCTTCATCTTCTTATTCTTGTTCTACTGTAGCATCTGATTCTTCCTCCTTTAGCTCAAAACTCTATATTAAAATGTTCCTTTGGTAGTAATTCTTGTTTAATAACATCTTTAACCTCTATAAACACCACATATCAGTTGCCCATAACCTTCCTTGTTTCTTAGTTCCAAAGCTTATAACCTTTTACATGATCCTTATGCCCAATAAAGATGCACCTTTTAGATTTACTATCCATATTAATTCTTTTCTCCTTTAGAACATGTACATATGCATCACATCCAAATACCCTTAGATGTGAAAGAGAGGGTTTCTTACCAATCCATACCTCATATGGAGACTTATCCTCCAAACACATCACTGTGCACAAACTCTAATATCCCTTTCGCCCTCTTAGCACCAGAGGGGAAACTCACCCGATTATGCTTCCCATATATACATTTTTCACATAAATAAACTTCTAGAGAGAAATTAGACATACCTTCTACCATACCATTATGATAAGGTATTCGAAAGCCATTATCTCCAATATGTCCAAGCCTTTGATGGCATAACATGGTATTTTCTCTAGAGACCACTAGATTGCTTCACTTTCAAGAACCATAGAACTGTTGCACCCATTAATAACAATACTACATGTAAGATTGTACAGAGTTCTAATCCAAACTCCCTGAACCATGTTGCAGGTATCTTTCACAAACAATGTTTTTACACCTGCGTCATCCATCTTGCTTACAGAAATCAGATTTCTAGCCAATGTGGGAATATGAAGAACACCCAGAAGTGTTATAATTCTTCTACCTTGCAACTTCAGCTTGACTATTCTGTGTTTGATGTTTCTAGCCTTCTTGTCATCCCCTAAGAAGACATCACCACCATCATATTTCTCATACTCGCATAACCACACCCTATGGAGAGTGAAGTGAAAGGATGCACCTAATTCAATCAGCCATGCGTCATGATCTATATGTGTACTTGAAGAAGAAGACAAGTTCGCATCCCCACCTTCCTCTGAGGTGGTGTTTCCCTCTAAAGAAGGAGAATCATCTGATCCCTTTACTTTCTTGGGAGCTTTAGATCTACAGTCGCTTTTGAAATGTTCGTCCTTTCCACATTTCCAACATACATTTACATGTTTTCCTAGAGATTTAGATCTCCCACTTCAGGACTTATTTTTATTTTTGTTCTAGGACTGTCCTCGTACAGACAAGGCATCTCTATTTTGTCTCTTCATATTTTTCTATATCATCTCCTCTGATAGCAAGGACTATTTCATCAAACTTCAAGGTAGTTGTATTGCTACCTATTGCAACAACCAGACTATGCCATGAATTTGGTAGAGAACATGAAAAATTGATGCAATTAAATTCTTTTAGAATTTTTATATCAACATATAACAACTGACTTACTACAATATTAAAGGCATTTAGATGCTCTATCACTAAGTCTCCATCCTTCATTGTCATGTTATACAACTTTTTCCGTAGGAACAATTTTCTCACCAGAGACTTAGATTGGTACAAAGTCCCTAACTTGACCCACAAATCATTCACCATAGCTTCCCCTGATACATTCAACAATACTAAATCTGAGATACACAATCATATTGTTCTCTTTTCCTTCTGATCCAACTTCGCCCAATATTCTGCTAACATTGTCGTCGATTTAGTACCAAGATCTACTGTGATCCCCTGATTTTCATCCACCAGTAGATCCTCCATCTTGAGTTTCCACAACTCAAAACATTGACCATTAAATTTATTGATCTCTATATTTCCACTGCTTGCCATATTATTTCACCACAAGAATTGATCCCGCAGATCTCTCAATGAACAAGGTCTACCATAGGCCTGAGTAAAACCCCTCAATAGCAAAGGCATCCCCTTGAAGTAGAAACAACTCTGGTACCGAATGTTATTTTTAACCTTCTACAAAAATTAACTACATATGAATTCTAAAAACAAAAGATAAACAATGAAAAGAATATAAAACAAATACACAGAGGTTCTCCCCTAGATCCCAAAACTGGGACTACCAAATTAATTTTTTGTTAGGTCCCTATGATACTAGTGATTCTCCCATTACTATTTTCATTGTAGCCATTATTGTTATTATTGTGCCCCTATTGTCTCCATTTTGTTATTAGTGTGCCCCATAGAAGCCTACTATTGTTATTGTTGTGCCCTTATATTATTATTGCTATGTTGGATTTGATTATATTGTGACCCCTTAGATTCCTATATATAGAAAGGAGGTTTAGTCATTTGTATCATCTAATAATTGTTCATTTGTGTAATATAAAGGAGGTTGGCCCCTCGAAGAGGCTGATTTTTAAGTCATTGATCTATCCTTTCTATATTTTTGTGAGTTGGCTCATAACATTTGGTATCAGAGCTTTGGATTCTAGGGTTTTGCTGCTCCAACCAAGTCATCGTGGAATTTTCGCTAAATTTTTTTTTTTCTGTGATGTTTTAGAAGCTAAAAAAAAAATACATTTGAGATGAAATCTTGATTAGCTTTGGGTCCAAATTTCAAATTTTGTTTCACTATATGTTCAGAGATATGATGTACGGAAGTTAGGGTTTTTGTAGGATCCCAAATTACAACCCAAACATGTGACCTTGGGAAAATCGTCATAACTTTCTCTCTGAGTATTAGATTGAAATTTCCTCAAAAGTTACAGAAATAGGACAGACTGTAATTTTTTGTGCATCGTCTTTACATCTAAAGATTGGAATAGTGACACGTGGCACTTCGTACAAGTTCACTCTACTGAAAACATGTCATCTTGGGATATTGGGCATAACCCTTTCTTGGAGAATCCAATTTCAATCAGACTGCTGGCATTGGAAAGAGGACTTAGAGGGCTAACAGATTTTGTAATTTTAGACCTTGGAGATCCGAAATTTTAGAGATACATCAGATTCAATATCAAGCTCCTACAAAGTGAAAAAAAGTGTGTAGGTTTTTTTTTGTATAAGTTTGGATTGAAAAATTAGTTTGAAGGAATTCAAAGGGAATAGTGAAGCAAAATTATCATTAATTTATGCCCTGAAGAAAGAAAATGGAAACACCTAGTAAGCAACATGAAAGCTCTAGTATGACTCATGAAGAAGATGAAGAAATGCAACATGATATATCAAAAATACAAGACCAAGTGCAACAAAATTCACTCTCACAAAAAGTAACACAAGCTAATATGGATGGTTTAAATAAAGGCGTGGAAGCTAGTATGTATAGCGTGGAAGATAAGATGTATGGTTTAAGGGAAGGCATGAAAGCTAAGATGGATGGTTTAAAGAAAGGAATGGAAGCTAAGATGAATGATGTGGAAGCTAAGATGGAAGGGAAAATGGAGGATTTGAAGACATATTTGAAAAATTTGCTACAAGAAATGTTTACTAATGGTGAAAGGGCAGTAAAGGAAACTCATGATGAGAAAAAATAAATGTTAATCATGATTTCATAGAATCTAATATTGGATTGAAGACCCACCATGCTCCAGAGATAGATATGAGGAAATTTGATGGCAACGATCCCGTAACATGGATACTACAGATGGAGAAATATTTCAATCTCCATAATGTGCAAAACATACAAACGATATGCATTGCAACTTTATATTTGGAACCAAGTCAGTTTGTATGGTATCGATGGCTTTGCTCTCGTAAACAAATTTTCAGCTAGGAAATTTTTACAGAAGAAATGATAGCACATTATGAGGATATAAAAAGCAACACCGTTTTTAGCCAATTTATAAATCTCAAACAAAAGGGTTCAATGATGGAGCACATTGAGCACTTCCAAAAATTGAATATAAGGGTAAAAGATATTCTGGAGGAGCATAAGATTGATGTGTTCATAGGGACATAAAGGATAACATCCAACATCAAGTTTGCCTTTGGGAACCTAATTCATCAGAGAAGGCATTCATTGGATAACATCCACTCACAACTATAAAGATGGAAGTGTTGTTTCCCCTAGCCTTCCAAAACCTACAAGGTTGACATCACAACAATTGGAAGAAAAGAGAGAAAAAGATCTTTGTTATAGTTGTGATAGGAAATACACTGAAGATCATAAGTGTGCTGAGAAGAAATTATTTTACATAGATTGTGAAGAGGAGGAACAAAAGGAACAAGAAACATAAATATAAGAGGATATACTCGAGGAAAAAACCCTAGAGAAATAAGAAATGAATCCGACCATATCTTGTAATGCATTGGATGGAATTACCACTCCTCAAACTATGAAGATAGAAGGACATATCAAGAAGAAAAAGGTAATAACGTTGATTTATTCGGGTAGTACCCATAATTTTATTCATTGTAAGGTAGCCACGGAATTGAATTGCTTCCTATATCCAGCATCAAAGTGTCAAGTGACTGTTGCAAGTGGAGGAACCATAAATTTCTCTCGAAAGTGCCATATTATCAAGCTATCCATGGGAGAATATGTATGGAATAGACCAATTATTTCCATTCCAATTGGTGGTTTTGCTGTTGTACTAGGAGTCCAATGGCTACAATCCTTGGGTACAATAGGTTTTAATTTTCAAAAACTTTTCATGAAATTTTGTTTGGAAGGAAAGGAAGTTGAATTAAGGGGTATTATAGGGAAACCAGGAAAGATAATTAGCTTTAACGAAATGACAAAACCTTTAAAGAAAGAACAACAAGTCATAATAGCACAATTATGTTCGCTAGATATTCCCACATCGAAATCATCTATTTCTTCAAATCTCAAAAAGGTCTTGGACAATCATTCCAAGGTATTTGGGACTGCTAAGGGCCTCCCACCTATTCGTGATCATGATCATGCTATTCATTTGATTCTAGGAAGTGTTCCTCCAAACATCAGGCCTTACAGATGTCTATATGCCCAAAAGAGTGAAATTGAACGTATGGTTGAAGAAATGCTAGAGGATGGTATAATTCAACCTTGTCAAAGTTCTTCCTCTACTCCAGTAGTATTGATGCATAAGAAGGATGGATCATGGCGCATGTGCCTGGATTATAGGGAGCTCAACAAGTTCATTATTGAAGATAAATTTTCCATTCATGTCATTGATGAATTATTGGATGAATTGCATGAATCAATTGACTTCACCAAGTTGGACCTTCATTCAGGATATGATCAAATCAGAGTGAAGACTGAAGACATTCTGAAAACAAAATTCAGAACTCATGAGGTTCATTATGAATTTTTGGTCATGCCATCTGGCCTTATCAATGCACCTTCTACATTTCAAGGTTTGATGAATTCCATTTTCAAACCCTTCCTTAGAAAATTTGTGTTAGTATTTTTTGATGATATATTAATCTACAACAAATCTTGGAAGGATAATGTTCAACATGTTGACAGGGTGCTCAAACTATTGGAGGAGAAACAATTATATGAAAGAATCTCCAAATGTTTCTTTGGAGTACAAGAGATGGAATATTTGGGTCATATTATACCTTATGAATGTGTTAAGGTAGACCCTAGAAAAATCAAAGCCATTAAAGAATGGAAAATCCCCACATCCATAAAACATCTGCGAGGATTTCTTAGGTTGACAGGGTATTATCATAAGTTTGTTAAGAATTATGGGATAATAGCATCACCTATAACAACATTATTGAATACAGATACATTTTCATGGACTCTAGAAGCAACAAAGGCCTTTTAACATCTTAAAGAGGCAATGTGCCAAGCACCGGTCTTAGCTATGTCGAACTTCAAGAAAAACTTTATTGTAGAATGTGATGCCTCGGGAAATGGAATTGGTGTTGTTTTAATGAAAGAAGAAAGACCCATTGCTTTCAAAAGTCATCCAATCAAAGGAAAGTATTTACACAAAGTTATTTAGAAGGAAGTATTGGCAATACTACATACATTTAAGACATGACGACCCTACCTAATGGGAAGACACTTCAAGGTAAAAACAGATCATGATAGCCTTAAATACTTTTTAGAAAAAAATTATCTTCAGAAGAGGAGAAAAAATGGGTCACTAGGATGTTGGGTTATGAATTTGAAATCATCTACAAAAAAGGGTAGAAAAATGTTGCGGCAGATGCACTCTCAAGAAAGGATGAGGATGTGGAAGCATTCCTTTGCACCATTTGTATTATCCAACTAGATTGGATAAACGAAGCATGGGATGAATGGAAGAATGACGAATAAGTGTGGAAGCTCATTCAAAATTTACAACAATATCCCAAGACATTTGATACATTTAGCTTGAAAAATGATTCGTTATGGTATAAAGATCATTGATACCTAAGTAAGAATTACCAACTCAAACAAAAGCTTCTTATCGAATTTCACACTTCTCCCTTAGGAGGGCACTCAGGATTTGTAAAATCTTACCACAGGGTTAAGAAGGAATATTTTTGGGATGGCCTTAAATTTTATATTCAAAAGTTTGTGGTTAAATGTTTGGTTTGCCAACAAAATAAAGTTGAAACAATTAAGACCCCAGGTCTATTACAACCTTTATCCATTCCAATCCAACTTTGGGATGACGTTTCAATGGATTTTATCACACGTTTACACAAGTCCGAAGGAAAGAGTGTCATCATGGTCACAATTGACAGACTTACCAAGTATGCACACTTTTATGCATTATCTCATCCATTTAAAGTGAGTAAAGTTTCTACTACATTTATGGAAACAATTCAAAAGCTACATGGAAACCCAAAGATTATTTTAAGTGAGAGAGATCCCATTTTCAATGGAAATTTTTGGATAGAATTATTTTCTTGTCTCGGTACTCAGTTAACACATATCTCATCTTATCATCCTTAATCTAATGGGAAAACTAAGATAGTAAACAAATGTTTGGAAGGATATATTCGTTTCTTTGTCTTTGATAAACAGACACATTGGGTCAAATGGTTGCCTCTGGTTGAATATTGGTATAACACTTCCTTCCATACTACAACAGAAATGACCCCATTTATGGCACTTTATGGATATCATCCACCATCCATCACATCATATTTAAGATAAAATTATAAGGTTCAAGTAGTGGAAGATCACATCAAGCATCAACAACAAGTTCTCCAACTCTTAAAGGATAACCTCAATTAGGCGCAGCATAGAATGAAATAATAGGGAGATAAACATCGCAGCGTAAGAAGTTTTGATGTAGTTGACTGGGTATTCCTATGGCTATAACCATATAAACAAATGTCCCTCAAGCAAGCTAAGAAGGATAATAAATTATCAACAAATTATTATGGTCCATACAAGGTGTTGCAAAATATTGCTACTATGGCATACAAATTGGAGCTTCCTGCAGCTTCCCAAGTGCACCCAGTTTTCCATGTTTCATGTTTAAAGAAGGTTATAGGTGACAAGCTCCCAATTCAACCAATATTTCTAGAACTTGATGAGGAAGGAAAAATCATATTGGAACCTAAAGCAGTCACAGAAACAAGAATTGGATAGCTATGAAATCGATCAATTTCGGAGTATCTCATCAAGTGGAAGAACTTACTCGCTAAAGATTCCACATGGGAGGATGAGAATTTTATACAAAATCATCTAGAACTACTGAAGCGTTGAGGAAAACACTTTTTTGAAGGAGAGGGGCATGTTAGGTCCCTATAATACTAGTGATTCCCCTATTACTATTTTCATTGTAGCCCTTATTGTTATTATTGTGCCCCTATTGTCCCCATATTGTTATTAGTGTGCCACATAGAAGCCCACAATTGTTATTATTGTGCCCTTATATTATTATTGTTAATTGGTTTGGATTATATTGTGACCGCTTACACTCTCATATATATAAAGGAGGTTTAGTCATTTGTATCATCCAAGAACTGTTCATTTGTGTAATGTAAAGGAGGTTGGCCCCTCAAAGAGGCTTATTTTGAAGTCATTGATCTATCATTTCTATCTTTTTGTGATCTCGTTCATAACATTTTTCATCATATTCCTTTCAATGTTATAATACATATATACACATGCTGAAGCATTCATAAACTCCAATCCATTAATCCTGGATTAGAACATAGTCATAGTTCCCTTGACTGGATCTACAAAACACCATGGGCAGAAAACCATGATGCCCAAAACCATGTGCAAAACCCATGCACAAAACATGTTGGGTGTGTGTTATATTATTTCCAGGACTAGTCATAGGCGCGAAGCCGGGGAGTTAGAGACGAGGCAGACCTACCTATGGTTTTATGCATGGATTTCACACATGTTTTTCGGTATGATGGTTTCTTGCCCATGGTATTTTATAGATCTGGTAAAGGGAACTACGATTATGTTCTAATCCAAGGTTAATGGATTGGGGTTTATGGGTACTTCAACATGTAAATATATGTATTGTAATATTGAAAGGATTATCATGAAAAATCAATTTGGTAGTCTCGATTTCTGGATCCAGGGGAAATATCTATGTATTTGTTTTGTGTTTCTTGCCATTGTGTATTTTCTATTTTTGAAGAATTCGTTTGCAGGTAATTTCTATACAGGGTTACAACTTACATTTGGTATCATAGGTGTTTCAACTTCAAGGGGATGCCTTTACTACTAAGGGGTTCTTTCTCGGGCTTGTCATAGGCCTTGTTTAGTGAGAGATATGTGGGATCAATTGTTGCAGTGAGAGAAGATGGCAAGTAGTGGAAAGATAGAGATCGAGAAATTTAATGGTAAGAGTTTTGAGTTGTGGAAACTCAAGATAGAGGATCTGCTGGTGGATAAATATCAATGGACTGTGGTATATCTGGGTACTAAACAAATGACAAAGTCTAAGGAAGACTAGATGAAGTTGGATCGGAAGGCAAAGAGCACTATACAGTTGTGTGTCTCAAATTAAATATTTTTGAATGTATCAGGGGAAGCTTCAATGAAGCATATGTGGGACAAGTTACAGACTTTCTACCAATCTAAGTCTTCGGTGAATAAATGGTTCCTACAAAAATGTTGTATAACCTGAGGACGAAGGATGGAGACTCAGTGATAGATTATTTGAATTCCTTTAATAATGTGGTAGTCTAGTTGTTATTTGTTCATATTAAAATTTTAGATGAAGATAAATGCATCAATTTGTTGTGTTCTCTACTAGATTTGTGGGATATTCTGGTTGTTTTTATACGTAGAAATACAATTACCTTGCAGTTTGATGGAATATTGTCATCCTTGTTATCAGATGAAATGATATGAAAGGATATGGAGGGTCATAATCGAGATGCCTTTTCTATACGACGATGGTTCCAGAATAGAAACAAAAATAAGTCCTTGAGTGGGAGATTTAAATATAGAAGGAGATCTAAATATCTAGGAAAAATTGTAAAGGTGTGCTGTAAATGTAGAAAGGAAGGGCACTTCAAAAAGGACTGTAGATATAAATCTTGTGAGAAAGGAAAGGGATCTGATGATGCTCCTTCTGTAGAGGAAAAGACCACCTCAGAGGAAGCTGGTGGTGTGTACTTGGCTTCTTCTTCAAGTACACATGTAGATCAGGAGGCATGGTTTCTTGACTTAGGTGCATCCATTCACTTCACTCTCCATAAGAAGTGGTTCTGTGAGTATGATAAATATGATGGTGGTGACGTCTTCTTAGGGGATGACATGAAAGATAGAATCGCTGATCGTGGAAAATTGAAGTTGAAGTTACAAGGTGGAAGGATTAGAACACTTCTAGGTGTTCTGCATATTCCTGCATTGGACATAAATTTGATTTCTGTAAGGAAGTTGGATGATGTAGGTGTAAAAACAATGTTTGAGAAAAATAACTGCAAGATGGTTCATGGAGCACTGGTATTGATGTAGGGAGTTCATATTCGAACTCTGTACAAGCTTCGGGGTAAGATTGTTATTCATGGGTGTAATAATTTTATGGTTCCTGAAAGTGGAGCATAAAATCTAGTGCTCTCTGGAGAAAAGACCATGCTATGGCATCAAAGGCTTGGACATATTGGAGAGAAGGTCCATTGAATACGCCATGGTAATGGTATGGTAGAAGGTATTTCTAATTTCTCTCTGAATTTTGATTTTTATGAAAATTATGTGCATGGGAAGCAGAATCGGGTGAGTTTTCCCTTGGTGCTAAGAGGGTGAAAGGGATATTAGAGCTTGTGCACATAGTTGTGTTTGGACCTATGTCGGTTCCATCATTGGGTAATTCTATGAAATATGTACCATTTATAGATGACTTCTCAAGGAATACATGGATATATTTCCTCAGGAAGAAATATGAATTCTTTGACAGGTTTAAATAATTTAAAGATCTCATGGAAAACCAATAGAAAAGAAGATAAAGGTTTTGAGGATAGATAACAATGGATAGTTCTGCAAGAAGAATTTTGAAGAGTTTTGTAAGAAGTGTGGTATAGCACAATAGAAGACTAATCCATGCACACCTCAGAAAAATGGAGTTGCGAAAAGAATGAACAATACATTGATGGAAAAGGAAAAAAGCAGGCTCAGTGGTGTTAGGTTAGGATAGGAATTATAGGCAGAGGTGGTGGAGATTGCATGTTACCTAGTCAATAGATCACCTTCATCAGCATTGGAGGATAAGACTCCACAAGAGGTATGCAATGGTAAGAAAGCCTCTCTTTCAGATCTGAGGGTATTTGGATGTGATGCATATGTACATGTTCCAAAGGAGAAAAGAACCAAGTTGTATAGTAAAAATGAAAGGTTCATATTTATTGGGTATAAGTATGGTTTAAAAGGTTATAAACTTTGGAAACCATAAAGAAGGAAGATTGTGTACAACCACAATGCGGTGTTTAGAGAGGTGAAATATGTTATTAAACATGAATTCCTACAAAAGGAACCTGAGAAGATAGTGTTTGTGCTAAAGGAGGAAGAATCAAAATCTACATCAGAAGATGAAGAGCCACAAACTCCACCGGTGAGAAGATCGATTCGAGAAAGAAGGCAACCAAAAATGTATGGTCTATCTGCTTTCTATTCAAATTTTTCTTTATCTATTACTGATGATGATCCTAGAACTATCAGGGAAGAAGTACATTCAGAGGATGGAAAACTATGGAAAGAGGCGATGGTTGATGAAATGTCATCTTTGCACAAACAAAAGGCTTGGGACATGGTGGAGTTGTCATCTGGAAGGAAACCCATTGGCAGAAAATGCGTGCTTAAGAAGAAGATGAATGTAGAAGGAAAGGTGGAGAAATACAAAGCTCAGTTTGTAGCAAAATTTTATTCCCGGGTGTCAGGAACAGATTTTGGTGATATTTTTTCTCATATTGCCAAGGTTGCTTCTATTAGATTAATTTTATCCGTTGATGCTGCTTTTGATTTTGAGATAGAATAGATGGATGTGAAGACAACATTTCTTTATGGGGAGCTAGAATAAGATGTCTACATGAAGCAACCTAAACGGTTTGTGGTGAATGGTAAGAAAGAATTGGTATGTAAGTTAAAAAATTCTATGTATGAGTTAAAAAAATCACCAAGGATGTGGTATTAGAAATTTGATACACATATACGGGGACTTGGATTGACCAGAAGGAAAGAAGATCATTGTGTGTATTTTAATTTAATTGGTGACTGTGTTATTTATTTGGTCTTGTATGTGAATGATATGTTGTTGATTGGAAATAACAAAGAAAATATTTAAGAATTGAAGACCCAATTTTCCTCCAAATTCGACATGAAATATATTGGTGCTGCAAAATATATTTTGGGCATGGAAATTATGAGATTGGGCAAAGAGGAGGCTATAGTTAAACTAGAGGACGGATGTTGAGACAATACTGTAGAGGTTTAATATGCAGGATAATAAATCAGTGAAGGTTCCTATTCTTGTAGGTGTAAATTTATCTGTTGAATAGTGTCCCACGACACAAGAAGAGGAAGAAGACATGTCTCACGTTCCATACACAAGTGCAGTCAGTAGCCTAATGTATTCAATGGTTTGTACTAGACTAGACATCGCACATGCAGTGAGAGTATTGAGCAGGTTTATGTCAAAACCAAGGAAGGAGGATTGGACAATAGTGAAGCAGGTTTTCAGGTATTTCTATGGCACTAGTGATTATGGTCTGTGCTACCAAGGAAGACCAAGATTGGACATAGTTTTAGACATTCAGTGGCTTTGTTGATGAAGAATGGGTTGTATATCTAGATCAAAGAAGATCTACAAGTGGGTATGTGTTTAAACTATTTGGAGGTCTAGTCAGTTGGATGAGCAAGAGACAGTCTGTAGTGGAATTTTCAACTACAGAGGTAGAATACATGGCATCCACTCATTCAAGCAAGGAAGCAGTTTTGTTGCAAAGATTGTGTTCAATTATGGGGTTTGTACAACAAGCTATAAGGATAGATTGTGATAGGAAAAGTGTAATTTTCTTGGCAAAGAACAATATTTATTAACACACTTTGCTTGCAGATGAACCCTATTTTAACCCTATTTGTCACATGTGATTTTTTCACTAATCTAAGAATGAAATCTGATATAGAGATTACTAATTATTGTGTGCATGTGTAAATATAAAAGAACTCATTTTTTGATCCTTTTGCTTTATAAATGCAAATGCTAATCTTTACTTGTCGTTTGGCAGGGGAGACAGGTATGGAGGAAGAGGGTTAATATGGCCTTGATGGCATGGAGGTCAAGTAGAGGCCTATTCCTAGATTCAATGATTATTTTTCTCAATTTTGGCTCAAAATAGGCTGCTACAGGATTTCCTACAAGATGTATTAGTTCTCCTACACGATCCCCTGTTTTACTACAGGATGTTACAAATTTACTATACGAAATTATAATTCATCAAATGACCAATAAAATCAATTCCAAATTAGATGGAACAATTTTTTCTATTGACTAGGATGACCTAAGTTCCCATTCCAAGTGGAAAAAGTCAAAAGAACCTCTGTTAGCCCATGCTAAAAAATAGCAGAAAATTACTAATCGAAAATCTAGAAATTCCACAACTTGTGTGCTAGTAAATCTATAAAATTCCTAACCTAATCAAGTGAAAATGCAATGGGGTAATTTTTTTCATGAAATAGAATTCTTTTGTGATCTAATTCAAGTGGAACCAACTTTATTGAAGTTCATTAGCATGCTCTAAAAAATAGCAGAAATTTATTGTTCTTTGCTAAAAAGGAGGTCCATAAATCTAGATTTGGGAATAAGAAGACTAATCCAAGTAGCTCAATGATTACTATGACCTTCCAAATCTTTTACAAGGATTAAATGATGCTTTTGATCCTACAAAATAACTTATATCAACCATTTAACCCAATCCTACAACAGGAAATCATTAATACTAAATGCAGAAATAGAAAGAAATAAAAACAAGAGATGCATGTGAATAAGAAGTGAAAAGAAGGAAAGCAAATAATAAAAAAGGGTGTTGAGGCTCCAGGGATGGCGAAGCCCAAGGAAGCTCAGAGACATATGGAGGAGAACAATATTTAGAAGCTGAACATGTACCAATAGTCATTATTTTCATCAATACAATTACATTCCTCCAAGAAAATACAATGGAGTTGTAGAAATACCAGTTCTCTCCACGTGAAGACTAATCAAAATATATCCCTAGAGGAAACTTTGACTTGGTACTTATAAAAAATGATTAGGAATGATTCCCCATGAATGGAGGAAGCTTTCCCCACCAAAAACCCTTGATTAGTGGATCTTGTTCCTAGTACTAGGAATCTGCATTAAATGGTAGGGAACACATTCCTAGATTTTCTCAATTATTTGAGTTCCACAATATGTGCCATAATTCCATAATATCTTGTTGATTTATTATTTAATAGTTATCCTCAAGTAGTAGGGAGAAAGTCCTTCAATTATCTCATCCTCCAAATCTTCATAATCTGTCGAATAATCTCATAATATTCCACAAAAAGAAATAATATTAGGCATAAATATGAAATTATTCATAAACCTTCCTAATGAATATATTAAAGTTAAAAATACATTATCTAATGCAGAAATAGAGGTTTAATGTGTTGAACAATTGTCATAGCCCTTAACTTATGTTCAATTTAGAGGCGTGGGACTTAATTTATGTCTAATTTAGATGCCCATCATACCACCCTGCTAAAAGTGTTGCTCATCCTCTGAGAAACTTGGGGACCTCATTGTGCCTCATTCATGGCCTTGGCAGCCTCTCTCTTGTGCATTAAAAATCTTGTTTGTAAGTTTTTCAAGGAAAAGCCTAAAAACATATTTGTGCAAACAAAAATCCTTGTTTCTTGAGACCATCAATTTGCCTTATTCCCCTTATTCGAGATGGTTCTTGAATATTTTTCAGTTTGACAAGGTCTTCCACATCCTTATCATCCTTATTCTACCTTGTTCCACCATTTGGAAACTTTTGAAACCTTCAAAATGTCTTTAGATGAGAACTAGGATATCTTGTAATAATTCCTGTCAAAACTACAAGAAACCTACAGGAAACCATGATAAAAGTACATGAAACACTTTTTGAGCATAAATGATAGTTTGAGCCTAGGAAAGGCCCTCAACTTAACTCCCATGCCTTTCTCTCATTTCTATAACATCTTTTAGGCCTTGTACAAAAGCTAGAAAGAGATTAGAGACCTCTTGGAAAGTCTCTTTTCATCATTGTAGTTGGAGTTCTGTTTTGATGGTGGATGCCTCATTTCCTTTTGTTGCCTTCTTCTTCTCTTTTGTGTCCTAGATGGTTGCCTAATGGCCTTGGAGTTCTATGTTTTGATTATTTCTCCCTTAGGCACTATCATTTTCGGTTTTAGGACAATTTTTTTATTTCTTCCTTCTTGTAGCAGCATTCTACCGTCCTGCAGTAGTCATTCCTTCTTCCTTCAGAGTCTTCTAATTGTGTGGGAGTGATGAGAAATGATGTAGGTTTGTGAAAATGGAGAGGATGCTCTGTTTGTTTTTTCAAGAAATTTTTAGGGTGAGATAGGGTTTGTTCTTGATGTTATGAAATAGGATGGATGGATGATGGATAGATTGTGAATATGAAGTGGATGGAGGGCTTGGAGTGTTGTGGTGACTTGGCCTTTGCAAAATATTCTTCTTTTAACTACTGACCTCATTCCTTGAAATCATCACCCTTCATAATTTGACTTTCCATCATTGCATGAGTGAAGGAGTGAGCTGCAATTAACTAGTTGAAGGGGGTTGAGACTGCTAACCCATCCTTATCTTATAAAACCTCAACTCTCATGCATTGACAACAAATTTCTAACTATAATACGCTCAAGAGAAGAGGTTAAGAATATTGCATACCTGTACCAACCTGATGGTTGTTGGAGAGACATGCATGCTACTGCTAGGGTTGATGTTGTTGTTCTTCTTATGACTCAGCTACATCTTCTTAACTATCTTTTTATTTTTTGTTGATCTTATTTTGTTGATGGGTTGTCTTCTTGTTGATGTGCAGGTGATGGCTTCCTCTATTGTTGCTGAGATTTGGAAGAGTTTCATTGTGCCTGTAGTTATGATTCTCCTCTTTCAGTCATGGTGGTTAAGGTTAGGCCTGGAGCATGATATTACTTCAAAATAGGCTACTATAAATGTTTCATGTAGTACTACTACAAGAAGTCTTGTAGTTGCCCCTCTCTTTTTTTTTTTTAGTGTTTGTGTCCTTTCTCTATTGGACAGTAAATAGGTATTGGAATGAGTGGAAGGTGTGGCCATAGAGTGACATGGTCATGATGGGTGTTCGATGAGATGTGGTGAAGTCAATGTCCTTTTTTTGTATCGCCAAAATAGGCTTGCATCATAATTTTTCCATCAAACTTCTTTTTCTGTAGATTTTCAAAACTTCCTATTACTACAGGAAACTCTTGTAGTAATTCAGGACCACCTCTTGTAGAAGAATTGTTTTGTCCATATCTCCCAAATGGTAGAATTGGTTGACCTGAAATGTTCTGAGCACGTTTCCATCATCATTATGCACCTCCCCATAAAATCAATTTGGTCAATGGATGCATGGATCGCGAGAAAAACTAAAAATGGCTAAAGGTGATGGAGTTTGATTTCTTGGAAACCGCGCACTAGAATTTTCTTAAATTTCTTGGGCATGTTACCATAATCCATATGAATTTCCCCTTGAAACAACCTTTTAAATGAATACATGGCTTCGAAGTTATGGAAAAACCAAAGTTCTGCTCTATGTATTTTTGTTTCCTGTAGTAAAACAGAGCCTCCCTGTAGTTTTTTAGGACAACAAGCAACTCGAATGGGAAGAGCTTGAGAATGATGGGTGGATGGTGGAAATAGATGAAGGTGATGCATTGGCATGACCTTGGCCTTGTTGGATAATTTGAGCAAAGGAGGAAAAAGTCAAAATTTGACTTCTTTTGACTAGGTTTGACCTATTTTTTCTTTCTTTGGTGGCAACTTGTTTTTGTTCCTTGTAGATGTTGGAGAGTACCTACATTCATCAAAGAGATACATGGATCAAGGATATTTTTCTTTTCTTTTTTTTTTTTTTTTTCTTGTAGGCCTACTAGCTGCCTTAGGGAGGTTTTCAACTAGTAGGTCTGCCTAGGCGCCTCAAAGGAGGTTTTCACCTAAGATCTTTCCTTTTTTCTCTTTTCATGTTTTTTCTTCCAACCCATTGACCACCTCATGGAGGTTTTCAATCAATGAGCCAATCTGAGGAGCCTCCAAGGAGGTTTTCACTTGAGATTTTTCTTTTTTCTTTTTTTTTCAACTTTTTTTTTTTAACGTGTCCTACTTGAAAAACAGAATCACTTTTAAATATAAGAATACTTCCAATGGAGCCATCTGCACATCAAGATGAAAGACAAAATGATGTGGAGGCTTGAAATGTATGCTTTGACACGTACCTGGATTTCAATGATCAAATGCATTGACTTTGATGATATTAAGTGCAATTGAAGAAGAGAGTGTTGTTGCAACTTAGTGACTGTCTAGAACAAAACCTAAATATAACTTTCATGCCCTTGGTTTGATTACTTATTTGGATCATTCTTCATATCTTCTTCTACCATGACCTTCAATTCTTCCTCTTTTTGTTGATTGCCCTCTTGAATGCATGGAGGATTTGATGGTAACCATGAGGGAGCTTTCTCAATCTATAATTTTGTTGTCTCCTCTTCATCAAGTGTAGCCCATGATTCTTTTATATTCTCTTTAAAATCTTATTTTCCTCCATGTGGTCCTTCAATGATATCAATATAATATATTTTTTGCAATATTCCTCCTGAGCTATGGTGAATACCATTGAGCTCAAGAGGAGATGTTTGGAAGTGTTGTACCTCAACATTCTAAGTGGGTTGAGCTACTTCAATGTGTGGGTTGGAAATGGTTGTACAGGTAGTTAAGCGGAAGTGTATATTTGAGATGGATGTGGTTGGGGTTGTGGTTGTGGTCGAGGTGAATGGTAAGGATAACATGGAGTTCGGTATGGAGGATATTGAGGATATTGTGGATGGCTCCCATAAGTTCCTTGCCAACCTTGTTGTCAAAATTGGTTTTGGGGTTGAGATGGCGAATGCTGCCAAGGGAAGGGTGTGTTCCAATTACTTTAAGATGGATGTGCATAAGCTTGCAATTGTGAATTAGGTTCTTGCATCATACTAGGTTGAATACGTTGCCATGGTCCTCTTGGAGGTACATAACATAACTGCTTTGACAATTGACTTGATCCATTGTCCTCTTGGTAAACTTCCTTCAACCTTGGTAATGATGGACAATGTTTAACATCATGTGATTCTGCATGGACAATAGAAATATCAACATCCTGTTTTCTTCATCTTGCATTCTTAACAGTTCTACTTTTTTGGTTAGATTGCTAAAGAATTTATGTTTTAAAATCATCAGAAAAATTTCCAAGTTTAGCTTGACTTACCAATCTTAATGTTGATTTACCTACTCTTACCCTTCCTCTTGATATGTGTTTGCATGTGCTGGTTTAGTGGGTCCTGAACTAGGTTCAAAGTTAGTTTTTCCAAACAAATCCCTACACTACTGGCCCTTTCGGCATCAGTCCATAGAGCACGGATTGAATTCTCACCCAAAGTAGTATGGTGGAATGCTAGAACCAAGTTTCTGCACCCAGAGATTAGTGTAATGCCATTTTATGTCCTGAATCTGCCTTCACATAGATCGATAAGCCTTTAAGGCTTATTGATATAACTCCCTTTAATCGGACTCTAGACCTCTGTGAAGATCTACGACTATCTTTTACAGACTGTGAATAGGTGGATCAACTACTTACACATATCAAAGATGACTTATAACCCAGTAATTACTAAGATCAGCTTAAGTGTTCAATAACTTCAACGTACAACAAGATAATTTTCACGTAAACAGTTAGCATCAATTGTGTTCATATAACACTACAAATCATGTAAAGTCGTGCATCAATAAAATATTATTTCATAAACCCACCATTTATCAAAATATAAATGCATTCAGAGTAAGAAGACAAAACACAAGAATTTCTGGAATAATCTCTTTATTAATACTTCAGTTCTACTTATAGACTCAAGACTTTCCTGCACACTCGACTACGGGGGTCCGCACAGTTAGTTGCGGACTCTACTCTAGGCATTTGTGCACATAGTTGCAGATCCTTTCTTCTACTCTAAGATTGCTACACTCTTCCTCTTACTGACCCATTACATTCATCTTTCACTCTATTGCATAGAAAATTTTAGGGGCAAATGTTCGCCCTTTGGCGAAATTAAGGGGTTTTAAATTTTTAGTGAGCAAATATTTTGTATCATAGTACATTTTTACAAATCACCTCAAATAGCCCACCTTATTTTAAGGGAGATGGTAAAAAAAGTAAATTTAGCCCTTGAAATTAGGAGTTACAACCTTCCATTCCCCCATTTTCAAGAATAGGTTGTATTTAAGTGAATCCATTCGCCAATTTTCAAGAATAGGTTTTATTTAAGTGAATCCTATGGGCCAAATACCATATTTATAAAAAAGGTATGCTAAATTAATAAAAATATAAATAAATGAAAGGTATGGTAAATAAATAAAATGTCTTTTTATACTTGCTCAAAAGGTATGGTAAATAAATATAAATATAAATAAGCTAGAAGTATCGCAAATAAATAAAACCTCTTTTTATATTTAGTCCATAACCCTCATTCTATTTATGAAGGCTCAAGAAAGAGGTTTTATTTAAGTGAATCCTATGGGCCAAATACCATATTTGTAAAAGAGGTATGGTAAATTAATAAAAATATAAATAAATGAGAGGTATGGTAAACAAATAAAACATTTTTTTATATTTACTCCATAAGTCACCTTATGTTTACGAACACTCAAAAAATGCGTTATATTTAGGTGAAACCTATGGGCAAAATACTATGGGACAAATACCATGGACTAGATTGTTATTAATACCATGCAAAAAAACATTATTAACCGTAATATTAGTATTAATAAAAATAAAAATGGCACATGGTATTGACCCATGGCATTCACCAAAATGGCACATGGTATTGACCCATGGTATTCACCTGGAATGTAGCCTATTTAAATGGGGGAATTAAACTAGCATAGATCCATCTTTACTTTGGATCTACTAACCCCCGAGAGGTATCAAAATATCGTGATATGAAAACTAGCAAAGAGTGAAAAAATATTTGATCCCTCTCGAGGCTTGTTGGATCAAAAGTAAAAATGGATGTTGTAATTTAATGTATGTTAAACATTTTAGCTTGGTTAAAATAAAAAAAAAATAAAAATCAACTATTAATTTTATTAATTTTTATAAATTACTAATAGTAATTTTTAAGCTCCAGGTTTATGATAACCCATGGTATTGACCCATGGTAATACCATGGTGTTCATGTGAGCATATACTATTTAAAGGGGAAATTCTATCATCTTAGATCCATCTTAATTCTGGGTCTACCAAGTGCTTGGGATAAATAGATTTCATCCCCCTAATAGTGGTATATGTGGAGTTAAGATGCATATAGGTTGGTTTTTATGATAATGAAGACCTTAAATAGACTTAGGAAATTATATTGTAAAAACATCTTAAGGTGAATGGTTAAAGCATAGACATTGGACAAGTATATTTGTATAATTATGTTTTAAACTGAAACAAATCCATGGCTAAAACGAATTGATTGATTGCAATAGTCATTCTTCTATAACTTTCCAACATATGCTGGAGTAAACAGATTGTAATCTGGGTAATTTTTGTAACTGCAAACAGGAACATACTTGTGTATTGGCAAGGTGGTTACGAGGTCCCTAGAAGTGATGAATTTAAATTTTTCTTGGTTTTATATATAGTATTAGGTTTTTTCTCATGCTTTCTGTGAATGACATGGGTGAATTTTATCCTACACCCACTAGGTTATCGATATGTAATTTTAGTAATTTTGATTTCAAAAGATATTTTAAAGAAATGCAATGATTTCATTTGTGTATTCAATAAACACAATATTCTAATGGAATTCTACATTTGTCATTTGTGTATTCAATAAACACAATATTCTAATGGAATTCTACATTTGTGGTTTACCTATACAACTTCCATGGAGAAGTGTTAGTGGTGTGACATCAATTGTCCTCAAGCAGAGGCTTTAGTTTTACTCTTCTCTGGAAGTAAATACTTTCTTCCAACATTTTGAGTTCCATGAAAAATTTGAAAGTCCTAATAGTATTCAATTATGGGTTCAAGAGAGACATATTATTCAATTATGGGTTAAAGAGATCCACACTGAATGATCTATCGACCTCATCTTCACTTAGTTTAAGACTATTCACTTGGAGAGCCTGCATGTGCCCCCACTTCAAGAGCATAGTAAAGTCATGTAGAACTTAGAGAAGCTATCTTTAAGCTTTTAGTGAAGATTGGAAAAAATTTTGGGTTCAATAACACCCAGTCGAGCACTAAGCTTCGATAATGCTAGATTTTAACCTAGAGCACTTTTGTGATTTGGAGGAGATGCCCCCTTGTATTTGTGACACATCTTAAGTTGTGACTTGGACTATTACTAACTGTCATTTCCTTCGAAAGTTACCTGATGACTTTGGGAACCTCAACTCTTTAAGAATGTTAAGGAAGGAAAGAAAGTACATTATGCTAAGTTCTCTTATGCTTTTCAAGCTTTTGTTGGATATCTACAATGTTTCAGGTAGGAAAGTGCATTCTGTTAATGAAAATTTGTCTTGATAGAAAGGCCCAATTTCAAATTCTAATGCTTTCAAAAAACATTGTATAACTGTAATGTTTCTAAAAGGAAATCATATTTTTTCAATTTAAGTATCATAATCCCATATTCCAACTTATTTTTCAGTAACCCATTACGCTTTGTAGCTTTGAATAAATCCATGTCTTGATAAGATCCTCTTCCAAATTAGAATGCAGTTTCCTTTTGGCAATAACCACGTACACTGTCTTGATTTTGTTATTGAGAAAATAGAGGTTGTGAAACAAGTTTGTGCCATACAAGGACTTGATTCATTGATTATGTATCAGTTATGGCTCTTGATGTAACAATGTCTTGATTTTTTTGCTTGAAAATGGAGGTTACGCTTTACTATTTCATAGAATTTCTTACAATATTTCCATAAGTATTGATTTGTAATCTCAGACACTGAGGGATGAAAATAATGACAAAGGTAATATTCCATGGTTTGAAGCTACCCTCTTACTAAGTATTTAAATATATCACCACAATTTAACTATTAGTTAGAGGAATTGTATTTGAATTGTAAACAATTCATTGCTTGATTTATAGATTTTGATTTTTTCCCTTTTTTATATTTTTCTCAGATTTGGTATGAGATATCTTCCAATATTTGGGTTCCCTAGTTTCCACACCATACCTATGAGGTTCAAATGCTATCATTAAATATTCTCATAACGTTACAACTTTTCTAGTAAGTGTGCTTTGAAACATTTTTGTTGCTTTTCCATGGTGTTAATGCAAATAAGCACTACAACTAGTGCCATTATTTAGATTAAGTGCCGAAATCTAGGTGGTCTTGTAATGATGGAGTGATTGTTTTCTAGCTACTAAGGCCATATGCATTTTTATCTCTTATGTTTTCCTGAGATATTCAAATTCAGAATAAGAATTGAGGTCTCATTTACACTGTAGATTGCAGTCAGTTTCTTGAACATAATATATAGTAGATTATATTTTACTAATCAACTGTGGATGTGATCCCTCGCAGGAAAGGAAATTAAAAGTGACTTTGATTTCATATTGATTTGTCAAAACATCCACACAGGAAAGGAGGTTCAAAGTGACACTGATTTCACACTGATTTGTCAAAATGGAGGCAAGAGAAAAGGAAACTTTGTATTCAACAATGCTCTTAATTTCATATGTACATGCACAGACATATTAGTAGAAAATATTGAAGGGTTTCCTAAGTAATATTTTCCATTCAACTACATTCTTTACAGCTTGTAAATAAATAACTCAGAACAATTCATTACACTACTTGTTATTCTTTATTAATCAATGGTTAATATTTTGATATTGAATTGGCTAAGATTTTTCTTCCTTCTGTGAAATTGTGTGTTCTATAATGCTTCTTTTCCATTCACTCTATATAGCATATAAAGTGTGTCTAATGGAGTAGGAAGATTGGAAAGTCTTGTGATCCTTGAACTATGTTACAAGGCAGAAACCCAACAGGGTAGGGTAGGTGCATCCCCACAAAGGGGCCAAATACCAAAGTTGGTATTGGCTAGTGCCTTGAGCTAGAAAATTTCCTTTACCCTTGTATTAACAGTGACTACAGAGAGGATTCTAATATTATCTTTATAAGATTTATATCATTTAAGATTGATGAATAAAATTCATAAGACATGAGCTAGGATGTCCTTGCAAGGTGGTTGTTGATTATTGGAAGCTATGATGGCGATTATGTCAAGCTAGGTGGTCGCACTCCCTTGATCGTGAGCACGATTGTGATCAAGATGGAAGACTTCATAGTCTAGATTAATTGTTTAGCAGTGATAATTAGTGGGCTCATTCACAAAAGCTTATATTTCACTAATCCTTTTTATAGACTTGTCAGATTCAATTTCAAAAGGTTTTAATTACACTGTAGAGTTGAGTTCTGAGAGAGTTGTGATTCACAGTGTTAAGTATAGCAGCTATGACACTTGAATGAAAAGAAGCATAGTAGATGTATTAGACTCTGCTATAAGCTTACCTGCATATTATAAGGGACTTGGTTGGCTTCTTTATAATTTTATAAACAAGTTCCATGTCGTGGAAATGTGAAAAAAAATAGTGATATTGCCACCATGTGGCTCTTGTCATATATGGTTTTATACTTTTTCAAAAAATTCTCTAAGAGTTAACAATGCTAAGATTCACTAGGACCTTAGAAAGTTTATTATTTAGTGAAAGACTCGCCAAGTTCTTACAAGATTTTATAATTGAGTAAAATATTTTCCATGCCTGGTGAGAGATTCGCCAAAAAATTATATATACATATTATATTATTGATAAAATCGCCTTCCATTTTTCCTATATACCATGGAGATTCGCCCATTTATTATACATATAAATTTAGGGGGGGGTTCTTAAAATTTTCCATGCTCTATTGCCTACCGTAGACATCATAAGACACACCTATTTATACAATCCCATGGTCCGCGGACCATTGGTATATCTTCAAAATCTGACTCAACTTACATAAAAGAAGGCTAAAACCCTTTATGACACTTTAACTATCTACGCAGTTTGCGATCACAACTTTCAGAGACTTTATATTTTATACAACAAAACTTGAGCTTTTGCCCCAAAACATGGGATTTTTCACCAAAATTGACCTTAGGGGACCCCATTAGAATAGGCCCCTAAAATAATGATCGTGACTCACCCTCAAGTCACTTTTCTACTGTGGAGATCTTACTGCAAAGACCTCCCAGCTCTACTTGTGCCACTGCCACTTTAGCTGCACTCTGTGTGGTTGCCTGTTTTATCTGCTCCACTAGTTTCTTTTTTTTTGGTCTTGCACCATCCCTATTGATTTTTTGTTGTGTATTCTGCAGGTTCGCTAACTTCTCTTGGATGTTGGCGGAGACAATGTAGGCCTCATCCAACCAAGGCCCCAATCTTGCCTTAAGCACTAGTTATTTCTTCTGCGCTGCTTCCACCTATAGATGCAGTTGCCTGGCCTCCTGCAGCGTAGCAAGGCATTGTGCAGTAGCAATGGTGTGCACTGTTTCTCTGGCTTCATCATACTATTGTTGTAGTTTGTGAGCTTCTGTATTCAAATCTTGTAGGGTGGGATCTTCCTGCAAAGCCATGACTATCTCCATTGCTTGCTCAAAAAGTGTGGTGTAATATACCACCGCGACATCCACTGTTGTAGCTCCATCTTTCACAGCAGCTTTGCGCTATTCCATGACCTCTAACGGAGTTGAAGGCTATGACTTCAACTCTAATTCTGTGATCTTCAACTTCATTTCAAACTGAACTCTAGCCACTTATGTCTTGGCGTCGTGCATGCTTGCAGGCAAGTTTTTGATCTTTGCCTGCAACTGCGCTTCCTCAGGTATATGTAGTTCAGGCACTGTTCTATAGGCTTCTGCCACTACGGCTACAAGTTGGGTATTCTGCCGCTAAACTTTCTTCTCTACCTCCAGCGCCTTGGACTTCTCAACGAACATCTCCCTGTTGTTTACTCTATACTCGCTTATAAGGCTCAGTGCGCGGCAACAGAACCATTTGCTGGCTTAGTAGGTCCTGACCTAGGTTCAGAGTTAGTTTTTCCAAACAAACCCCTACAATACTTACCCTTTCGGCATCAATCCATGGAGCACAGACTGAAGTCTCATACGAAGTCGTATGGGGGGATGCTGGGACCAAGTTTCGCACCGAGAGATCACTGTAATGTCATTTTATGTCGTGAATCTACCTTCACTTAGATCGATAATCCTTTAAGGCTTATCGATATAACTCCCTTTAATGGGCCTCTATACCTCTGTGAAGATCTACGACTATCTTTTGTGGACCCTAAATAGGTGGATCAACTACTTACACATATCAAAAATCACTTATAACCTAGTAATTACTCAGATCGGCTTAAGTGTTCAATAACTTCAACATATAACAAGATAATCTTCGCGTAAATAGTTAGCATCAATTGTGTTCATATAACACTACATATCATGTAAATTCATGCATCAATACAATATTATTTCATAAACCTATCATTTATCACAATATAAACACATTTAGAGTAAGCAGACAAAACACAGGAATTTCTCGAATAATCTCTTTATTAATACTTTAGTTCTGCTTACAGACTCAAGACTTTCATGTGCACTCGGTTGCAAGGGTCCACGCACTTGTTGAGGACTCTACACTAGGCCTCTGCGCACACAGCTGCAGAGCCTTTCTTCTACTCTAAGACTTCTACGCTCCTCCTCTCACTGACCCATTGCATTCATCTTTCTCTCTATTGCCTTCCTTAGACATCCTAAGACACACCTGTTTATATAATCCCATGGTCCATGGACCATGGGTAGATCTTCAAAAGGTGACTCAACTTACATAAAAGCAGGGTAAAACCCTTTATGACACTTTAACTATCTATGCACTCTGTGACCACAACTTGCAGAGACTTTACATTTTAAACAACAAAACATGGGCTTTTGCCCCAAAATTGACCTTGGGGGACCCCATCCCAATAGCATGTTTCAAAAATTCCTACAAATGATAATTGGTATACATAACCTCTACTCATGAGATCAAGGAGATCAATCCACTCATCCTTAATTCTTCTAAGTAAGATGGTTTTTAGTGTGTCAGATCCTAAATGATGTAGTTTTTCCCTCTTAACATTATACATGAACCTCTCTATTAGATCCTCTAGAATCTCATTTTTTGTTTGATTCATTCTGAAGATTTCTTGTTTAAGATCATGATCTTTATATTTTTTTAGAAATATATTTTTCATATCATTCCATGACCTTATTGAATTAGTCCCTAAACTCATGAACCATTTAAGAGCTCTATCCTTCAATGTTTTTGGAAGCAATCTTAGTTTTTGAGTTTTTAATAAGTAACCATATGATCTACAAACAATTTCAAATTCAAAGAGAAAGGATTTCGGATCCTTTGACCTTAGACCATGAAATTTTGAAGGAAAGATGGGGGGATGTTCTTCATGTGCACACTACCATTAGTATCTTGAAAGCGAATCCTGGGAGGGTCTTCCTCATTGTCATCATCTCCATCCATTTCTTCTACATTATTTTCCATCTTCTTCTTCTACTTGCAAAAGTGAATGGTGATGTGGCTCTTATTGCACCACATGATCAAATGGGAGGGTGGGTTGGTGTTGGAGTTTTTTTTGTTTTTATAATTGAATGAAAACTATAATGCAATGTAGTTTTCTACTTTTGAAATTAAATATGCCTAATGCAAATACTTTTTTGTTTTTTTCACAAAGTAAAAAGAATGAATGAACTAGGGAATAAAACAATGCATACTTTGACACCTACCTGGCAACAGTGCCAAAACGTGATGAGTCTCAATATTGCAACAAGAATGCTACAACTCCCAAGGTTACCAACTTTAATTATCAACCTAGGGTTCGTACAAAATTAAGAGGTATCAACACTATATGTGTAGGATACAATATGCCCTTCCTTTGTTTTCATGAGAGAAAATAAATGCTTCCTATTTGCATGAATGAAAGATTGAATTTAAACATGCTTGTAAAGTAACATGATATCTTCTATCTACTTATTAACACACTTTGCTTGCAAAAGAACCATATTTTAACCTTATTTGTCACATGTGATGTTTTAACTAATCTAAGCATGAAATATGATATAGAGAGTATTAACTGCTGTGTGCATGTGTAGATATAAAAAAACTCATTTTTTAAATATTTTTTCTTTATAAATGCAAAAGCTAATCTTTACTTGTTTTTCTGTAGGGAAGACAGGTATGGAGAAAGAGGGTTAAAATGGTATTGATGGCATGGAGGTCAAGTAGAGGCCTATTCCCAGCTTCAATTATTATTTTTCTCAATTCATCCTCAAAACATGATGCTACAGGATTTCCTACAAGATGTACTAGTTCTCCTATAGGATCCCCTAGTTCTTCTACAGGATCTCCTGTTTTACTACAGGATGTTATATATTTACTATACAAAATTATAATTCATCGAATAACCAAGCAAATAAAATCCAAATTGGATGGTAAAAATTTCTTTATTTACTAGGATGTCTTAATTCTCCATTCCAAGTGGAATCACTCAAAAAGACCTCTGTTAATCCATGCTAAAAAATAACAGAAAATTACTAGTTGAAAATCTAGAAATTCGAGAACTAGTGAGCTAGTAAATATATAAAATGCCTAACCTAATCAAGTGAAAATTAAATGGGGTAAATTTTTTTATGAACTATAATTTTTTTGTGATCTAATGCAAGTGGAACCAACTCAAATGAAGCTCATTAGGATGCTCTAAAAAAATAGCAGAAATTTATTGTTCTTTGCTAGAAAGGAGGTCCATAAATCTAGATTTGGGAATAAGAAGAATAATCCAAGTAGCTCAATGGTTACTATGACCTTAAAAATATTTTACAAAGATTAAATGATGTTTTTGATCCTGCAAAAGAACTTACATCAACCATTTAACCCAATCCTACAACAAGAAATCATTAATACTAAATGCAGAGATAGAAAGAAATAGAAACAAGAGATTCATGTGAGAAATAAGTGAAAAGAAGGAAAGAAAATGATAAAAAAGGGCTCTAATGACCGTGGGATGGCCAAGCCCAAGGAAAATAATATACCGATGGGGGAGGACAATATTTAGAAGCTGAACATGGCACCAAGCTTCATTATTTTCATCAATACAATTACATCCTTGCGAGAAAATGCAATGGAGCTGTAGAAATATGAGTTCTCTCCACAAGAAGACTAATAAAAATCTATCCCTAGAAGAAAATTCGACTTGTTACTTATAAAAAATGATTAGGAATCATTCCCATGAATGGAGGAAGTTTTACCCACCAAAATCCCTTGATTAGTGGATCTGGTTCCCAATATTGGGAATCTGCATTAAATGGTAGGGAACACATTCCTAGATTTTCTCAATCATTGGAGTTCCACAATCTGTGCCATAATTCCATAATATGTTGTTGATTTATTATTTAATAGTGATCATTTTTAGTAGGGAGAAAGTCCCTAAATTATCTCCCCCTCCAAATCTTCATAGTCTACCCAATATTCTCATAATATTCCAGAAAAATAAATAATATTAGGCACAAATATGCAATTATTGATAAACCTTCCTAATGAATATATTAACGTTAAAAATACATTATCTAATGCAAAAAGAGGTTTAATGTGCTGAAGGATGGTCATAGGCCTTAATTTATGTTTAATTTAGAGGCATGGGCCTTAATTAATGTCTAATTTAGAGGCCCATCAGACTTCATAAGGCCTAGCACACAACCGAAACACAAATTTAATCTTGTCAACTTGGAGATCCTCATCCTTTCGGTCAAACTAGGTGGATGGGGACTACTAGACATTTCATCTTTCATCTTGGAACTACTCAAAAACTTTTGGAGAGATCACCTTTGGAAACACATTATCATGTCAAAATACCTTCAGAACAAATATCTCATCTATTGGATTCATGTTGGTTCTCTGAACCTCCCCAACTACTCGTTTTCATGGCACAACCTTCTCCACACTAAGCATTGGCTCTTTGGGAACATGAAATGGGATGTTGGTTTAAGATCAACCCCAAAGATCGGCTTGAACCCCCTCTCTATCCTAACAGGTCCACACCTTTTATCTCCTCTGCTCATTAATTTTTTGAATAATCAAGGATTTTCTATGATACAGGATATACAAAATGAATATCTCTCCTCCTCCACATTTACACATTGGAAATATGTTGAAGAGATGGAAATCCTAGCACCTCTAATTCAGGAATGGACATCATACATCATTGATCTCAAACTCTCTAGGATTGTCCTATCCACAAAAGATGACAGATTCATATGGTACATCGGCTAATGATAGGAAAGGGTAACATCAAATGAAGGTTACTGGATAATATACCAACCTTCTACGCATATTTAACACTTATCTTGGATGGCTAGAAGTTGGAAATGGAATTTCCCACTCAAAATCAAGTGTTTCTCTTGGTTGGTGTCTCATAATAGGATTTTGACTTGGGAAATAATCTGTGAGAGGAGCTTCTAGGTACCGGGGCATTGTTGCCTCTATTTATCAGATGGAGAGGAAATCAACCACCTCTTCCTCCACTTCCCTTTCACCTCCTCTATCTGGACAAATGTGATACAACTGTCAAACTTCCCTGCAGATTGGGACTGCATGGACATCCTCTCCTGTCTTGGAAGTTGGACTATGGATCACCCCCAACACAGAACGTTGGATTTCTTCATCATCTAGGGGTTCTAGTGATCCATGAATGCCCTCATATTTGAGAATGTGAAACTAAACATCTAGAAAACTATATGCAAAATTTTCTCCTCCTATCTTGAATACTCTTTATTCAAGAAATCAACCCCTAAATTCCCATCTCCTCTCCAGAACATTTGGTCCTCTTATCCAGTCAGTTTATTTGATGGGGCCTCCTCATTTGACTCTTGCAACTGTGGTATGGCCATCCATATAAAACCTAAGAGCTTCTACAGGTTTCACTGGCACTGTGGCACTGGTTCCAATTCTCGTGTTCAACTTCTCGCTCTCTAGGGGGTCCTATACTATGCTTCTTGGCTTGGCATTAGAGATATTACCATTTTTGGGGATTCCAAATCTATCATTGACTAGGCTAACAATCAAGGCTTCTTAGAATCTCCCAACCTTGACACCTCGAAATGTAGAATCAAATCCTTACTCAAGGAGTTATGCTCTGTCTCCACCACTCACATCTATAGATGAAAGAATGGCAAAGCAGATAGTATCTCAAAAGAAGGTTGCAGCTCAGATCCTGATAAGATCATTTTCAATTGTTTCACCTCTGGCTCTTTTCAGTGGCCGGGATACATTTTGATCTAACTTTGTCTATAGATTGAACCTGCTTTCTCTTTGTTTTCCTTTTTTGTGAAAAGTACCTCTAGGTATAGATCACTCTAACAATACTACTCTTTAACGTTCATGAATCTTACATAATAGTCTATGAGCCTTACAAAATAAATGTATTAATCATAGTTTTGAGGTTGTTGCTCATCTATAGATGATTAGTGGGATCTCTATCCATTGTTATTGTACCTTCTCACTTTATCAATCTAAAAGCGTTTTTTCTATTATGTAAAAAAAAATAAGTAATGAGTGTAACATCATTGATAAGATAACAAAGTAATTTACTTCGGACTTTGAATATTCCTAAGATTATGCATGGGAAACAAATTGTTGTTTGCAAGACAGGCCAAAACTGATGGGCTTGAACTCATAGAAAATTTTAGGGGTGAATATTAGCCTATGGGCGAAATTTAAGGGTTTTTAGATTTTGGAGGAGCGAATTTTTTATATTACACACATTTTCTATAGTTAGCCGAAAATTTATTTAAAAAATAAATATTTATTATATTTTAGCCAATGAGAAAAAGGTGCAAACAAACCTTCAAGCCCATATTTTCCTGGTTTGCAGGGCATATTTACTTCAATCGCCCATATTTCATGTCGGATTTTCTTCTAATCAACCGATTTCTAGGAATGACACTGTGTAGGGGCTATTTCACGCTGTACCATCCTTGGAAATTGTTGGTCAGGTTGAATCCAAAGGTTTTCTATTTATTTTCTTGTATAACTTTGTATCTTCATACTACAGTCCTCCTCATTGTTGAGTTGTGTGTAGGGGTCCCTATCTCACCAATTTATGTCCTAGAGTTGCTCCTGCATGTGTGATATTCTTATCCTATATATTCTCTATGATTCGAACCCAAGTCACCTACTCCTGTATGTGTGATGTTTTTGTTCTGTATATTATCTGTGATTCGAACCCAAGTCAGCAACATGAAGAAGGAAAATTTGAATTGGTGTTGCTTTTGGTGTCTTTCATGCCTACCTCTGCCAGAGAATTATCTACAACACATCAAGTTCTAGATGTGTGGGTAGCCTTGAGGGCCAGGACTGGTTCATCCATGGCTAGTAGTGCAAAGAATGGAGCAAGATAGTGCAGGGAGAAAATAGTAACAACATTGCACTCAAGATAGTTCACAAAGACTCACTGAGTAGCAGCAACAAAAGCACAAGCTCTGTCAAGGGGGTTTTGCAGGATAGGTTGAAGTGAGATGCTGTAAGAGTCGATTCCTTTAATGCCCATGTTTTCTTTGATTGGTTTTCAGTTAGCCTTAGCATGTCTCACATGACCATGGATCAAGTAAACTAGGTTAATGAGATATTAATTTTTTGTTTCATATTGAGTTAGTTTATTTAGGAAATAGTGTGTGACCACTTAATATCAAACCATTACTTTATAATCACCCCAGTGAGAGCCATGCCATGTGATGAAAGTAGGCAACAAAACCCCCATCAATGTTATGGGTCTGTATTATTGGGATGCTTCCTTTTATTCCAACACAATTTGTAAATACAAATGTAATACGGGATTGACATATTTGTATGTGGAAACACTCAAGGCGTAGGTGGTAGGGTTCCACTGTATCATTCTATATGTAGTCTGTACACCAAATATCACAAACCCTCTAGTGTATACCGATGAATATTTGACATCTAATTTGAGTAACAAGTCCATTCCACCTCACTACATTTCTGATTGGATGTACCACAAAGCTCAAGCAAATCCAAACTTTAAGTATGGAAATTTCAACATAAAGTGATATCCCCACCAGAGTATAGATGCGCTCGTAAATGCTTGCAACAACATAATTTCTTGGCTTTATATTTTACAACAACATTTGCTTTCATATTTCTCGATTTGATTACCTTGGATGATGATGCCTTTCGAGAAGAATTGTAATGCAAATTTCTCATAAACAACTCAGTTAATGGACAAATCTATGATCCTGTATTCAATTCAACTATTCAAGTAAGTAGAAAGACAATGGGTTATATATTTAAGAATTGTCATGAAGGCCCCAAAACTCATTTCTATCACAATGGCCATGTTAACTTGTTTCATTTGTGTTTTGAGACTCACAATTATGAGTTGTTTGTAATAAAAGGGTTCAAATATTTATCCAAATATGGCGTGAATGGAAAAAGAAGCCATTACTCGAAATCACATCCTAGAACCAATATTTAAAGACTTTCACATGGGGATGCATTAGTCTCTTCACAATGGATTATTTGTTTTTGTTCTTTGTGACATGTCCTACTTAATGTAGAACACAGGAAATGATGAGTGTCTCTTATCTATCCTCATCATAAATCTTGATCACAAAAATGTAGTACACAAACCTTAGATGAAAACTGATAGAGTTGAAATTATTGTTATCTTTGCTAGGTAATCTAGGCCAAAAGCCATGGTTTCAGAAATTAGTGAAATCAATCATCTCTCTAGGCATTTAAGGAAAAGTCTTTAGGCCACAATCGAGGTTGTGGGTCCATTGCAGGTTGGATAGAATATGCATCTCCAAATTCCTTAAGGCATACTAGGTCATTGGCCTTGATAAGGGAACATATTACTCATGGGTAACAATTTGGTAACATTACAAAATTGAAATTATTTTTAATGATGATAAGGGAAATAGAACCACTCCTTCCATGTTTTGTTTCACTCCATTAGAAATATTGGTTGGAGTTTCCACCAAAATTTATGTGTCAATTAATCCCCAAAACTCTGTCTTCATTGCCAAGAGACTCATCTAAGGGTGATATAATGATCCTTGTGTACAAAGTGACATAATAGACTGCCCCTTCACTGTTACTGCAGGAAATAATGGTCATCCTATCATCCAACTGGAGTACAAAGGTGAGAAAAAACATTTTTCATTTGAGGAGATATCTTCTATGATTTTAATGAAAATGAAAAATACAGTTGAAGGTTTCCTAAGTTGTTATGTGAAATATAAGGGCTTGGTTTGTCTAATATTACATCCCAAAATGCTGTGAAGTACAAAAAAATCTTGGAGACGTCTTAATTTTAATCCAGCACTGCCTCAGTTAAGCCTTTAGCTATTTGTTTTCAGTCTTCACATCCATGCTTTGGTGTCAAACAACCCTTGATGCCAACACAAATATGCTACAATAGATCAACTTCTCTATTTTATGTTAGGAAGAAACAAAATGGAGAATATGGTTCCCTTCTTATACATCTGAAGATTAAAGCATTGGCTGCTACTTAGCCTTTTGGTAATGAATCCAAGGAAGGTGAAGACTTTGGAACTAATAACATTTTAAGATTCATATAGTTGGTTATGGTAATTATGGGCAATTTCTTGCAAAAAATGTGGTTAAGAAAGGTCATATAGTATTGTCTCATTCTATAGCAGATCATTGGGACAAGTATAAACTTTGAAAAATACAGAACAACAATAGATTGACGAGACCACGAATAATGACCAAGTCAACAACTCATGACTACATAACAACTCATGACCAAGTCTATTGGCCTCCTAGTATTAGAGGTATCCCTCGATGAATCCACTACAATGCATTCACCTTCAGGTGCTATTTTCCCACCAATTAATATAATCTAATTACCACGGGCCTTGAATGCTAGACCCTAACCATTCATTGAATCTTCCCTCACATGAAATCTACCGAGAACACTCCATGTTTTATTATCCTTGTTATATTTCTTAACTTCATTTCTAGAATACTCAATTTCATATAGTTTATTATTGACTACAACAACTAATGGGGGAGCATGAGTTGCTTTGTTCCTTCCAAGGAACATGCCATGTATCCTTCCCCAAGTCCTTGTTTGAAGATTATACTCTTACCGACATGTCAGGGAAACTGCGGGGCTTGAAATTCCTCCTATGACATAAAACTTCTCGTCCATGAAGAAACTTGAACATAGTTTCTATGGAGAATGCATGTCAAGCAAATTTTCCCAAGTTCCATGCTCGGAATTCTAAAGCTTTGTAGACTTGAGCACAATTCCATTCTAATCACTTCCTCCTGTAACTATGGCTATGTCTCCGTAGTTGCTTGGATTGAATAAACAAGGAGGGCTAGCAATCCCTTTACAAATTTAGTGCTAATTATGTAGGATTCATGTATGTAATTGATGCGCTTAAAGTTTTTATTGACTACGGAGTTGTTGGACCTATGGATTTATAGAAGCGTAGATATCCATTCAGTTTAAACACCAGATCATCCTGGAAGGGGAAAATTGGTATGTTATTTTATGTTCTTAGCTTAGTTTATGTTATTTTCAAAAAGATGAGGTTTTATGAAGTACCTTAATTTATGTAGTGGATTGTGGTGGAAGGAAGTCATTCTAGGCAATTTTTCCCCTCAAATTACTAAAAAAAGTATTCCATTTTGTTATGTTATTTGACAAACATAAAAAACTCAAAAATATGAGATATACCCTCTAAAAATCATAAACCAACACTTTTATGACTCCTTTACAAATCTCAAGCATATATGACGGGTGATATCAGGCTGAAGAGCAAGGTGTCCAAACCAAAAATTCTTATATTTGATACCTAGTGAGTTTAAAACAATTCAAAAGCCAAACGATGTAGCTCTATGTGAATTTCGAGCATGAATAGAAAGGAATCTACAAATTTCATATATGAGTAGCAATCCTACTAAGGAAGTCACTAGGAAAAGTTATTAGATAAATTTTTGTTGTCTTTGTTCTCTGTTGCCATGTTCTTTTTATTTTCATATATCACTGGAATTGATACACTTTTCACCATTAGCCACAACGCTGGTGCAGAGGGAAAATAGTATTTATTTCTAGATGTTTGTCTAGCTTGGAAATTTGTCTATTGCAACAAAGTTGAGTTACTTTTTCCATTGAAATAAATTATTACTTTGTCCATTGTTCACAATTGAAGTAGTATGGTTACCTAACCAAAGTCCTGCTATATTTTTGAAAACAGAAATTGTATCTTAAAATATTTTAACAAAAGTTACCTCCTATCCAGTAGAGTCCAGATTGCCCACATTCCTATTGGAAAGCTCACCAACATAAGCATCCGTCTGAACAAGGAATTATTGCAAGTTCTTTTTCTTGAAGGTTCTCTGACATTTTTGCACTTGTGGGATTTCCATACTTATCTTTCTATCACTATATGGAAAATATCTATGAGATGAAGCCAAATGCTCATGACCAAAATTGTATCCTTCCTCTTCTTCTATGTTGATTTCATCTAGGTTATGATTCAGTGTGCATATTTACACTTTGCAAGACTTTTTTTTTGCATAAAGAAGATTCCACATTTTTTTTGTTCAGTTCTTTTGTTTTCTTTCGTTCCTTTTTTAAGTTTTGTCTAGGAATAGATCCCAACACCCAAGGGGAATGGAGGCTTTTGTGTCCATTGTTAGCCCCCTAATTTTCTCTCTTTTTTCCATTTCCCCTTCCTAAATCATAACCATTTACCACTATGTTACCTCTCCTATACACCCTCATCTTGCACCAGTCCAAGAAACGATGACATATTTCGTATAAACTTTATTTTTCATATTTTTAATTCAAATTAGCATTAATTAATCATTTATTACATGATTTCTTTCTTATAATCACTCTTTGTAGCTTATCGATATCTACAATGTTTATTTGGTAGTCAAAGTACTTACCGTGACTGCTGATCATATTGCAGGATCAGATCTTGCATCGTTGCCAACACAACAAATGCTTGTAGCAGATCCAAACCCCCTTGGTCATCACCTCATTTTAAGTAGCTTCAACCACGACAGCAAGATCGATCTAAAGGTAGCTAAGCTTCAACCACGACAACAAGATCGATCCAAAGGAAGCCGAGATCAAATTTATGAAGAACGAACAACTGAAGATTAGCTACAACCAGTTTTGTTAAACTATATAATTCTGAAGGCCTAAAGGCTAAATTCTGCGTTTGGTTATGTAATCGGTTGAATGATCTATTTTTTCCTTTGGCCAAAGATCTATATAATGAAGAGTGTAAATAGGATGAGGATAGTTGTTGGATAGGATTTTTTGTATAGAACAGAGACACGGCCAGAGAGGTGGTAATAGGTTTCTTGTATTTTGTTATCACCCGAATCTGGGCTGGACGATGTATTAACGCATGTATTTTCCTTAGTGAATTAATAAGAAAGGAGCTCCGCCTCATTTTTTATAAATCACATTTTGGTATTTGAAGTTTCTGAATTGATTAAAGTACTGAGCAATGTTTTTGTTTGAAAAGGAAACGCCTTAGTTGGCTAGGACCCAGCCAACCCAGCACATTTACCCTATTTCCTGTTTCTTGTAATTTGTGTTTATATTCTCAAGTGTGATTTAATTTCAATCACATGCATTCCCATCTGAGTGGAAGCGGATCTATTGTGTGAGGTAGCTAAATTTCCTTTTCCTGTACCTGATTTCAGATTAGTTTTCCCTGCCTGGTCCAAGCAGGATAAATAAACCTACACCAGTGCACGTTGGTGTGGTACTTCCTTTTTTGCAGCTCTGATTGGTTGGTTTTCCCCTCCTGGCCCAAGTGCAGGAGAAATGAACCCGCAGTAGTGCACATTGGTGTGATGCAACAAGCCTTTCTAGTCTACTTCCTGCAATTTTCTTTCTTTCATTAAACACTTTATGACAGGATAAATTTATATGGATTGTTTCTTTATTTCTACACTCTGTCAAGATCAAAAACATTCATTTTTTATGTGTGCAATTTGATTTAACATTATAATAGCACTTGCAGTAACTAAGCACTCACTTTAAGAATTCAATGCTAAGTGCAAGAAGCTCTGATCCGGTGAAAGAACTAGTTTCTTGCCATGGGATCTGAGTGCTTTAAACCTGGAAAAGTACAAGCCCTTGTTGGAAGTAAAATTCCTTTAATAAAGACACCATCTATACCTTCTGCATAAATCTCTGTTCCTGCACTAGTTCAAGAAGATTGCGATAGTGCAGGACAGATTATTGCAAGATGAAAATCTCTAAAGGAGCAGGTTTAAAGGGCCCATTTGATGAGACTGCTGAGTGTCTCTGCTAAATAAAAACACACACTTAGTAGTTAAACAATAATTATCTAGAGTGATTTCCCTTTATCTTTAATTCCCTCTTGCAAATGCATTCTTCCTTGTTCCAGTCTTAGATTATTTTGATGGTTCAAGTTGCCTTTTTCTCTTCTTAGTTTGATTATGCAATCTTTGTTTTAAAGGATGTAGGGAGTTATATTAGAAAGATTCATACCATCTCTGGCATTGTCTATGCTTCGTCTCGAAGTTTACAGATCCCCCGGGTTGACAAATTAAGTGTTGAGGAGTTTGCTTAAGTGTAATTCCTGCACCCAACATTTTGGCGCCATTGTCAGGGAGGCGATTTGATTTGGTAAGAATTTTCTGATTATACAATAGAGGTAGTTATTCCTTTATTTTTGCAGTATTGTTTGGAAAAGCTTCTTTGAAGAAATTTTACTGGTGTTGATTGATTTCTAACAAAAATTTTATTAGAAGTTGTTTGTTATTTTTCTTTCTTTTTTTTGAAATGAACGCTTAGAAAAGGTAAGGGTTCAAAGCCCACTAAGGGCCGAAATAATTCTGAAAAAAAATTCTCATATTAGGTCTCCTTCTATGAGTAGGAAGCCTAATCCAATTCAAACCCATCATGCAGGAACAGTCCACCTGGATTCTGGTGACAACAGTTCAGGTGTGGTTCAGTCTGTTGGAAGCAAAAGGGAAACAATGGCAGACCATGAATATCATGTGGAAGGGACTGGTGAAAACCATGTAAGTAGGGAACGATCAACTTTTGTGTTTCCAATTGTGGACCCTGATACTGTGGTGCAAGTGAAGAATATTCCACCATCAGCTCTCCCTCATTTCCATGGTAAAGTTCATGAAGATCTTGACTCTTTTTTATTCAAGTTTGATATTCTGTGTAGAAGTTATGATTATTCAACTGACGCTCAGAAGCTAAGATTATTTCCTATTACTCTCAAGGAACCAACTCTGCATTGGTTTATGGGGTTAGGAGGAAACACTATAGCTTCTTGGGATCAGATGAAGAGAGTGTTTTTGTCTAAATATCAAGAATATTTCAAAACTTGGGACATGCAGGATGATATTTTTACAATCATAAAGGATGATGATGAAACTCTTGAAGGTTACCTAGAAAGATTTCTATATATTTTACAAAGGTCGAAACTTAAGCTTGATTCCAATACTATTAGAACCTTGTTCTTAAGAGGACTTACTGATAATGGTAGAAATAATTTAAGTCTGTTAGGACAAGGTGATATTTCTCAGCAAACTTTTGAACAAATTTGTGAATTATGCAGGATATTTTCAAGAAATCGGTATAGATCTAGTAGAGGAACTCGAAACAGAAATAGAAAAACCAAATATACTGATGCTATGATTATTGGACTAGAAAATAAAATGGAAAACATGAAAATTGATCTAATGAATATTGTTACTAAACAGTTGGACTCTTCAAAATTTCAGTAAAAACTCATGAAGGAACAAGAGTCGTTATGCATTTTCTGTCCTAAATGTAGAGACAAGAATCCTCCTAAAGATTGTCCTCTTAATTTGAAAGAAACTAATAATTGTGTTATTTGTGCAGAAGACCATGTCACAGAAAAATGTCCCTCTATACCAGGACTTAAATCTGTATTTACAGGGGGATAGCCTAAAGCTGAATACTTGTATGCTATGGGAGCAAAGAGAAATTGGCCTTAGGTAGGTGCAGGTATGGTTCCTGAATTTTCTCCACACTATTTTGGTTATAATTCACATGCATATTCTTTTGCTAACACTAATTAGCAGTGGTAGTATGGGAGTCAATGTTAACATGGGAAACCTTCTCAACCATGGCAACAAGGTTGGAGAGGGCCAACTCATTCTCCATATTCCTACCAGCCACCCATGCAGTCATATCCATCTACGCATACATCTTATTCAATGCCTCAACTCCTGAGTTATTCTACTCCACCATTACCTTTACCTCCACCTTTTCGACCTCCTTAGTTTCCTCCTCAATCTATGCCCAATCCTAGCAATAATAAAGAAATGCAAATGATCTATGTAACAAACCCACTTTTACAATTTCAGTACCAGTATATTCCAGTTGGGGTTCATGATATTAAATTAAGATCGGGAAGGACTGTAACATCATAAAATTAGAAGCAACCTAGAGTGATTGATGGAGAGAAAGAAGAAGAGGAAACTCTTAACCATTCTCTAAAATCTGTCACTAAGTAGCCCTTACCCTCTGAATCCTTGCCATCTTGTTCCAACCAGCCTCCCTTCCCAGAGAGACTACTAATGGAAAGAGGTGATCCTATTTCTGGGACTAGCTTGGCATTAGAACTTCAGAATCTTTTCATTAAGATACCTCTACTCCAAGACATCAAAGATATCCCTATTTGTACCAATATTTTTAAGGAACTCTGTCTCAAGAAACCTGGGAGGAAGAGATTGGAACCCCAAACCATTCAATTTGTTGGTAGGGCAGCAGAGTTGATGACAAGATGTGTGTCTATGGAAAAATATACTGATCCCGGAAACCCTGTCATCTCAGTTCAGATTGGTAATGTCCTTGTCTCTAATGTTCTTATAGACCTGGGGGCAGCCATTAATGTCATGACTAAGCAAACCATGGATCAACTTCGCTTATCTCATCTTCGCCCCGCTCCCACTGTGCTTGAATTAGCGGATAGATCTAAAATTAAGCTAGAAGGAGTATTGGATGATGTGGTCATCTCATTAGATTCTTGGGAATATCCTGCTAGTTTCATTATGCTATAGCCAAAGAACCCAGTAGGAGGACATCCCTTGATCTTGGGTCGACCATGCCTTGCTACAGCCGATGCATATATTAGATGTCGCTTCGGTGATATGTATATTTCGCATGGAGATTCCAGGAAGAAAGTTACCTTATACCCCCTACCAGATCCATTCAAGACCTTCGAGATAATTTATGGTTGGATCAAAGTAGTGATGAGGAGACTCAGTCCATTTCCATTATCCATCATTATACTGGGTCTTCAAAAGAAGATGAGATTCAAGATTTCCTGAATAACCTAGACACTATGCCAAATTTTGAGCTATTAAGCCAGGTTTTCAGCCTAGATTTTCAAGATAATCATGGTCCTCATTCTTCTATACCACTACATTTGACCACCCCCTTGAGTACTCTTGAGCCTGATACTACTCTTGTTGGGATTAGCCCTAGTAAATCCTTACATATTAGTTCAGATTTGGACTCATCTCAGCAAGAGCAGCTTGTGAATTTGTTGCAAAACCATCTTAGTGTCTTTGCATGGGGCTATGAAGATATGAATGGTATTCCTCCTGAAACTTGTACACATCATATCTATATTTAGGAAGGAACCCGACTTGTCCAACAACCCCAAAGGCGAATGAATCTAGCTCTAAGAGATATTGTGAAGGAAGAAGTAGAAAAACTCTTGGATGTCGGTTTTATCTATCCTATTTCCAACAGTTTGTGTGTCTCTCCATTAGTGCTAGTACCTAAGAAAGATGGAATATGGCGTATTTTTATAGATTATCGAGAATTAAACAAAGCCACTCTCAAAGATTATTTCCCTCTTCCTTTCATTGACCAGGTGCTTGATAACCTTGCAGGAAAGAAATATTTTTGCTTTTTGGATGGCTTCAGTGGTTATAACCAGATACAAATTGCACTTGAAGATCAAGATAAAACTACTTTTACATGTCCATGGGGTACATTTTCTTATAGAGTGCTTCCCTTTGGTTTATGTAATGGCCTGACTACCTTTCAAAGGGCAATCCTAGCCATTTTTGTTGATCTAGAATTTGTAGAAATTTATATGGATGATTTTTCTATGTTTGGTGATTCTTTTCAGGAAGCTCTCGAAAATCTCGAAGAAGTACTTCTTCATTGTCAAGAAGCCCATCTCACCTTGAGTGATAAGAAATGTAGATTAATGTGCAAAGCGGGAGTGGTAATTGGCCATTTTATTTCTGGTAAAGGTATCCAGGTTGATCCAACAAAGATCGAAATCATTCTGCATCTTCCTGCACCCAAAACTCAAAGTGAAGTAAGAGGTTTTTTAGGACATGTTGGTTACTATAGGAGATTCATTGAATTTTTTTTCTAAGATAGCTGCCCCTCTTTTCCGACTTCTAGCTAAGGATAGTGAATTTTCTTGGACCATAGCTATCCAACAATATTTTGAAACATTGAAGGAAATGTTAGTACATGCACCAGTTTTGAGAGGTCCTAACTAGTCCCTGCCTCTTCACATTTCCTCTGATGCTTCAGATTTTGCTGTGGTGTAGCTTTAGGACAAGACGAAAATAAACAATCTTATGCTATTTATTATAGTAATAATTTGTCTTCTGTCGAATTTATAAATTATACAGTTACAGAGAAAGAGTTTTTAGCTGTAATTTTTGCAATTAATAAGTTCAGACACTATATTACAGGATATGAAGTATTTGTACATACTGATCATTCCACAATCAAATATTTGATGAACAAGCCATTGACTAGTGGTAGAGTGACTAGGTCATTACTATTGTTGCAGGAATTTAATATTACTATTCTTGATAGGCTAGGAAAATCTAATGTTGTAGCAGATTTTCTTTCTAGATTAGATAATCTTGGTGAAGCTGCTCCTGTTAATGATGATTTTATAGATGAACATCTTTTTGCTATGTCAATATATTGCCCGTGGTTTGTCAGCATTCCTAATTACTTGGTTACTGGGAAAACACCACCCCACTTGTCCGCTCGTAAAAAGCGAAGTATTATTCAGAAAATTGCTGCATATTCCTGGATTCAAGGAGATCTCTTTTACACTGGTCTAGATCTGATTATTCGTAGGTGTGTAACAGAGGAGGAAGTGTTTGACATATTGAAATCTGCTCAGGATGAACTTTGTGGAGGCCACTTCACTGATAAGCGAACTCCATATAAAGTATTGCGTTCTGGTTACTTTTGGCCTTCCTTGTTTAAGGATGCCAAACATTATGTCAGGCATTGTGATAGCTGTCAATGAATGGGCCAGCCTAATCAAAACAATGAAATGCCTTTATGCCCCCAAGTTATGATTGATCCATTTGAAAAATGGGATATTGATTTTATAGGGCCAATAAATCTAACATCATTAAGTAAAAAGCATATCTTGGTTTGTACATATTTTGTTATGAAATGGGTAGAAGCTAAAGCTGTTTCTTTTGCTTCAGAAAAAATTGTTGTTGATTTTCATTTTACTGAAATATTTACTAGATTTGGTGTGCCTAGAGAAATTTTTTTTGACAATGGTCCACAGTTTATTTCTAATACGGTACAAGGTGTGATGGAGCAATATAAGATCTGGCACAGGAAATCCATGTCGTATCACCCACAAGCAAATGTCCAGGTAGAATCCATAAACAAAGTGATCGAGTCCATTCTTACAAAGATAGTAAATATGCATCAGAAAGACTAGGCTGAAATATTACCAGAGGCTTTGTGGGCATACAAAACCACTTGGAGAAATAGCACGAGACATACAGCATATGAGATGGTATATGGCAAACAGGTTCTGTTACCAATTGAATTCCAGATCAAAACTTTCAGAACTGCACTTCAGTTATGACTAGATCTCTCTGAGCCATAACAACATCATCTTATCTAATTAAATGAGTTACATGAATTTCATAGGGATTTTGTTTAGTAGAACATACTAATTCAACAACAACGCAAAAGGTGGCATGACGAGTCTATTCAGAAAAAGCAATTCCAACCAGGTGATTGGGTGCTCCTTTATGATTCTAGATTTAAAATCTTTAAAGGGAAATTCCTTACATGTTGGATGGGACCCTATGAAGTGATCTGAGTATTCGAGAATGGAGTAGTAGAAGTTAAAACTATTGATGGACAAAATTCAGTATTCTTGGTAAATGGACACAGGTTAAAGAAGTATTTTCAGCCACTGACCATGAAATATTTTACACAACAAGTCCAACAACAATTTAGGATGGTAGTGGTGAATGGTAATACCAACCTTTTGAAAACATGAATTCTTCTTCTTCTTAAAAACAGAAAAAAAGAAAAAAAAAGTAAAGAAAAAAAACATTTTCCTGTAATTATGAAAATCAGTTCGCTGACATGATTGCAGAAGGATCAACCTGAAAACCAGCTTACTGGCAGGAAGATAAAAAATTTCTAATAAAAAGAAAATGTTTCTTGATTTTTAGATATGCTAGTGACCACCAAGTAAAAGCAGGTTTAGAAAAACCAACCTTTATACAATTGGGGTAATTAGCATGGATATTTTTATTCAAGTAACACTTAATTTTCCTGTGTTATTTTTTTTCTTTTTCTTGCACCAGTGTAGGCAGACCTTCTAGAATTTTTTTCCTTTCTTCATATTCCACTTTCGTAATATTCCCTCAGTTTTCCTCTTCAATCCCAGAATGATTAACTTTCCCATGTTCTTTTATTTACCCTGTCCGCTTCGAAAAAAATCCCACTTTACCGTTGAATTTTTTTTCCCTATCCCACTTCTATTTATTCCCTCTTTTGGTACTATTCCTGGAATCCCTATAATAGAATTCCTTCCCATTCTGAAATTTCCATTTTCCCACTTCTTTGTTCCCTCATGAATTCATTGCAGGATCTCACGCACAAAGAGCAAAAGGATATGCTCTAAAGCATCAAGAAAGGGCCAAGCAAATTTCCAGTATAAGTTCAGGAAGCCATGTGAAAGTCTTGACTATATTTTATTTAAATTCTCTTTTTTTTTAGATATTATGCTTGCACTAGTGCAAGCATGTTGTCCTATTTGATAAAGCAAGAAGAAAGGTACCAACAGAATAGCATAATTTAAGCGGTGCAAGCAGACCTGTGCAAGCATGCACCCTGTCAGAAACATAGTACAATTTGTTCTTTTCAAGCATATGTCATAGGAAAGTGGTCATCATGAAAATTAATAAGAAGTCCTTTCACTTAGCCAACGAGTACTTGTGCTATCATACTAACTAGGAGAAAATTATTTAAAGTACAAGGTGTTATTAAGTTAGGAATCATGATGATTTTTAATTAATGCTAAGTTCTTTTTTGAATTATGAAGGAATGCTGAAGTGTTTAACCATTGCTTGGACATAATTACCCCTTTCCACCATAATCCTAGATGTCCTTCACTCATAATGATTACCTCATCTAGCTGTTGAATTGCCGCCACAAGTACCAATCCGGCCTGATCTCAAAGATTTCATGCATCTACGACGAATGAATGGGTGATAAGATGGAAAGGATGGTGGATAGTTGGATCCCTATTTATAAGAACCTATTTTCCCAGTGTTTCATGTAAACTTCTCAACTGTTCATAGCCATTGAGCAATGATGCCGCCTGTTTGAAACGAACCCTTGTCTCTCAGTAGCGTAGAATAGACTGCCGAGTATCACAATAGTCTTGCACTATTGCGAAACTTGGGCATTGCAGAAGTTTTACGGGCATGACAGACAAGTGGCTTTACAGTTTTCCAGAAGTTTAAAAAATGACTGAGTAAAAATTGGGCCTCTAAAATTTGAAGTCACAGAAGACTTTATAGCAGCAGCGACAGGCTTGGAAAATACTGGTGAACAGTGGTTTAAAAATCATAAACTAGAAAGGAAGCGATGGCAGTGTTTCGTCATTGACAAGAAGATGGAGATAGATTGGAAGGAAGGAGTTCCACACAGTGGCCTACTAGGATAGTGGCAAGACCTCCTTTTCATCCTATAGAAGTTTGAAACCTATGAGGGAAGATACTCCCGCACTTATGTATATCATTTTAGGATGTTGCAGCATTTTGAAGCTACCCGACACATCTGGTGGAGGATGAATTTCCCCTAATTTTTGCTTAAGAGCTTGGAAAAAAAGGCCAAAGGTGTGCGGGATGGACGGGAAGACCAAGCCGACACGAAGCTATATCAGCATAGCCTGATAAATATTCTGGTCTTGAAATAGCTAGAAGTTAAAGGCATGGCCTAGGAGGCGTTGTTCAAACAGCTACAAGAAAAGGTAGCTGTTGGAAAGGAGACAAAGAATCCTACCAGCAGAAGCAAGGGCCTGAGTAAGAATGAGAAAGGGAGTCCTTCTTGCACCAGTGAAAAAAGGAAATGATCTAAAAAATTAGAAAAGGCCCCATCTTCAAATAAGAAGACAGTTAGCGCACCTATTGAAGAGACTCCTTCTACTCCACTAATACAGGCACAAACCCCTGGAGATGACAACCTGTTAGTCCTTGCAGACACAACAAAATTTGCAGGGGTCAAATATGACATTCTGTTAGCAGATTTCATTAAAAAGCCCCGGAAAAAGAATAAAATATCTGATGCAGGCAAAGAACCACAGTCCCCACAGGGTGTTGAATCCCCTCTTGCACCAGTACAAGAAGAAGCACCAGTACAAGAAGAAGAACTGTAAGAAGAAGAATCAAAAGAAGTAGAAGAAGGACCAGGAGAAGAAGAAGAACCAGAAGAAGAACCAAAAGAAGAACCAACAGAAGAAGAAGAAGAAAAAGAAGAAGAAGCAGGAGAAGAAAAACCAAAAGAAGAAGGACCAAAGGAAGAAGAATTTTCTGATGTAACCATGAAGTATATTGAGGTCCCTAAGGAAGACACAGCCCCTGTCGAGACAGAAAAAGAAAAAGATTTGGTAACTCCTACTGCTCAAGTAGTTGAACTAGATCTTCAAGTGTAGAACTTAGAACAACTTATAGCTAAAGCGCGGGAGGATAAAGAACAAAGTAGAGGAGAATTGACTGCAAAGATCCAAAAAATGAAAAGAGAAGTTAAAGTCTGGAAGTACCAAGCTGTGAAATGTTTCAAGCGACTTAAAAAGGTGACAAAGAAAATAAAAGATATCAGAAAGAAGAAGTCTGAAACATTGCAGGCTGATGTCAGTATGCCAGAGCAAGATTGAGCTGGAATGCTCAAAGTTTTGAAGTTCTTTGTAGAGGTAAAGAGTTGTGTGAGGACACATAATAGTTTAGGGATGGGAGGATGTTAGCCCCCTAATTTGCTCCCTTGTTGCCATTTCCCCTTCCTAAATCATAACCATTTACCACTGTTTCACCTCTCTTATACACCCTCATCTTGCACCAGTCCAAGAACGATGAAATATTTCATATAAACATTATTTTTCATATTTTTAATTCAACTTAGGATTAATTAATCATTTATTACATGATTTCTTGCTTATAATCACTCTTTGTAACTTATCGATATCTCCAATGTTTATTTGCTAGTCAAAGTACTTACCGTGACCGTTGATCCTAGTGCAGGATTAGATCTTGCACCGTTGCCAGCATAGCAAATCCTTGCAGCCGATTCGAACCTCCTTGATCACCGCCTCATTTTAAACAGCTTTAGCCAAGACAGCAAGATCGATCTAAAGGCAGCTGAGCATTAGCCACGACAACAAGATCGATCTAAAGGCATCCGACATCGAATTTATTAAGAATGAATAGCTGGAGATTAGCTGTGGCTAGTTTTGTTAAACTATCTAATTTTGAAGCCCTAAAAGCTGAATTCTGGATTTGGTTATATAGTTGGTTGAATGATCTATTTTGGCCTTTGGCCAAAGATCTATATAATGAAGAATGTAAGTAGGACGAGGATAGTTTTTGGATAGGAGTTTTTGTATAGAATAGAGACACAACCAGAGAGGTAGTAACAGGTTGATGTGTTTTGTTATCGCCCGAATCTGGGTTGGACGATGTATTAACGCATGTATTTTCCTCAATGAATTAATAAAAAGGGAGCTCCACCTCATGTTTTATAAATCGCATTTCGGTATTTGAAGCTGATGAGTTAACTAAAGTACTGATCAACGTTTTTGTTTGATAGGAAACACATTGGTTGGCTAGGGCCCAACCAACCCAACACGTTTACCTTATTTTCTGTTTCTTGTAATTTGTGTTTATATTTTCAAGTGTGATTTAATTTCAAGCACATGCATTCCTATCTGAGTGAAAGCGGATTTATTGTGTGAAGTAGCTAAATTTCCTTTTCCTGCACCTGATTTCATATTGGTTTTCCCCGCCTGGTCCAAGCAGGAGAAATAAACCTGCACCAGTGCATTTTGGTGTGATATTTCATTTTCTGCAGTTCTTATTGGTTGGTTTTCCCTACCTAGTCCAAGCAGGAGAAATGAACCTACACCAGTGCACGTTGGTGTGATGCAACAAGCCTTCCTAGTCTACTTCCCGCAATTTCTTTCTTTCATTAAACACTTTATGACAAGATAAATGTATATGGATTGTTTCTTTATTTCTACACTTTGTCAAGATCAGAAACATTCATCTTTTATGTGTGTAATTTGATTTAATAGTATAATAGCACTTGCAGTAACTAAGCACTCGTTTTAAGAATTAAATGCTAAGTGCAAGAAGCTTTGATCCGATGCAAGAACTAGTTTCTTGCCACGGGATTTGAGTGCCTTGAACCTAGAAAAGTACAAGCCCTTGCAGGAAGTAAAACACCTTTAGTAAAGAAACCATGTATACCTTCTGCATAAATATTTGTTCCTGCACTAGTGCAAGAAGACTATGATAGTGCATGACATATTATTGGAAGAAGAAAATCTCTGAAGGAGCAGGTTTAAAGGGCCCATCTTATGAGACTGCTAAGTGTTTCTGCTAAAGAAAACCACACACTTAGTAGTTAAACAATAACTATCTAGAGTGATTTCCCTTTATCGTTAATTCCCTCTTGCAAATGCATTCTTCCTTGTTCCTGTCTTAGATTATTTTGATGGTTCAAGTTGCCTTTTTTGCTTCTTAGTTTGATTCTGCAATCTTTCCTTTAAAGAAAGTAGGGATTTAAATTAGAAAGATTCATACCATCTCTGGCATTTCCTATGCTTCGTCTCTAAGTTTACGGATCCCCCGGTTTGGAAAATTAAGTGTTGAGGAGTTTGCTTAAGTGTAATTCCTGCACCCAACATCCATTCTAAAAATAAATATCAAGATCGTATCTTTTATATCTATTTAGATTCATATTAGTGGGTGTTGGCCTATATGATATTATGCATTTTGTACGGATGAATCCGTTTACAACCTTTTTACTCTTAGAAGCAAGAGGAACAATAAAATATGTTTGTAGTTTCTCATTGTAGCCAATTGTACATGGTAATATATTCACTTTCTCTCCAAGGAAAGGTGTACCCTGGAAGAGAGATTTTATTCTCAAAAGAGATGAGTCCAAAGAAGCATTATTTACTTTGCTAGGGACTGTCCAAGAAGGGGTATAAATTCCAGAGAGCCCATTTGATATAAGATGGATAGAAGGAATGAAATTTGGAACATGAGCCATAGTTTTAAATGAACTTATGATTTGTGCATGGATATATGTCATACCATCAATGGGTTGTGAACCTCTAAACATTATTTCAGTGCCATTAAATGTTCCATTTTGATACATCTTTATTAACCCATATGAGGCACAAGTTGTTGGATGAATCCAATTGACATGATTCTGTGAAGAGATGTAGGGTAAATTAGAGAAATTTTTGTTGTCTCTATTCTCTGTTCCCATGTTCTTTATATATGTACATCAATGGAATTGCTATGCTTTTCCCCATTAGATACAACACTTGTGTACAGGGAAAACAATATTTCTTCCCAGATGTCTACCTAGCTTGGGCATTCACCTATTGCAACAAAGACTAGTTACCTTGTACATTGAAATATAATATTACTTTGTCCATTGTTTACAACTGAAGTAGTATGGTTACCTAACCAAAGTCGCATTATATTTTTGAAAACAAAACATTTATTTTAAAGTATTGTTTCCATCCACTTCTTTAACATAAGTTACCTCATGTCCCATATAGTCCATATTCTATTTAATCATATTTTGAATTGTACTCATATATTCTTGTGAATCCATGCACCAGGTAACCCACTTCTAAGATTAGTTTGAACATTGGATAATAAGTGGAGTTTTAGTCTGGGATCGTGTCCAGCGCTAAACAATAATTATTCATGATTATCTATTTCTATGAGTTACTATTATGCTAAGGAACAAACATTATCTAGTGAAGTCTTGCTAAATATTCTTCATGTTATATTATTCACACTCACATATGAAATATAACGATCATACATGAGATCATGAATATACAAAGATTCATGGAAATAGAAACAAAAATGCTACTATATGTTATCACTTAGGTTGTTCACAAAAGTTGTAAGAAAGGGAATGCGGCCGAGCTAACCACAGACCAATCTTTTAGATACAGATTCTAGCCAATCTGCATCCAAAGAGGGATCTCTCTTTATGATTTAGCTTTGTTTTTGAAGTTATTAGGCTAGTTATGAAGTAAAAGGGTTTTGTTTCGAGTTTGGGTGGTGAGATCCAATAGAACAGTGAGGAAAAATTGAAGAGTTCAGTCCATTGGGCATGATGGAGTCAAAGAAGGATGGCTTCCTGGATTTGGTTTCTAACAGAGGATGGCATCACAGAGCAAGGTAGTCAAACATGGAACAATTTAAAGGCTGGAATCAGATGGAATGGACTCAAATGGGTGAAGGGCAGTTAAGAATACTTCATCATATTGACAAAGGGAAAATGGATGATTACTGCTAAGGAGAAATTAAGAATTCCTTAGCAAATAATCAACGTGAAAGAATAAGGGGAAATAGGAGCAATTAAGAATTCACTGTTTATATTAATGCTAAAGAAAACACAGAGAATAACAGAGACTGAAAACAGAGTCCAACTAAGAAAATTCTGAATTAATCTTTTTCCTTACTATTCAGATTATGAAACATAGGTGATATAACAGACAAGAAACTGTAAAACACAAGGTAGAAAGTACTCATTGATCCATGGTTTGATTCAAGAATTCTGTAATAGGTCTTTTGCATCGATTCTTCTTCTAGTAAACTAGCCAACAGTTTGATCCCAACAACTTTTATTCCAAAGTTTCAGAGTTACAACAAAGTCTAAGAAATCTACGCATACCCAACCTCTTCAAAAATCTGATGAAGGGGGTATTTATACAACATAAATATGTACAAAAATATCTCATAAAAGCTCTGAGATAATATCTAAGTTTAACCTAAAGTCATTTACAAGCAAAGTATAAACAACTAATTTATGTTGTGTTGGAGGCTAGCTCTTTAGGGTTTGGCTTGCCCGTGTCCTTTGTAGCTCTATGCCGACAATTTGTAATAACTGTTCTTTAACTTCTGACCTGCTTCTCTTAGTCAGCTTGGATACTCTTTAATGCTGATTTGATTTGTCTTTAATTCTGCACTGATACTCTTTATTGCTCCTCTGATACTCTTTGACTTTAATCATCTTCTTTAATGCTGAACCAACCCTGCTCACCGCTGTTTGGCAAAAATGGAACTGCAACGTGTCCTTACACCGGCTTTCTCTGCAATTGATGTCTCTGTGGGTTTCCACTGGCTAGGGCAGCACATATCTCTGTTTTTTCTTATTTTGCAAACTTGGAGATCCCTCGGTTTACTTTAAACTATATTAAGAGGAAGAAAACTGTACTGGGCAGGTTTGTTGAGGGTGCGAGCTTCATTGGTGGAGCCTTCATGGACAAGAGGAAGAAAATGCAACCTCAATGTCTTTATTCTGTAGGAGAGTGCAAGGCACCGAATGCAAAAAACTATAGAAAAAATGTTGTTTTTACCCTTTTTTGCAAAACTGATTTATGGCAGGAAAATTTGATTTTTCGGACTGGTGACGTAAGCATGACATCAAAGGGGTATGGGACAATGACGGGTAGTGACGTGGTGGTATGGATGATGACATGGTGGGATGATGTCAGCAGAGGATAGCGGACGTCAGTAGATGACATCAGCAAAGGGTCAGCAGGAGGGCGGTAAGCTGTTTTGCCCGCACCGCTTTCGAGCTAGGGTGGTTTCGGGTAGAGGGGCAGCGATCACGTCGGGCGCATGATGTGTGGCAGTAGTACTAGAGCAATACCACCATCTCCCAGGGTGGTAAATTTCAACGGCAAGATGGGTCGTGATATCATTGTCAGCCGTCCGATGTAAGGGCACCGATCAGATGGTGGGCGCGGAATGGAGATGGAGGGGAGTTAATGCGCGGGGTCGGTAATAAAAAAGTGTTTTTTAATGCATAGGGGCGGGTTTTTGATTGGTTGCGAGGTGGTTATAATTAACTCGGGTGGTTAATCATCGCTATGTATGCGAACGGGGAAAGCCTTTTTAATGAATGTTTTAGAACCAATTCATCAATCTTTTTTAAAACAACGACTATGGTTATAGTAAACCGAGGTGGGAATTTAAAATATGGGGATTATATTATATATAATTTGGGATATGGGTATTGATTTACATGGGATTTATATAAAATAAAGGTAATGAGTTAATAAGAATTTTGTGAAAATGGAAAGTGCTAAGCATAATTTTTTGGAATTTTTACATAAAAACTTAGGCTGAAACGGAAGAAAAGGATTTTTACAAGCAATATGGTCGACTTCCTAAGTAAAGTAGGAATTCATTTAGGTAATGAATGCAACGGAATGAGTGCTTAGCAATATTAAGCAGATCTTAATATTATTGGGGGAAATTAGTAAATGATTTGGGAAACAATATAAAGTGGAGTTAGTCATGCCTCGCTTGAGCTGCTCGAAAAATATCTGCCCAGGCAGTTGTGATGGGACTAAAAGTTAACATATTTACAATACATCACAAGTCACATTCTGCAACACCATTCTACCTACCCAGCCTACTTTGACTAACATTTTTTCTTCTTTACATTTGGGTGCACTTACTAGCAAACCCTCATCAACTTTTCTTTTCTTTTCATTGTAAGCCTACCTAAGTTTGCACTTATTACATCCAAGGGCTCAGATTAAACTGTTGAGCTCCTTTGCTTCTCTACCTATCTACTTATCTGCCAAATTTAAACAGTTTGGACATTTTTATTCTCTATCTCCAAAACATGAAATTTAAACATGAACTGGCCAAGATTAAGCTGTTTGGCCATTCATCAATTGTGGCAAAAAGTTTCAACAAGTTGTACATGATGCTTTATTTTGAAAAAATGCAATAGTAGTGGCATTTAGACTTGCACACTTTCTTGGTCTTTTTTTTTGGGGTTCATTTCTTTTCATTTTTCTTTTGACCATTTGTTTTTTTTCACCCTTCGATTTTTCTTTTAGGGTATACCCTCTTTACATTTTTTGATTTTTTGATTTTTTCATAATATGGAAACCTTTACAGCAAGGAAAGGATGAACATATTATAGAGCTCAAGCAGTCAATCATGAAATATGACACCTATTACTATAGGAGTATAACACTGGCTCCACTTGGGGATGGCTTTCCCTAGTGGAAATTCAAGAATAGTAGGTCAGATGGCCTTATGAGTACTTTTGCTGTGCTCTGAAATCTTCCTTTGCTGAATGTAGAAACTGTACAAAAAAGGATAATGTAAAATATATACACTACCGCTGAGCTGATTCAAAACAATATGTACATCTGTTCTGGATAGCTTTCACTTGGATTATCTGATATTATGTTTCTGCTCCCAACTCTTCTTCTGTAATCTCTTATAAACTGAAATGAGGCGAAAGAAAAATGATAAAGTTACTTCACTTCTTTCAAAATTTTCTTTACTTTCCTCCTCTTTCTCCTTGCTGATATGAACAAACTATTTACTTCTTTCAAGCTGTTTGAACCTGAATTTTCTTATGTACATGTTATAGTCAAACTATATCAAAAAACCGGATCAAAATAGTGTTTTAGCATTCTACCATTCACTAGTCCTTCTTCTGTTTCTGTACCATCTAGGCTCTTAAGAAAGTAAGTATTGTTCCCTTGCAATGCCTGGATGATAAACAGCCCTTTCCATAGGAATTCAAACTTCCCATGCTTTCCTTTGTCTTCTCTCCTAGAATCCCACTTTAGAACTTTTTCTCCAATGTAGAAATCTTTTGCTTTGGTCCTTTTATCAAATATCTTCTTAAGTTTTTCTTGTAATACTTGAGTTCTTTGGTGCACTTCTTTTCTAGTCTGCTGCAAATGGATGGTCTAATTTATTCTTCTTTGAATGGCATTGGGTTCCACTTGATCTTCCTGCAATAATTTCATTACAGGAACTCCTAAAGGTGAAGGAAACACAGCCTCCATGCCATAAACTAGCTCATAAGGGCTAGTTCCAATTGATCTTTTTGTAGTAAGTCTGTCTTCCCATAGTGCATTTGTAAGTTTTTTGTGCCAGTTTTTCTTGTTCTCTTCCAGCAGTTTCTTAATGATATTGATCAAGCTTTTATTGGAGGACTCAGCTAGGCCATTACCTTGAGGGTAATAGGCTATGTAATGGCCTAAAGTGATATGATATTTTCTACAAAAATTTATCAGTTTCTTGGATTTGAAGGTAGGAGCATTGTCAGTTATGATCTTTTCAGGGTAGCCAAATCTGGACAAGATGTTGGTCTCTAAGAATCCTATGATCACTATATCATTGGCTTGTCTAGCAGGGATGGCTTCTATCCATTTGGTGAAATAGTCTATGGTAGTAAGAATCCATTTATGTTGGTGAGATGAGGGAGGATGGATTTCTCCAATGAAGTCTAAACCCCATTGTTGAAATGGTCTTTCAGTGGAAATTGGTCTTAAGGGCTAGGGCAACAGTTTCCTTTTACCTTCAAAAACTTGGCATTTGTGGCAAGTAGTGACAAATTTCTTACATCAGCGAACAAGGTTGGCCAGTAAAATCAAGCCCTTAGGATTTTGTCTACAGTTGATTTCCAGTACAGGTGTCCACCACAGTCCCCTCCATGAAATTCTTTGAGCACTTTTTCAGCTTATTCTTTTAATAAGCAATTCAATAAAATACATTCATGATTTTTCCAAAAAAGAACATTATCTAAAATACAGAATTTAGAAGCTTTCATCTTTAAAAACCTTTTCTTTTTTCTGGATAACCTTGTAGGAGCCTACAGGTTTAATAATACATGAATTATATTAGCATACCAAGGTGATTCTAAGAAGGCCTGTGATCCAGGTGGATATTGCTGGCCACCTGCCAAGTCCACCTGGACCCCCACCATTGTCTTTCTCAGCATTTTCAGTTTCCTTAATTGTAGCATAGCTCACTATTTTTAGTAGTTTTGTGGGTCCTGAACTTCTGGAGCCGTTTTGAGGCCCTAAACCACGTTTTTTGGGGAATTTGGGGACCGATGTTGCCCATTCCAACAATGGTAGTGCTCGGATAGATCTTTCTAATGAGCTATTGTACACGTCAAACGGAGATCATATGCCAAAGTTACGACCACGGGAAGTTGATGTACCAATTTACCCCAAACGGGGACCACAGTTTGGCGTTTCGTCTCCTAGGGTTATGTTTTGGAATGTTAAGGGTTTTCCATGGTTTCTCAACAATAAATAGGCCTTCGAGCCTCATTGTAACACAGTTCAGAGGCATGTAGCCATCACATCTCTTCTCAGAGATAAGCTACCATCGCCCTAGCTAGTTTATTTCCATTTCTGGTTGTAAGCATATTTCAGTATTTTCCATTAATGAAATGAAGTATTATTTCCACTGCATCTTTGTGTATATGGTTATCTTTGTAATTTGTTGCATTCCTGTTTAAATCCAGATCAGTGGTATCAGAGCGGTCTGCTTTTTCTCTGTTTTTCTTTGCATGTCCCCAACAAGGTCGGGATATAAGGAGTTAGGGCTTGAACTGGTTGAACCTTTGCAAGACCAGCCTCACAAATCCCGATGGCCTCCCATGGCGGATGAGAAGAAAGACAAGGGGGCAGGAGATCCCATCAAAATTTTGCTCGAAGAAGCCCTCGAGCGACAACGGAACGCGATTATGGACAACTTTGCCCAGATCCTTCAGCGGCTACCCAGAAGCGACGCATCGGCTTCCAGCAGCTACTCTGGAAAAGCCACACCCTTTAAGGTACAAGTTAATTTTGAAATCCCCATATTCGAGGGTCAGATAGATGCAGATGTCGTAGATAAATGGTTAAATCTGCTAGAGGGTTATTTTTCTGTTCATGAATTTTCGAGTCGGGAAAAGATTGTTTTTGCTCTTCTCAAACAGCCCCCCACGTCAAGGACTGGTGGGAAACCTACTGCGAGCAGAAGGATGAAAGTACTGGCTCACTATTTTCATCCGCACCCACCTGGGATTCGTTCCGGGATGCCATCAAGGAGCAGTACTACCCTGTTGGAAGCTATGAGGATGAATACATAAAGTGGACCACGCTGCGGCAGGGAAGGGACCAAGACGTGCCGGAGTTCACCAATCTTTTCCATACGCTTCGCACAAAGTTGGGTATCAAGGATTCGGAGCAACATTTGATACTCAAATACCGTGGCTGTCTGCACAAGTACATCCAGGAATAAATACAATTCCTAAACATCCCCTCGCTCGGCGCAGCATACCGATATGCCGTCAAGGTCAAGCAGAAGTTTAAACAAAAGAAGCGAGACTTTGGATCTACGAATCCAAAGCAGGGGAAAGGTGCGCCTAAACCACAGAACAAAGGACAAAGCCAAGGCGGGACAGCCCAAGACAGCCAACCGAAGATGCAAGCAAAGAACAGCGCCGCGAAGCCGAGAAAGGACACTGGAAAATGGTGCGAGTTCCATAAGAGCTCCACTCACAACACAAGTGAGTGTCCGGCCAAGCAGTCACTGGTGGCTGAGCTAAAGGTTTCAGATCAGATGCATGTTCCGACTCTGAGTCAGAACCCGATAAGGGGTATGAAAAAGGGAAGCAGATCATTGATGTGGATCCCAACGCCACTGTTGCTACCGCAAAGATCCAAAAAAATGAACCCGAAGATCCAGAGGAGGAGGAGCGTCTCTTCCACTGCCAGATGTGGGTAAAGGGCTCCCCGATACAGTTCATTGTTGATAGCGGGAGTCAAAAGAACCTCATTTCGGTAGAGGTCGTGAAGCGGTTGGGCTTACCGACCACAGAACATCCACAACCATACACCATTGGGTGGCTTCACCAAGGACGAGATCTTCGCGTGAGCCAGCAGTGTCGCCTTCCATACAGCATCAAGCCCTTCACGGATGAGCTATTGTGTGACATTGCTCCCCTTGAAGTTTGTGATGTATTACTAGGACAACGATACTTGTGGAAGCGACATGCTGTGTATGAATCAAGGCCCATGCTGTTATTATTACATTGGGAAATAAGTTGTTCAGGATACCAGAGGTAGCACCACCTGCCGCCGTCTCTTTGATTACTGCAAAACAATGCAGTAAGATCATTTCCAAAACCAGGAAATTTGTTTTCCTGATGATACGCCCTCAAGGAAAGAAGAAGACAGTGGCCGCGGCCTCCAGACGGGGTCCCTCTGCACGACAACTACAGATGGACAAGATTGTGGAGGAGTACGAGGACATCTTCACCTCCCTGGCAGGGGTTCCTCTGCACTGTCAAGTCAAGCACTCCATCGATCTGACCCCAGGTGCGCCGCTACCCAATGGACCAATTTATCGGTGCTCCGTTCTGGAGAACAATGAAATCAAGAGGCAGATTTAGGAGCTCCTGCAGAAAGGTCACATCCGTCCGAGTTCATCGCCCTGTGGGAGCCCGATCATGTTGGTACAGAAGAAGGATGGAACATGGAGACTCTGTATTAACTATCGGGCGCTGAACAAGATCACTGTCCGTAATAGGTACCCAATCCCGTGGATTGATGACCTCCTAGACCAACTAAAGGGGGTGAAATATTTCAGCAAGATCGATCTGAGGTCAGGATATCACCAGGTACCAATCGAACCCTCTGATGTGTGGAAGACTGCCTTCAAATCCAAGGAGGGCCTCTTCGAATGGTTGGTTATGCCTTTCGGATTGACGAATGCTCCTGCAACCTTTATGAGGCTAATGGATGACATCTTGCGGCCATTCACCAACTCCTTTGTAGTAGTATACTTGGACGACATTCTGATCTTCAGCCAGAGTTGGGAAGAGCACCTCCACCACATCTGACAGGTTCTCCAAACACTGCGATAACACAAGCTATGTGCCAATTTGGAGAAATGCACTTTTAGCATGACCCAGGTTCAGTATCTGGGATACATCATTGATGAACAGGGGGTGCATTTCGATCCAGCCAAGATCCAAGTCATTCGGGATTGGCCCTCTCCAACCACTCTAACAGAGCTCCGTAGCTTTCTAGGTCTTGCCAACTTCTACCGCAGGTTTGTGTTGGGGTTTTCTCATATTTCTTGGCCCTTGAGTCAAGTCACCAAGGGAGTGGCGAAAGCAAAATTCTTTTGGTCTGAATCTCAACAGAAGGCATCCATGGAGTTGAAGGATCGCCTCTGCACGGCACGAGTGCTCGCGTTGCCAGATTTACAACAACCATTTGAGGTCGAGATAGATGCCTTTGACTATGCTATTGGGGCAGTCCTTACTCAACATGGACATCCAGTGGCATATCACAGTGAAACACTTTCAGACACAGTCCGGAAGTACCCCACTTATGATAAAGAGATGTATTCTATTGTACAGGCCTGCCGACAATGGAAGCATTACATTTTGGGGAAGGAAACGGTCATCCACACAGACCACCGACCCTTGTAGTTCATACAAACAAAAGGGAAATTGCAGAATGATCGCCATCAGAAGTGGTCTACATACCTGCAACAGTTCCACTTGAATATCAAGTATAAGAAGGGCAACACCAATAATGTTGCAGATTTCCTCAGTCGACCACCGATCATGGTGTTAACCACCGTGCTCAACTCTTGTGGGCACGAGACTTCTGATTGGCCACTTCTCTACAAAAGCGACCTAGAATTCGGCCACACATACCAGACACTCTTGGAGGGTCGGCATGTTGCAGATTTTCACCTCCAGGATGCCCTATTATGCCACCTCGGTCACCTTTGTGTTCCTTCAAGCGAGCGTGCCAAGATGATTTGGGAAGCACATTACAGTCGGGCTGCTAGGCATTTCGGGGTTGAGAAAATAGTGGCAGTACTGCAAAATTATTTCTATTGGCCGAATCTTCGACAGGATGTTGGGAAGTACATCAGATCATGTACTGCCTGTGCCATTGCCAAACTGACCATTAAGAAGCACAACCTCTATACTCCGTTGCCTACCCCTAGTCGACCTTGGGAATCCATCTCCATGGATTACATGTGAGGCCTTCCTTCCACCAAGCATGGAAATGACTGTGTTTTTGTGGTCGTCGACAGGTTCTCGAAGATGGCCATTATGGTGGCCTGCAAGAAGAATATCACAGCAGAAGCCACTGCTAAACTCTTCTTTGAACGAGTGTGGGTGCACTTTGGGATCCCACAGTCTATCATCTCAGATCGGGATAGTCGGTTTCTCAGCACATTTTGGTCCAGTCTCTAGTCAATGCTGGACACCAAACTCACAAAGTCCACAGCCTTCCATCCTCAAACTGATGGCCAGACAGAGGTTGTCAATAGGATGATTGTGCACATTCTGCGCATGTATAACACAAAGCATCCACGCACATGGGACGAGAGCCTCCCCTATGTTCAGCACAGCTACAACCGAGCTCTTCACAGCTCCACTGGCCGTAGCCCTTTTCATGTGGGTTTGGGATTCCAGCCACTATGCCCCATTAATGTGGCCATGCCACCTGCAGCTACTCACATAAATTCAGCTCATGTCCAGTCCGAAACAAATAAGGCCACCAACTTCATTGAGCGCATCCAACATATTCGCTAGCAGGTCCATGACATTCTTGAGAAATCAAATGCCAAGTACAAGCAGCGACATGATCAACATTGGGTGCCACACAAGTTTCAGGTGGGCGACAAAGTCTGGTTGCATTTGCAAAAGGAACGCCTTACTGGAGCCTATCGGAAATTGAGACCACTCCGATATGGTCCTTACACTGTTACTAAGGCTATGGGAGACAATGCATTTGAGCTCAGCATTCCCCCATTCCTTGGCCTACACCCAGTTTTCAATGTGGACCGCCTTCGGCCATAATTTGCACCATTGCTAGACACATCCGACATTGCAGAACAGCTCAAACCCACAGAATTAAATCCAGATTGCATGGAACAAGATGCAACTAATCGAATCATGGACACACAGATCAAGAACACTCTCCAACAGAATATCCAACTATATCGAGTTGTCAAAGCAGGCCAACTCCTTCAGCAGGGTAAGTGGCTCACCAGGCAACAAGTTCAGCAAAAGTTTCCTCATCTCATGGAGGAGCTCAACGCAATGGGGACCATTGCTTCCTAAGGGGGGAGGAATGATCCAGGTGGATATTGGTGGCCACCTGCCAAGTCCACCTGTACCCCCACCATTATCTTTCTTAGCATTTTCAGTTTCCTTAATTGTAGCACAACTTACTATTTTTAGCAGTTTTTTCGGGTCCTGAACTTCCGGAGCCGTTTTGAGGCCCTAAATGACGTTTTTTGGGGAATCCGAAGGCAACATGGGTCCATGGAATGGACCGATGTTGCCCGTTCCAACAATGGTAGCGCTTGGATAGATCTTTCTAACGAGCTATTGTACGCGTCAAACAGAGATCATATGCCAAAGTTACGACCCCGGGAAGTTGATGTACCAATTTACCCCAAACGGGGCCCACAGTTTGGCGTTTCATCTCCTAGGGTTAGGTTTTGGAATGTTAAGGGTTTTCCATGGTTTCTCAACAATAAATAGGCCTTCGAGTCTCATTGTAACACAGTTCAGAGGCATGTAGCCATCACATCTCTTCTCAAAGATAAGCTACCATCGCCCTAGCTAGTTTATTTCCATTTCTGGTTGTAAGCATATTTCAGTATTTTCCATTAATGAAATGAAGTATTATTTCCGCTGCATCTTTGTGTATATGGTTATCTCCGTAATTTGTTGCGTTCCTGTTTAAATCCGGATCAGCCTGGCTGATTTGTGGAGTCGCCATCTCCCGTTCGTTATCCAGTTCATTAATGTCTAGGGCTTGAAAGTTTGCTTCAGTCATGAGTTTAGCTAATCCCTGTCCTTTTATCAGCTTTGTAGGTTTTATCTCAATGTCATACTCCAATATTTTAGCAATCCATTTGCCTTGTTTGCCTTCAAATGCATCCTGAGTCAGGATGCCTTTGACAACAACATTTGGTACATAAGCTATTACATGTGAGTACAATATATAAATTTTGAAGTCTTGAATGGCTTTCACAAGTGCATAAGCTTGTTTTTCCATGATTTTGTAATTCAAAGGTGCATCTCTAAGTGTTTTACTGAAAAAGGCTATGGATTTTTCACATCCTTGATCATCTTTTTGAAGTAAAACTGCTGCTATAGTGTGTTCTGATGCAAATGAGAAAATTATGAAATCTCTGTCAAATTTCGGACTTGTAAGGACTGGTGTTTTGGTCAAATCAATTTTGATTTCTTCAAATGCTTGTTTGGCTTCTACTGTCCATTTAAACTTTGAATCTTTTCTCAACATGTTGTTCAACAATCTAATTAATTCAGCCAAATTAGGTATGAATCTTCTCAAAAATTTAATCTTCCCTAGTAAAACTTGAAGCTCTTTGACATTTTTGGGGTGTGGTATTTGCAGAATAGCTTCAATTCTAGGAGGGTCAATTCTGATGCCATCTTTGGAGATGATGTGACCTAACAGTTTACCTTCTTCTAGACCAAATAGAGATTTTTCAGGATTCAACGAAATACCATATTTTTTGCATGTTAAAAACATTTGTCTCAAATGGTCCAAATGTCCATTGCTCGTCCATTGCTATGTCCATTGCTCGTTGAAAGGTTTCCCCTGCATTCTTAAGTCCGAATGGCATTTTGACATATTTGAATGTACCCCATGGAATTTAAATGCAGTCTTGTTTTGGTCATCAGGATGAACTAGAATCTTATTGAAACCCAAAAACCCATCCAAAAGTGAAATCCTAGAGGCACCTACTACCCTTTGTAAAATATGATCCATCTTAGGTAGAGGGTAATTTTCCTTTAATGAAACCTTGTTTAAATTTCTTAAATCAACACATAATATGATATCTCCAGTTTTCTTCCTTGTGGGCACTAAATTAGATACCCACTCCAAAAATCTGATTGGGGCAATTATCCCTACTCATGCATTCGCCTGATTTCTTTCTCAATTAAAGGAAGTAGTACAGGGTTGATTCTTCTGAGTTTCTGTTTGAATGGTTTTTTATTTTCCTTGAGGGGTATTGTATGCTGAATTACAGAGGTATCATAAGATTTCAAGTCTTCATAGCTCCAAGAAAAAACATCTTGGAACTCTTTGATCAGTTCAATATACTTCAGCTTTTGATCAGGGGGCAAAGATTTGGACAATTTTATCATTTTTGGATTTTGTTTGGTTCCTATGTTGTAGTCTTCAATGTCTACTTTTGGAAGTTCCATTTGAGGTTTCTTTGTAATGTCATTGAAATCAAAGAGATCTTCCAAAGCAGTTAATCCTTTAGGTAAATGATTATCTTTCAAATTTATAACTTCATATTCTTGTTCAATAATCTCATCGACGTCTATTTGTTTAGGCTCTTGTATTTCCTCTTTGGTGAATCTCGTTGGATGAAGAATTTGATTTGCATTTTCTACTGAAATGTCTATTTGTATCTGATTGGTTGAATCAATTTCACTGAGTGTGTCTTCATCTGCGTTAGTGCTGGAAAATTCCTCTTCTAGGCACAAAAAATTGTTGATCTGTTTATCACTTTCAAACACCTGCCAGTTCTTGACATTATCAGGTATGGCCGGCCTGTGTCTAATTTCTGTCGTAAATTGATGTTTTGTTTTGAATGGAAATTTACATGTGCTGGCAAACATTGCTAGGCTATGCACTTGCAAATTGTGTTTTCTTGGAATTTTGGCAAGCTGAGTTTCCAAAAATGTGCTGAGAATAATTATGGTTGTTGCTCTGTATTCTCTCAATTTGGGATCGTTTGTTGAGAACTTCCCTTTTATCTGTTGAATTATTATTTTAGAATCTCCTAATACTGACACTCTAGTTGCTCCTAACTTTTTCAGCAGTTTAAGACCTAGCAGCAGAGCTTCATATTCAGCCATATTACTGGTGCATTTAAAGTTTAATTTGTAGGCATGGCCTTCAGCATGATTGTTTTCAAGGTTGTGCACCCATACCTCTGCCCCTACTCCTAATTTGTTCACAGAACCATCAAATCCTAAGTACCATAGGATTTCATGTTTATAGTTAGTATCTAGACTTGCAGGGATCTTTTCAGCAGGGAGATTTGGTTTTTTAGACTGTTTCGGTTTATCCAATGTTTCATGATTTTCAGCAATTTCGTGGATTCGAGCACTAGACTTTTCATTTGCTGTTTTTTCTATTTCATCTGTTAAACCTTTCATTGCATGTAGGGGATCAACTTCAACATTATACAGGATAAAAGAATCCATGTATGAATGTACTAAGTAGATAGGGAAATTTTGAGGTTTCTCTTGACTACTTACTACATACTTCATAAGGGTTTCTCTGTATAGTCACTTGGGTTGACCAAACAATGAAATGGTAGCATAAGACATGTCTAACTGCAGAGATCCTTGGAGCTTTGCACCCCAAGATTGGGACAATAACATACCATACTTTGGAGGAATATCTGCTACCACTATGTCCATTAAGATGGTTCTTGTAGGATATTGGACAAGTGACATGCGCAAATATTTGATTAAACCCAAACATTTGACCCGATTTGAATCGAAAGAGAAAAGATCTTTATATGGCCTGGTGATGTCAAGGTCAAGTTTTCCATTACATATTTGGGCATTAAGTTGTGGGAAGCACCGGAATCGAACATGGTGTTATGGAGTATCTTATCATGAATTTTTAAAGCCACATAAAATGGAGGAACTTTTCCCTCTGGTGTTTTTCCATTTACTAATGGCAGAAGTGTCCTAAGACACGTAATTTTATTAATCAGAAAAAAACAATTACATAATTGATTTGCAAGAGTTTACACCCGAACAACCAAACACTCTTGCAATGAGCTATTTATAAGCTCCATGTCCTAACTACCTCTAATTATGGATCACTTATTAAATAACAAGTGTCCAGTTACAATAAATGCTATTCAAACCAACTAGCTAACTAATCTCCTATAATAGAGCCTAAGATACGACACATTTGGAGAGTCATATCTAGTTACAACAATATGCTAATTCTAAAAATCTCCATTAAATAATTAAAAATTCTAGAATAATAATTATTAATTTAATATCTTAAATTAATAATTATTTTATTCTAATTTTATAACCTATGATAAAATTTGTATTTTTGGATCATCTAACATTCCCCCCTATGATCCAAAGATACATTACAACAAATACCAAGTTCATCCCTGAACTTAGTAAATTTTATTCTGCCAAGCGGTTTGGTGAAAATGTCGGAGATCTGATCTTCGGAAGGACAATAAACTGGTTTGAGGATATCTTTGGCAATGAGCGACCTGATATGATGATACTTGGTGTCCACATGCTTTGTCTTTGAATGAAAAACTGGGTTCTTGGCAAGTTTGATGGCTGACTGGCTGTCAATGACCAATGATGTAGCTTCTCCCTGAGAAATGCCCAAGTCCTGCAAAATTCGGCGCAACCAAACAATTTCACATGCTGCTTCCCATGCTGAAATGTACTCTGCTTCTGCTGAAGAAGTGGCCACTGTAGCTTGTTTTTTACAACTCCAAGATACTGCTGCTGACCCCATGTTCATAAAATAACCTGATGTTGATGCTCGATCATCAATACTTCCAGCAAAGTCGGCATCAGAATATCCACCAAGTACAAAATTTTTAGTCTTTGTGTAAAGAAGACCAAACTCTTTTGTTCCTTGGATATATCGAAGAACTCTTTTGGCTACATTCCAGTGGCTGTCTCGTGGTTCCTGCATAAAACGTGAAAGAATACTGACTGCATAAGATAGATCAGGACGAGTATTGGTCAAATAAATCAAGCTGCCAATCAACTGTCTGTAAGTTGTACTGTCCACCTTTTCCCCCCCTTCAAATTCTGAAAGTTTCAATTTTTGCTCCATGGGGGTGAGTACGGGCTTGCAATCTTGCATGCCAAATCGCTGAAGAACCTCTGCGGCATACTTACTCTGAGAAATGAAAATATGATGTGGACATTGGAAGACTTCAACTCCAAGATAGTAGTGAAGTAATCCCAAATCTGTCATCTTAAAACCTGCATGTAACTCCTTTTTTACCTGCGCAATATGATCATCATGATTGCCAGTGATGATCAAATCATCTACATACATAACAAGAATTACAAAATATTTTCCCTGTTGTCGCACATACAAAGTATCATTAGATTCATTGCAATGAAAACCAACTTCCTTAAGGTAATCATCCATCTTTGCATACCACGCTCGGGGTGCTTGTTTTAACCCATATAAAGCCTTGATCAATTTGCAGACTTTATGTTCTTGTCCTTCCACTTCAAAACCTGGTGGTTGGGTCATATATACGTCCTCCTGTAAATCCCCGTTGAGAAAAGCACTTTTTACATCCATTTGATGAACTTTCCATCCTTTTTGAGCGGCCAATGCAAGTGTTAATCGGATAGTGTTCCATTTAGCTGTGGGAGCAAAGGTTTCTTCATAATCAATGCCTTCTTGCTGCGCAAAACCTTTTGTGACAAGTCGTGCTTTATACTTATCAAGTTCACCCTTCTGATTATACTTAATTCTGTAAACCCATTTGCATCCTATGGGTTTAACATTTGCTGGACAATTAACAAGTTTCCAAGTGTTGTTATCAAATACTGCTTGATATTCTTCAATCATAGCCTGTTGCCATTCTTTATGTTTGACTGCTTCTTTGTATGTGGAAGGTTTAGTAAAATCATTTGCTATCAAGGCAAAATTGCCTTCACTTCTATGTGTCCTTCTGGTGCCAGTTTTATTCTGTTCACCAGGCTTTACGTCTTTCAAAAGTTGAACGGCCCATTTTGGAAGTTGGTGCTCACTTGTTTGTGCTTCTGTAAAGTCCCCATCATTGTAAAGAGGATTAATGTAAACTGATGCTCGTCGTTCAGGTGAAGAATGTGGAGACTCACTGTCTGAAGAACTGCTGCTGCTTGGAGATGCGGATGAACTGCTAGAAGACCCAGATGATGTTGTTGATGTAGATGGACTGGATGACTCATCTTCAAAGGAAGGAAAATCAAGTTCATACCAATTTGGTGAAGTTGGTTGACTTTGCATTTTTCCATTTCTTTTACTTCCCTTAGTTTCTAATTTGTAAAGAAGATTTTCAATTTCTTCAGCACTCTTACTCTCTGTTTCATCAAAAATGACATCCCTGCTCACAATGAATTTTCCATTGGTCAAAAGACGATACCCTTTCTTCTCATCAGAATAGCCAATCATGGTGCATTTTAAACTTCTTGAGTCAAGCTTAGTTCGTTTTTCTTTCGGAAGTAAGGCATAACACACGGACCCGAAAACTCTAAGATGTTTAACTCAAGGTTTGAAACCAAACCAAGCTTCATAAGGTGTGATTCCGTCTAAAGAAGCAGTTGGAGATCTGTTTCTTAAGTAGACAGCTGTATGTATGACTTCCACCCAATATGTTGGACTTAACCTCTTGAAGGTTAACATGGATCTCGCCATTCCTAACAAAGTGCGGTTCATTCTTTCGACTACTCCATTTTGCTGTGGAGTGTAAACATTAGTAAGATGTCGTCTTATGCCATTTTCACTGCAATAATTTTTGAATTCATTTGAAGTGAATTCTCCCCCATTATCCGTCCTGAGAGTACCTATCTTTTCTTTGACTTCATTTTCAACAAGTTGGCGAAAAATTTTAAACTTATCAAATGCTTCTGACTTGTTCTTCAAGAAATAAACCCAAGTCATTCTGCTGAAATCATCAACGAATAGTAAGAAATACTTGCAACCACCAAATGAGGTTTGTAGTGGACCACAAACATCACTATGAATTAGTTGTAGCCGCCTGTTTTCTCGCCATGAACTTGTTGGAAAACTTTCTCGGTTTTGTTTGCCATAAATGCAAGCTTCACATTTTGCATTTTCCCTTTTGAATGTGGGAAGGCCTTTAACCATTCCTTGTTTCTGCAATTGTGAAAGACTCTCAAAATTCAAATGTCCATATCTTACATGCCATAGTCTGATAGGTGAAATACCTGTAGTCACTGCCCCTGCAAAATCAGAATGCCTTGGAATAACTGTCCCTTTCATCCGTAACAGTTTTCCATCTTCATAACCTGTCATGACTGTTTTCAAATTCTATTTCACTAAATTAATCTTCACTAAACCATCTTCCATAATTACCTGATGTCCTGCTTGTCGAATCGTGACTAAAGAGAGCAATTTTTTCTTGAAACTAGGTACATACCATACATTGGAAATCAATTTTTCTCCAATGTCAAGGAGAAAAACTTTCACTACTCATTTTCCATAAGGAGCATGTTTTGTATCATCAGCAAGAAAAATTGAATTAAGTTGGCATTCTTGAAAATTCCAGAAAAAATCACGTCGACAAGTCATGTGCTGAGTTGCCCCGGAATCCAAGATCTAGGCATATTCATAGTCACTTCTAAGATGAGATGAAATTTGTGATGCTGGTGAGGAAGTAAAAACATATTCTGAGCTGTCTTCATCTTGATCATTTGCAAATTGTACTGAATGCTATTGAAACTTGGGAATTCTACTAAGTGAAGTTCGACAATCTTCAGCATAATGGCCAACTTTGTTACATCTTCGACACACAATTTGACTTAAGTCTCTTCCTCGTCCTGAAGATTCTCCTCTGCCTCTGCTTTGACCTCTATTTGGAGATTGTCCTCTACCTTGACTATTATATCCTTGTGCTTGAAAATTGCCTCTTCCTTGGTTGTTTCCTCTACCTTGAAAATTATTTCTTCCTCCTCTGTTAAAATTGTTGCCTCTACTTTGGCTTCGACCTCGATTTGCTTGATTCTGATTCCATCGGCCTCTTCCTCGAGAACTATCTGCTGAAGACTTACTTGTGCTGGCTTCTGTGAGAAAAACATCTTCACCAACTTTCTTCTTCTTCCCAAAAGTTTTATCATGCTGACTTAACATTTCACAAAGTTCATCAAACTTTAGTTTTTCTAATTTCCCAGTTACATGTAAAGTTTCTAAAAAATGCGTATAGGAAGAAGGAAGCCCAGCAATTACAATTGTGACCATAAAGCTATCATCAATTGCGGGAAAACCAGCATTAATAATTTCCTGCTTAATATTCTTAAGTCTGGAGAGATATTCAAGAATATCACCATCTTCAGTTAATTTTTGTTGCAACAATTTCAATTGTAAATCGACTTTCTTTGACTCAGGTTGAGTATCAAAGAGGTATTTAAAAGTTTTCAAGGCAGACCATGCATCTGTGGCATTCTCTATATGTACATACATTTCATCATTCACAGACGATTTAATAAGAGCTAAGGCTTTAGCATTCTTGATTTCCCATTTTGCCAGTGGATCTGCATCTGTGGGTTTATTCGGCTTTACATCTCCATCACATATTCCTTGCCATAATTCATTGTAAATTAGTGTGCTTTCAATAAGACGATGCCACGTTTTATAAGATTTAGTGCCCTCAAGTTTGTCGGAATCAGAAAATAAGTTAATCAACTTAGACATTTGAGCGTTTAAGAGAAGCACCAAGAAGCAGAACAGAAAGGACAATATAGTCAACACAATACACCACGCAAAAAACACGATCTATCGGGGCTTGGCCTTGACCCTCGAATAGTCGTCAAAACAGGAGAATATTGACTGAGCTTTGCACTTAGCTCTAGTCACTTTCTCAAATTTTTACAGGGCAACTTTCAAAATTTGATTTTTTACAATGGTGCTTTGCACAATCTGGTAAAAAAAATTACCCCCCCTCAAAGTAAAATTACTTTGAGTTACATTTATCTCCTTCGAAAAATTACAAAAATAACAAACTCCTTATTGCTCCAAAAAATTACAATCACCTTAACAAATGTTACAAGACCCTTATTACTCCAAACCCCATATCTTTCCAAAATACAATATTAAAAAAATCCTTATCTCTCATATAAATACTCTCACTATATCTCTCATGGAAACACTCCACTCATTCTCTCACATTCCACTTGCTATCTCTCCAAAATTACAAATCATTAGGTCGCTCCAAACTTATCACTCCATTACATAAGGAATTAGAAATACTCCTTATGTCTCCTTAAAATTCCATAAAGACTTTATAAACACACTTTAAAAAAGTCTTTACATACGTTCTATTAAAACTTACAATCACCGTATTTCTCCAATTTTTTCTTTTTACAACACTCACCCCTTTTTGTTTTGTTTGTTTTAAACATAAAAACAAAAACATTTCATGATAGCTGTAGCAAAAATTTCAAATTGACGTTTGTTGTAATCTTGAACGGTGACCCATGTATAAACGTTTTTGTCCCTTTAAAAAACCACTTTCAAGACAAAAATGTTTCAACTTATTCCAACAATCCCACAGCATGTTAATAATCGATTTTTCAATGGTTTGGAATCTTAATAATCATTGTAAAAAAAACACCGTGCAGCTCACCTTTGACCGCTGCAGATTCACCATTCAACGCTGGCAAGATTGGAACGCTGGCAAGATTGAAAATTTTCATTGACCCAAGATACATCAACAATCGTTACGCTGCTCCACCATCGACCATGCAGCAAAATCAACGCTGCTCCACCATCCACCATCGACCATGTCCAGCAAAGTCAATGGGCAGCTTGCTTTGAATACAACTACTGTAGATTACGGTTTTTCAGATGTTCAACGTGCAAATGGAAGTCTTCCTTTGATTTGTTCTGCTCAACCATCAAAACTCACTGAAGGCTCTACATACGATAGAATACAAATACAATAATTTTGAAGGTCACACGCATAGTCCGTGGTTTTTGAGTGGAAGAGAAGTTAGATCCGCCTTCATCAGAGCGCACGACAGTCTTGATATAACAAACTTTCCTGTTGATGCTTTACGTGCTACTACTTCTGCTGGGCATGCTGATGTTGCAGAGGAAAACCAGAATTATCACTCTTCTTGACGATGATGAAGACTTCAAGGATCTTGTAGAGGAAGACCATGCACCAGGCGCAGCTACTGGAATCGTTTTGATTCTAAGAGACAGTCGGCAGCTTATTATAAAAATTGGATAATTAAAAAAAAGAACACAAATACGATCTGCTCTCACGCGCATTGACCTGCTCTTCGCACACAGGCTCTCAGCATTTGAACACCCCACATTTATAGTCGTTCTCTCAATTTGCAGAAACTTCAAATATACAGCGCTATCATATAGATTTGCATTTGCAGTTTTTTTAATTTTTTTTTTAAAATGATTTTAGAATTGGCAGATCTAAAATCAATAAAAAAAATTTGTTGCAAATTTCATACCAATTTTTGCTGATCACTTCTTTTTCCATGATCTGATAGAGCTGGAATCTCCTCCTCAAATCAACTGCTGGAATCTCTTCCTCAAATCAACTGCAGCATTACCATAGCTCTAATACCACAATAATGGCAGAAGTGTCCTCAGACAGTTCTCGGTCAAATATCAGTTCAGGCTAGTCATCAAAAACGTTTACTAAATCTTCGTTGACAGAAATTTTGAGTGATCTTCTGATTTGACTTCTGTAGACCTCATGTTTAGCTAATTGTGATAATGGAACAACTATCTTTAGTTTTCCTACTTCTGTCTCAAAATTGAAAGGTTTCTCAGTCTAAGTTTGTGTATTCCGGACAACTGAAATTTCTACATTTTTCTCTCTTTTCAAGAGTGGGATTATGTGCTGAAATGTTTTCTAAATCATGTTGTAGGGACTTTTCTTCTTTCCCTTTTGAAGGAACAACACTGGAAGGTTGTCTGTTAGGTGTTTGATTGTCTGATATATCTCTAATAATTGGATTGTTTGGGTTAGGATGTGTTTCAGAAAGAATATGTACAGGGGTCTTGTTGATCTTACCTTTATAGGGCTGCTTGTTTTCTTTCTGTTTGCTAATTTCAGGGACATCTATTCTTCTACTCCTCAAATTGTATTGTTTTTGGACTTCATAAATGGTTGTATCATATCCCTCCCTAAAGTCAAATGATTCACCTGATTGAGTTTGGAATTGTTCAAGAATGTTAGTGTCTTGATCCTCTTGGGTCAAGAAAACTTATTGTTCATTGTTGAGTCCCATTAGATTAATTTGAGTGTCTTTTGTTGGTTCATCAGATGTTGAGGCTTCAGCATAATTTTCTTGAAGTGGGGGCCTGATATTTTGGTCAGGCCCTGTCTTTCCCGTAATAGGATTTTGATTCTTTCTGAAATTTGGATTTCTCCCAGTGTTTCTTGGTTGACCATTCCAAGGGGACTTTCTCTCAATTTTTTCAAGTCTATATCCAAGTCTATCCATTCCTTTGATAATCACATCTAATTTATGTTCAAAGGTAGATGGTTCTTCTTTGAAATGTATCCTTCTTTCAGCTCTGGCTCTAGACCGTTTAGATATCAGATTGGCTTCCACACTAACATCTATACTTTGCATTTCTTCTAAGTTTCTAGGAGCTCTTTCCCTAAGTTGGTATGCCATATCAGACTCAAATGCATCAGGGAATTTTATTAAGGCTAAATTTGGAGGAGGTCTAAGATTCTGAGGAATAGCATTGTAAATATTGTTGAATCTGGTACAGTAGTCTTGGATAGTTTCTTGTGTACCTCTTCTTAGGTTCTCATATTCTAATAAAATGTGGAGAGGATCTTTCTTCTTTTCCCATATATTCAAGAATGTCTAATAAAGAGCCTCTAGGTCATTGATACTGTTTGCAGGAAGGGCTCTAAACCAGGTTCTAACATCTCTAGTTAAACTTTGAACAAATACTTTCATCATATTGACAAAGGGAAAATGGATGATTACTGCTAAGGAGCAATTAAGAATTCCTTAGCAAATACTCAATGTGAAAGAATCAGAGGAAATGGCAGCAATTAAGAATTCACTTTTTATTCTAATTCTGAAGAAAACACAGAGAATAATAGAGACTAAAAGCAGAGTGCAACTAAGAAAATTCTGAATTAATCTTTTTCCTTACTATTCATATTATGAAACATAGGTGATATAACAGATAAGAAACTGTAAAACACAAGGTAGAAAATACTCATTGATCCATGGGTTGATTCAAGAATTCTGTAACAGATCTTTTCCATCGATTCTTCTTCCAGTAAACCAGACAACAGTTTGATCCCAACATCTTTTATTCCAAAGTTTCAGAGTTACAGCAAAGTCTAAGAAATCTAGACATACCCAACCTCTTTGAAACTCTGATGAAGGGGGTATTTATACAACATAAATATGTAGAAAAATATCTCATAAAAGCTCTGAGATAATATCTAAGTTTAACCTAAAGTCATTTACAACCAAAGTATAAACAACTAATTTATGTTGTGTTGGAGGCTGGCTCTTTACGGTTCGGCTTACTGGTGTCCTTTGTAGCTCTGTGCCAACAATTTGTAATAATTGTTCTTTAAATTTTGACCTACTTCTCTTAGTTGGCTCAGATACTCTTTAATGCTGATTTGATTTGTCTTTAATTCTGCATTGATACTCTTTATTTCTCGTCTGATACTCTTTGACTTTAATCATCTTCTTTAATGTTGAACCAACCCTACTCACCACTGTTTGGAAAAAATGGAACTACAATGTGTCCTTATACCATCTTCCTCTGCAATTGATGTCTCTGCAGGTTTGCACTGGCTGGGGCAGCACATATATCTATTTTTTCTTCTTCTACGAACTTGGAGATCCCTCTGTTTACTTTAAACTATATTAAGAGGAAGAAAATTGTACGTGGCAGGTTTGTTGAGGGTGCGAGCTTCATTGGTGGAGCCTTCGTGGTCGGGAGGCAGAAAATGTGACCTCGGTGTCTTTACTCCCTAGGAGAGCGCCAGGTGCCGAATGTAAAAAACTATAGAAAAATGTTGTTTTTACCCTTTTTTGCAAAAATGATTTTTGGTGGGAAAAATTGATTTTTCAGACGGGTGACGTAACCATGACATCAGCGGGGGGTACGGGACGGTGACGTGGTGGTACGGATGATGACATGGTGGGATGACATCAGCAGAGGATAGCTGACATCAGCGGAGGGTCAACGGGAGGGTGGTAAGTTGTTTTGCCCGCACCGCTTTCGGGCTAGGGCAGTTTCGGGCAGAGGGGCAGCAATCACATTGGGCGCACGACGTGTGGTAGTAGTACGGCAGAAATACCACCATCTCCCCAGGCGGTAAAGTTCAGCGGCAAGATGGGTCATGATATAACTGTCAGCCGTCTGATGCGAGGGCACCGATCGGATGGTGGGCAGTGAATGGAGATGGAGGGGAGTTAACGCGCGGGGTCAGTAATAAAAAAGTGTTTTTTAATGCATCGGGGTGGGTTTTTGATTGGTTGCGGTGTGGTTATAATTAACCTAGGTGGTTAATCATCCCTATGTATGCGACCGGGGAAAGCCTTTTTAATGAATTTTTTAGAACCAATTCATCAATCTATTTTAAAACAGCGACTATGGTTATAGTAAAGCGGGGTGCGAATTTAAAATATGGGGATTATATTATATATAATATGGGATATGGGTATTGATTTACATGGGATTTATATAAAATAAAGTTAATGAGTTAACATGAATTTTGTGAAAATGGAAAGCGCTAAGCATAATTTTTTGGAATTGTTACATAAAAACTTAGGCTGAAAGCAAAGAAAAAGGGTTTTTACAAGGAATATGGTCGACTTCCTAAGTAAAGTAGGAATTCACTTAGGCAATGAATGCAATGGAATGAGTGGCTTAGTGATATTAAGCAGATCTTAATATTATTAGGGGAAATTAGTAGATGATTTTGGAAACGGTATGAAGGGGAGTTAGTCATGCCTTGTTATGCTCTTAACCTGCAAAAAAGATACCCAAATACATAATATGTGAAGAAAGATACCCAGAACATAGAGCAGTGAGAGACAACAGCAAATATTTTATTATTCAAAAAGCAATGTTCACTGGCCTCTTCGAGGGGCCAACCTCCAATAGAGCAGAGCTCGATACAAAAATAAGACACGATTCTCCTTGCAGGGAGTCTCTATCCTTTATATATGACTCATACATGCAATACCATGGATCAATACCATGGGTTTTATTAATACCATCTATCTAATACCATGGCCCATTTGCAACTAACTGTGATCCCTTCATTAATTGTGAGTTAACCACTTACAATTATTAATATGGGCTTTATTGACTCTTTACTATGACTCTATCCCACTACATAAATAAGGGGGTTAGGGTGGGACCTTAACATGCCCTCCCCCTTAAGAATAGCCTTGTCCTCAAGGTTGAAGCTGCGGAAACTGCTGAAGGATAGTGGTTGGTTCCCAAGTTGCATCTTCCGGAGAGGTGTCTTTCCACTTGACGAGAACTTCCTTAATCATGCGGCCACACAGGTGCCTTTCTCGTGTGTCTAGGACCTGTTCAGGTTGGATCCAGATTGACCCTTCCTCGTCCAATTCATGTAGACTGGTTTGAATTCTGCAATTGTTCCCAATCCCTTTCTTGAGGCATGAGACATGGAAAACTGGATGGATTTTTGCAGTAGGCGGCAAAGCTAGTTGGTAGGCTACTTCTCCAATGCGCTAAAGTACTTGATATGGTCCGTAGAATTTTGGAGATAGTTTCTGACAACCCTTATCTTTGAGTGATGTTTGCTTATATGGTTGCAACCTCAAAAATACCTGATCCCCTTATTGAAATTGGCGCTCTGAGCGATGTTGGTCTACCTATTGCTTCATGCGGTTTTAAGCTTGATGAAAATTCTCTCTAAGATGGGTGAGCATGGTTGTGCAGTTTTGTAGGAGTTGATCCACTGCTTGTACCTTTGAGCACCCATTGATATAAGAAGTAGGAGAAGGAGGGTGTTGACCATATACTGCTTCATAGGGAGTCATTTTGGTGGTGGCATGATAGTTGGTGTATACCACCATTGAGCCAGAGGTAACCACTGTACCCAAAGATGTTGCTTTTCTGAAGTGAAACACCTAAGGTAGGTTTCGAGACATTTGTTGACTGCTTCAGTTTGACCATCTGTTTGTGGATGATAAGAAGTACTGAGTTTTATTTGGGTGCCTTGTAGCCTGAAGATTTCCTGCCAAAAATTATTGGTGAAGATTGGGTCGCGATCGGACACAATAGAAGTGGGCATGGCATGCAATTTGAAGATTTGATCCATGAAAGATTGAGTGACCAAAGTCGGTGTAAACGGGTGGGGTAGGGCGCAGAAATGAGCATACTTTGAAAGTCTATCCATAACCACCATGATGACTGACTTGTTTCCTGACTCTGGAAGACCTGTAATGAAATCCATATAAACCTCTGTCCATATTGCTACCACGATGGGCAACAGTTTTAATGTGCCTCGTGCTTTGACGGTCTCCCCTTTGTGGCGTTGACAGATATCGCATTCTGATACAAAAGTAAGGATGTCCTTTTTCATGGCTGTCCAAAAAAATGATCTTCTGGTGCGAGCATACGTCTTCTGAAAGCTTGAATGTCCTGCAATGGGGGATGAGTGCAATTTTTCCAAAATGCGACTTTTGAGGGTGGATGTTGGTGATATTACAACTCTGCCCCTGTGGCGAAGAATCTCATCCTGCCACAAGTAGCCCTTGGTGGAATTTGGATCCACCTGCAATTGAGAAATGAGTTGGGAGAGCCCGGGATGTGAAAACCATTCCCTGCGAGCCTCTTCAATCCATTTTGGAATGGGAAGGGAAATTGCTAACAGGCTACTTCCCTCCTCAAATTGGCGAGATAATGCATCTATTACACTATTTTCTTGCCCTTTCTTGTAAATGATCTCATAATCATATCCCAACATTTTGGCGAGCCATTTATTTTGTTGTGGGGAGGATAGGCGTTGCTCCAAAAAATATTTAAGACTGTGATGATCTGTGCAAAATTTGGAAACATCGCCCCAATAAGTAAGGCCGCAAGGTCTCTACTGCATGGAAAATGGCCATCATTTCCTTCTCATAGGTAGATTTGCCCAGATTCTTCCCACTTAGTTGTTGGATTGTGAAGGCCAAAGGTCTCCCTTCCTACATTAAGACTGCCCCAATACCTGTACCCGAAGCATCACATTCAATGGAAAAAGATTTGGTGAAGTCAGGGAGTGTTAAGACTGGAGTGGAACACATGGCATTTTTGAGAGTTGTAAATGCCTGTTGTGCGTCCTCATTCTAGAAGAATGAATTTTTCTTCAGGATTTGAGTGAGGGGCTTCGCTATGCAACCATAATTGCGGAAAAATTTGCGATAATAGCCTGTGAGACCCAAAAATCCTCTCAGGCTCTTCAAGGTCTTAGGTTGAGGCCAATCCTGCATTGCCTGGATCTTTTTGGGGTCCACCTTGACACCTTCACGGCCCACAATGTGGCCGAAATACTCAACTTCTTCCATGCCAAATGAACACTTGGACATATTAACAAATAATTTATGCTTGCAGAGCAGTTGCAAGAGTAGATCTACATGTTGAAGATGTGTGGCCCAAGTGCAACTATAGATGAGGATGTCATCGAAGAAGACAAGGACAATTTTCTTGAGATATGGTTTGAGAAGGTGGTTCATAAGGCTCTGAAAAGTAGATGGGGCATTACAAAGACCGAATGGCATGACCAGGAACTCATAATGGCCTTCATGAGTTCGGAAAGCAGTCTTTAGAATGTCGACTTCCTTCATGCGAATTTGGTGGTAGCCTGAGCGAAGATCCAACTTAGTGAAGAATTGAGCCCCATTGAGTTCATCCAACAAATCATCAACCATCGGGATGGGAAATTTAACTTTGATTGTCAACTTATTGAGGGCCCTGAAGTTTGGACACATCCTCCACTCCCCATCTTTCTTGAGCACCATGACCACCCGTGATGAATAAGGACTAATGCTAGGACGAATGACACCTGCTTCCAAAAGTTCCTTGATTATTTTTCCTATTTCATTCTTTTGGGTGAGCAGATATCTATATGGGTGCACATTTGGCGGTTGGGCCCCTGGAACCAAGGTGATGCTATGATCATATTCCCCTCTCGAGGGTGGAAGCTCATGAGGCTTGTCAAAGACCGACAGATGGTTATTTAAAATCTGTTGCAGCTTAGGATGAATCGGCAGAGACTTGGTTTCGACTTCCTGGATGGCATTAAATTGAGCTATAACTCCATGATGGCCCTTTTTTAGAAATTTTTCCATCTTATGTGAGTTGATGATAGAGGGAGCTCCCGCCTGGAGTCCACGGAGGGTATGTGTGGAGTTGTTTTGCTTAAAACTCATATATAACTCCTGGAAATCCATTGTGATCGGCCCAAGGGTGCGAAGCCATTCAGCACCGAGGACAATGTCGCACCCTCCCATGTGTATGGCAAACATGTGGGTCTTTGACTGATAATCCCCCATTTGAAGTTTGACATTTTCATAGCGGCCTTCACATTTCATTGTGCCCCCATCCGCAATTTGGACTTGGAAGTTAGAAACTACTCGTAGAAAACAATGCCCTTCTTCCGCGACTTTTTGATGGATGAAATTATGTGTACTTCCACTATCAATCAAGACTACTACTAGGCGATGTTTAATAAAACCTCTGATTTTGAGAGTTTGAGGTGAAGAAATCCCTGCCAAAGCATGCAGCAAAATAACTGGTTTGTCAGGGACATTTTCCTTTTGGTTGTCCTCTTCTACCGCCTCCTATTCCTTGAGTGGTCGATCTTCCTTCGATGAGCTGTAATTAGTGGCATCAATTTGAAAAAAATTGGGCTCCTTGCATTTATGACCTGGGGAGTATTTTTCATCATAGTAGTAACATAATCCTTGCTTTCTTCTTTCGACCATTTCTGCAGGTGACACCTTTTGAACCTTAAGTGTTTGAGTCGTGCTGTGAGCCTGTGGGGGGCAACACTTACCGATGAAATTTGGGCGACTGTACTGGGCTGCTAACACACGTTCCACGTTACGAGCTACCTTGCAAGCCTCCATCCATGTGGGAGGGTGGTACAGTAGGACGTGGGCTTTTATGGCTTCTTTAAGACACTGATAAAACATTCCATGTAGAACACATCTGAGAGACCCCTAGTGCGGAAGGCTAAGGCTTCAAAGGCTATAACATATTCATCCACTATGCAAGTCTGTCGGAGCTCAGTAAGACGACCCAAAAAAGAAGATTCCTGGTCAAAGCGTACTGTAAGTGCTTTTTGAAGGAGGTCCAAGTCACAAAAGTTCCATTGCAACGTTGATGCCATTCCCACCATTTCCACCTTTTAGTGTCGAAGTACTTGTTCCCCACCATAAGCTGAGTCTCATTATCTAAGATGTTATTCAGATTGAAATACTGCTCCATTTATGCTATCCATGTTGCCGGGTGAGAACCATCAAATTTATGCATATCCAACTTGGGAGGTCACGGACGGGATTGTTGGTGAGAGCCCCAGAGGTGAAGAGAGTGGCTAGACTCACCCTCACTGTGTCCATTGCCAATATACGCCTCCTCGTGGGCTTCCTCCTTGCCCTTTGGGATTATGCTAGTTAGTCTCTCAAGCTGAATTTGGAGGGATTGCAAGGTTTGTTCAAGTTTGTCCATCCTCTCATTGGTCATAGCTTGAGCTCTAGTTTCTACCATGCACTGACCTGATGTTCTTGAAATTTGGGACCGCCCAGAATTTTTTTCACTAAGAATTGAATGTTACCACCTTGCTTAGCTCGTCGTCCTGATTCTGATGGGCTAGATCGCCAATAAGTGCCCCGGGAGATCTCAGACCTTTTTTTTTTCTTATGAAAACTCCTAACAGAGTTTTACTCCTTCCTTAGGAATACTGCAGTAACCGAATCCTCAAAATGTCAATGCTGCCAAAAGTCCTGCGAAAAGCATGCCCCAGTATAGGAACCCCAAAAACTACTCAGATTTGGTGGATCTAAGAGATCTGAATGGTGGATCGGATAGCTCTGAGCGGTGGAACAAATTGTTGTTGCAGATCTGATGGATCTAATAGATCGGAATGGCTGGTCGGCACTGCGGGACTGATGTCTGCTGCTGCTGCACCCCTTTGCGTGAGAGGATTTGGCAAAGATGATGCGTGATCCCAAGATATAAAAGGGAACTATGGTCTCGAGGAGTGTCAGGTGCTACAGATCACAATATACATAAGGGTCTGACAGTAGTACTCATCGCAATGTTTCAGGGCTCTAACTAAGGAGGATCAACCGTACCCTTAGCCGTACAACCCGACTACCCTATCGTACGGGCAAGTAATCTCTCCGAGTGCTGTTCTTGGTGTATTGTAGCAGCAACACTGCCGACGGTTTATCTATGGTGAGGTTTCAGAGGAGCTAAGGGGCTTCCAATATACCCAGAAGGTACTTGGAAGACAGTCCGTACATGATTCTTTCTAATGCGCTACTACTCAAAGGGGTACCCATAGGGGTTACAAGGGAGTCCAACAAGTGTGACCACCTCTTGTATTTCCTGCGTGCATGCCTCCCCAAATCCGCAGGTTTATGCACTCAATGATAGATCCTGTGGTTTAAAGACGCCAGAACACGTCTCTAGCCAAAAAAAAAATTGCTAAGAAATGGTGATCCCACCAGCACTGGAAAGTGCTATGATACCACTTGTTATGCTCTTAACCTGGAAAAAAGATACCCAAATAAAGAATATGTGAAGAAAGATACCCAGAACATAGAGCAGTGAGAGACAACAACAAATATTTTATTATTCAGAAAGCAATTTTCACTGGCCTCTTCGAGGGGGCAACCTCCAATAGAGCAGAGCTCGATACAAAAATAAGACACTATGCTCCTCGCAGGGAGTCTCTAACCTTCATATATGACTCATACATGCAATACCATGGATCAATACCATGGGTTTTATTAATACCATCTATCTAATACCATGGCCCATTTGCAACTAACTGTGGTCCCATCATTAATTGCAGGTTAACAACTTACGATTATTAATATGGGCTTTATTGACTCTTTACTATGACTCGATCCCACTACATAAATAAGGGGGTTAGGGTGGGACCCTAACATGCCTCGCTTGAGCTGCTCCAAAAATATCTGCCATGGCACTTGTGATGGGACTGAAAGTTAATGTATTTACAATACATCACAAGTCACATTCTGCAACACCATTCTACCTACCCAGCCTACTTTGCGTAACATTTTTTCTTCTTTACATTTGGTTTCACTTAGACTAGCAAACCATCATCAACTTTTCTTTTCTTTTCATTGTAGGCCTACCTAAGTCTGCACTTATTACATCCAAGGGCTCAGACTAAACTGTTGAGCTCCTTTGCTTCTCTACCTATCTACTTATCTGCCAAGTTTAAACAGTTTGGACAGATTTTTATTCTCTATCTCTAAAACATGAAATTTAAACATGAACTGCCAAAGATTAAGCTGTTTGGCCATTCATCAATTGTGGCAAAAAGTTTCAACAAGTTGTACATGATGCTTTATTTTGAAAAAATGGAATAGTAGTGGCATTTATACTTGCACACTTTCCTGGTATTTTTGTTTGGGGATCATTTCTTTCCATTTTTCTTTTGACCATTTGTTTTTCTTCACCCTTTGATTTTTCTTTTAGGGTATACCCTCTTTACATTTTTTAATTTTTTGATTTTTTCATAATATGGAAACCTTTACAGCAAGGAAAGGATGAACATATTACAGAGCTCAACCAGTCAATCATGAAATATGACACCTATTACTATAGGAGTATAACACAATACAAGGAATGCATTGCATAATATATACATTGAAGGAAAACTGTAGATGAAAATATTATTCTAGCTTACTTTGTTGAAATCGCTTTAACTGCTAGTTGTTACCACTTTTTGTCTGTAGAAGTAATTAATAAATTCTTCATTTTTGTTACTCAAGTGTTGATATATTCCTTGCCTCTTCAAGATCCCTTCATCGTTATTGTAAAATTCTTTCCATGAATAGAATGCAAGCTTATGTCCTAAAAACTAGGAAATATAGTACTCATCTCCTTCAAAAGTACAAGTTTTCACCCGGTTGAACTTGTTGCTCATCATCATCTTGGATGCATTGAGCCCATATTCTATCTTTTTTCCTGAAAGATAAGCCATTTCTATTAGTGCATCAAAAACCATCTGTTTTACTATTTCATCTAATTCCCCAACTGGACTGGTGCTCTGTTCAGTATAGTGTTCCAACGTATGATTGGAAGGAAGACCTTTCTCTTTCTAGCAATCTTTTGCTAAGAGGGCATGCATGTAGAGACAAGACCCTTGGAAATAATATTTTAAATCCTTTAATCCTCACCTTCAAATTTGCAGGTTTTCAATGTGTTTGAACTTGTAGCTCATGATCATCTTTACTCATCTTCGATGCATTTATCCATCTTATATTCTTTTTTATGAAACACATACCATTTCTTATAGTGCATCATAAACCATAACTTTGACCACTTTACCTAGTTTCCCAATTGGACCAGAGATATGTTCTGTAAAATGTACCTCCCCTTGATTAGAGGGAAGAAATTTTCTATTTCCAGCAAATTTTCCTTTGAGAGCATTCATGGATAGGCGGGACCCTTTGCCAATGTTATCAATAGAATATTTTGAATCCTTTGAATCCTCACCAAAGTCATTAACATCATGGTCAACATCGTCGACATCTATATCTGACAAGTGATGAACATGATCCTCATGTAATTCCTTGTCCTCTTCCTCTTCATCATCATCCTCTACAACTTCTTCTCCACCATCCCCATTTATTTTCACTTCTTCATCCTCATCTAGTAAACTATCTTGCCCACCATGTTCAATTCTAAAGATTGCAACCTCACCAAAATCTTAGTCAACACCCTCATTCATAAAGTTTAAATTATCTTCAGACTCTATTCTCAAATATTCAGCACTTCGGATAAATGTCGTTGTATCATGGGAAAATTCCATTTGGTTAGACTCTATTCTAATAATGAGCAATTGCATCTAACTGTGATGCTTTTTCATTCTAGTGTTGATTCACAATGGATCCCGAAGCTCCAAGATTGTTATTTTTGTGTTGAGCATCATCATGGCCTTATATTGATTTGATATTTAATGGATCTAAGGCCTTCACAATGCCATTTTGCAATCTTAACAAACTCATGATGATCTAATTCTAGATTCTCAAGTGTACAGGAAAAGGCCTAAATCACTCCAATGTCAATTAATTCTTATGAAACTTTTGTTGAAATGTTTGACCTTGAAGGTTAGCATGTTTCAAGAGCATCATTTATCAATTATTAATGCATTCATTTGGAATTTTGGACGTTTGTAGCCATATGCATGAATACAGATAGAAGCACTGAGTGAATTATCAATCTATATAAATAGTGTTTTTCGTCCTTAGCTCAACAAATGCATATTTCCAAAACTGGCTAACCTTACTTGATAAACTTTTTGTCCATTCATTATCTTCCTTCCTTTCTTTTATTTGCATCCTAGAAGATGGAAAAACATATGAAGAACATGGTATAAAGGTCCACTATGGCCCATGACATTGTCTCCTCCTTGTAGAGCCTCTAAGTTAGTTTCTGTCAGCATCATGGCAAAGAATAATATTTCAAGTTGATGGATACATCACAACTGTTTGAGTTATTAGGTTCAAAACAAAATCTTCCCTTACTAAATAAAATGAATCTTTTCCATCCATTTCCAAGTTATCTCTACCAACAATATCCTTTCCTTTCTCCTTTGATGGAATCTCATCAACATCCATATCTGTAACAAAACAAGAAGATTTAAATTTCATTCCAAGGTCATTCGTCATAGGGGGTAAATATTGAGTAACTTAATCCTAGAGATATTCAATTCCACTTGAAAAGCTATGTCATGGCATCTTATGTCCTTTAATTTTCCCTCTAACATCATAAATTTGTATGATGCATTACCCAAGTTATTAGCAAGGTTGTTTTCACTTTGCATAGACTTATGTCCACTTCTCATATTATCTTTCTCTAAAACCTCCTCCTTCTCATTCGCTTTTTCGTTCTCCTAATATCTTCACAAAATTATATAAATTCCTTTTTCTAATCATTTCAACTTGATAAAATGATTTTTCGGTAAGCATGAGAGAACGAGGATCTTGGGAGATAACAGGAGCCATGTTTGAGACAAAAGTACAAGGACTCACCCTTCCACTTATATTTCGATTTAAAGATACTACAAGACTCTGTCGAATGTATGATTCCATAGTTGCATGAAGAATATGATGATTGTCAAGAATATGTGGAGTGAGGGTCAATGAAAAATAGTCAAACCTTTAAAATAGGAAACTAGTAGGCAAGCTCAGCAAAGGCATCAATCCACCTCTATTAAGGAAATGCAATGTTATGGCATGCACCCTTGTAGGCCTTGCTTATAACTGGAGAAGAGCTTGTCCTGATGTTTATTGAAGATTCTTCTGAATGAAGTTATGAACAATATCAATAGATTTTTTTTTCTACTCTCAATAGTTATGTGTCCATGAGGAACATTCAACATGCAATATATATGATTTTATTGATTAGATTCCAAGTTATTAGGATTCTCACCATCACCGTCTTTTTTCTTGGACTGATTAGAATTTAGAATAGTAGAATAATTTATTTTTTGTTGGCTTCAACTATATCAAATTATCAACTAGTAGCATGGGTGTCAGATACTTAAAATCTGGCAGGATCCTTCTTTTTTATGCCCGCAAGAAAAATCTAGACAAGATATCCAACAAAATACTAATAAGATCATTGTCAACAATGACTTCGCAAGATACAATGATTTCATCTAAAATTAGAGGAAAAACATGAGATGTCAGGGACAATATGTTATTATCCTTTCCAGGATCCAAATTACAATGTTTTAGTTTCTCTATAATAAATAAGAAGATTGTGCTTTTGGAGGGGTTTTATTAAAGTGAGAAAATTGTGCTTTCGGAGGGGCTTTATTAAACTGAGAAAATTGTGCTTTACGAGCATAGGCTTGTCATCCTCGAGTAGAGGAATCAATGTTCAACCTTCATTGAATCCATGCACGGTGACAAATATCTTGAAATAAATCTATGAGATCAAAAAGTTGAGGTTCAACATTCCAAACAGATGACTGCCTAGGATGATTCGAAAAAAGATTCACATAATGTAACAGAGGTTGGAAAATGATCGTCATTGTCACATGCATGTGAATCCAAATCAATTTTGACACTTCTAGAGACATTTCGATATCTTTGTTATCCACTACTTTTGAATCCTTATTAAGTGAAACTTACCATATAATTTCTTGATGTATCAACCTAATATCTAGAACCATATCCTTGCTATCATTTCCAATCTCTGCCATTAATGTTGTCAACCATCTATTCTCTCTAGTATAATCATCTAGAAAGGAAAAAAAAATATTGTACCACAAACAAGCACCAAAATACTTTTTGGTTCAATCTATTTTCTGCAGCTAATAAATTTGTCCCCGCAATAGGATCCAACACATTTAATGTAGTCTGGAGATGCTCTTTTAGATAAGCACAAAATACCTATGCAAGGGAAGTTTTATTTTGCTGTGTGAATGCCTTGCAAATTGCAATCATGTGCACAACTGCAACCATCCCTTCTGAAGAGAGTGGAATACTTGGAAGATTCAAGAACCTCATAAGGGATTCTATGCCCTTTTATACATCTTAGGTAGCTTCCATAGGGCTTGTGGGAAGGTAATCATATATTGTTAGCCTTAAGACCCTTAATATTATTGCCCTGTTTGAAGATATTTGTGGAATGCTTCTTTTTTCTTTTTCCTTTCATTTGATTCTTGGGGTCCATGCTCTGTGGTAGAGAACATAATGTTCATTTCAACCACCTGAAACACCAAGAAACACATGCCAAACACACAGGAGACATTTCACTTGAAATTTCATGATTTCAAAATGAGAGGTGAAATGCCCTATGGCATTTTGGGCATGTTTCATATCCTAAAACACATTTTGGCTAAGGAAATAAACACTTTCACTCACCCAAACAACTAAAATTGTTATTAAACCTTTGATAGTGTTGCTTCAACATCGATTTGACATTGATGACATAAAAAAAAAATTAAATTTATTTGATGAGTGATGACTTCTAACTTACATTGTAGCAATTTTTTTCTTATATTCTTACTGTCACCAAGGATTATTCTAGGGCTCACTTTATTTTAGGCCTATTCTTCAATGAGAGACTTTATCTTCCACCCATGGCATTTGAGATGTTTCAAGGTTCTATTACAAGTAATGTTGTGTTCAAATATATGTTTAAAATCACTCAAACTAGTAATATGGTACAATCACTGTTGAGTTTTTCTAAGCTTGGTTGGCTTCCCAAATTTGATTTTTGGAAAGAATCTTTCTTTCGCCACTTACTTCTGGGTTTTTGATAAGAAATATCAAGACATTGTAGGCATATGTGTTCTCTTACATCATTTTACTTAGTTTGAAAGTATGAACATAATTATTTTGAAGCCTATAATCATAACCTGCACAAGGTACATGGATCAATGACATTGGGTCCACAAAAAGCTGCTATATTTTCATAATTTAAAACTAGTGTGTGTTTGGTACAAGATATTTTCTTTATATCAAACTGTGCTTTATGCCAATCCCTAATTTCTTGCAGAGGAAGCCATAGACAAACAATGGGGAGAGTTGGGGCAATTGGAGAATTGATGATGAAATCAAGGACACTATCATGAGCATATCATTTAGATTGTCAGGATATTCTACTTGATTTAAGCCTAGCAGATAGGTCATCCTGACCTGAGCTAGGAGTGGGATGTTGGTTTACATACTTTCCAAGGATGGAGAAACTTGCATGAACAAAAATGAAACAAGTGAAGTTCTTTCTTCTAATAACTTAGATCTCCATACATCAATAAATCAATGATTACATATTTTTGATGCATATTTTGGTTGACATGGCTCCATTTGTGATGCAATTATGTTTATTTATTTGGCCATATCTTTATACAACTTTTTCAACATCCCTGCTAGCATGTTTTGAATATCACCTTATTAATTATTTGAAATTTTACCAATATTATTTAAAAATCAAAATCACAAATTGAAAACCGAAAAGCACAATTTGAAAACTGATTGGATCATTCATCATCATTTACATTCTTCTTAATTTGTATCTTCTTAGAAAAACTTTATATTCCCTTGTTATTAGTCCTTGTACAACATTCAACAAATGTGAAAACAAATATTTGAAACATGTTAGGATTTATTGGTAAGTAGATTATTAGTATAAAGTCAAATAACTTTCACATTGATCACCTTTTAACAAACACCTAATTCTCCAATTTGCAACATTTTCATAAAGCTTTTAAATCTTTTTCCACTTAAATTGTGATTATTTTAGTTTTCTTCAAGTTTTTTCTCTACATGACACACATTATCCAATGTGCATCATTTATACATGCAATAATTCAAATATATTACTTTAATGTTAAAAGTCAAAAGAACTTGCCATGTTTTCTTATTGGGATTTGATTCCCTCACTTTTTGATTTTATAATTTTATCCACTAATCATTTATCAATAAAGGTCTACATAAAAAACTACACAAACCATGAAATGTATTTTAGAAGAAAGTAATGTATTTCAAGCTAAAACAATTTTTGGATTAGGCGACACATATAATTTAGTAACATGCACCAACATGCCTAAGATGGTTTTATGTGATAGTGAATTATTAATATATAATGTGCAATACTAAACTCATTTTTTTTCGCAATTCCAAATGTTGTGTTTTATATAAAAACACACCAGTGTGTGTTTACATAGATTATGCACTATGAACTACAAAAGCATTTTAAAAGAAAAGAATTGACTATGTAATACATGGAGCAGTAAGATCTTTCGAGAAAGAACATATTTTGTTGAAATAGAACAACAACTCCATAACTTCAAGAGCTAATAAGGAAAATTCCATAATTCTGACCTAAAAACTAGAAAAAAGGATCTGAAACTCTTCAAATACTCAACATAAGTAACCACACAAGCAATCTGATACCATAATGAGAAATCACATGTGGGCTACTCACGAGATGAACACCACAGAGGAATAACTCAAACTGAGAAAAATTGAGACACCAATATTTATGTAGTAAAACCCTCAAAGTTGGAAACACTCACGAAGCAACATAAAAGTTGTATCATTACTCATGAAATGAAATATTGACACACAAAGATATGCTCTTTTTTGCATTTGTTTATCTAGATTATATTCCAAAACTAGGCCAAAGCCTTACATTTATATATACTAGCTTGTGCAGCTAAGGTGGACCCAACCCTTAGGAAAACCTTGGGTCCACTTGCGACTATCTACAAATATAGGGTTGTGCCCATATGAAGTGGCATGACTACCAAGAACCTAAAATGCAAGTGAGCCTTGAGGGCCCCAACATAAGAAAAAGACCAAGCATTGAAATTTGACTGTAATACATGGAGTGGTCAGATCTCCCAAAAATACACAGGTTTTGTTGAAATAGAATAACCACCCTCATTCTTCAAGACCTAATAATCTGAGCTCCATAGGTCTGAACTCAAAACCAAAATAAGGGATTTAAAGCTCTTCAGATACCCAACATAACTAGCTCAATCTTTGAATGAGAAGGAGTAAACCTCACAAGAACTTTGATACCATATTAGGAAATCACAAGTGGGTTACTCTTAAGGATGGATACCACTTAGGAATAACTCATGCCATAAACTAAGACACTAAGATTTACATGGTAAACCCATCAAAATGAGACATCCATGAAGCAATAGAAAAGTTGTACTACTATGCAAGAAATGGAGGGCTATATCTAGAATAATACTCTAATATTAATCATGCAAGACAAGTGACCATCCATGATCTTTAGATAGATATCATGAACCAATTTGGTGATAAAACATAGATCAATTGTCATAAATAAATAGAACATGAACACCATCAGAGCATCTATGCATGCAATATAATGGTGACCATTATATAACGAAATCTCACATGTCTATAGTACATTAACCCAAGTTTGTATTAAGAAACTCCTAAGGTCTAATATCCTAGTATTCCCCCTTAAAAACAACTTGGGATTAGACAAAGGATTTACAAAGTGACATAGGACAAGAGGGAAGCATTATGCCTAAACCCACTTGAGAGAGGGAAGGAGACATTACAAATTTACAACTAATCCTAGACAGAGGAAAAGAGGATTCTTTTTCTCTTTAAGGGTTTATGAAAAAAGAAAAAAACCAATAAAGCTTCAAAAAAAAATCCAAAATTTGCATAAGGCAAAAACTGCTTCCAATCTCTGTCAAAATCTTTCATGGTTAAGGCTGCTGGCCTAGAACACAAGTCTGGCCACACCTTTAATGTAGTTCTTTAGAAATTTTCTTGCACAAACCTTTCAAAATTCCCAAAATCTGTCGTCTAAGAAATTAGATCCTTCACATGGATTAAAAATCCAAAAAACAAAATTGAATTGTGATGTGTTTTGATGGAGAATCCTCTCTGTAAATTCTTTTGTCTGAAAGAAAAAACAAGTTTGAAACCCTTGAAGAAATGTCATAAATTTTTTTAAATGAATTTTTCAATCTATAAGCTATTGACCGAGTGAATGAGGTTTAACTTGGTCGAACCTTGAAATGCTCAGCGAGTCTTTCAAGGATAGGCCAAAACCTACACAAACTCACCCAGTAATGAAGTGTTTAAACCTTTTACAAGATTAACCATGACCTCCCCTTCTTTTTCTGCTGACCTGAGTAACTTGCAAGTAACCAGGAGACTCAGTGAGTCATGTTCCAGTGGTTACCTTGAAACTCTAGAAAATTAACCCCTGTCTAATCTTTATGAAGATCTGGTTCAATCTAGACTCCCAATGGACTTCTTTATTTCTTCTAAAACATTTTCTTGCCAAATGTGCACAAGAAGGTTTGTAAGCCTTGATCATAGTGGGATCGAAGAGGGCTAAAATATGACAAAAAAATGTTAGTGAACCAGAGTTGAAAAAAGATCTTGTAATTCCATAAAGCCAAGGGTTTTCCTCAATAATGTTTATCATATTTGCAACAAATACAAATTTTAATGGAAAAAAATTCTTAAAATGAGGTATTAACGAAAGAACTGCTTAACAAACCCATTTATTCTTTCTCAGTTAGAAGAAAAATGCTTCATGATTTAGCAAACAAACTTGCAAATAAAATATTTCTCAGTTCACAAGATAGTGTTCCAAGGCTCTATCTCTAGACACTTTGCATGAAGAAGCCTGAGTTTCGTTTCACATATTTTGAGCCTCTCTAAGGCAATCAACAATTATCCACCATTTACACCTTGAAATGGACCCCATCACAATAGCATTAAGCTACACTTGTGAATTTCCCTCCACTAGTTGTTGTTTATGAGAACCCTGTAATGCTTCCTTAAATCCTTTAAAGGATTACAAACAACTACCAAAAACTTGCAAACTTACCAAATTGGTTGTGTCAAGTTGCAGCCAAAAGCACAAGCCACTAAATTTGGCAATTTGATGGTGAATTCTCTCCTGTACACCTTACAGCTAGGGGTAGATTCTATCCTCTTGCCAATAATACTTTGAGTGACCGTTAGTTTAGTAAACTTTATTAAATTCAGATATGTATACATCTTGAAAAATATAATATAATGTAGGGGTTAATACAATCAATTTTCCTCTCAAGTCAACATGGTTTGATGGCTTCTATTACATACTTGGGTTGAAATTTTGATGCCTTTGTGTGATATGGATATGGAATTACAAGAGACAATTGAGTTTAAAATTTGGATTTGATGAATATCCATTTGTGTCCTATTATGAGATGACTTGGTGAATGGGTATGAAGGAAATTAACCTAACTCGAATGTTCATTTGTAGAAAACTAACCTAGTTGTCTCTGAGATATTTTCCCTGATGTCCAAACATGAAGCTCGCCATGAAGGGTATGCTATCTCACTTTGTAGGTGTGGTTTATTAGATCAAATCCGTATTTGTTTGCTGCAAAAATGGCTCCCATTTCACAGCTCCCTACGTCTATTGGCACTGTCATTTACTAGATTGGATATATTTCCATTTGAAACTTACATTGGATAAAGTATTTATTTAGAATATATTTTTTTGCCACTGTAATTTCATTTTATGTTGTAATCTGTCTATTGACTTTCTCAACTCAATCTTTGACACATTGGGTTACAGGTTTCTGAACAAGGGTTTATCAAATTTCAATCTTGCACTAGACCTCAGTTTCCTAGCTAAAGCATGCAACTATACTTTCTTCAAGCCTAAGTTCATATTCTATGCCACTTACTTATCTGAGAAGATTGGTTACTAGATATATATTGCCATCTATAGGCACCTAAGAGAAAACCATGAGTATCAATTCTTTCCTATATTCAAGTACTTCGAGAACTTATGCTAGGATGAGAATAGGCATGGTGAATTTTTCCCAGCTTTATTGAAAGCACAACCACAAAGTTTGAATGTGTGGAAGGCAAATCTTTGGTCAAGGTTTTTCTATGTCTGTTATTTTCATTCAATATTTATTGGATGCTTTACTATTTCTTATTCTGTGTGAATGATTTCTTCTGGGTACACTTTCTTTCCTTTTGCAAGTATATGTGATGATGTACCTGAATGATTGCCAGAGGACAACATTTTATGAAAGCATTGGATTGAACACAAAAGAGTTAAATATGTATGTTATCACTGAGTTAGGTTAGAAGTTTCATATAGATTGCAATACTTAGAAGCCATTTTGTGTCTAAAATTGAGTTGTAGTGATTTTTTGTGTGTGATGGATTTTAGCAATGTATTTTTCTGACTGATGCAGACAAATTGAACTACAACAAGGATTTTTCTCGCTGTCTTGGATGTTGAGAATCCAGAACTCAAAAGGAAACTTGGCATGATGACATCAACCAAAAGATAACAACAATTGGAGAAAGCCAAGCTCCTGGCTTTGTGAAGAATCTCCAAAGAATTACTCTTATAGCTGCTTTGGTGTCAGAATTAATAGTAGCTTATTTGATGCCACCCGTGGATTTCGTTTCTTTGGATTACGCTAATTTTGAGCCACAGTTTGTGTACTAGATGCATTTCATACATGCAAAATTGCACGGTTGCACTATATCGTCGAGAATGGAGCTCTGTGAATCTATGTATTTCTTTGTAGTTGTTTGACTTTTGAAATGTCCTACCCTTTTTTAGAAAAGCATTCATATTCTGTGAGAAGATTGTCCTTACATATGCACATGCTATATGCAACGTTGGAGTTATGCGATTTTCCTTACATATGTACATGCTATATGCAACGCCAGAGTTTTGTGATCTAAAGTTCTCAACAATAGAAAGTCTTTATGTCTCGTTAGTAAAAAAAATATTTAAACTTAATAGGTGTTTTTATGGCATGATTTGTGCAAACATTAATCTCTCATAGCTTGATAGAAGTGCTAGAGAAAATATTAATCTCTCCTACCTTGAGAGAAATGGTGGTCAAGATCAACACATACAAGAAGTTTGTGGTGGAATATTATCAGAAATAATAGAGGGATATGCAAGAGTGTACAGTAAGAACCTTGACAACCATGCCCAGTGAAGCTTGCGACATTGTTTGTAGGAAGAGAAAATTATGTTTCTTTTTTACAAACTTGTAAATTAGGATATTAGACTTTAATGAATATGTTTGCCTATTATCATATATGGTTTCATACTTTAACAAGAAAATTCCCCAAGACTTCGCAATGTTCTATTATTCAGTGAAAGATTTGCCAAGATCTTACAAGACTTTATAATTCAATAAAGATTGGCCATGATTTTACAAGATAATATAATCAGGTGAGAGATTCGCCAAAAGAATTATATATGCATATGATATTATTGATAAAATTGTTTTCCATTTTTCTTATATATCATGAGAATTCACCCATTTATTATACATATAAATTTAAAAAGTCATTAAAATTTTCCATGCTTTAAGTTGACTAAACTATGGTCCCTAAATAAATAAGCGTCATTAGTTTCCAAATTGCCTAAAAGTAGTACATATTGTAGCAGACAAACACATATACAAATATATTTATCTGCTATTTTCGAGAGAAACTCTCTTATGCTTTACATCACAGGCATATTATTAGTCCCTGCCATCTGGAAATGGCATGGGACTATAGTAATCAATTTTTAGTCATTTAGCATTAGTTGGTCTTCCTTTTTTGAAAATTTCTTATAACCAACCTTTTCATGTTTGTTATTTACCTTGTCATTGAAGGTGATGGTCTTATTTGGCCTCTTCTCGAGGCAGAAGAGGCTGGACTATAGGTTATTCTGATTTTAACCTATTCATTTTTTTTAAATGTTTTGGAATACTGAACTAATGTTAACATTAGTTTGAGTTGTAGTTCATGTTGGTGCAGTGGAGCAGCAGCTTCATGTTGTTGAAGTGGAGCGGCAACTTTAGGTACACATGGGTGAATATAGATTACAAGTGGATTACAGGGGGATGGATGCATGCAAATAACTTCACTTTGAGGGCTTTGAGGTTCAATCGATTGCTTGGATCTTCTTTAACTCTGTGGATCTGCTTCAAAAGCTCTGTGGATCTGCTTCAAGCTCTCTGTGGATCTGCTTGAAGAGCTCTCTCTGGCTTTGGAACTGGATCTTTGGCAAAAGAAGCCGAAGAAGATCTGAGCCTGCACAGAAGTTCACAGATCTGATCATTTGAAGCTCACAGATCTCAGCATTTGAGGAGTTGAACAAAATTTCATAGATCTGATCATTTTATCATTTGAAGCTCACAGATCTGTGCATTTGAGGAGTTGCACAAAATTTCACATGTCTGATCATTTGAAGTTCACAGATCTGAGCATTTGAGGAGTTGCAGAGTCCATGCCATATTTTTGGATGCCTTCGGGTAGGCTGTGAATGGTTTGCCTTCTGTCAAACTGATACCTGAATACCTTACCTTACTTTACGGATCTCACAAGCACCGACAAGCACTCACTAGACTGAACATGACAAGCACCCACTAGTGCTCATTCTTAGAAATACTTCCGAGTTACCAGAGTTTCTGAGTTACCAGCGTTTACTTGATGCCTTGATGCCTTGTACTCTAGTTATATGAAACTCTAGTTATATGGAACTAATATGAAGAATCTCTTACCTTTTATCATGTTGATGTTGTTGAAGCCAACTGTTGCAAAGCTTCCTTAATCAAAGTCTACTCCTATTACCATGATACGATGTTAAGTGGCATGGTTTATGCCGTGCATGCTATGTTATGCAAAAGGAGGTGAGGCATGTGGTGCTCATGGGAGGGCCCACATGGAGGTATTTTTATTTTTTTAAGCACTTTAATGACTTTGTGAACCTTAACTTTCAACCATTGCTACAGAGTTGGTTCAAAGTTCTTAGTGTTAGAGCTACCAGAGAAACAATGGTATAATAGTTTCTTTTCAATGGTACAGACCCTGAATTTAGGTACTCAAGTAAAATCACACAGTCACTCCCTGTCCTTGGCATTTCAACTGTCCCTCGGGTAGTCACTGGAAGGCTCAGTTAGGGAAATATATAGGGCTTTTACAAGTTATTTTTCTGGTATTCAGCTTTGGCTAAGATAAGGTATATAGTTATTTAATTATAAAGATCTGGAAGAATATGGATTGCTAGTTTTGTACTTATTTTTTCATATACTCACATGAAAATGGGCTTAATTTAATAGACTTTTGAATTCATTAATCGACTTTTGAAACCCTCATAAATTGTTTCAGATTTTATGATGGGGGTGAAGAATAGGCCTGTTGTTGGATTTCCCCCACACCCAAATGAAGAAATTTTGTTGGGTGTAGCATAGGTGAAGATTATTAGGTTAACTAGTTAATCGTTACCCTGAGAGCCAGGAGAAAGTGTGTGTTCGAATGGAAGGGTTAGGGGATGGTTACGAGGCATTCGTAGGGTGTTTGAAGATGGACATGGCCACAACCAATGCACCGAAGACCGCTACAGGGAATTTATCATATTCTTCGGGGAATTCAATGGCCATGGATGTGACTATGCAAGAACATGCTAACCCTTATTCAGCTCATTACATGGTATTCCAATATCTGTTTTATATATGTAATAGTTATGAAAGCTCTTCTATCTCATATCTATACTCTTACATCTTGATTATTGGCATGTGAACCTTATGGAGATAAGGCACCATGATTATACATATACTATCTACTGTCATCAAAGTCTTTAGAGTCCAAGAAGGCAATGGCAACAAAAAAACTCCAAGACCTAGCACTTATTGATCCAAAACAAGCCAAACAAGCACTAGCAAGCAAAAAACCATAATGTTAAGGACTACGCAACCATTTCCCTTCTTCCTTCAACCAAAGGAGTCATTCTGCAGTGACCCATGAACTAGAAATAGTTCAGACAGTAGTCCTTAGAGTTTTAGTTTTTTTTTTCCTTAGCAGTTTTGATTAGGCATATGTATAACATTTAGAAAATTCTATATGAATTTCGATGGGAGGACACAATTTCATTCATTACGAGACCAAGGAAACTCTAATACTGAATCTAATCAATTAATAAAGTCTCTGCAAGTCTAGGTAAGTTCACTATCCAACCATTACAAAGAGTTTGCATGAATCTTCACCCCTAAGCCCTCATTCCATATACTTCTTATCATCAGGCATGAGTCAGTGATTCAGGCAGGAATAAGGTATTCTTCTACCTCTGCCTAGTGCTGCTCAAGGTTTTTCCAGAGAGGGACAATGCCCATCCCTTCTCGGGGGCAATAGGTCTTGTGATTTATGCTAATGAGTAGTTTAGGGTAGGCAAGTTTATTTTGTCAAAGTTGAAGCTGTCAGTGGTTACATGTGTGGCATCATTCTCCTTATACTCCAATATTGGTGGATGTAAAACACCGCCTTCCATTACTCTTGCTTCCCTCTAACTGGATGGAAGTTTGCTTTACTATACATAATTATGCCTGCCTTTCAGGATAGAAAGAATCACATTGTGACAAACATTTATTGGAGGAGAATCATTGAAATCGCTTAATATACAATATTATGCCTGCCTTTCCCTTCTCTGAGTTTTGGATAGCCAATGCAATGAATAGTTCGATAGGAGATGCAGTGGGTAGTTATGTGCTGTGGTAGCGAGGGCTAGGACTAGGGAATAGGGCTAGGTTAGTTTCTCAATATAGTGATAGAGAAGATGGTCATTTTTCTAATAAAGAAAATTGGTTCCATCAGTCTATATGCCCACAAAGCCAATACAAAGCCCACGTAGCCTTGTCTCGGCTAACCACTCTGTATCGGGACTAATCAATGATTGATTTTAGGGTCCACGAGGTCCTTGCCCATCTTGCCAGTCTAGCCATTTTGGATATTACTACCACTAGAGCCATTGGATATATAATGCCAAGAGTGCTATCATGGATCCAGTGCCCATATATCGATATCGAGAGCCACAACCCATTGTTTCACTACATTCAAATGTGAAACCATATGGGATAGGTAAACAATAAATCACAGGCATATAATCATCATTTGGTTGAATGACTTAGTAGTTAATTAATTGATTCAAGAAAAAGGCAGGAGAAGCAAGGGTATATGAACTAGTAGCATAGCCTATTTAAGTTTGAGAGACAATTTCAGAACCAGTCCCAATGGCTCCCACATCACTATCTTGCCCACCCTTCGCTCAATAAAATATATAGTCCCACTTGACTAAGAAAAGTACAACTCTATTTTATTGAGTCTTTAGAGTCCAAGAAGGCAATGGCAGCAAAAAAATCCAAGACCTAGCACTTATTGATCCAAAATGAGCCAAGAGGTATGGTTTTAACTCTCTCCAAGTTCCCCAGTTTTCATTTTGATTCCTGTAGCTGACAGTGTGAAATTAAACTCCACTGATTGCATAGCATGATGAAACTCACTTTGAAACCTATCAATGGATTTCAGTTCAGTGATGCCTGCTAGTAGTAAATAGATATTTATTTCCTCTCTGCATTTGTGGGAAAGTAAACTCCACTGATTGCATAGAATGAAACTGACCTTGAAACCTATCAGAGGATTTCAATTCAGTGACCTGCCAATGGTAGATGAACATTTCTTTCTTCAGTCCATTGTTGTTTCCCAATGGGAAATGTTATTGTAGTCATTGAGGTGCCCTTCTGAAATGTTGGGTTACTTGGTGTAAAGCAAGTGAACTTGCATTTACCATTTCTTATTATATCTGAAAGGTACTGTTGGCGGGGTTTACTAATGGTGATGGTTCAATTTGAGACCTAGGAACTGGTGCAAAGTCAAGAACTTCACCTGATCTTAGTAAATGCATGGATGCTACAGCCTTTGCTTTATCTGTTGCCTCTACGGGTGCTATTAATGCCTCTGCCTTTCTCATCTTGGCTTCTTTTGCTTCTGTGGTCTCTGAATCCATTTATCACTTGGATGCTGCCAGCAACATTTCTTCTTCAGTCCATTGTTGTTTCCCAATGGGAAATTTTATTGTAGTCATTGAGGTGCCCTTCTGAAATGTTGGGTTACTTGGTGTAAAGCAAGTGAACTGTATCTGAAGTTCTTGGATATAATTTTCAATGCAGGATATTGGCGAATTGACAATCAGCTGTACGATCAAAAGAAAGAAATATGCATTATATATCAGAGTTAGAATGAAGAGTTCAAACACTGCAGACAGAAGAAACTACTCTTTCAGCTTAGCTTACATTGTTGCAGGTGGGAAAGTGTAGATTGACATTTTTATCTATTTTTACATATAGCTTTCATAGCTTGGAACCTAATTGCCTTTTATTATCGTTAATAGAATTTTCAAGAAATGTTAAGTAGTATGTGATGAGCCCCAAAAATGTACAATTATTTGGGCTCATTCAACCTCCTAATTTGACTTAGTCCACCATTCTCATTTGTTTATTGCATGTTTTTGATTATTTTTATGTTAATAGAGTGAATTTGGTTAGTCATTATGCCAACAAGTCTAATGGGTGCTTTGTGTAGCCTTGTTGGTCAACTTGGAGACAAATGTGAAGGTCTTAATGAGCACTTGGTAGCCAAATTCGTGGGAGAACAAGCTAGAGGATTTGTAGGAAGGTGTCCCCCTCATTTATGGGCCCTTACCTCGAATTCTCCACCATCAGCTCGGAGTTCAAGGGCCACTGAATCAATCAGCTCAAGGGCAGCCAAGCAAGTCAAGTTGGACTGCTGTTAACTCCAAGTCTTGGGCAGCCAAGTCCCTAACTTTTAGGAGGACTGTTGGGTCCTCAAATTGTATAAATAAGAAGGCTTGGGGCCTCATTTTGGTTAGCTAGTTGGTAGTCATTTTTGGTAGCTAGTTGGTAGTCATTTTTGTAGCTAGTTAGTCATTTTGTTTTAGACATTAGTTAGCTAGCTTGTAGTTCGATTTTTAGGCCATGGATTAGCTTTGCTTTCAGCTCATTCTCAAGCTCTCCTTATGGACAGTTTTGATGTACTTTTCATTTCTTGATTAATAAAGATGGATCCAGCTTTGCACCAGCTCTAAATCTTTCATGGGAGGCTGTAGCTCTTGGGGTTGGGCCCATCTCAAGCGCCTAGTACCTCCCTTGTGTATCTTTATGTGTTTGCTGCGTTCTTGAAATAAAAATCTGCTCTTTAGATCTTGCTTTGTTATGGTAGTTGGTTTTGATGGGTAATGTAGCTTTTTATGCTTAGAATCGATTGGTAGGAGTTTGTTATGCATTTAGATCTTTTGGAATGCTCTTTCTCACGTGAAGTACATGGTTCTCTTTCCAAACAAAGCTGTTGTTCATTTATTTCATTGACAATTAGATTAAGTTAGCTAGGACTTGGTTTGTTTGCAAGAATTCATTGATTTGTTTAAATGAGCATTGTGCAGGGCATCTCTATCATATTCATCACCTCCTCAAGTTCTATTTAACCTCTGTCTCACTCATTTACCCTCCAACTCTCTCATTTCCCACATAGCTCCATCTCCTTCAACTTTCGTTGGTTCCATCCTTCCAATCATCAAACCATTGCATACACTCTTCCCTCATCTGATTTTCCAGCTTCTGAGCCATCACCAGCCTTATTCCTACCTTACACATCTCCCCCTACCATTTCATCACTCCTCCATCACGCCAAACACTCACGGTAGGTCATCCTGTAGCCATTTGTAGACATCCTGTAGAAAACAGAGTATCCTGTAGGATCCTCTGCAGGCTTCCTGTAGGAGGCCACTCACTCGGTTGCCGAGCTTCTGAATGTGAGGGACCTCTGTGGATGGATGCTAAGGATCCCTAGGAACCTCTCCTAGCCTCCCCAACCTGTCCCACGCTTTCCTTCCTTCTCCATCCCATCTGCACAACCAAACCCTAGTTAGCACAAGATCACAATCATTCCACATACTTAAAGGAAAAATACAAAAACATAACTTTCATGATGCAAGTAGTTTAGATCCATGCATTTTCACTTATTAGAGGTAATGACAGCATTGGTAGAAGTTGGATTTACATTCTTTGCATTGTAGAGGTTAGACTAGTCAAATTAGGGTTTCCTAGGTTTACATGCTTTGATTTGCTTTCAGTTCATTTTTGTCAAGTAAAGTAGCTTTCCTTTGAGATTAGCTTTCATCCATCAATTAGCAAGCTTCTTCTGAGAGCCTATAGAAGTTGGCTTGAGCCCTAGCGGACTTGTGCCAGCTGACCAAGTGACAGCTTCGACAAGAGCTAGTACTTGTGCATATAGCGCCGCCGCTTCCAAGTTTGTACGAACTACCGGGTTGATAAAATTAAGAGACAGGAAGCCCCAGGAGTTGTAGCATTATTGCTACAATACTGGAGCTCACCATATTTTTGGCGCCGTTGCCGGGGAAGCGGAAGAGTATTGGTGATTGTTGCTATTCTTCTATTTTCTACTACAACCTTCTTCTAAGTAGTTTACTTCATTTCCATTATGCAATTTCATTTATGCAAAAGTAGATTAGCCTTTCTTGCTTTCATAGATTAGCATTTCCTGCTTTCATAGATTAGCATTTCCTGCTTTCCTAGAATAGCCTTTCAATTCCACATTTCAGTTCTGCAAGCGTAGATTAGCATTTCAATTCCGCAAGCGTAGACTAGCATTTCATTCTTGCAATTTCATTTGAGCAAAATAGATTAGTCCTTTCAATTTCGCAAGATAGTTAGTTGCAGTTCAATCTATTTCATGCTTTGTAGGAGTAGAGATAAGTTAGAAAAATGATTGCACAACACCCCCACTGCTTCACACAGCCAACGTTCTTCTTCGATGGCTGTGATGAAAGGACTCCTGGGTGGACATCAAGACATATCTGAAGAACCTCTAGGGGAGAAGAAGAAGAAACATTCCTCTGAAGCAAATGGCTACAAGAAGAAATGTTGGGAGCAGTCCCTTATCCAAAGATGAATTTGCAAATCAGATCGAAGATTTCAAGAGTGACATGAGGCAGTTTCTTGCCATGCAACTGGATGCCTTGCGGATCCAAAAGAAGCAAGAAGAAGCCAAGAGGGCTTTGGCCATTTTTTGTCCTAGGTGCCCTAGAAAGCATCCTAGGAACGAATGTCCAATGCACTCCCTAGAAGTGTGTTTCATCTGTGAAGAAAACCATCCTACAGATCAGTGCCCTTCCTTGCCCAGAATCAAAGCTACATATCAAAGAGCCAAAGGAGCCACTGAATCACCCTATTACATGAACCAAAGTTGGCCATATGGACCTAGATCTTACCAGCAGGAACTGCAAGGGATACCCGAGACCTATTATGACCCTTATCAAGCCACTTTCATGCCTTCTTGGGATCCCCCTGCTCATCCTTCCTGGTCTACACCTCCTCCTTGGTCATATCCTCCTTGTTCCTTCACAGATCCATATTATGCCCAACCAGTTGCTCATTCATTTCACTCTTATGCTCAGCCACAGCCTCAGTGGAATGCACCTTATCAGGAGTGGAGGCCCCAGTACAACTCTCATCCTGACCATTTTCCTCCACCACCTGCTCATCCACAACCATCGCCTCCTCCTCCACCAAGGCAACCCCAAATGCCTACCCACCCACAATGCCATCCATCTCCATCTCAATTTCACACCTCCACTCAACTACCCGTACCATCTCCAAAGCCACACAATGGAGCAGCTCAATCCCATTGCAAATCTGAGGCACAACATGTGCAAATGACTCCTCTTGAGCCCAATGATCTTCACCAAAGCTCAGGAAAAGAATTGCAAAAAAGAGATCATCTTGAAAGCATTGAAGGATCACATCCAGCAAAAGAAGATTCAAAAGAGGAGATCAAAGAACCATGGGCTGCACTTGATAAAGAGAAGACATCAGAAGCAGAGATAAAGAAAGATCCCTCATGGTTACCATCAAATCTTCCATGTACTCAAGAAAAAGATCAACAAAAAGAGGAAGATCAGAAGGTCATGATAGAAGGTGACATGAAGAATGATCCAGATCAGCAAAAGAACCAAGGATATCAAAGCTATATTGAGATATGGTTTCAGAAGATCACTAAGTTGCAGCAGTACTTTCTTCCTCAACTTCGTTTGATCCCTTCAAAGCCAGATCATTTTGTCTCTGAAACTTGGATAGTTGTCAAAGCATGCATTCCGAGCCTTTACATCATCTTGTCTCTAATCTCGATGTGCACATGGCTCCATTGGAAGTATTCTTATACTTGAAAATGTTTTTGTTTTTGAAGTAGGGTAGGGTAGAAAAAAAGAAAAAGAAAAAAAATGAAAAAAAAGAAAATAGAAATCTAAGGTGAAAACCTCCTCGGAGGCGCGTTAGGTTGGCTCATTGATTGAAAACCTCCATGAGGCGGTCAATGGGTTGAAAAAAAAGAGAAAAAAGAAAAAGATCTTTGGGTGAAAACCTCCCTTGGAGGTGCCCAAGGCAGGCAATTAGGGTGAAAACCTCCATGAGGCGCCCTAGTTGTTTTTCAAAAAAAAAAGAGAAAAAGAAAAAAGGAAAAATAAAGCTAATCTCCATTTCATGTTGCAGCAATGACATTGCAGGTTAAAGGAGGGCGTTTCATGATAGGAGGAGCACTCAAATCAAAGACAAAGGAGTTTTTGTGCCTTCTACAGGAAGTTTCGTATCTTCTACAGGAAGCTTACAAAAAAGCCAAATTGATCTCCAAAGAGGACCTGAAGGCTTGGAATATGTCCATGAGGCCTACACTCATCTATGTTTTCACTCCTCACCCCTTTTCCATCATTCTTTTCATGTCATTATGCTTCTTTCCTCAAAACTGTGTTTTCTACAGGATGCTCTATATTTCTACAGGAAACATCCTGTAGAACCTTTGGACGAGCCAAATTCAATCTCAAAAATGAATCTAATGGTGGGAATATGTTGATTAGGCCTACAAGCACTTGTGTGTCCATCCCTTGCCTTCATCCATCATTTTTTCCACCTCCTTGTGCCTCTCATTGTGCTTCTACAGGATCTTCCTGTAGAAATTGTGGGAAACTAGGCATGCATTTCAAAAAGTGGTTTTGCAAGCATGGTAGCTTCCTCAAAGGTTCAAGAGTCCTCCTGCAGTCTTCCAACTCATCCTCCATCATCTCCATACCTGCATCACAGCAAAAATTCATTTTGTCATACCATGCAAACACATGCAAAATGCCTTGAAGCCAAAAACACATAGAGCAGAATTTGTTTTTGCCATAACTTGAGAACCATGCATCCATTTGACAAACCATTTTATGGGGGATTGTACAAGGTCGATGACAACATGCCTGAGCAGTTTCATGCAATTTCGGTGCACGGTTTCCAAGAAATCAGCCTCCATCACCATCAGCCATTTTTGCATTTTCTCCATAACCGTACATCCGTTTCAAAATCTGTTTCATGGGGAGATGCACATGGATGATAGTAGCCTACCCAAGCAGTTTCCGCCAATTCTGATGCACGGTTTCCGAGAAATCAAGCTCTGAAATCTTCAGCCATTTTCCAATTTTCTCGGAATCCGTGCATCCATTGATCACGAATTTGCTATGGGAGATGCATAATGATGGTGGTAACATGCTCAGCAAGTTTCAGATCGATTCGCTTTGGCGTTTGGGAGAAATGTCGAAAACAAGTTCTGGTTCGGGGAAGATGCAGCAACAGCAGCTTGAATGTGCAGACTTGAACGTGGAAACAATCGTCTGGAGCTTGGATCCAGCAAGAGGACACCTGCACATGAAAACACAATCAAAGATTTGCAGCCTAGCCACATGCAACCAGAAAAACTAAGCATGCATGCAGCAAAGCTTCACAGCAGCCAACGGACTTTCAGGTACGTGACAAAACCGATTCCTCTGTTTGCATGAATCTAATCTGAACATTGCATGAATGAATGAGATGGTTAGGATTAAAAAAATCGGTGGCCAGCTAACTAGCCACCCACATCTAGTTCAACAGCACTTGGTGGGTGAATGAGACACGTGCGCTCAGCCATGCACGTGAAGGAAAAAACGGACAGTGTTGGTTGTTTAAACTCCAGTGCAACGGGTGGATGAAATCACAGGCATGGAACACAGTTAACAATTGCAGTTCATGCACAATTGCATGGGCCAACACGTCTTTGCCACCTCACTCCTACAGCAGTCCACGCAGACCAGCAAGAGACAATACGCAGTGGTCATTTAAATGAGGATTTATCACAGCAATGAAAACTTTGGTTTGGTGGCAGTTTACGACAACAGATTGATGGGAGTAAACTCCCCCTTATCTCCACTCATACTCACACCTGGCAGTAAAAATATGGCACATTAATCTTCAAGAGCAACATGCACAGCAGATCAACCTCTACGCTGGCTGCTATACACAGATTTGATTGGCAGCAGTGGCATTTGGTTGCAAACGTGTCAAATCACAGGCTTTAGTTGAAGATTTGGGTGGGAGTTTGTCTCCCCTTTACATTAGTTATACACATGCACTTGGCAGCCATAAAGAATATACACAAACAGTTGGATGAACGCTGATTTTCAAGGGAGATATACACAGCAAACAGTGACCTACAGCTATTTCCAAAACATGTCTCGGGATGGCAATATCAGAGTTTGGCCAAAGATATCAGTCCTTCTAACAGCTGAAGGAAGTTTGTAGGACCCTGAAAGTGGATCTGATCAAGAAACTGATCAATCATATGTGAGTGAAGGCTCAGACCTTGAAATTATGTGCAAAGATCGGTCAAGATATTCACCAAGTAGCTTGACTAGAAACTCTTGTGTAAAGTTGGAAGCTTCCGAGTCAAATGGAAATGAGTAAAGAGGTAGAAGGTCCAGCTGCATATCATGAGAATACCAACGAATCTAGGATAAAAATCTAATATACATCATATTTCTTTATGATGGGCAGTTTAAAATGCCTCTGTTCTTAGAAGATTCATGCATGTTTTTCCGAAGCCTAGATTGTTTGGTTGTATTTGTCTTGGTTAATATTGCAGGTATTTTTCACCAGCAGGGGATTTGCATTTGTGACTTCCAAGACTGTGGAGGCTACTAAGGAAGCCCGTAAGGAACCAAACAAAGCCATTGATGGAAGGATTGTTACTGTGAACCTTGCAGTTGATGGACAAAACTGTTTCTACAGGAAGACAGAAAAGGCCACTACAGGACTGTTTCTACAGGAAGCTTGAAAAAGGACAGCAAAAGGAGAAAGCGGCCGAGATTTTAGCTAAGGAGGTAGCACCTGTGTTGGCCACCCTAAGCACATCAATCCCCTCCATGAACAATCATTTCTTTCAAGGTTCGGGCACAATTTAGTCACGGTTCAACCTTCTACAGGAAGCTATAGGACTTTCTACAGGAAGTTCTGTATTTTCACCAAAAACATCCTGTAGAAGCCTTTTGGCAGGCCAGAATCAATTATGGAGAGGGATTTGAAGCTTGAAGTCCGTTGAGGAGGCATGCAACCACTCTTTTCTTCCATCCTCCACTGGTTTCATCTCCTCTCACCACCATTTCCGCCATCAGATTGAATATACTTGCACAATCATACCCAAGCTGAGAATTCTTTAGGAAAAGGAGCAAGTAGTGGGAAGAAGCAAAGAAGCATGGTTTCATGACAAAGAAGAGGACATCACTTCAGAAGCTTGGCATGACAAGGAGGCCATCAGGGCCAACAAAGGCAAGGGGAGAGATTGGTTGCTCAGAGGATGAGCAACACCTTCAGTAGGGGGGTGATGATGAGCCCCAAAAATGTACAATTATTTGGGCTCATTCAACCTCCTAATTTGACTTAGTCCACCATTCTCATTTGTTTATTGCATGTTTTTGATTATTTTTATGTTAATAGAGTGAATTTGGTTAGTCATTATGCCAACAAGTCTAATGGGTGCTTTGTGTAGCCTTGTTGGTCAACTTGGAGACAAATGTGAAGGTCTTAATGAGCACTTGGTAGCCAAATTCGTGGGAGAACAAGCTAGAGGATTTGTAGGAAGGTGTCCCCCTCATTTATGGGCCCTTACCTCGAATTCTCCACCATCAGCTCGGAGTTCAAGGGCCACCGAATCAATCAGCTCAAGGGCAGCCAAGCAAGTCAAGTTGGACTGCTGTTAACTCCAAGTCTTGGGCAGCCAAGTCCCTAACTTTTAGGAGGACTGTTGGGTCCTCAAATTGTATAAATAAGAAGGCTTGGGGCCTCATTTTGGTTAGCTAGTTGGTAGTCATTTTTGGTAGCTAGTTGGTAGTCATTTTTGTAGCTAGTTAGTCATTTTGTTTTAGACATTAGTTAGCTAGCTTGTAGTTCGATTTTTAGGCCATGGATTAGCTTTGCTTTCAGCTCATTCTCAAGCTCTCCTTATGGACAGTTTTGATGTACTTTTCATTTCTTGATTAATAAAGATGGATCCAGCTTTGCACCAGCTCTAAATATTTCATGGGAGGCTGTAGCTCTTGGGGTTGGGCCCATCTCAAGCGCCTAGTACCTCCCTTGTGTATCTTTATGTGTTTGCTGCGTTCTTGAAATAAAAATCTGCTCTTTAGATCTTGCTTTGTTATGGTAGTTGGTTTTGATGGGTAATGTAGCTTTTTATGCTTAGAATCGATTGGTAGGAGTTTGTTATGCATTTAGAACTTTTGGAATGCTCTTTCTCATGTGAAGTACATGGTTCTCTTTCCAAACAAAGCTGTTGTTCATTTATTTCATTGACAATTAGATTAAGTTAGCTAGGACTTGGTTTGTTTGCAAGAATTCATTGATTCGTTTAAATGAGCATTGTGCAGGGCATCTCTATCATATTCATCACCTCCTCAAGTTCTATTTAACCTCTGTCTCACTCATTTACCCTCCAACTCTCTCATTTCCCTCATAGCTCCATCTCCTTCAACTTTCGTTGGTTCCATCCTTCCAATCATCAAACCATTACATACACTCTTCCCTCATCTGATTTTCCAGCTTCTGAGCCATCACCAGCCTTATTCCTACCTTACACATCTCCCCCTACCATTTCATCACTCCTCCATCACGCCAAACACTCACGGTAGGTCATCCTGTAGCCGTTTGTAGACATCCTGTAGAAAACAGAGTATCCTGTAGGATCCTCTGCAGGCTTCCTGTAGGAGGCCACTCACTCGGTTGCCGAGCTTCTGAATGTGAGGGACCTCTGTGGATGGATGCTAAGGATGCCTAGGAACCTCTCCTAGCCTCCCCAACCTGTCCCACACTTTCCTTCCTTCTCCATCCCATCTGCACAACCAAACCCTAGTTAGCACAAGATCACAATCATTCCACATACTTAAAGGAAAAATACAAAAACATAACTTTCATGATGCAAGTAGTTTAGATCCATGCATTTTCACTTATTAGAGGTAATGACAGCATTGGTAGAAGTTGCATTTACATTCTTTGCATTGTAGAGGTTAGACTAGTCAAATTAGGGTTTCCTAGGTTTACATGCTTTGATTTGCTTTCAGTTCATTTTTGTCAAGTAAAGTAGCTTTCCTTTGAGATTAGCTTTCGTCCATCAATTAGCAAGCTTCTTCTGAGAGCCTATAGAAGTTGGCTTGAGCCCTAGCGGACTTGTGCCAGCTGACCAAGTGACAGCTTCGACAAGAGCTAGTACTTGTGCATATAGCACCGCCGCTTCCAAGTTTGTACGAACTACCGGGTTGATAAAATTAAGAGACAGGAAGCCCCAGGAGTTGTAGCATTATTGCTACAATACTGGAGCTCACCAGTATGGTTTTAGCTTGGACCCATTTCCTTTCTCCCTTGTGCCAAAGGAGTCATTCTGTAGTGACCCATGAACTAGAAATAGTTCAGATAGGTAAAAGAATGGCTCCCTGAAGCCCTGTGACACTATCAGGTAGCCTTTACAAAGGTTTTCTTGGGTTTGGTCACCCACAGATGACAAAAACTAGCCCCTATATTTCAACAGAGGAAGCCTTAACAACTCTGCCAGGCTCCTTCTTCCTTGTGCCAAAGGAGTCATTCTGCAGTGACCCATGAACTAGAAATAGTTTAGACAGGTAAAATAATGGCTCCATGAAGCGATGTGACACTATCAGGTAGCCTTTGCAGAGGTTTGCCTACTAAAAGAATCTAAACTAAAGGAGAAAATTAGACTTACTTTCTATCTATCTCCTAAAGAGACTTTGATATACTTAATATCTAAACAATCTAATTGATACATACTAGTATTGCTCTTCGAATCTATCAAATCATGAACCATATATAGCAGTATGGCAGTAAATAAAAAGCTCGTATTCTAATGCTTAGTTAAGATTTCGATATCCTGAAATAATATGCATATGTTAGAGTATTACAGCTTCTAAGCTTTTCTCTGTGCAGTTGTCTTAAATAAGTGATGCTGAATGACAAAGCCTTTAATTTTCTAATCAGACAATGTAGTTTAAAGTCTTCCCTTGAATGACTTGGAGAAGCATATTTGTTCCCCAACTCTCCTACACCTTTGTTGTCTTTACAGACCATAGGCTAAATGCATAGCCCTTTGAATTGCCACCCACGTTGGAGAAGCATGTATGTTCCCTAACACTCCTACACCATTCTTGCCTTTAGGGATCATAGACTAAATGCATAGCCCTTTGAATCACCATCCACATCAATCTTTCCAAGATGTGGATCAAGATCTTCGCTAGAGTTAAAAACAATTTCATTTTGGCTAAAATTCATTCAAAAACTGTTGGGTAGCAACCCAACTAGTTTGCTTCAGTCATTCCTCCAATGGTTGTGATGACTCCCCATGCTCCATTGAAATTATCAAACTATAGTTCTAGGTGAAACACTCCTTCAAAGTATTACAAGTGTGTGTATCACGATCTCTCAAACCACGTAAAATACAAGCCTTGACACCTACAATAGTAAGAATACCTCATCAAATCAGAATAAAATGCTAAACCGACTAAAATTAGGATCTTCCAAACTAACTTGAACACTCAGGGTTGCCTCAAGGAACCAAGCACTTCTAAAGAATTGACTAAGTTATGGGCAACTATATATTCAACTACTCCAGCTAGGTGCTATGGCATTATGCACTATGGTTTCAATCTATTATAACAACAACACAGAATACAACATAACACAAACAAAAGAACCTACAAAATATCACAGTTGCTCAAATTATATTACAACGAGTTGTGAAACCATAAGAGTAGAGATGATTTGTGTGCTAAGTTCTCAAAAAGGAGGTCGTGTAGGTAAAGTTCCATGTACAATAGAATCCTCTAGATATTCAAGAGAACTTATACAATACAATGAACCAACAAATATAAAAGGAAAGATTTCATTCAAAAATTCAAGTGAAGCCTATGAGCATATACCTGAACAAGGAGGCTTCAAGAGGAATGATATTCTTGACATGAAAAGGTGGGCAGATCCATATGCTTTTATCCTTTTAAGGCCATGATCCTGGTTGTTGATAGCCAAGTTGTAATGTATGTCATGTTTATGGTTTGAAATCATTAGTGATCATGCCTTGCAACAATGTCTAAGCCATCCTACATAGGAGACATACTGACGGAAATAGTTAAATTATTAACAAGGATTGCCCATTATCCTATAATAATGGGCACAAGTATGTGCAAATCTCTTTGGCTAACATATGGTTGATGCCAAGAACATGTCTTGAATGATCTTCATGGAATAAATATAGTTCTAAAAACAATCAATTTATTGGCCTTTTCAGCTATAACGAGGTAGTAATAGATACCATTTTAAAGATTGACATATTTTTTTTCCCAAGAAAAAGAAAATACAAAATCAAGTGTTTAGCAACAAAAGAACATGCACTTCACGTCGTTGGAGAAAAATGACCCTGAATATAGTCGTAGTTTGTTGTTAATGAAATCATATTTTGCAATAAATAATATCTTTGAAATAGAATAAGTCTAAAAGTGTAGAGCATATATAAATTGTGTTACCGCAGGTGTTAATGTACTCTTTTCTCCAACTGTGCTTGTTGTCATTACATAAACTAGAGATACAGAGGAAGCATCTACACTAGCCTCTATGGCAAGTGAGTGATACCTGTCAAAGACTCAAATAAAATGTGAATATACCCTGCTTTGATGCACCATATAAAAATTTCTCTACACACTAAAGCGGCAAGCAAAGTTTTGTGCAAATACCCTAATGAAGGAATCCTGCCAGGCCAGCCAGTGACACCCAAAGAAACAGATAGTGGTAGACTTGTAGTACTACTTTCTGTTCTAGTTGTCATGGAAGGAAATAAAGCTAAATCTGTTTCTCTCTTTCATTTTGGTTTTATTGAACTCGTAATTCAAGAACTAATGCTGAAAGGATATATACATCTCTAAACAAATGAGATCTAATTTGAGCATACTTTTTGAGTCAAATCAAAACAGAAAGGGTTTGATTACCTAAACTGTTCACTTTCGGTCTCCAGTTAGTTATTGTTGTATACCCCTCTCCCTGGCATATGAGTTAAGTTGCATCCATTCAGTGGAAGGATGTTTTGGAAACTTTTGGTCTATTTCCTTCTGTATAAGTGATATGCCATTTGGGTACAGATTGTAAGGGATAAACTATAGTATCAAAAGTCTTTTGTTTGTAATACAACTTCTACATCAGAACTTTAACTAATGATTTTGAATGTTCGGAGTAAGCTTCTTCATGAGCTTGGCAATAAAATGTGCTAGTTCACATGTCTAAATTCTGTATATGGGGCTCAGAGAAGGTTACACAAGAAAGAAAGGGTTTTATGCAGATTACTTGTATATTGATCATTCATATAGATAAAAGTTAAAACCATATGTGTTACAACTTACATGTAATGTGTCGTTTCTACAGAGCTATGATCCTACATCCTTGTGATACTACTGTTAACGATATCTCTATATTGCTTGGAACTATTACTATTTTGCATATAGTGTGGTTGTTGCAGTTACTACTCATTTTTAGCTGCATTGCTTGATACTATAATCTAGGACAAGAGCCAACTCAATGGCTTTGCATTCTTTTCAAAAGGAAACGATAGCCTCAGAATCCAGAAAGGTAACAGAGGGCCCCACAAAAAATACAGGATTAAATCTCAACCAAAAGATCTGCGTTCTTCCTAGAGATTCTAAAGGGCGTTTCATCAGCTCTGCCAGAATGAATGGGGGAAATGAAGGTGAGATCTTATATTCTCGATGGAAACCAACAGATAGGCACAAGCCTATAAAGAGGTCAACGAATTCTGCAAAGACTTCTGCAGTCCACAATGAAACTAATTTTGTTATGAATGTTGCACTTTCAAATGCAAGATTTGGAAAATCAACTTCCATTCAGACATTGTTTCCAGTCCACAGGGATTACCATGGTGGGAAGAGATGCCTTTCATGGGATAAATGTATTCCTGAATTGAATGGTGTTGTGGCAGGACAAGCAGCATTTTCATCTGGGGATATCGAAATAGGTTCTGTTGGCATGGAAATTCCCTTTGCTAATACAAAATTAAATCATGTGGCAGCACCATTACCTGAAAAAGCAAGGGATCTCCCAAATTTTTTCATTCAAAGTAGATGCTCTGATTATGGTTATATAGGTTGGCCTCTAGATTCACAGGGGAACTTATCAAATATATTCTGAATACCTCTAATGGTGTTAATGAACTCTACAGGTTTTAGAATTATACAACTGGTAAGGAGCTTTTAGTTGCAGAATGTTTGAAGATTGGTCACTACAACTGTGGAGGCAGACAACAAGGGCATGGAGCATTTTTCTAGAGTGGCAAGTTATCATTTGATCCCATAGAATAACAAAATTCTTTTCTTGCTAAATATGACATCTTTTATATCCCTTGTGACAATGATTGGAACTGCAACAAGCTAATGGAATAACCCTAAACTATAACCTTACAGCCTCTCTTATACCGCTTTAACTGAGGCTTATGCCATTCGTGTTTATACCCAAATACTAGTTCGATGCAGAAATTGCTTGTCTACAGCTAGAGTAACTTCAATATGATTGGCCTTCAGATGGAGATCTGATTCACTCAATAGCAGTAGCAATGCTCCCACTATGTTCAAGCTTCAATCAGGCAAAATCAATCTTTTGCTTCCCAGCTGCTTAGTATTGCCTTGAATATCCACATAGGGCAGGGGCTAGTTGCCTCACAGCCTCTCTTGTTTTGATATGCCACTGACACTCTCTTATTCTAGGGGATACATGGGACTATTTCTCCAGATTGCAGGCGCTCTCTTATATTCCAAATCATAGAAAATATTACTTCAACTCAAAGGAGACTATGGCCTAAACATATTTAGTTGCTCCTCATTCATATTTTTTCCATTCTTCATCTATTTTACTATTGGACTTGCGTTTAATGCAGCTATTAATTTTGATGTATGTATGTTTAGAATTTTGATGTATCAAGTCAATGCTAGAGAGTAAGAACTTAAATCACAACGTAGTTAAGCCAATAAACTAGTGGGGATTTTTTGATCACTGAGAACACAGGTTTTGAGGGGACGATTGAAAGAAGGAATGCGCAGATAAAAGTGCATAATCATTTTTCTTTTTACAATGTAAGTTTTTGGTCACTTTAGAAATTTAGAAAATTGGAAATCATAAATATCTTATATAACACTACGATTTTCAAAATGTTCTATATTTAGTTAGTATCACATCAATCCAAACTCCATTACGTTATTGGTGAGCATTGCCTTTAGCAAGTAATCAAATCACCAGTAATCACATTTATTAAAACCATAGATTCTTTGGTGAAATAAGAATGGTGGGTTATTTGAAAGGGTCGATATTAGAAATAGTGTTGATAAAATAAGTAATAATTAACAATAATAAAATATTAAGTAACAAAATAGTATGTTGTATGATTATCTTGGAAATTTTTAATAGAGAAAATCTACATGAAATAAATATGAAATTTTTGGTCAAAAATACATTTTACAAGCGTGTGAGACCAAAAAATAATTTATAATGAAATAATTAACTTATTTAATAAGTTATACTACTTCAAATATCATGGGGAAACCATAAATTAAGGAAACTTTGAGTGTATAAACCCATTAACAACATTTAAGAATGACATGACATATCCATAACATATGGAGTGTGATAGCTAGTAAAGATAATGTGAAACCAATGATCTTATTTAATAATCGGATAACCTCCAATACTATTTAATAATTAAGTACATATGAATATTAATAAATTTTTAACTCAATTAATTTTTAGCCTTGTGAGGCGGACAAACTTTGTCTATATTGGAGTAGAACTTTCATATTATCAGATTTTTTTTGGATTAAATAAATTATAGGATTGAGATTTAATAAAAAAAAATATTATGTCATCTTTATATGAAAGGATATTAAATTCTAACCTAAATTTTAATAATTAGTCAATTTTTATTTTATTATTTTATTTCAAGCATTTTTTTTTAAAAAATTTTTAATTATTATTAAAGAAAAAGGAAAAAAAGTTAAAATTGAAAGTAACAATTACTATTAAAAAAAATAACATCAAAGAAACTTGAAAATAAAATTAAACTTCAAAAATAATAAATTTATTGATATTAATCAGTGATTTAACTTTTAACTTATATGACTATGTTACTACCTAAAATGTGATTCCACAACCACTTACATCCCATTTAATGGGCTGCATCTAAAAATAACATTAAAGAAAATTTGAAGATATAATTTAACTTAAAAAATAATGAATTTATTGATGTTAATTAGTGGTTGAAATTTTAACTTATATCATTGTGTTATTATATAAAAAGTTCTTTCGCCCCAACTTAGATCATACGTAATGTTCCCAATTTACATCATATTTAATGGGTTGCCTCTAAAAATAACATTAAAGAAAAAATTCTCGATTTGTGCTATTTAAACTAGTTTTTTGAGCTATTTGGGCACTTCTATTGTGCAGAGTTACCCAGCACACTTGGGATTTCAATGAATTCATGCCGGATTTCAGAGAAATTAGGCCTAAAAAATCCACTTGGAAAAGCTTCCAAAAAGTCGCACCAAAGGAAACTCATAAAGAGAATTGAAGATAGAATTTAATTTCAAAAATATTGAATTTATTGATGTTAATCAATAGTTTAGCTTTAGTGGTTTAACTTTTAACTTATATCATTGTGTTACTATATAAAAAGTTCTTCCACCCGAACTTACATCACATTCAATGCACTACTAAATGCATATTGTTTATGGTTTATTTTATAAAATAAAAAGAATATAGAGTTCAAGGAATAGTCAATAATTGGCAGTGATAGCGTTTTTTTTATTTGATAATAATAGTGTTCCAATCATGGTTTTTTATTGTAGAAATAGATTCAGCACCATCCTATTCAAACAAATTTTTTTATTTGATAATACTAGCTTTTCAATTATGTTTTTGGTTGTGGGAATAAAATTAGCACGACCTGAAATCTGCAAGCTTTTAATTGAAAAGACTTTATCAAAATCAATATAGATCACAGAAGTATAAAATCAAACATCCTCAACTTGACAAATATACCTGGAATTGCCATAAATTTCTACCCTATTTTCTCAAAATTTCATTATTTTTCCAAAAAGGACGCACTTTAAACTAAGGCCCAAGGAATTACCACTAGCGGATGTGTGACCCTACAACCGTCCCTACTACAATACATCAGCGCGTTAGGTGTGGAAGGAATGGTTCAGAGAGCACCCACATTCGTCCATTCGGCGAGTGATTTACAATTCGCACAGATGCTCCACTTAAGGAAAGGCCTCACAGCATAATGAGGCAGGAAATCAATTATGGTACGGGGCAAATCCGCCTATGTTATTCATTTGGGAAAAACAGAATTGGAAAACGACGGTTTCCCATAAAGTGAGTTTTGCTATAGAGGAAATGCCATACGGCATCGTCAGGTAGGAAATCAAATACTGTCTCAGGCAAATCCGTGTATGTTAATCATTTGTGGAAAGTATAATTGAAAGATTACAGTTTCATTTAGAGTTAAATTTTGCTATTCAGTAATTTTTCCAACAATGTTGACTAGAAAAATAAAAAATGTTGGGTTTTTGTTCATATGTAAACGTGGTTGGTAGGGTGAGATTAAGTTACCTGCAAGTGCAGAGAGGGAGGGAGCACTAGAAGCTCCATTACTGATTTGGAACTTGAAGAAGGGCAGGAAAGGAAGGTTGTTTCAGAAGTTCTTGCAGATTTGATTTGATAATCGATGAGGAAGCTAATTGAGAAATCAAAGCCTTATTTAGCGATGATATTTCTGCAGTTTGGATACGCGGGTATGAATATTATTAATAAAGTCTCTCTGAACAAAGGGACGAGTCACTTTGTGCTTGTTGTGTACAGGCAGGTTGTTGCTACACTAGTCCTTGCTCCTCCGGCCTTCCTTCTTGAAAGGTATTCATATCTGTCCTTACATAGCTGTCCTTACGTATTTCTGACATTTTATGAGTTAATATCAAACGGCAAGAACTACCGAGCATATGATAGGGCATTAAATGCGCACTTACATGCGCCTTTGATAGCCTGATAACACACGGTTATTATTTTTTATTTATTTAAGCACAGCGCGTGTGTTATATCATGTTACTGAGGGCACATGTAACCGGGTATTTAATGTCCTATGGTATGCTCGTTAGCTCTTGTCCTATCAAACTGCCTGACATATTTTGTCAGATTTGACCAAAGCTTTTTCATAATGATTAATGTTTTTTGAAAATAGTCATAAAGCACACATTTGAAATTATAAAAGCTCACAGTAAAAGTAAACAAATTAATGGAATTTTTTTTTTTTAATGAAGTCTTTGAGATTAATTATATTATAAATTGCTGGTCCACAGTTCGATCATTTAATATGGTTTATTTTTAAGACAAAGTTCTAAAGGTCCATCAACAATTTATGATATAATTAATCCTAAGAAAACACAAAAATCAAAAATCAAATATTTTTTTTTTTATTCTTTTCATAGTTTTATGATTGTATGTTTATTGTTAATGAAATTTTTAATTAAATTAAATTTATTTAAATATTTATTAAAATTATAATTTTTAATTTTATTTTTCTATTAATTAATTAAATTCATTTATACTTTAAAAAAACATATTTTAAATCACAATTACATTCATTTATACGTTAAAAAAACATATTTGAAATCACAGTTACCACATTCACACATTTAAACTAAATAATTCAATTTCGAATTCAATACAGTCAGAGAATTATTTTCCATTTCCCTTCGATCTGGTTGAAACAGTTGACTGATCCCCAACCTGATCAATTTTCCAGCATGTCCAGCGATGGCTCAGTTCCAGAAAGATTTTTGAGAGATTTTCTAAATATCTGATAAAAATCCTCTCTTCCTATTCCTCTATTAGGTTGGTGTGCGTAAAAGGTAGTTTTTTTGTTAATTGAGGTTGAGGGTACTCAAATCCTGTTGTGAGTTTCTATCTTTGTGGGAGTATATTTATATAGTATCCCCGAACTTGAAAAAAATAAAATAAAATTAGAAAATAGTGTAATCAAGGGCCAGGAATGCAATTAAAGAACAGAAAAAAAAGTTTTAAAATATTTATAAAATAATATTTTTTTAGTGTTTGTAATTTATATACTGATTTTTTCCATATTAATATTTATGTACTTAAATTTTTCTGAATTGTATTTACAATTTAGCAATTATATTTTAAATAAAAAAATGGAAGTGGAGACTATGTTTTAATAGCAAAAAACTAGTAACCTAAAAAATGTTTAATAAGAATATTAAAAAACATATCCAAAATAGCAAATAATTTAATAATAATAATTAGTAAATTATTATTATTAGTAGAGTTTATACTTTTTTACTAATTGGTCAATAACCTATTAAATCACACTCTAACTCACAAACACTATATTACTATTGATTTTTTTTTTTCCTTCTAATATTATTTGAATTAGAATCTGTTTATTGCTAAGAATTTTTATAATTAGAATCTATAATATTTGATTTAGCATCTATGTTATCTTATAGGGAAGAGCTTTTATCTTGGCAACCATTTTTGATCTTTTTCCATTAAATTCTAACCTACAATCACACAAATTAAATAATTACTAAATAATTATTTATCATATATGTATATGAAAAAAATATTTTTTTATTATAATGAATTTTTTTTTCACTTAAGTATCATGAAAAGGTTTTTATTATAAAATTCCTCTTACTAATATGGTAGAGATTGTAGAGATTCTTAGAAAAAAAGAATAGAGATTTCGATGAGATCATGAAAACTCCATGTGGCTTTTTTAATCACGCTCTTTTTTGGTCAGCCTTATGTCACTCAAATGTCGATATAAATAAATATAAAAGGATTTCGATCTTCCTGTTGTTTTTCCCACTTTGTATAAAGCAACCCTAAAGCAAGCCTATCCTGTGTGAAGCTTTACAACTAACAAACAATGCATTGCAGGAAAGTGCAGCCCAAGCTCACGTTTTACATCTTCTGCCAAATATTTGTACTGGGTTTGTTAGGGTAAGTATCATCTCTTTCTCATGGCAGGTTGCTTCTGCTTCATGCCATCCTCGCCCTCTATGATTGCTTCTATGAAGATTCTTGGGAAGTTATTTTAAGTTTGAACTAAATGTGGAATATTCTAAATGGGTGTCCGCAGGCCAGTGATAGACCAGAATTTCTACTACCTGGGTTTGAAATTAACTTCAACAACATATGCGTCTGCACTGAGTAATGTACTCCCATGTATGACTTTCGTGATTGCCCTCCTGTTCAGGTAATCAAATCACATCGTTCCCTCCATATCTCTGCATTAAAAACGCAAGCACTTTTCCTGCGACATTTTTTTCACGGTCCGATGTGATACCTGTATTTGTTTAGGATGGAAAGAGTGAATATAAAGAATATACGCAGTCAAGCAAAGATAATGGGTACGATCGTGTGCTTAGGGGGAGCAACGTTGATGACGTTATACAAAGGTCCTCTTCTTAAGATGTTTTGGTCTCCACATCATCAATACCCGAATGACAAGCGGGGCTCTACCCCAGTAGCAGTTAGCTCTGATATTAAAAGCCGTGTCGTGGGCTCCGGTTTCATAGTTGCAGGGATCCTTGCGTGGTCCCTCTTCTTTATCATACAGGTGATCGCCGATTTCTCATAATGTCTCTTTTGCTTTTGGGGTTATATAACTGAATATTCAATTATAATTTAAACAAGGTCATTTTTTATACGGATATTCCAGTATAATTTAAACAAGGTTATTTTTATTCGGGATTTTTGGAATATTTTAAAATCTGAAAGATATGAGTGAAGTTCATAGTTACCAAATCTGTCCGTATAAAAGAAAATGGTACACAAATTTGCTAATCTGGTTAGCTGAAATTCCGGGATTTTTGGAATATTTTAAAATCTGAAAGATATGAGTGAAGTTCATAGTTACCAAATCTGTCCAAAGAAAATGGTACACAAATTTGCTAATCTGGTTAGCTGAAATTCTATTAAATTCGTATATTAAAGGTTAATCTTAAGGTAGTTGGTGATGGTGCAAGATGCCTTTTGAATATGTTCAAAAGGATTATTCATTAGCTATTATAAGATGCTCTAAACAGAAATAGATAGAGGCGGGATGACATATATAAAGAAAGAAATAAAATGACAATCAGAAAAAAGGAAAAAAATTGAAAATAAAAGTCAAAATTGGAAAATTGTGTTTTTTCAATCTTAAATCTAAAAGAAGACAAGAAAGAAAATGTGTGAAAGTGCTTCATTTATTCATTGTTATAAGATGCTACTCACAGAAATAGATATAGGTAAGAAAATGTGTGAAAGTGCTTCATTTATTCATTTTTATAAGAGGCTACTCACAGAAATAGATATAGGTTGGATGATCTATACAAAGAAGGAAAATGAAAAGTTAAAAAGGCAAAACAAAATAGAAGGTAAAAGTCATATTAGGGAAATTTTGTTTTTTCAATCCTGGGAAATAAGAAAAAGGATAAAAGGAATGTGTGAGGTGGTTTAACTTTAAGAATGATTGGTTTTTATTTATGGAGGGATTATAGATAAATAAGTTTTCAATATAGATTTTATAAATTTATATTTATTACATAAATAAGTTTTTTAGTTTCAAATGAAGAAGGATAGGCATCAAAGTTTTCAAAAAAATTTAGAGAGAAAAAATGAATGGTAGAAATTTTAAATAAGTTTATTAGTAAGATTGTTATAGTATTTAAAATTAATAAAATTTATTCAAATTCAAAATAAATTTTTGGAAAAAACTAACAAAAAAAACAAGTCTTTATAATATCTATTATAAAAAAGATAGAAATTGAATTTTTTCCATTTAAATTTTATGATAATGAAATGAAATTCGAACCAAATATTCAGTCTGCAATGGACATAAACAATCTTGTAGACTGTTTTCATATCTTTATTTTAATTGTAAATTTTTAAATATTTTAGACTGTAATAATATTAGTTGTAAGATAGCAGCATTCTTGCTATTTATTACCCTTTATATGTCTACACCGGCTCGGCTCACTTACTTGAACTTATAATAACATTGTTGGACGGGCTGGGCTTTCAAAAAAACTTGCTTTATGAATGCTTAGTTATCAAACTATTGATTGATCTTTCGAGCGGGCCGGGCGAATCCTGGCTGGATACTATTGATTATGAATTCTTACAGCTTTCCTATAACCTTTATATCCCTACTTGCTTTCAGTTTAGTGCCTCATCTATCCACCTACCATACCGCCTTCACCCTAGGATATGGAGGGAGGACAGAGTGCTGCCTGCCCAACCCATTGAACTTCAACTAAAACAACAATAATATTGATAGAAATATTCTCAAATCTACCATTAAAATAAATTCAGGTTTCACATCATCAGACTTCTTATCACTCTAATTCATGATTATGCAGGCTGCAGTCCTTAAAAACTATTCTGCGCAACTCTCCCTGGCGACCTTGATATGTTTTATAGGGACGCTACAAGCAACCGTTCTCAGCTTAGCATTCGTACGTGATCCTTCCAAGTGGGCGTTGGGGTGGGACATCAACCTTCTAACTGCAGTCTACTCTGTACGTTTGGTTTTTTTTTTCTTCTTTTCTGGCATGCAGTCTGCATTTAATTCAGATTGGGAGATCACATATGAAGGTAATTTATAGCGTAGAGTAATTAATATTGCTGGGCGCAGGGGGTGGTGGCATCAGCGGTTGCATATTATGTGCAAGGTCTGTGCATGCGCGTAAAAGGACCTGTTTTTGCTACGGCATTCAATCCTTTGATTGTGATAATCGTAGCAGTTATGGGATCCATTATTCTTTCTGAGAACATTTATCTGGGCAGGTTTGTGATTTCTAATATTTTTTAAATTCTTTTGATTATCTATTTTGATTGTAAATTGTAGAAATATTTCTCAATTTGATAAACAGAAGCAAAATCTGTTGTTTGATCTAACTTCTATTCATTAAATTCCCTGCTATTCCAGAAATCTACCATCACAATTAGCTTTAACCTTACTTCTATCTATAATTATAAGCATGCCGGGAATAATAGTAACTACAAATTGCATTATTTAAAATGCTAATTAATTTCAGTGATCCACTTCGAACAGTGTGTTGGGAGGAGTTTTGATCACAATAGGGCTATACGCTGTCCTGTGGGGAAAATCGAAGGATAGCGACATCTCAACGGATAAAAATTGCTCGGAGGTGCCTTACGCTGTCCTGTTGGGAAAATTGAAGGATAGCGACATCTCAACGGATAAAAATTGCTCGGAGGTGCCTTCCAATTCTCAAGTGGTGCAACCCAAAAATGAAAATAAGGCAGATGACATAGAATATGCCTCCAACCAGGCGGTGAATAAGGGATCTGAAGCTCCTGAAATCAATTTTATTCAACAGAGTACGGGGGATTACTGTTAATTTGTAATTAGGAAATAGAAGTTTTCATTTTGGCGTATGGTCGTGGAAATCAAAATAGGGATTTGGAATCAGTATTATTATGATGTATTCTAGAATTTGTAGGCGTTTAAAGTCTTATTATATAGTTTAGTTACTAGTGTGAGAAATATGTGTAATTTTGGTAAGTTTTTTATTTTGGTTCACACTTATTTTTAAAAACTATTATTAATAATAATAATTTTAATGTAAATCAAATATTTCAATATGTAATATTAAATAATGTTTGGTAGATTTAAAAATATATTTATATTAAAAAACAATTTTAATGTGAAAATATGATTTTTAAATAAAATATTTAAATGGTTGTGTTAAACAAAATATTTTTATACCATGTATATATTAAAACATTTCATGTAATTTAACTATTTTAGATTTTGATAAAAAAAATTTAAGACAAATTTGTTTCAAATATAGCAAAAGATTGTGTAAAATTGTGAATTTAAGTTATTCTATCTACACAAATCAAGTATCCAAAAAAGTTTGTCTTTAAATTCGTTTCTGGGTTCAAAATTGCAATTTAAACAATAAAAATTTGCAACTACGATATATCTAAACAATGAAAAACTAAACATTAATATATCAAAATAAATATATAAATATAGAGAGTGTGTAAAGATCCATCTCAATCACAATTTTATCGTAGGTAGAAAAAAAAGTTAAAAACTTTAAAAATATTTATATTTAATAAATCTATACTTCTAAAAATATTTTCTTTCATTCAAACTTCCTATGAAGTTATCCCAAAGGTCAGCATTCCAAGCTAAAGTAGATGATTTTTCGGAGATTCATATGAAGTTATCCCAACGGTCCCCTCGTTTAAAGCCAAAATCGCTCTAATTTGAGAAAAAAATACGATAATTCGACAATTTGATTCGTATATATTCGGTTCGGTTTACGGGATTAGTTAATCGTCAGCATGAAATAATTGTAAGTGCAGAATTTTTTTTTCTTTGTTCTTCAATTTCATTGTTGGCTTTTAAGTGTTTAGGAAGTTAAAGCAAAAAATGAATTTTGAGCTTCGGAGTTAGCCAATGGAATGTGTAAGCATTAAATTTAGGAGAAATTTTATATAAATATGTATTAATGGTTAAATGAATTTAGATAAATTTTAAATTTAAGGAAAGATTTTAGATTACAGTTTTGAATTTTGAAAATAAAATAAATTTTGGAATGAAAAGTTTTATATAAATTTTTAATATTTAATTTTTTTTTTATAAGAGACGAACCTTTTATTAATCTGATCAAATTACATAATATACAGAGTGTCCCAGACAGCAGGGGCGGCAAAAAACCATGGACCGCTGCTCAAAGAGGTTTCTATAAACAGCTCAAAGTGGTTCCTACTGCATCCACTAGACGGACCCGAAGGCAACAATAAAAAGTCCACTAAACCGAATCCTCGTCATTGAATACATAACCCCGATCCAACGACCAACAATCAAAGGGACCCACAAAGGGACCCACAATTGTGCAACAAGCATAACCAATCCTAGCCGTTGAAAGCAAAGTCCCGAACCAATGGCCAGCGGGGATATCACATGGACGAGAAGCACGGAGGTTAACCGCGCGATGAGAGCGGTTTTCTCTCACCTCTTGTTGCCACGTGTTACCCCCTGAGTGGAATCACATGCATCTTCCACAATACCAGATACCAGCCATGTCCCACGCGATATACCACATAAGGTTTTGGGGTTTTGTGTTCATGGTTTCGTGGAAAGCCCGGGGCCCATACAGGGACCCACAATGGACCCCACTGCCCCTTGCACACGGACCTGACCGCAACTCTAAACTGGGTCCAATAAACAGCAACAGGTCCGGAACCCTAAGGCAACAAGCACGACCCATCTCAGCAGTTGAATACATAATCTCCATCCAACAATCATCAGGGATATCGCATGGACGAGAAGCATGGAGGTTAACCACACGATGAGAGCGGTTTTCTCTCACCTCTCGATGCCACGTGTTACCCACTGAGTGGAATCGCATGCACCTACCAAAATACCAGATACCATCTAAGTCCCATGTGAAATACCACTTATGGTATTGAGTTTGTGGTTTCGCGAAAAAGCCAGAACATTCTCGTAGACCTTGTTGAGCCTTCTGCGTGGAGTCGCCAATAGAAACCTGCTGAGGCAAATACACCCAGGCAATCCGTTCTACATCATTGCCCAACTTGAACCTTCATCATTCATCCAAAAGTTAACAAAGTTGTGGAGAGCAACCATATCCCAAAATCGTAGACAAATTAGGTGATATTATCCTCACTCCTATCTCCCAAATCCCTTCGATCAAAACTGTTCATAGATAAATCCCAATCTTTGGTTGCTAAGATGTAACAGTCCTCTCGCAGTTTTCCTTCAGGTAACAACTCCCATGCATATCGAGAACTCATGTCCTTATTGGCCACACCTTCGTTGGCCAACCGATCTGTAAGCATATTTGTCTTCCTTCTAACATGAAAAAATCTAATTGTTTTAAGGGTCTGCAAGTGAGAGTGGATACGGTGAAAAACCTGCAGCAGCTTCCAGTGCTTTGACACTTTATCTGGCGAAGTTCCATTGTGAATCTTCTTGGCTGCTTTGATGATCAAATCCAAATCTTCTTCAATGATAACATTCTGTAAATTTGCCTCCACCATGATTTCCAATCATTGATCTAAAGCCAGAAGTTCAACCATGTTATTGGTACCGTTTTCCAAGTGGCCATGGAAGATGTATTTTGTGTGCCCCTGAGGATCTCTTATAGCACTCCCAAAGCCAGCTTCCCACGGATTGCCCTTAGAAGGTCCATCAATGTTTATTTTGAAGAAGCCCTGAGGAGGGGGCTACCGTCTACTGGCCCCTGTGCTAATTGTTCTCACTTCCTTCCTTATTCCTTGAGGATTAATTGATTGAAGACCCAAATTAAGAATAATAATCTCCTCGTGAGGCAAAGGAGGATTCATGGGAATTGACCTCAAAAGGCTCTTAACTGTCTCTTTAAGTTGTATTAGAATTTAATTGATTATATGTCGGGGTTCACTAGCTTTATTTGTGAAGATTTTCCTATTGCATTCTTTCCAAACATTCCAGATAACAAAGCCTGGTACTAGCATCCAAGCTTTGTTGATGATCTCATTCTCTAATAAGTTCTTCCTCCAGTTTTTCAGAGTGTTGGATATGCTAACACTGTCCCTGTCGGTTTGTCGAAAGTTTGAGGCCACCCAGTCCCACACCTTAGCAGAAAAGGATCAAAGGTTGAGTAGGTGTTCAATCATTTCCTCATGTGAGCCACATAGGTGACATTTGGAAGGGCCAATGAAGCATTTCTTTAGTAGGTTTTCCCAAGTTAGGATCTTCCTTTGATGCACAAGCCAGATAAATAGCTTTATTTTCATCTAGTGAAGAGTTTGCCATAGTTCCTTCCATACTTTATTAGCATTTACAACGTTGAATCCCGTGGTTGCCTGTTTTGCCTCTTTGAGGTTAAAGTTACCTACGTTATTCTCCCCCCATCTTAATTGGTCATGTGAGGAGGAAACCAGAATCTGTTTGTGCTTTAAGTGCATGGTGAGAGCCTCTGCCATGGCCTTCAAAGGATTCTCATCAATACAACTTAGTTCCTTACACTTCCTCCATTTTTCATTGTTCCTTCCCTGGTCCCAGAAATCTTTTACCATTAATAGGCCTTTGCTATCTGTGTCTTTCTTGAGTGTTGCGAGGTCAATCCTGTTGAGGATGAGTTCCTGTTGCCAACTATCCTCCTAGAATTGATCTTGGTCCCTTGCTCGGATTTCCCAAAAATAATGCTGCTGAACAATGCTTTTGTTCTCCCAAGCAAGGTTCCATATGTGTGATCCTCTGATTTGTCCTGTCATTCTAATAAGATCCTTTTCCTGCTAGTTCTTGGCGTACTTTTGTTTCCAAAGCTTGGCCCAGGGGGAATTCGGCTCCTTGATCCATTGCCACCAAAGCTTAGCTCCCGAAATTTTACTAAGAGTTTCTGGATCATGCAGTCCCAAGCCACCATGGATTTTGGGCTTGCAGATCTTGTACCAGGCAACTAAAGCCTACTTTTTTTCTCTTCCCCTTTACCTCATAGAAAGTCCCTTTGAATGCTACTTATATATTGCTTAATACCTTGAGGAGCAGGGATAGTTGCAAACATGCAAATGGGAATGGCTTGCAAGAACGCCTGTGTGAGCACAAGTCGCCCTGCTAAGTTTAAAGATCTGCATGTCCATTTTCTGATTTTGTCCTAAAGTTTATTTAAAATTGGTTCCCATATTTTCTTGCTGAGAGGTTTATCAATAAGAGGAATGCCAAGATATTTGGAAGGCAACTGATCCCTTTGAAAACCCATAATTCTGGTAATGTTTCCCTGTATAGCAATATTAGTGTTAAAGAAAAAAACTTCGGACTTGTTTTGGCTTACCTCTGTGCCTGCTGCCATAGCAAAGTCGTTTAAGATATCTTTGATTTCCCTTGCTTCCCTAACTGTGGGTATGCCCTATAGAATAGTATCATCCACAAATTGTTGATGAGTGTTAGCCTCTCCATCCGGGGTGAGCTTGATCCCGTGAATTCAACCTTGAACATTTGCCATTTTGATTGCCCTGCCTAGCCCTTCCATCATGAGGACAAAGAGGAAATGGCAGAGTGGAGCGCCTTGTCCGAGCCCTCTAGAAGGTGTGAATGTATTTGAAGGGGCTCCATTAAGCAGAATGGAAAAGTTGGTCGTGGTGACTAGTGCCATAATCCATCTTATCCAATTTTGGTTAAATCCATATGCTTTCATAGTAGCTTTGATATAAGACCAGTTGAGTTTGTCATATGATTTCGCAATGTCCAACCGAATAATCATGCCTTCTTGCTTGTTGCTTTCGAGAGACTGTACCACCTCATGTGCTTGGATGATGTTGTTAAGAATTTGTCATCCTTCCACATAGCCTATTTGCTCTTCTGAGATGAGGGAAGGTAGTAGGGACTTGAGTCTATTGGCTACCACTTTGGAGATGATTTTATACACCACATTACATAAGGCTATGGGTCTAAATCCATCCGGAGTCATAGAGTTTTCCTTTTTGGGGATTAAAGTTATGAAGGAAGCATTCAGTACTTTCAGAACCTTTTTGTATTTTCTTGAGTCTTCCACAACTTCGAGGATATCCTGTTTGACTGTATCCCAGCAGGCTTTGAAGAAATCAACATTGAATCCATCCGGGCCTAGTGCTTTTCCACTTTGCATTTCCTTGATCACCTCACTAACCTCCTCTTCCGAGACTAGCCTATTGAGATTGTGGTTGTCCTCTCTAGTGACCAACTTGGGGATATACTGGGTGAACTGATTAATGAACCTAGATCTATCCTCCATTGGCTCCTTTGCAATATTAGAGAAGTGTTGTACTAGATTTGATTCCATGTCCTTGTGGGAGACAAGCTCAACACCCTGAGAATCCTTAATCTTTGTGATTCTATTATGTGCCCTATGGGCCATAGTGGATTTGTGGAAGAACTTAGTATTTCTTTCTCCCTCTTTGATCCATTGAATCCTAGATTTCTGTCTCTAGAAAGTTTCCTCTTGTAAGCATCGATCCTCCCATTCTTCCTACAAAGAATTAGTTAGCTTTTGCCTCTCTTCATTGAAGCCCTCTGTGATATTTATCTGATTGATTTCCTGGAGTTTTTGTTTAGTCTCAATTCTAGCCTTGAGGATATCGCCAAATTCTCTTTTGTTCCAAGCTTTAAGTTTGGATTGAATATATTTCAGTCCCTTCTGGAGCATGTACATTTTAGTGCCCTGAATATTCAGATCCTCTTTCCACCATTTGTCAATGTTACTGGTGAATTTGGGGTGTGAGAGCCAGGCATTCTCGAATCTGAAGGGCTTGTTCCTCGGAGTGCCCATAAAGGTAGCTTCTAGCTGAACTGGCCAATGATCTGAACCTCCAAAGGGTAGAATGGATGCTGTGATGGCTGGTCCTGCGAGGAGAAGATCCTCAGAGACAATAAATCTATCATGTTTTGAAGCCACTTGAGAAGCCCCTCCCCTTTTGTTGTTCCATGTGAAGGTTCCATTTATTGTCTCGGTGTCCACTAGTCCCATGTTCATGATGAAATCTTGGAAGGCTTCAGAATCTCTGCCTAGTTGTCTAGTGCCTCCTTTTTTTTCTAAAAGAGATCTTATCATATTGAAATCACTTGCAACTATCCAAGGCATATTGGGATATCGTGCTCTTATATTTTCCAGGGAGCTAAGAAGCTTGAGTTTATCTACTTGCTTCTGAGGTCCATAAACATTTGTTATCATATATGTTTCCTTATCACCTACTGGACTGCACACCAAAGATAGATAGTTCCTGGATGCTTCAGCATCCAAGATTCCAAATTTCTGTGGATCCCACAGTGTAAGAATCCCACCTGCCGAGTTATTTGCCTTGACCTCTAAATACTCATACTTGATTAACCATTTATTATGAATTTCTCTTATTTTCTCCATTGAACATTTGGTCTCTTGAATAAAGACCATGTCTGGTTTTTCTTCTTTAATTCTGTTACTCAGATTCCTTTGTTTCCTTCTACTACCTAAACCTCTAATGTTCCATGTTGTAAGCTTCATTAAGAAAGGTTAGTAAAGGAATAGCTGGTAAGATCTTTCATCTTACCTGAGTTAATCAGTAGTTTTCCACATTCGTTTAGCAATTCATTCTGTCTTTTCCTTCTTGAGTTCTTTGGAGATTGTGCCTGTGAGTTCTCCATAGTTTTGACCCCACTTTTCTCCTGGCTTTCATGGTTTCTCTTGACACCAGTTCCCTTCGATTGTGCCCTCCAATGAAAGAGCTGTTGAACTCGATCATAGTCTTCTCTTGGCAATGAGTCCACTCCTTTCTTCCTGCCTTCTTCCAGAAATAGTTCTAGATCTAGATTTTCCCTGTCTAGAATCTCCTGTAGTTCATGGTCCTCTGTTCCTACCTCACTTAGAGTCATCTCATAGTCTTTACTGATCTCCATGCAGCTTGGTAGATCCTCCTTCTGTTGGTTGTTTACTGTGATATCCTCCATTTCAGCTTCCGTTTCCTGCTCCTTGGATGCATTCTCCCTGTCCTGGACTATCTCCACGTTCTCCTCTACTTCCTCTAGGATTTTGAAACTATTGTGTCTTGTATTTCTATCTTCACTGCTTTTCTTGTGTGACTGTTTACCCCCTTTCCCTTTGGCCCCAACCTTGGTAAAACCCTCGTGATCTCTATCCAAAGATGTTTTCCCATTGCCTTCCATATTTTTTGTTGGGCAGTCTCTAAATAGATGGTAGTGTTCATGACATTTGCAGCACCTGAAAGGTATATGCTCATAGTCCGCCGATTGCACCCAATCTTCATCATATACCTCTAAAATTATTGCTTGTGGAAGGGCTCCAGATAGATCCATTTCCACACATATTCGGGAAAAGGAGGTGTATTTACCTTTGAGAGTTGCCTCTGATATCTTCAAAAAATGCCCCAACTTGTTTCCTATGGTTTTCAAAGATTCTGGGAGCTAGTAATCCAGAGGTAGTGAGTATAGTCTGATCCAAACCAATACAGATGTAAATGTTTCACGTTTCGGGACAAAGTTCATCATCCATGGCCGCACGTAGAGTCTTTCCGCAACATAGAAATAAGGCCCCCCTTCAAACACAATATCTTTTTCCTCTAGGTTTGCGAACACCACCGTGAAGAAGCCCTTAGAACCCAAATGTAAATGTATTTCTCCCTTTGGCTTCCAGTGGCTCCTAATCCAGATGTGTAATGCCCTCTCCGTTGGCCATAACCCCATGAACTTGCAAATGATCGCATGTTCTTTCATATGGTCCCTATGTGCTTCAATCGCAGGATCACTCAATATGACCCAAGGAATGATGCTCGATTTGGGTTTGCAAACTCCCGTAGTTCTTGTGGAATTATTTTTTCCGCTACTGCCTCCCTTCTCCTTTTCTTTACTTGTTTCCTGTTGATTCCCTTCCTGATCCTGGGATTCGTTTCTTCCAACTGTCTCCTTGCCTCTTGCTTCTACAATCTTTCCTGATGGTTTTTTGAAGTGCTTCGCTCCTGCTTCCTTGCCTCCTTCTATGACTACTTGACTATAGGAGGGAGTGGCGCTCCCCCCTGCACGTCCCGCCATGGAACCATAATGCAAAACCCTAGTGTCACCTTCAATCCTCGTTCCAGTTGCAGACCCCTCAAAAATAAAAGACATATTAAAACCAAGAAGAAGAATCTAGGATAACAGATATCTTCACTAATCCATTGTGAAGAAATTGTTTTGAGATTCCGAGACCTTAATATTTAATTTTAAAATATGTATTAATTGTTAAATAAATTTAGATAGATTTTAAATTTAGGGAAAGATTTTAGATCATTTTTTTGAGTTTTGAAAATATATATATTTGGGAAAGAAGAGTGAAGTGTAGTTTTTTTTGGTTATTGGTGAATTGTCATTTCAAAATTGTTTGTATTTGTCAAAATTGATAAAAATTATTTAAATTTAAAATTAAGAGAAATAAAATGAGCAAAATTTTTACTGTGATAAAAAGAAAATTATATATTTCTAAATATTTATGTATTAGAACTAACTCTCATGAGCTCCAATTTAGTCTAGTATGGAAGAAATATTGAAATGTCATGTTACATAAACATTTTGATTTTGTAACATTACATAAAAATAAAATAAACAAACTTATTCATTATAATTTTGATCTTTGAAATTAAGATGAATCTAAATTTATTATATGTTAAGTCTCATAAATTTTTTTATCAATCTAATTTTTTTTTCCAATTTATATTAAAAATATATTAATTTTTTTGATATATATACACAAAATATAAAATATAAATTAAATTAAATTAATTTTCTATATAAAATTTAAATTAAATATTTTACTTGAAATAAAAAGTTAGATTAAATATTTTACTCTAGATTGTTAATTTTAAAATTATTTTTCAAAGTGTAAATTGTTAATTTTAAAATTATTTTATTATTTTATTTTTCAAAATAATTAACCGTTTTAATTATTTCATTATAACTAATTTTTTTGATATTTTTTTTTTTTATCGATTAGTTGGATCTTCGAGCGGCTGTGGTGACTAATCTTGGATCTAATCTTGGATCTGTGGTGACTAATCTTGGAAGTAATCTTGAATCTGCCCAAAGCTCCAATGGTTCTTGTTTTTTTCCTTTCCGGGCTGTGTTCTGGTCAATCAGCTGTGTTCACCAATAGAAATATAATAGTGTCACTGATAGAAATACACTAGGCCAGTTTCATACACCTCTATAAGACATCTGACTTCTAAACTACTTCACCAATAGAAATACATTTCCACACTAGGCCAGTTTCATATACCTTTAAAGACATCTGATTTCTATAATACTTAGATTTACGCCTCCACCATTAGATATATAGGACAATGTCTTAACCCTCTCTAAAAGGTAATGTACACTTCTCATACTATTTTCTCATAAAATAGTATGGGGAAGCAAGCCTATTGGAACATTTGATTTCCAAAGTGTAAACATTTAGGTATATAGGCTAAGGTCTTAATTATATATGATTCACAATATGTACTCGTCTCCTCAAGTGAAAAACAGGGCTTTTGGAATTTAGATGTTATATACTGAATTAATTTTACCCTATATCTGATTTATCATATCTATATTAATATTGTGAGAGATTATATATATATATATATATAAAAAAAAAACAAAAAAAGAAAGAGTAAGGTAAGTGCAAGCCCAAGCATAGCACTAAGCATATTTACTTTGGAATCGTCGAACATCGTAATATCATGAGGTATTATTAACATAGAAAAACATAATATATTGGAATTTATATATCAATATATAAGAAGGAAAATTGAATAGATGTTTTAATTAATGTGATGTGTAAATTGAATATATATTAATAATTTTTTTAGCAAACAAAATAAGTGCAAGGGAATTACATGTTTTTAATTTTTTTGGGTAGGAAGATTTCAAATACAAAGTTTTTACTTCAAGGCTAAAGATATAACTTTTCATTGCAATGAAAATACAAGTAGTATGAAGAAGCTATGTAATGTCCATGCTTAATGTTGAAGTGATTTGTGGAATGTGTTATATAACAATATGATATTGATTAGTTGGATCTTGGAGCGGTTGTGGTGACTAATATTACTAATCTTGGATCTACCCACAGCTCCAATGGTGCCTATTTTTTTTCCTTTGGAATCTGTTTGTGGGTTGTGTTCTGGTCAGCCGAGTTTGAAGCATTCTGCAAGAGGTAGGCTCCAGGTGATCCTCACTTGTGAGCTCCTCTTAGTTTTCTCAAGAATTCTTGTTTGTCTTCTTTTGTTTTGCTTTCTTTACGGATAAATGTTATGTATCGGTTGTGTTCACCAATAGAAATATAATAGTGTCGCTGATAGAAATACCCTAGGCCAATTTCATACACCTCTATAAGACATATGATTTCTAAAGTACTTACATTTCCACCTCCACCATTAGATATATAAGCCAATGTCTTAACCCTCTCTTAACCGTCTCTAAAAGGTCTGATTTACATAATGTACACTTCTCATAAAATAATATTGCGAAGCAAGCCTATTGGAACATTTGATTTCCAAAGTGTACACATTTAGGTATATAGGCTAATGTCTTAATTATATGTGATTCACTACATGTACTCTCTCCTCAAATGAAAATGAGGTCTATTAAAATTTAGATGTTATATACTGAATTAATTTTACCCTATATTTGATTTACTATATACAGAGTATTGTGAGAGATTTTATATATATATATATATAAAGAGTAAAGCAAGTGAAAGCCCAAGAATAACACTAAGCATATTTACTTTGGAATTGTCGACCATCATAATAGCATGAGGTATTATTAGCCTAATAATTATAATATATTGGAATTTATATATTGATATATAAGAAGGAAAATTGAATAGATGTTTTAATTAATGTGATGTGTAAAATGAATATATATTAACAATTTTTTTTGGCAAACAAAAGAAGTGTAAGAAAATTAGTTGTTTCTTAATTTTCTTGGGTAAGATTTTCAATTACAATGTTTTTACTTCAAGACTAAAGATATATATAAAGATATAAATTTTCATTGCAATGAAAATAGAGGTAGTATGAGGAATCTATGTAATGTCCATGCTTAATGTCGAAGTGATTTGTGGAATATGTTATATAACACCATAATATGAATCCGATGTGTAATTTTCATGTTTATAAATCAAATTATAAAAAAATAAAAATAAATCCTTAGTGTATGAAATAATACAAAGAATTAATTAACACACATAGTAGTATAAGTCTGGTGTCTTTTCAGCATAAAGAGATTTTCGTCTCAATCTATTTTTGATCTTCCAAGTGCTTAATAGGTGCTTAATAGACCCCAAAATAGGATGGCCAATAAAAGAGAACTGAGTTATTCGAAACGCATTTAAGATGAATGGCCAGTTTAGTACTTACAAGTGGAATTAGTATACAAGAGATTATCAAGTAATATATAAGAAGGTTGGGCTAGCTAGCAAATCAAACTTATGTATAACCTAATGAAAAACAAATTTAATAAAGAGAAATCAACATCATTGCGACAATATCTCAACATCCTATGGCCTCTTAATTCTACCCTTGGTAATGCATTTCACATTTCACACCATACAGTTGTTTAGAGTAGTGTTGTTGTCGAACAATTTTGGATTGCATTAGTGTTGTTGTTGAACAATTTTGGATTGCATTATATGAAGCTACATGAAGAGGATACTCATCCCTTCTCTTAGAAGAGGCTTCATATATGCAAAATCAGAAGTTAAAAATGTTAGTACAAGTTGAGTGTTTGTTTAACTAAATCTAAGCACAAATTATATCTCATGAAAAATATCACATCTCCTAAACTTTAAAGATTCCTTAGTTTGGTACATTTTCCATATCACAAAATTCAACCCATTATCAATAGTCATTGAAACTTTAGAATAAAAAAAAGAGGTTATTCGCATCAAATACTTAACCCACTAGCATAAATATTAGAATTATATACCATACTTAAGCTTCTTAGTAGCCTTTTACGAAGTACAACCTATAATTGTCATAAGAGTAATTAGTAGTATGGATAGGATAACTATTACATAGAGTTGTTTAACATAAAACAATATGATTGGATGGGCTCATATTGCACACCAACTACCATGCCTCTAATATGTTTATAAACTTTGCCAATTTAAATCCATAAATCCTACTTGAACTTTGTTGATCTATGAAAAGCTACATACAAGAATTCTATGGTAAAGACTTTGATGATTACATGATTCTTTCAATACATGGCTTGGGCTTCTAACTATAGTGTTTCAAGACATAAATTTTCATTACACTGAGAATTAGGTAGTATGAGGAAGTTGTGTAATGTTCATGCTTAATGCTAAAGTGATATGTGGAATATGTTATATAACACCAGAATATGAATGTGATATGTAACTTCCAGGTGCTTGAGAGACCCAAAGATGAGATGATGATTTATTCAAAACACATTGAAAATTTAGTGCTTAAAAGAGGAATTAGTGTACAAGAGATTATCAAGTAATATATAAGAAGGTTGGGCTAGTTAGAAAATCAAAATTATGTATAACCTAGTGCAAAAAAAACATAATAAAGAGATGGGAAATTAGAGAAATGGGCATAATTGCGATAGTATATCAACATCCTATGGCCTCTCAATCCTCCCCATAGTAATACATGTTACATTTCACACCATACAATTGTGTAGAGCAACGTTGTTGTTGAACAATTTTGGGTTGCATTAGATGAAGCTACATGAAGAGGATATTCATCTCTTCTCTTAGAAGAGGCTTCATATATGCAAAATATAAGAGGCTTAAACTGTGAATATCACAACTTGAGTGCATGTATAAGTAAATTTAACATTAATATTCAGATTTCACTTTGTTGATAAGGTGTTTGTAAACTACAATATGTGTCACATGGATTCTATGTTGAAGACTTTGCTGATTACATTGATGCTTTATTGATTCATTTCCATACATATACATAAAATATGAAGTGTAAAAGATGCTTTATTGATTCATTTCCATACATATACATAAAATATGAAGTGTAAAGGATGCTTTATTGATTCATTTCCATACATACACATAAAACATGAATGTTAAATGAAATTAAATTGATTATCTATATAAATTTTATATTAAATTTTTCTTGAAATAAAAATTTAGATTAAATATTTTACTTAAATTTAGGTTGCCAATTTTATATTTACTGAAGTATTATTAACAATGCTAATTATTTCATTTAACTAAATGTTTTGATATTTTCAAAATGATTGACCATAGATTGTGTTAAAACTATTTTTTTTTAATTTCCTAATACCCAAAACGTTGTGCCATGTTAAAATACATGCGAGAAGTTGATGATAATTTTGATTGCAAAAGGAATTCCCCTCTAGGTGAACAAAAAATGTGCAAGGAAATTAGATGTTTCTTAATTTCTTTTGGTAGAGGGATTTTCAAATACAAAGTTCTTCCTATCAAGTTCATGTCAAATATTACACAGTATGGTAGAAAAAAATATATTCAAGACTAAAGATATATATAAATACATAAATTTTCATTGCAAAAAGAATATCAAGGTAGTATGAAGAAGTTGCATAATGTCCATGCTTAATGCTGATCTGCTATGTGGAATATGTTTTTTTTTTTATCGTTAAAAGACTATCTAGACTATTGTATTATATTTACAAGTAAACTTTACAAACAGTGAGACAGGCTTTCCAGGGCCAGCAGTTGCACCTTGGATAGCTTAACTTTGAAACAAAAAGCTCCCTCGCAGGGGCAGCACCTACAGAACTTCCAAAATCACCTTCCAGACTGACAGAGTCCCTCCAAAATCTAATTGCTACTGGAGGCCCAAAAGACGTGAGAATCAGCTTGCTAAGGGGCCTCATTGCGTTGATCAGACCCATGACTGCCCACGCAGGGGCTTTCGACATACATAAACCCGACAGACAATAGAAAATTGACAATAGACCCGACATACATAGACCAGATAGACAGACGCATACATTGCCAGCCAACAAGCATAGTGAAATCCGGAACCGACATACCCGTAGAAGCTTTAATCCTGGTTTCGGGCTGGGAGAGGAGGACATGCGTTGAGCCGGGGTTCAGTGTCCTGGTCCTCGCAGAGGCTTTTGTCTTCCACCACGTAGCACCACCCCCGTCCCTCTGGGACTCCTTCCCACATCGCCTTCCACTTTTTCTCATCAATGCCCTGAGGTGCCGGCCCCATTGGGTGTGAGGTGCCATGCACCGTCTCCTTCCCCGAATTGCCTGCCTCGTTCGGTGGCAACACCTCAGGGCTTTCCTTATCAGGGCTGTCCTTACCAGAGCTTCCTGGAGGCTTCTCCAGCGCGTCCACACCAGAGCCTTCTGGAGGTTTCTCCGACGTGCCCAGAGGATTTCCGGCTCCAAATTCTTCAGGGATTTTGGTGAAAAGAACTGAAATGTGGGCATTGACTCCTGCATTGTCCATTGAGCTACCCAGAGTGAACACCACAGAGCTGAATGACGAAAGCAATGGTCCTCCCTCGCTAGAGCTACCGACCTCCACGAATTGCCCGACTAGGAGTTGTGTGGCTCTTGCTCGCCTATGACAGTAGTAGCAACAACAATGGTGGTGTTCATCTGCTGTAGGGATTCTAGAAGAGGAACCTCTCCCTGGTCCTCGTCTGCTAGGCTGTCGCTCCCGTAATTTGGCCATGTCTTCTTCGCTGCCACCCGCGTATGCCTGAGAGAATAGGTAGGAATAGGCACTGTGTGATTTTGCCCCAATCCCCACACTGGTGAGACGATTTCTGAGCACCCTCCCCCTGCATTAGAGTTAACCCTTCTCGCTTCCAATTGAACCAGAAATCCCTCGAATTGCCCCCCCTTCCTACATCCATGGCTTGAATTACAGCAGCAAGAGGCCGCAGCATCCACCGTCTCGCAGTTTCTCTGCTCTTGCACCCTTCGAACCTCAATATGCCAATGCACCCACATCCTTCGTTGATATCGTGTTCCATTCCTTCTCTGCAGTCGAGCATTAACTGCATTCTGCGCCACCATCGAGAACCTCTGCCTTGCATTGAATACCCCTCGCTTCGCTGCTGAGCCATTATACCTTGACGGCGGTTTAACTAGGCGTATTAAGGTTACCACGGGGCGGCACATGTGGCACGCCCCCCCTTGACAAGTCATCACCCGCATCCGGGGATTCAGCATCTCTAATGAGTAGACTTTCACAATCCTGTTTCTGTTGGTTGCTTAGGATGATGTCCAGTTTGCCTTCTAGGAAGGGCTGGTCACAATCTACCCCAATATTTGCCAGGAGATCAACTACCTTATTACCCTCTCTTTTGGTGTGATGGAAGGAAAGGGCATTGTGATTGCACAGTTCGTAAGCAATGTTGCTTAGCCTGGCTTCTAATCTCCAGCTGTCAGCTACCTTCCTGGCTTGAGAGCCATTCTGAATGCGTGTTGCCATGTTTATGAGGATTTGAGAATCGCCCTCCACAATCAACGGTTGAAGATTGAGGCGTTTTGCTACCAGGATCCCTTGCCACATCCCTTCCAACTCCGCTGAATTGTTGGTATCCCATCCTATATTGCCGAAGTAGATCTGCAGGAGGGAGCCTTTGTGATTCCTTATGATGCCCCCAAATCCTGCTTGCCCAGGGTTGCCTTTCGAGGCTCCATCGAAATTGAGTTTGTATGAGTTGATGGGTGGGGCAGCCCATCCACTAACCTCCTTGCCTTTGCGATTCGCTGTATGATGCATGGTGGGCTCTTGTAGTAGCTGCAGCTTCCAGTTGTCTAGGATGTTTTTCTCGTTGTCTGTTGTGGGGAGATCCTCTTTAGTCCATGTTCTCAGAAGCATGGTTTCTTGGAGATTGCTGTGTATTCTGTTCCAGATATTCTCAATGGTCATATTTTGATTTTTGAATATGCGCCTGTTCCTTTCCTTCCAGATGTTCCATAGTAGAATGCCCGGGATAATGTTCCACAAGTGGTTGAGAATCTCACAATTGTAAGGTCTTTTCGGCCATTGACGGATGGTGTCTATGATACCGTCAGCTTCTCTGTATCGCCTTTGACATCTGAATCCTACCTTTTCCCATAATTGATTGGCGATTGTGCAAGTATCCAGAAGATGCTGCAATGTTTCCTCGTTTTGAAAGCAGTTGTGGCATATGGAAGGTCCTTGAAAACTACGTTTCCTTAGCTTGTCCCATGTGAGAATCTTCTTGTGCCCAACCAACCAGAGGAAATGTGATATTTTAGGCCAGGCTTTGAAGCTCCATATCCTTTCCCATAGAGGATCCGGCCTGGTGGGGAAGTTGCCTAACAGATTGTAGGCTTCTGAGGTGGAGTAAGTGCCTTTAGGTAGGTAGCCCCATCTGAGTATGTCCTCATTGTTTTCATACCTGATTCTTCTTTTCTTTAACTCGTTTTCCAGTGCTGCTATCTCCTGGAGGCTAGTGATATTGGTTATTTGATTGCTCGATTGCCATTTCCTAAATCCGTTCTCCACTTCCTGTGCCCAGAATTGATGCACAGTGGTTTGCTGCTGCTCCTGGCTGCTTGGAATGATCATTGCAGGGAGAACACTTGAGAGTTTAGGCATCTGGTTCCAAGCATCATTCCAAAACCTAGCACTGTGACCATTCCGTATTTCCCAAAAGCTGTGTTTCTGAACGAGCTGATGATGCTGTTTGGCTGCGTTCCAAATAATTGACCCATTGGTAGTGGGCATGAACCTTATGAGCTCTGCTTGAGGCATGTTGTTGGTGTATTTGGCGGTCCATATTTTGGCCCATAACTTGTCTGGATTAGTCACCCATTGCCACCATATTTTGGCCGTCATGATGGTGTTGCTGTACTCAGGATCTCGAAGACCAATGCCACCTTTGTTTTTGGGCTTACAGACAGTGTCCCATTTAACCAGTGCCCACTTGCGATTGGTAGCTGAACTTCCCCAGAGAAAGTCGCGCTGCAAATTTCTCAATCTCTTTAGGACCCACTTAGGTGCAGCAAGGATGGAGAAAAGATAGAGAGGCATGGCTTGAAGGATGGACTTGATAAGCACAACCCGGCTAGCCAGATTTAGGGAACGATTGGTCCATAGGGTGAGCTTGGATTCAAGCTTCTCCAAGAGAGCGCGCCATGCAGGCTGCTTTATGGCAGAGTCAGTGAGGGGAGCCCCCAAGTACGTGGAGGGGAGAGAAGCGGATTGGAAACCAAGGATACGGGAGACGGCGAGTTTAACAGATGGAGGGGTATGGAAGAAGAATATTTGAGATTTGGAGCTGTTGACATGAGTGCCTGAGGCTTTTGAGAAGTCGTTGAGCAGGGATTTCAAACGAGAGGCTTCCTGAGCTGAAGGATAGCCATAGAGCATAGTGTCATCAACAAATTGCTGATGAGAGGACGCCGGAGTGCTGTGAATAGAGATTCCTCTAAGCTGGTTAGAGTGGAGGGCTTGCTTGATGTGCCTGCCAAGTCCTTCCGCCATAATCACAAATAGGAATGGGGAAAGGGGGTCCCCTTGTCTGATTCCCCTGGAGGGCTTGAAAGGACGGGAAGGCAAACCATTGACGAGGATGGAGAAATGGGAGGATGAAATAAGGCCCATGATCCATCTTACCCAGGTATCACAAAATCCAAAAGCTTTCAGCATGTGTTGAATGTAAGACCAGCTGAGCTTGTCGAAGGCCTTGGAGAGGTCGATTTTAAGTAACATACCAGCTTGGTTGGATTGCTTGAGCGAGTGTATGATTTCATGAGTGAGGATAATGCCGTCCATGATCTGTCTGCCCTCAACATATCCTGACTGCTCCGGAGAGATGAGCATAGGTAGAAGAGGTTTGAGCCTGTTTGCTATAACTTTGGATATGACTTTGTAAAGGACATTACAGAGAGCAATGGGCCTGAATTTATCAGGGGTTATGGAGTTTTCCTCTTTGGGGATGAGAGCTATAAAAGTGGAGTTAAGGGAGGGGAGCAGCCAGCGAAGGGCCCTGGATTCTTCAACTATTTGCCAAACCTCCACTTTAATCAGGTCCCAGAAAGCATGAAAGAACGTAGTTGTAAAACCATCAGGGCCGGGGGCTTTACCTTCTTTGAGCTGCGCCATTGCTTCGTCTACCTCGTGAATGAGAATTGGGCGCATGAGCAGCTCGTTGTGTTCCTCTGTAACCAGCCTAGGAATGTTGCTAGTAATTTTCTCAATCGCACTCTTCCGATCCACCGTCTGCTCCTGGTGTACCTGCTGGAAGTGATTGATGAGGATTTCCTCTATCTTCTCATGTGCTTCTTCTTTGGTCCCCTCTGGGCTTTGGATGAAAGGAATTTTGTTGTGCATTCTTCTTTGCACTGTAGTGTTGTGAAAGAACTTAGTGTTACGTTCCCCTTCTTTAAGCCACCTGATCCTTGATTTTTGCCTCCAGTAAATTTCTTCCTGCTTCCTTCTTTCTTCGAGCTGATTATAGATGTGCTTCTCTTTGTTCAAGGTTGCCTCCGTGTGCCCTGTGTTGATTACTGTCTGGTGTAGATCCTTGAGTTCCTGATTAAGCTCCTGTTGTGCTTCAAAAATGTTCCCAAAGGTCTCCCGATTCCATCGTTTGAGGTGGCCTTTTAGGAATCACAATTTCTGTTGTAGCTGGTACATCCTTGAGCCTTCTGGTGGGACAAAGGAGGTCCATGTGGTTCTGACGAAGTCCTTGAATGCTGGGTGCGTTAACCAGAAACCTTCAAATCGGAATGGTTTTTTGGTTCTGTCCCCTGGTCGCTGCCAATGCAGAGCTATCGGCCAGTGGTCCGAGCCAGAGTGTGCCAAAATCTCCGCAGTGAAATCACCACCTAGATGAACTGCATTGTCCGAGATCAAAAAGCGGTCGAGTTTGGAGGCGATCTGGTGCCTGCCCCCTCTGTGATTGCTCCAAGTGAAGGTTCCATTGCAGAAATACATGTCGATGAGTGAGGCATTTTGGATGAAGTCCTTGAAATGTTCTGCTTCAGGTTCCAGTCTGGATCTTCCTCCGATTTTGTCCTCGATTTTGGTTATCATATTGAAATCCCCTGCGACTATCCAAAGCGGATGCTGCCTGTTAGCGTTCAGCGCTTCAATGGTGTCAAGGAGCGCTTTTTTGCTGCCACCGTCCTGCGGAAAGTAGACATTGGATAAATTCCCATGAACATTGGTGCCCAGAATGTGAAAGGCAGCTTGAATGAGGTGATGGGAAGCGTGGAAGTCAGTAAGCGATATTGCCTGGGTGTTCCAAGCGATTGCTAGCCCTCCCGAAGCTCCCGTTGCATCCACGGCTACTGAGCGGCAACCTGGCCAGGCCTTTGAAAGTATTCGACCCAGCGTATGACTATTGCATTTGGTTTCTTGGAAGAAACACATTTGCGGTTTTTCCAACTTGATCATGTTTTTTAGCATCCTAGATTTTGCGGGGCTGTTAAGCCCTCTTAGATTCCAGGAGATAAGCTTCATGGATAACTGGTTTGGGTAGGGCTAAAGTACTTCGTAAGCTTCGCATATCTCCCTGAGTCCACCAGGAGTTTGCCTACCTCCATTGTTCTCTGAAGATCCGTCTTTCTCCCTCTTTTTTTGGAGTCCTTTGGACGCAGATTGCTGTCCCATGCGCTACCAGGTTGAATGCCTAGTTGTTGCTGGTGGAAGGCTCTGGATATGACCTCTTCCAGCTTTTCTAAATCAGTCTCTGAGATGGAGTCATACGCCTCTTTCCTACAAGCTAGCTCCAATCCAATGATGTCCAGACCGTGGAGATCTATGCTTTCAGGTTCTACCTCCATTATTTGAGCTTGACTTGTGTCTTCTTGAGTGATCTCTGAGATCTTTTGGGGAGTCGACGTCTCATCCCTCTCCTTTTCCTTGGGGGTCTCCTCTGGATCTTTCTGGTGCCTGCTTAGGATTGTCAGGATTAGAATGGGGGTTTTTGATTTGGGAGGGGGACCGGAAGGGGGGGGGGTGGGTGGAGGAGGATGGACGGGCAGGGATGTTATTGTTGAGCAAGGGTTGATCTTCAGGGAAATCGCTGAGAGACTCAAAGCTGTTCTTGGAAGCAGGGTTGTGGGTATTGGGAGGCTGAGGTTTGGAAGCATTCAGAGGCTTCTTATGCGCACGCTTTCTATTAGAGACCTGGGTGAAGCCATCCTGAGATGGGGAGTCAGAAGATTCAAGCGGGCTAGCTTTGACAGAGAGTGGACAGTCCCGAAATAGATGCCCTATTGCATGGCATCTTCGACACCTGAACGGCACATGTTCATAGTCCAGGGGCTGGGTCCATTCCTCGTCGCGATGGGCTAGGGTTATTGAATCAGGAAGAGCTTCATTGAGACGAATAAAAACACAGATCCTTGCATATGAAATATACTTACGAGTTTTTGTTTCCTCAGATGCTCTGATATATTGTCCCACTCCATTACCTATGCGCTTCAAACTTTCCTCTTCCCAGTATTCATCGGGGAGAGAGTATAACCTGATCCAGACCGGAGCCCATGTGAGGTCTTCCTTGTCAGGGTTAAATCTGGGTTTCCAGTTTGTGATATAGAGGCCTGCTGAGTTAAAGAAATACGGACCCCCTCCTAGGATCCTGTATTTATCTTCTAGGCAATAAAAGATGGCGGTGAAGAAGCCCTTCGGCCCTAGCTGGAGAGAGACGTCTCCCTTAGGCTTCCACTTTGCCGCAATCCATCCATTTAGGGCACGTTCAGTTGGCCAAAACCCTATAAATTTACCAATGATTGCATGATCTGTCATGAACTCAATCCTGCTGTCAATCTTCTCTCCAGGCAGTTCTATGCGCGGCCTAACCTTGGCTACCGGTCGGCAGGTAGAGGAGGTGACCTGCGGTTCATTCGCCTGGGTCTCTTGTGCTTCTGGTTTATCACTGTCGTCTTCATGTTGCTTTTTCCCTTTGCTTAGTATGTCCGGATCCACTGATCCAAATATGACTTCAGGTCCCGTACTATGCTGTGAGGGGGAGGGCTTTGATGCCCCCCCCTGGGGTTGAACCATTGTCGCTCTCTGTTCCCCTGCAGCTCTGTCACGCTGCAGCGAATGATGATCAGAGCTTGAGCCCGATCTGCCGTGCAGGATGCGCCGTCGAGGGTTTCGTCCTTCGAACCCTAGCTCAGTCGTTCATCCGTTTCCGCTATGTGGAATATGTTATATAACACCATAATATGAATTTGATGTGTAACATTCATGCCTATAAATCAAATTATTAAAAAATAAAAAATAAAATCCTTAGTGAGAAAAGAATATGAAGAATTAATTAACACATATGTATGTATAAATCTGGTGTATTTTAAGTATAAACAAATTTGCATCTCAATTTGTTTTTGATCTTTCAGGTGCTTAATACAACAAAAGATAAGATGGTCAATGAAAGATAACTAAGTTATTGAAAACACATTGAATATGGATGCCCAGTTTAGTAGTTACAATAGGAATTAGTGTACAAGAGATTATCAAGTAATATATAAGAAGGTTGTGCTAGATAGAAAATCAAACATGCAAGAACTAAAGTCTCTATCACAAGGATTCTATGTTGAAGAATTTGATGGTTACAGGATGCTTCCAATGTGTGGCTTGGGCTTATTATTATAGTATTTCTAATTCTTTCAATCCGCACCTAGGATTCATTTCCATTTTTCCTTCCATTTACCTATTGGGAGAATCATGGTATTAATATGCCCCTAAACCACAAGACAACACACACCTGTATTACTTTTTGCAATTGGTAGGTACATACTAGATACATTATGAAAGAAGCACACATTATTTGTGAACATACTTCTCAAAAAGAAAATATTTATTGTATACCTTGAACTACCATCCTTACTAAGTGTTGTAGCTCAATTATGCAAAGTTTAAATTTCAAAGTTTTTCTCAGATAAACATCAATAAAAAACAAATTTACATAAAAGAATTATTTATTTCTTCTATGCTACTCTTTCCTATCCTACTGCCTTATGGCATTTCCTTTTCAACATCTGGTGCAATTGCTATTTTAACTATGTTCATAAGAAGTTTTCATGCTAGACTGTATTTTAGACATTAGTTTACTCTCTACCATTAATTGGGTAAGGCTAATTGTGGTTAACAATAGTTCATCATAGTTAATCTCAATTTACTCATTGAGGTATGGAAAAAGCATATCTAGGTAACAAAGAAGCTCTAAAAAGATGAGGAAATGAGAAAAACTAGTAAATCTAAATGGTAATCAGTGGAAGTAGGAAAGGGAGAATTTTTTTTTTAAAGAACAATTGAGTTATAATGTAAATATGAAACCAAACATAATAAAAAAAGTAAGAAAAAAAACATGTTTTTTTCCTCACTTGATTGAATCTGAAAAAACTTGAGGTTATTTCCAATGTTTTGGGCAGTTCTATAAAATACCATTTTAGAGTTATATTAGGTTTGTCTACATATTCATCCATCTATATTGAGGTAGGCCTTAGTGGGGTTATTCTAAATAAAATGTTCTATAATGGAAGAATTTAAATACATGGGTCTTCAAATATATGAACACAACATGAGCATGTTATCTTCCATGACAATCGTGATCCATCTAGATATTGAGATAAACTTTAGTAGGGATCCTCCAGGTAAAATTTTTCTATAATGGAAGAATTTAAATACACATAGGTCTTGGATTATGAGAACATAACATGAGTATGTTATCTTCCATAACACTTATAGGATACTCATCGGCATGACTAAGTTTACCCCCCTAGGGAAAAGAACCAAATGGAACCAAAGATATGGAACTTCCATAATGATAATATTGCTAAGGTTATGGTGAAAAGGAAAAAATTGACTCTCGAAGAGAAACCCTTAAAATGAAATGTAAACTATAGCATGTGAAAGGAAATTGAAATCTGGAAAAGGATATGGGAATGAAACGAAACAAAAAGAAAATATTTTTAACAAGGAAACAACATTATATAGGATTAGTGGTTATTAATCTAAAAATGGAAATGCAGAAAAGGATATGGGAACGAAACGAAACAAAAAGAAAATAATTTAACAAAGAAACAACATGATATAGGATTAATGGTTATTAATCTAAAGGCCAACAGAGTCATTGGACATTACATAAATAGATGGAGAACAATGGGGTCATGGGACATGACAAAAATGAGTGGAATTGTTTCCTACCGTCAACTACTTTAAGTTAGGCTATGAGGTAAAATGCACTAATTTGACACATTCCACCGACTTAGATAAAATATAGAGTTTTAGATGTTTATCACCTAATTTTTTGCTTAAGGTAAAGTTAACTCTTCCAATATGAACACTTAAGATAATTGATGGAATTATGATATGGAAATTAGTCTTGGAGGGTTTAATTTTTCACATATCAACTTAATATAAATGTGTTGTTTATTAGCTGAATTATTTCCAATAAAATATTATATATGATACAAGAAAATACTTTATTAAAGAAATAAAACAAAAATAAGATAGAGGGAAAATTCATCACATTGCTTATTGATAAAAGACCAATGTTCTAAGCCTTTATGTTATAACTAAGAATAGAAATTCTTATATCATATTAAGAACAACTAAATAGCATAAATGATAGTCACACTATAAAGTGAAAAAATATCATCATTCATTAATCCTTACATTTTCTATAAAGGGAACCCAACACCATCATCTCTAAAATTCAATCTCCGACCACTGCTCTTTTACAATGCTCCAACTACCTATCACCAATTTACCTTGAAAATGGAGTGAAATTCTTCTTTAGATAGTGCAAGTTAAATCTCTCATACAATAAAATAATTTTTTTTCTAAGTAACTCCATCATTCTTAAAATCAATATTATAATAACAAAGTATCTAAATCACTACTAAATTCATGTTTAACCATATTAAAATATGTGAAGATCATCAACCCTCCCCTTGGGGCGTAGATTAGTAAAATAGTGGATGATAGAGTGTACTATTAAGACATTGTTTTTCCTCACCTAGCCCATTTGCCATGCTTAGGGAGTGTGAGATGAACTTAGAGATTATAGTGGTAGTCTTGAGAATTGACTCCATGTCACACTAAGACAATCTTTCCCTAGTTGTCGATTAAAAAAGCTCGTGAAAACCAGCCACTCATAGGTGCTTTTCCCTCATCTAAAAATTATAGTATAATACACCAAATAATGCTAGTATGGTATGTACAACCAAAAATAGGGATCAAACCAAGTCAAATGTCAAGTTCCCACATGCAATGCACTACTTAAGAATTTGTATACATGCAACCACTCCACATGGACAAATTCCAAAGTAACAAACTCCATAGATGAATTTTCAAGATGCAAGTAGATTAAATTATCCACTAAAAAGGATGTCAAAGTGCTCCACTAAAAGAGATGTAAAAATGACAAAATATCAAATTGACCACCTCCACTAATAATATTCAGGAAAATAATAAATTAGAGTTATCACTATGGAAAATCTCTAAAAAAAATAGATTGAGTGCTCCACTAAAAGAGATGTAAAAATGACAAAATATAAAATGGACCACCTCCACTACTAATATTCAGGAAAATAATAAATTAAAGTTATCACTATGGAAAATCTCTTTAAAATTATATATACAAAAGAAATACATGTATGAAAAAAATTTGTGCCATCCAAAAAAATACACAACAAAAAACAACTAACTTCTCTCAAAATAATCTCCATATATATATATATATATATATATATATATATATATATATATATATATATATATATATATATATATATATATATATATATATAAACAATTTAGTTATAAAAAATGTCTCATTCCAAAAAACAAAACCAAAAAAAACAACTAACTTCTCTTAAAATAATCTCCAAAAATTGAAGAACACAAGTACTGTTAGAGTCGGTCCTTACAACCCTCCGTGAGAGATCTTTTCGCCTTTGCATATCATTTTAGGTGTCTCTCTTGTTCCACTTCGTTGCATTCCGCTAGGGGCATGCCATTGACTGACGAGGTGGTCTGGTTGTCTTGTGTTTCCTCATGTTTGTACCTGTAGAGTTAGTGAAAAAACAAATTTTCTCAAAAATCACTGAAGTCCATAATGATGCATTCATTGTCATAAAAGTTTTGTTTCATTAAAAAGTCCTAGAGTCTAGGGTTGTCAATCCTTTGCATATACATAATACAAGCCTGCAGGTCATGAGGTTGATATCAATAGACTCTTATGTAATGAGTTTTTCATAAAGCATTTTAAAACATTTTTAGTTCAAAACTCTGTTTTGGACCTAAAAATTGTTGATGTAAATAATTGTATTTGTTTTATCTCAAAGGGTTTCAGAGCAAGCCTCTGATCTTCTTCAAAGCCAAAATGCCAGATCCCTGCAAAAATCAACAAAATATGATCAGTCCAAACCTCAGAAAACCATGAGAAAATCAAAAAGTAGTGTTGTATTAAAAGACCAAAGGTGAAAAAGTGCCAAACATTACAAAGTGGGTTTTAAATCAAATCAGATTTGGTGAGATATTTTGTTTGCATATAAAAGGGAAAACAAGTCCATTTGATCACACATTCCCAAGGTGAAATCGTGTTTAAGTGTTAGAAGGCCGAAATAGTGATTACATACCCCGTGGGTAGCATTGGAGGTGTGCGCTACGCGTTGGAGGTGTGCGCTACGCATTGGGCTTGCGTGGCCAATGTAAAAATACACAGGTGCTACGCACTGAGGCGAGCGCTACGCATTGGGTTTGTGCGCTACGCACTCAGTCACAGCACCAAAATTATTTGTGCATGCGGCCAGATCTTATCAAATTGCCTCTAAATCGTGCAAGTAGGTGTTTCTTAGCTGCTCTTTCAATTTGAAATTGCTTGTAGTGTGTTTGAGAGGAAAATATGATGTATGGGGTGTTTTAAAAAAAAATGAAACCCTAGGCTCATGTCCAAATCATTCTTTAGGGTTTTAAAGGAAATGTGATGGCTGGAGAAAATTTTTCCACTTTCCCTTCATGAAACACAGCTTCATACTCATTTGTAAGAGTTTTGCCAACATCACAAAGGGTACATTTTAATTATTTTGTTTATCTGCCAAAACTGTCATTGTGATCAAACCAATGACTGTTTCATGTCCAAATACATTGAAACAGAGTATCATCATTATGGCAGAATTCTTATGTTTTTTGGTTAGCTTTTGAGTATGCATTGAAATTGTAATTTCACCATACCTACACCATACATATTGCAGACACCATACATAGTGCAGACACCATACATATTGCAGACATTGTGTTTTTAAAGCCATGTCAGACACAGATTCAGTTTATGACCAGGAGAACGACAGTGATTCCACAACAGAGGGTAATGTGCCTCAGAGGCCTCGTAGAGGTGGCAAAGGTGGAAAGCATCTCAAAGAAGAGCCCACTTCTTTGGCTCAATTGCAGGCTTGCCCGCTTGCAATGGATTGTTTTCGCCACCAGTCATGCTATCACTATTGTGAGCTAATTTCACAAATTCAGCATCATCGTGAATTAGCTTGCTTGTTTGTTCTACATTTACACGATGGCCATGTAAACCTTGCCGGAGTTAATTTCATTTTGTCACTAGAGACTATTGCAGAGGCCACTAGGATACCAAATATTGGAGAGCAATGGAATAAACGTCAGCAGATAGAGAAATCCTATTATGAGCCATACATCAAACCTGGGTATATGAGGCACTTGAGTAGAGTTTTTCCTTTCCAGTACCTGAATGATCAGTTTGCACCTTTGATGAAGCTCATCATTCGGTATTTCAGTTGTGAGGGCAGATTCTCGCGTCTTTATGTGTACCATGTCCGTTTGTTGATGCATTTTACAAGGGTACGTCTGATGAACATTCCATACTTCATGTTTCGTAACACAGAGAGGATGGTTGTATTAGTACAAAGGAAGACCCCAGCATAGCAGCATAGGAGTATTTATCATTATGCGTTGATCAAGATCATAGTGGTTCATCAGTTGACACAGCAGGGCATTACTTGGGAGGAATTCATTTCTCGCGACTTTTTCACAGTACCACAGACACCTCTCGAGATAGTTCATGATGAAGGAGGGCCTTCACATTAGTTTGACATTCCTGAGACCTAGCATGTCAGCGCTCCAGCATGTGTGACATATCAGCGAGGCCACAGGGCCTTATTTGCAGCTACACGGCGAGTATTATCTCCACATGGTGTGGAAGGGGTCTCGCCTTCTTCTTCAGTATAGGTACAAGTTCAGGACAAAGGCAAGGGGCCAATTTATGAGGAGGGCCATTCAGGTGGTCATGATGTTGATGATGCATTGGGTGATGTGGATAGGAGCTCTCCTAGCTCGAAGCTGAAAGAGATCATCCAAGAGCAAAAGACCAAGATTGATAGCTTGAATGAGAAGTTGCTAAAGGCGGAATGTCTAATCAAATACTTGGAGCAGGGCAATAAACAGTTAGAGGATGAACACACACTTATAGAGCTGCGACAAATCAGTGAGGACCGAAGGCTAGCCCAAAAGAGACCAGTTGATTTGACACCTGTTGAGCGGCAATTTTGACTTGAGAAAGTCAATCGACACTTGGAGGAGTTGTTGGCGAAGGCCAATAGAGACAAACACTTGCTTCGTCACATGAAGAATCATTATTGGGCTCACATGCATGTTGGGAAAGCAAAAATGAAGATTTTGCAAAGGAGGTTGAGCAAAGCACTAAAACGGCGAAAGAGGCTAGATCCGCTTCGAGTTTTGGCCGAGGCTTCTCTGGCTGAGCAAGACACATGATGAAGGGTCTTCGCTCCGAATTTGAGCAAATTCGGAGAAAATTTTGTCATTTTGAAATTTTGGTCTCAAAAAACAGTTTTTTTCCGCTCAATGGGTAGCGCGCCAGCGCGCTCGCTTTTGATTGGGGCACTTGCTGGAGAAAAACCTTATATTTTTGGGTTTGTCATGGTGAATTATACATGCTCAGTTATTGCCAAGGCATTTCATCAAGTTTTGGATGATCAAAAGGCCTAAAAACACCATGAAAACCACCTTGCTGCCACCTTTTGCAACAGCAGGAAGTACTTCTGGGAGAAAGCAACTTTGGAGGGGCAAATGAGCTCCAAATTGGAAAATTCCACTTGGGTTGGAAAGTAGACATCTAGGGCTTTCCAACGAGCTATCATGAGCTCAATTTGGATGTCAGGAAGTGCCCCAAAAATAGGTTGAAAGGTGTGCTACGCATTGGGATCAGGGCACTACGCATTGGGGTTTTTGGTCCAGTTTTCATCCTCCAGCTCAGGAATTTGGCCAGTTTTCACCAGTTTCACTCCTTGATGTAATTTTTGACCCAACATGATGTAATTTGATGTATGTAAGGTAAAATGGCACATATCTACCTTCTTCTAGATGATTCATTTACAAATTAGCAAACCATTAAATGTAATGAATCTGTTTCCTTCTTTTTAGAAGCAGGTTGTTTTGATCACCTAGATTCCTGCTCCATGTTTAGAATTTGTTGAAACTGCTCTTAGAAGGAGGAGCTCGACCCCTAGAGGTTAGGGAATGAGGTTAGCTTGATCTATATATGTAAATTTTCATTTAGTAGCACAGGTTAGACTCTTGGGAAGATTTTGGCACACTATTGTACATATTTTTCATATTTTGGCTAAGGAAAGATCAGAGATTTTGCAGCACCTGTTAGGATTCTTGTGGCTTTCAACTCTTGATGGTGTTTTTTCTCATGTTATTGTAAGTTTATTCATGTTTACATGTATGCCATTCCTTCTTATGCTTCTGAAACTAAATGAATGAGCAAATGAGGTTGAATTCATTGTTCAGAGTGCTCTTCCTTTAAAATTTGTTTAGTTTTGCATGCTTTCATCAGTTTGGAGAGGATCCATGTTCTCCTTTGCCCTCTTCAGCTCCTTGTCATTCTGATTCATCCATACACCTGATCAAAGGCATCAAGACTATTGCCTACCTCGCCCCAACTCGAATTCTGCAAAGATCTGACCTTAATCCCCGGACCCAAAATTGGTTTTCTCGTTTCTCCAACAAAAAACTCAAAAATCTAAATCAAACTTTCCTATCTCTTTACTAGCCTAAAATCAGTATTAATTTTGAGTCATCTCAGCCCCTTTGAAGACCTTTTGCCGAGATAGACCCGGAGAGAGCCCTCTCCTGTCCTCGTAGGGCTAGCTACGAGGCTGAGCTTGGTTTGATGTGGCCTTGAGTTTTGCCTCCTTCAGCCTGAGGCAGATTTGAGCGCTAACAAGTACAATGGGATGTTAAGTCACACATGTGACTCTTCATGTGTCACATGCCTCCCAATAACAAGCTTCATCCACCCTCCAAATAATATAATATGACTATGTGAAATAGAAACGGTGACGGCCTTCTCTAATGAAGATCAAAATTATGCCAAATGCAGATGAATATCTATGCAATAAATATGCGAGTACCTAGAGAGTTGCACCCATGAAGATTATACCACATAACGACCACAACTGCCAAACAAATCATAAATTTTCTCCATGTAAAGTGGTTCTATGATAATGTGCGAAAGTGGTCGGAGCTATAGTGCCTCATCTTATTTTGACTTTCTTGACAGGCATTACTTGAGCATATCATATACTGGTGATCTATTTATTTTATACGAAGAAGCTTGTATAGTAACTTGGTAGATTGTACAGATTTTCACTCTAACTATAAATTAAATATATTTCCGGTAACAACAATTGCGTTGTTTTCTATTGAATTCTTGCCAATATCAAATGAAAATAACGTGAAACTTGTAGATTTCCAATGATTATTATCTGATACTTGAAATAAAAGTTTGAATCTGTATATAACTATACCAGATTTTATGTTCTGTGATGTGCTTGTTACAGTTTAAAATGAATAATTAGAGCCTTCTAGTTATAGAATGTAAGCTTTGCAAGAATTATTCCACTCATTATACATTGGTGGTCTATTTTGTCTACGTTATAAGAGGTTAATCTTGACATGCATTGGAAGTTTGTCCGGTGCGGTTACAGACGAGTTTATATTGTAAATTTTAGATTCTCCCACACCACTCTTGAAGTGATATATTGGATTTGGGTTCTGCATATCTTAATTGATCACATATTTATTCTTAAACTCTATAGTCACATCAATGTTTCTAGGGCCACAACGTTGCTTTTAGTATTTGATGAATGCAGGATCACAACCCGTGTTTAGTGCCATTTTCTTTTATCAATTTTCAGTAGCTAATTTTGACTCGCTTCTACTTTTGATTTGTTTTCCACCTACGGAATCTTAGACCATCTTTTGAGAATGACACATGCTTCACAATTGCTATCGGTGTTGTGCTTTAATGGTCAGGTCACCGTATGACATACTATTCTGATAGCTCCTATATTCGAAGCTCAACTATAGTACGTGTCAAGAAGTTTTGTGTTAAGTACCGTATTCTTCTCTAAAAGTAATTTTTGTTGGTTTTTGTTGAATCATTTCTCTTTATCCAACGTCAAGATTGGAAATGTAAATTTTTATTTCCACAATGCTTGTATTTTTTTTATTGTTCTATTTAATAACATACTAAAGAAACTAATTAACTGTTATTTCTTTAGTAGAGTAGTCTAAGTGTTATTTCATCTTCTCTTATTCTTCTTATGCTTCTCTCTCCTATCCTACTTGAATAAATCCTATGTTCAGAGGGTCATCTTTCCACTTTGTGTTGCTCTTTCCTACGGAATCATATATGATCTTGTTCTTAGGAGCCACTTTCCTTAGTCAAGGAGTTATCTTCTCTTCCTCTTGTAACTACAAGTCTTGAGCTGGTGGATTTTGGGGTGAATAGCTTTCCAGCCTTGTATGTGCCTTCATGTTTTCATTGTACTACTTCTTTATCTTCTTATCTTCTACTATAGATATTGAAGAATACCCCTTATTGTGATCAATCCTTTCACAATGTTAACTACACAGCCTCCTAGGGTCATATATGTGAAATTCTTTGGTGGTGAAGTGCAAGAGATCCAACTCTTGTATTTTCGTTCTTTTTGCCTTGTGGCTCTTCAACTCATATAATTTGATGCTTAATGGGAAGGTGGGCCAAGGGGATTTCTTCCTCCTGTCAAGAATTCCTAACAATCCCTTGTCCAAATGATTTGCCACTTCCTGCATGACCACCTTATTGGTCACATATCGTGACATGAGATGAGGGTATACATGACAACCAACACATGTGATGTATGTCTCCTTAGGCATTGTAAACCAATCCACGATATCTCATAATGACTCCTTCGCCTGATCAGTCATGCAAGGAGGATCAATCTCGAATATTATATGAAACATAACTGCAAATAATTTCTCAGCCAATTTGTCATATGTGCCTCTAAATATTGATTATGATAACACTTTGCAATGAAAGTAAACTTGGAAGTTGTTCTTAGGTGTCGAGTTCCAGTACATTCCTAGGAATGCATACTATGCATAGATTCCATCTAGAAGAAATGTAGACATGTATAATTATAGTGAATGTTTCACCCTCAAAGATGCTTTCACCTTCCCCACATGACACTGCAACTCGAATGACAATATATCTGCCCAATTGGAAATTTTACCATGGTTTATCACAATATGGATAATATATATCTAATTTTCCTCGAACACCTGAGTGTTCTTTCACCCATGCATCTGAAAACACATGGCAATCAGATACTGATATGTGTATCTAAGAATCTTAGTTGGATAGACTACGGATGGGCGATGACAAAACTTAGTAGGCTCTCAACACCAAGATCTGATGACGTCACTCGTGTCGACGTCAACCCATCTAGTGTAAATCCATTATTTTCATATTTTATGGGCCTAAGCATCTTATGGTTTGTCTACATATCATCTCCATAATAAGTGGCAAGCTGACCACCACTCTCACTTGGAATCACAATATAAGAGTCATCCATGTGTGTGATGATACAATCAATCACTTTTGCACAAGGGATGACGGGGAATTTTCATGTGATCCTATGCATTTTGGACCTCTTGATATTCATTTATGCATGAACATATTCTATTCTCTCAACAAACTTCTCCTGCATGAATATGTTGTATATTTTGCTCCATGTGACCTCTATAGTCTTATCAATAAAGCACTATGTATCTGCATATATTGGAGTGGTTGGATTGATAACTTCAACAGGTTACTCAATGATTACATATGAGTCTTCTTTGAAGGCCACTTTATAGGGATGCATGGCTCCAACATATGATGAGAGGGTGACAATACTTGTAATATGAACACCTGTTTGTGGAAGCACACTCGTAATGACATGATTAGCTTAAAGCATCCTAACTATGCAACAATACTTGTAAATCATGTATAAAGAGCCATAAAATGAAACTGGACATGAAAATATATGAAAAACAACACAAAACCACTTGTATGCATGAGAAAATAGGCATGAAAACTAAGAGGGTGCACTTTCAAAGCACGAAGGAATGTAAGGGGGCATTCAGGGTTTTGTAGTGGGGCATTCAAGGCTTTGTAGTACACTCATGTGATCACGCAATTGAAAGGGTACCTCAAGGGCGCACTGCCCCACTCTAAAGGGTTGAAGGGATGGGCTTTTGGGCCTTCAATCCTTCACCATGCATTCATGTTCTCAAGGAGAGAAAGAGGGTGCATTGTTGCACTCCAAAGGGATGAAGGAATGGGTTGACTAGCCTTAAAGCCTACACAATGTGCTCATGTAATCAAAGGCAAGGAGGGCACAGTAGCACACTTCGAAGGGATGAAGGAAGATGATTCGATTCTTCCGGTGCGCTCATGCGCTCAATGGATGGAGTAGTTCTTCGTGGTGATGAAGTGTGCTCAAGAGGAAAAATTAGTCATTCTGAGTGCAGTTTTGAAGGATAATTGGGCTTCGGGTTCCAAAAGTGTGCTCTTCCTATTGAAAGCTCAGAAAGAATTTTAGCAGTAATAATTTAAGATAAGAATGCGAAGAAGAAGGATCTGCAATTTTATATGGACCTTATGGCAACCATGGTAGAATATGAAAGGTTGAAGAATGTGAATAGTTTCTACATGTGCAATCAAATTAACACTTGCAGAATGAAGATTGAATGGAAATGCCAACAATTAAACTAAAAAGAAAAAAGAAAAACAACAAGAAAAGAAAGAATGACACTGAAATGATGAAATGAAATGAAAATATTTAACATGAAAAACTTACTTGTGAAGCGGGTTGATGAAGAGTTTTTTGATCTCCAATTGTGCGCTCAACTCAAATGAGAATGATTATGTAAAAGAATGATTAATTGGGTTGATTTAAATAATTTTACATGAAAAATTGATTCATGCATGATCACCAATTGTCAATGAGTGTAAGGATTAGTTAAGGGACATTATGTGGGGCTCCTATTCTCTAGGAGTGTGCCCACATGCAACAAGATGCTCATGCATGCACCTAGGAAGAGAAAATGTCTTCAACATGAAGGAGTGTACTCAGTTAGGGTGCACTTGCTCAAAATGAAGGAGTGTGCTCAAGGTAGGCGCACTTCTTCAAACTGAAGGAGTGCACTCAAGTTGAGTGCATGTCCTCAACAACTTGGGCTAGGCTTTTTCTTCCTATGTTATTTTCTTTCTTTTATTTTTTCTGTGCTTTTGAGTGTTTTTATAGTGTGCTCATGACGAAAAGGAAGGTTTCCAAGTCAAGATAATTCATGATTTCACCCAACCATGGACTAACTAACTCAAGCGCTTCTAATGGTTAAGTGATGATGTTTAGGAAACATTGACTTAGGAGGATGCGACACTAGGAGAAAACACACAAATAACAAATCAAACAACATGATGATACTAAGGGGCTTGAAATGAAAGTTCATGTAGGCTCCAAAATTGACATAGGAAAAAAATTTCGAGGGTCATTATTGCAGCGACAACACAACTCAATGTGAAAAAAATATTTCACTCACTTTTTGTTATAAATAAAATATTCATGCGATGATATAATTTCATATCAACTTTAAAAAGAGATAAAGTAATTAAAAGTAAGATCTAAGTTAAATAATTCTTGTTAATATCAAATTCATATTTATATATAAAAAGAAAATATTTTAATATGTTATATAATAAAAATATTCATTGTCTACTAAAAAAGAGTAAGTGAAAGTTAAGAAATAAAATAAAAAGTATAAGTATTTTATAATTAGAGAAATAAGAGGGAGATGTGTAATTCAATTAATTATTAACATCAAATTACTATGTAAGATTTATAAATATTCACAATAATAAAATATTTCAATGTAGGTCATCAATAAAATATTTAAATATGCAAGATTGAGTAATATTATCATATACTTAAAAATACATTAATAACAAAAGAAAAACCTTTTTCCATAGATAAAATGTTTTAATGCAAATGTTATGTAAAATATTTCAACGTAACTATGTTTATATTATATATTGTTTTAAAAAATAATATATATATCATATAAGACAATTGAGAAAAAAAATGGTTTAAATTCTGAAGCAATCTCACTATTTTACATTTGGTTTTGTTTCAGATATAAATTTTTTTTTTTTTTTACAAACTTAAATTTTGTATTATATATAGCATTCAAAACACAATTTAAAAAATGAAAAATTACACATTATATAAAGAGGAATTTATCAAGAGATGAGACGGGGATGAGATAGATGCATATTTTTTCCCCCAAAATTTGCACTCTAAAAGAGGTTTGCAACTGAAGAGATTTGATCCCTCTTAGGGCATGCTAGATCTGAGACAGGGATGAGATAGATGCATATTTTTTTCCCGCAAAATTTGCACTCTAAAAGAGGTTTACAACTGGAGAGATTTGATCCCTCTTAGGGCATGCTAGATCTATGTTAAAACTGGATCTATACTAGTTTGAAATCTAGACAATGTGAAATGTATCATTAGATAATTGTTTTGATGCTTATGATGAATAGATACCTATGTGCATTTAACAACCATTTAATATATATGGTTGCACTAATCATAGTGTAAAATTTAAGTTCAAGAATCATTTAGATAGTAATGCACTTTCTACATTATTAGTGATTCTAATAATTAACTTCCACTAATACTAATATATTATATTGTACATGTGAGAAATTAATTGACATTATTTAAAATATTATTTTTATGGTTAAAGAGAAGTTAAAAAGAAATGAAAGAAACCTCACAAAGCTCACCATAATTTTATTGCAAATAAGTGAAGAAAGTTAGTAATGTAACACATATTTTGAAAATTAAAACAAATTACCAAAAAAATAAAGCTAATCACTACGTGGGGAGTCCAATATTCTTAACTAACAGTCGATGTAATAAAGCTTAACTCCTCTTAATTTCACTCAATGGTAGACGATCTTCCATGATTGTAGTTGGAAGGTTAATTCAAGGATTGATATAACCCGTAATTTCGAGTAATCAAAACCCACACGGCTGTGATATATTTCACAAATGTCATTACTTCGCTAATAACAAAAGTCAAAAGTAACTCTGTTGTAATTCATGATTAATAGCCACCTAATGACAATGAGTATTTTACATATTTGATGATAAATGGTCCATTAATACTCATGTACAAATAGTTAACTGCCACATTTTAATAGCTTGTGCTTTTGAAAATGATTATACTTTGTATGATAAGCGATTGTTGTCTTTCTTTTATAATTTGATTTTTTCTTTTA